>OY856409.1:343927807-345129057 GCA_963693085.1 Alisma plantago-aquatica | reverse complement strand
AAAGATACACCCAGAAAAGAAAATTTCATGTTTGAGGTTACTTTTGTTTCCTATGTAAATCGTATGTCAATTTTTGCTATAGTTAGCTAGGAGATTATGTTGCATAAATTTTTAGGTCATTACATCAACAATAATATTTATAATTAAATTACCAATTTCAAGCTTAATTCAGATGAGAATTATGTAGAACAAATAGATTAGATGAATAGAAAGTGAAATATACTATCAAAACCTCATTAATTCATCTATAGAAAGATTTGAGAGAAGACAAGAAAAAAATATTTCAACAATTGTAGTAACCAACCATTTATTTCGTATATTATAATGAATTTTAACTTCCAAATAAAGTCACTTACTATATAAATACACCCTCTATAAATAAAATTGATATAATGTTAATAATTTAGATGATTTAATTAGTCAAAAATTTCAATATTCTAGCTAAGTTGCTTACTTTGGGCAAGACAAATCATTTATGGACAAAGTTTGGTAGATATAACAATTTCATGGTTAATCTCTATAAGCTTTAGTAGTTTGATTGATCAAAGAAATTTACCACTTAAATAGAAAATAAGGAAATAATTCCAAACAAAGAATTCTAAAATGAAAAAAAATATAGAGAGAAAATAATGATGTAAAAGGGGATTTAAAGGGTTAGAAATGTTTTTGTTGAGACTCAACTCACTCTCTACTCTACACTTAAAAGCTTCCTTGTGCTCAAGTAAAATGGACAAGAAAAAGAGTGAAAGATAATTGAATATCAAATTTATTATCCCAACGTGAGTGTGTTATGCTAAAATGGGTTATTTATGGTAAGATGCATGAATTGATATCCTAGCATTCTTGTTTTCTAGGCTACGAGATATAGGAACTTGTACGACATGTGATTATATCTCTACTAAAACATAGGTAGAAAGTCTCTAGGCTTCTATAGTACATCAAATATGCACCTTAATGGGTTAGGGGATGCTAATGGATCTTTTTAGTTTCTCATGGTTATCGACACCATTTAGGGTGGCATATGGTGTATCACATTGACTAGACATGTTAACTCATTAGATAAAAAAGAATAGTTTCTCCAAGTATTTAGCCTCAAATGCCCCTTTTCCCTCTCTCCGACTCTTTATTAGAAAAGAAAAAAAATATAAAGCATACTTCAACTCATTTAAGATTCAATCAATTACAAATAGAATATGGTTCTAAAATGTTTAGTCATTATGGGAGAAAAAAAAGTAAAGAAAAAAATTGGTTGTGTTTGGTGAGATGATCATGGATACATAGTTGCTACTCCTCAAATACATTTGAATTGGTTAGTGTCAAATGCTTAACCTAATCTTCAAGTATGATGGGACTATTGTGTTGAGATTTGTATTTCTTCTCGCAAGATCTTCTATTGATATCCTAAGATATATGGTTGTCATTTCCTACAAAAGAATGTTCACTAATTGAAGGGGTTGTTACATTTTTCTCAAAACTAGGTGCATATAATATTATATCTTTATGGTAAATCATTATAACAAAGTTTGAGATAATTGATAATTTGTAAGATGGTTTTAGACACACATTGTGTCTCAACTAATTATTAAATAATGATAACTCTTTGTAGATGCAAGGGTTGACACACATCTGATATCTCAAGGCTACCACTCAACATTTCCTCTCATTTTCTCATTTTTACCTCTTGAATCATGCCTAAATTGTTACTATTGTTCCCTCTCATTTTAGAAAGTCTTTTACATCAATCACTCCATTGCAAGTCTACTGGTGTTTTAGACCAACTAGGAAATAAGGGCATCTAGTTTATATGTTGTTTCCATTATGATCTTTTATGCCAGCATGCTTGGCATAATCAGGATGCACTACAACTCTAGAAAAGGATGATGGGATACCAAAATATGAGAGACAAATTCAAAATCATTAATCTGTTGGGTTTGATATGACATACTTGAGATCCATGTCTTCTAGATCGAAACTCTTATTCATCTACCTTTCTTTTGGGTCTTGAATTCTTCCAAACGCCCAAAAATTAGGTTGAACCATTTGGATATGATTGTGAAGATGAGTTTGACAATGAACAATGACTATGAACATGATCGTATTTAGTCACATTAGTGGTAAGGCATAGAAGAATTTTTTAGTCTTTATTTCATGTGCACTCACATGCATGCAAAGACACACACACACACACACACTCACTCACACACACACACACACACACACACACACACACACACACACACATATATATATATATATATATATATATATATATATATATATATATATATATATATATATACATATATATATATTTGTGTGTGTGTGTGTATGTATCTATGCTTTGTATAAATATGCAAAATTGAAATGAATCTTCTCCTATTTCTAACACAAGAAGTTTTTGTTATAAGGAATAGAAAGATCAAATGCCATTATGTTGGATAGTAATAAATATGCAAAGAATTTTAGAAAGTAAAACACATATGCATAATATACTTAAAAACCAATATAGGTTGCCTGCAATTAGTGATGTATTTAGGTCTAGATTGACCTTTATTTGAGAACTTGGGGTTCAAATTAGATTTATTTTGCCTCTTAAGATGAATAATTGCTTGACCATGGGCATGTATTGTAGAAGTACGTCTTATTGTTTCAACAAATGAAGGTACATGATTTTCAATAGTTTTATATTGTTTTGGATATCTATAAGTTGATATCTCAATGATAATATTAACTTTAAAAGATTGATATGATTAATCTTGAAAGAAGGTATCCAAGTTTTTTTGGTTTCTTTGTGGGTGTTTGTCGGGAAATGTTTGTTTCCTATTTGATTGACCTAATGGTTTTGGATATTTCAATTATAGTTGTTGATAATGAAATGAGCATTCTCATAATATTGACTTCTAGCATAATAATTCGAGACTATTTTTCCTAATATGGTTGATATAATTTACTTTCTCTTACTAATATTCATGGATCTGTGCATCAACACAATGTTATGGAATATGGGATGTATCTATGCATATGTGTCATGCTATGATGGTTTTCACCTATTGATTAGAGACTTGGCATAAGATGTAGATTTTATCCTTCAGATCTAGATGATACTATTCTAGATCCTTGATATTATATGATATTTGATCTAGCTAGACAAGTCAACACTCTTGATAGTTAGATCCAATCCTTCTTGGTAGTAGAAGTTTTTGAATCATGTGCATGACTAGTATATCTATATGTGTTGAGAGTGATTCCATGTGAGATCAGTTTCATCCATATAATAATCATATAAAACATTTCTTCTAGTCACATTCCTTAAATAATCCACCTACTTCTTCATTACATAGATGTTTCAACTCATCATTAAGGTCTAAAAAGAAATTATTGATAAGCGGCGAGTCAAGAAAGCCATTACAATGACATTTCTCATATACCCTTTAGTTCTCTAACATGCTTCATTAGGTCTTACGTCGCCCCTATTTGCAATTTCAAAATTGAGATATGTAATCCCAAGTGTTCGCATATGTATATATTTTTTTAAAAAGTATTAAGCTACATCCTACCACAAGTGCAATTCACCTTGTCACACAAAACATAATTGAAGCTATGCATGTAAGAAACTTTTGTCATGAATCCATTATTTAAATGGTATCATAAAGGTTCCTAATCATCTAATATGTTATGCAACATTTTCCAAAATACTGCAACCAAACAACCTCATCCAAATGAGGCTTATAAGGCCGTTCCTAAGGTGGTTATTGTTAAAATTGAGAGGGAGTTAAACAACACCCCACAACATAACATTTACTTTTAGTGCATGTAAGTACTATAGATATATACTTGCTAGAGCCTTGTTATTTTTAGGCCTCCTATATTAGTTGTAATTTTCTTCATGACCTCCCATTCAATAGGTATTGTCTCTACTAGAACCATCTACTAGAACCACAAGAGTCTATGAGATGTTTAGTCATTCTTTGGGTCAGGAATTTTTCTCATCCTATTAGAGTCTAAGATATTCTTAGCATCTATTTTCTTGAGGTACCTATAGAAATAGAAAAAATCAATTTGATTACATAGTAGAAAAAATGATATAACAAAGCAATAAATAATTTGTACAATAGACCAATATTGATGGTCATTCACATTCACTTTGAGTTACACAACTATGATGGCTAAAACATGATGCATGTGTGATACAAATGAGTTATAGTGTATATATCTGATATCATATGAGGTTCTTCTCCCAAAAGTAATCCATGAAGTTATAAAGTTATACATTGATCATACAACATTTTATATTTGCAAGTTTAACTCAATTATAGTAAAAGTAAGACAATTCTAATGATCTTGGTAGAAACAGTAAGACTTATACCACATTTATATTAGCTACTTCATCTTTGAGATATAAAAGATCTTTTGTATTCTACAAACTAGATCCAAGAAAAAAATGAATAACTAATGGAGATTAAAGTGTGCAAAAATCAATTTTTTTTAAAGATGTTAGTCATAAACATCATGATAGGTGTCATCTTCCTTCTTTTAAGACTACTATATCCACATACAACATAACAAACACAGATATCAAGTCTTATTAAGTCGGTTGTCAATATTTGTACACCCATCCTTCTCTAAACTTCAACCAGATAATGGAGAATTAGGGATAAATGAAAATACATGTGTGTTATGGAATGGAAATCTCTAGAGCCAATGCCACCCTCCTCTTTTAATGCCAAGATGGATCTTGTCATCTTCCAGGGTTTACCAATAGACCATGACCATATCTAATAGCCTAGAGTAACATTGCGTATAAAAAGAAATTTGGTAGGAGAAAGTATACATATACATACATATACATCCATATATATACATACATACATATATATATATATATATATATATATATATATATATATATATATAGAGAGAGAGAGAGAGAGTCAGGCTAGAACACACTCGAGTGTACAGATTGCACACTACACTCAAGTTGTGTTTGTATATTAAGACATTTTTTATAAAATGTAACCCATTGATCTTCATTGTCATACTATAATTAGGCTACATAAGAATTTTTAGCCCATTTGGATGAGTGTAAGTCACTCATCCAAGGGAAACAAAATCGATGCACGAAACTAATTTGAAATGCATAATTTTTGTGGTCTTCATAACATGACCTATAAATATTCAAATGGGCTCAAATTTTATAATGAGATATTCACAAGATGTTTAATAAGATAAATGGATTAGATTTTAAGAAAAATATTGCATCATGAAAAACTACTTGAGTGTATTCTACTCCGGATACACTCGAGTGTATTCTAGCCTGACTCTCTCTCTCTCTCTCTCTATATATATATATATATATATATGATCACAAAGAAAGATTTAGAAACATAGAATCCTATTCAGAGATTGAAACTCGGTACTCATATCTGAGAAAAATTTACATTGCTCGATGATGTAGTTGAGCTTCATCACTATTTACATGGAGTTGAGAAGATTAGAGTCAAAATACCATAAATGAAAATTTGGTGCCAAGCATGTGTGAGTTCTACGACATTGTGACATGATCAAAATATTATCTCATGTTGTATCTCCAATGATTATGAATGGATTTGGTAGAGTGGAATTGAAATTTGTGGCTAACTGAATGAAATTGTTTATGGAAATGGCTTGTTGTTGGTGGTGATATATGGATGATATATTGTGCGGTGGATTGGCGTGGACATGTGTGTTGGTTCCAACCACGATCATGTTTGGAGTTTTATATTTGTAGATATAGTGATTTGATGAACTATATGTGAAAAATTTCACCAACTTATAGTTGATTTCGGTCGAGGGGTATCCATATATGAGAATGGAAATATTTAGTATATGAGCACTTTGCCTCCACTTTGGTTAGATGCTAATATTTTATAATTTGGATTCAATAATCTAGAATGCTATTTTACTGAATCATTGATGTCTTGGAAAGTTTTGTCCTATACATGATTGAAAGTTCTTGGTCTAGTCAAACTAGATTTCAAGACAACGAGTTTACATGTTTATATATGATCACTCAAGGTCCAATTGACTAGGAGCAGTCAAGTACATTAGTTGACTATCAAGTTTGTTGAAACCCAACTCGTCAAATGTAGATAGGCGACGACACATTCTTTTCATGTAGCTCTACCTCATCCATTGGCATATGTGTTCATCATGTGATGAGGTAGGGCCTTAGGAATTCCTTAGAGTATTATTCATACTATGGTTGAATTCATGTTGAAAAGTAATTTTCTTGTGAAATTTTCATAGTAGACAATATGAAGATTTAGATAAAGTACACAAACAATTATGTTAATTCTGAAGCAAAATAGGACTATCTATGGCATAAGAACAACCAAAAGTAGATGTTATTAGTTATTAGTCATTGTTTATGTGAGTAGATAATTTCAAAAAATAAATTTTGATGTCTAATAAGATTAGTTAAGGTAACTAGACTTCAAGATAATAAATATAAACAAAAAAAAATTCTATGATATAATTGGTAGTATTAAGCGATAATGTAAAACAAGAAGGAATGAATATGAATAAAAATAGACAAGTATAACTATATATTTTCTATTGTAACAAACACAACTTAAGTGTAGTGTGAATCTGTACACTTGAGTGTGTTCTAGCCTGACTCTCTCTCTCTCTCTATATATATATATGTATATATATATATATATATATATATATATATATATATATATATATATATATATATATATATATATATGATCACAAAGAAAGATTTAGAAACATGGAATCCTATTCAGATATTGAAACTAGGTACTCATATCTGAGAAAAATTTACATTGCTCGATGATGTAGTTGATCTTCATCACTATTTTCATGGAGTTGAGAAGATTAGAGTCAAAATACCATAAATGAAAATTTGGTGCCAGGCATGTGTGAGTTCTACGACGTTGTGGAATGATAAAAATCTTATCTCATGTTGTATCTCCAATGATTATGAATGGATTTGGTAGAGTGGAATTGAAATTTGTGGCTAACTGAATGAAATTGTTTATGGAAATGGCTTGTTTTTGGTGGTGATATATGGATGATATATTGTGTGGTGGATTGGTGTGGACATGTGTGTTGGTTCCAACCACGATCATGTTTGGAGTTTTATATTTGTAGAAATAGTGCTTTGATGAACTATATGTGAGAAATGTCACCAACTTATAGTTGATTTCAGTCGAGGGGCATCCATATATGAGAATGGAAATATTTAGTATATGGGCACTTTTCCTCCACTTTGGTTAGATGCTAATATTTTATAATTTGGATTCAATAATCTGGAATACTATTTTACTGAATCATTGATGTCTTGGAAAGTTTTTTCCTATACATGATTGAAAGTTCGTGGTCTAGTCAAACTAGATTTCAAGACACGGAGTTTACATGTTTATATCTGATCACTCAAGGTCCAATTGACTAGGAGCAGTCGAGTACATTAGTTGACTATCAAGTTTGTTGAAACCCAACTCGTCAAATGTAGATAGGCAATGACACATTCTTTTGATGTAGCTCTACCTCATCCATTGGCATATGTGTTCATCATGTGATGAGGTAGGGCCTTAGGAATTCCTTAGAGTATTATTCATACTATGGTTGAATTCATGTGGAAAAGTAAATTTCTTGTGAAATTTTCATAGTAGACAATATGAAGATTTAGATAAAGTACACAAACAGTTATGTTAATTATGAAGCAAAATAGGACTATCTATGGCATAAGAACAACCAAAAGTAGATGTTATTAGTTATTAGTCATTGTTTATGTGAGTAGATAATTTCAAAAAATACATTTTTATGTCTAATAAGATTAGTTAAGGTAACTAGACTTCAAGATAATAAATATATACAAAAAATATTAAATTCTATGATATAATTGGCAATATTAAGCGATAATGTAAAACAAGAAGGAATGAATATGAATAAAAATAGACAAGTATAACTATATATTTTCTATTGTAACAAACACAACTTGAGTGTAGTGTGCAATCTGTACACTCGAGTGTGTTCTAGCCTGACTCTCTCTCTCTCTCTATATATATATATATGTATATATATAGGGTATATCTTCGCTACCTGTGCGGGTAACTAAGATTCGCTACCCATGCATCAGTTTTGTAATGGGAATGTATGCATTTGTAATGAGACAATTCAAATTTGTAATGTGACGACCGAAATTGTAATACAAAGACTTATTTTGTATTACATCGCAGTTACAGTAATAAATATATATTTATTACTATAACAGCGCTGTAATACAAAACCAGTTTTTGTATTACAATTTCGGCTGTCTCATTACAAATTTGGTTGTCTCATTACATATATGTGTCATCCCATTACAAAATTGATGCACGGGTAGCAAATCTTAGTTACCCGCACGGTTAGCGAAGATATACCCATATATATATATAAATATATATATATATATATAAATATATATATATATATATATATATATATATATATATATGATCACAAAGAAAGATTTAGAAACATAGAATCCTATTCAGAGATTGAAATTAGGTACTCATATCTGAGAAAAATTTACATTGCTCGATGATGTAGTTGAGCTTCATCACTATTTACATGGAGTTGAGAAGATTAGAGTCAAAATATCATAAATGAAAATTTGGTGCCAAGCATGTGTCAGTTTTATGACATTGTGGCATGATCAAAATCTTATCTCATGTTGTATCTCCAATGATTATGAATGGATTTGGTATAGTAGAATTGAAATTTGTGGCTCACTGAATGAAATTGTTTATGGAAATGGCTTGTTGTTGGTGGTGATATATGGATGATATATTGTGTGGTGGATTGGTGTGGACATGTGTGTTGGTTCCAACCACGATCATGTTTGGAGTTTTATATTTGTAGAAATAGTGCTTTGATGAACTATATGTGAGAAATTTCACCAACTTATAGTTGATTTCGGTCTAGGGGCATCCATATATGAGAATGGAAATATTTAGTATATGAGCACTTTGCCTCCACTTTGGTTAGATGCTAATATTTTATAATTTGGATTCAATAATCTGGAATGCTATTTTACTGAATCATTGATGTCTTGGAAAGTTTTGTCCTATACATGATTGAAAGTTCTTGGTCGAGTCAAACTAGATTTCAAGACAAGGAGTTTACATGTTTATATCTAATCACTCAAGGTCCATTTGACTAGGAGCAGTCGAGTACATTAGTTGACTATCAAGTTTGTTGAAACCCAACTCATCAAATGTAGATAGGCGATGACACATTCTTTTGATGTAGCTCTACCTCATCCATTGGCGTATGTGTTCATCATGTGATGAGGTAGGGCCTTAGGAATTCCTTAGAGTATTATTCATACTATGGTTGAATTCATGTTGAAAAGTAATTTTATTGTGAAATTTTCATAGTAGACAATATGAAGATTTAGATAAAGTACACAAACAATTATGTTAATTCTGAAGCAAAATAGGACTATCTATGGCATAAGAACAACCAAAAGTAGATGTTATTAGTTATTAGTAATTGTTTATGTGAGTAGATAATTTCAAAAAATACATTTTGATGTCTAATAAGATTAGTTAAGGTAACTAGACTTCAAGATAATAAATATATACAAAAAATATTAAATTCTATGATATAATTGGCAGTATTAAGCGATAATGTAAAACAAGAAGGAACAAATATGGATAAAAATAGACAAGTATAACTATATATTTTCTATTGTAATAAATCAGTCTAGAACTACTTATTTTGTACATATTCACTTACCTAGGAACACATTTTCTATGCATGCATTACCCATAGAAGAACTTAAATAATTTTTGAGAGAGATAACATTAATGAACTGAGAGACTTATAAGAAAAAAGGGATGTACTCTATAAAACTATCATATTCAATGTAATTGATGTAAGCAAGTATGACAAAGAAGGGGTGTGATTATGAGAAGTTAAGTACAAATATCACAACTATAGCATAAAGGGTACTTGGTAACCTTGGGAGGCTCCTAGGTTACACATAATTACAAATGAGGATACTTACTAACCATTAGACTTATATTGGATGCAGATATTTTAGAGTGAGTAGTAGGACTTCTAACATATATATTTAAACATTTTAGCACTCTCTACTTTATAGTTGAGAATGAACAAAAAGCTACCACTAAAATATGGTTGAATGAAACCACACAAGTTGTGGTTGCATGCATTTTTATGACAAAATATTTAGTTGACACAATGAGTCAGTTTGGGGTTTCTTGTCATACTTAGCATGCCAAATTAGTCAAATCAATTTTTCTACAATTTTTTTCTCAAATACAAGTCATGTATGCAAGCAAAGTAATTTACATAAAATGTACATATAAAGACTATTTAACAACTAAAATATTTGGTTTTTGTGTAAAACTCATTTTGACTACCATTTTAGGGGTTTTTAGGTTTGGGATATCAATGAGTATTTATTTGTCTGAACTATTACAATAGAAGAATTAGACACAAATGAATGAATTATTGCTCATCATAAAATATGGATTTGAAAAACGAAGCATTTGAGGTCAACTATACATAACTAAATAGAATCCTTTAGTATGTAATCACGATCAAGACTCACTCTTTGAGTATAAGGATTTAGATAAACATATTGGGACAATGAACTCTACCTTTTTCACATGACTAGGTTGGAGAATTTACAAAATATATCTTATCATTTCCACACATTGCTACAAGGTTGGGTTGAAACTCACTTCTCATCTCTCATATCTTATATTATATCATGTTTCTAGATTATATCAAATTTATAGGATTAGGGTATTATTCCACTCTTGTTGGTTCCCTGATCTCCCCCCTATCATAGTAAGAGAATTGGTTTCTCCCTTCCAACTGATGTGGACCCCCAACTCAACTATAGATTGGTCCCAGTGATCAAATCTACTTCTAGATTTTGTTCACATAGATTATCATCCACTACAAGGAAGACACGTTTTACAATCCAATCATGGTGTTTAAGAAACTCTCTTAGAGAATTAGGTTATCTCTTTATAACTTAGGTACAATACTCATCTTAAGTAATTCAAATCTATATATATTATGTATTAGTTCATATAGATCTTAACTAGGATAATCCCTAAACTTTCTCTAAATGTAGTATATAAATGTAAGAAATAATGTATTCATGTAAATTGAAGACAACAATATATATGCCAGAATTGAGATCATTTTAGATCACTCTTCATGTAGTACTTCCAGAACCATTGGCATCCTCACATTCCTTCACATTTTCTATATATATGTCAACTTTCTTTCATTTCCCATTAGTTTTTACCCACTATGGCAAACTAAACATCATAGGTAATCAAAGCTAATATGAAACAAGAAGATGATTCAATATCACCAAATAATCACTTTCATATAGATTATTAACAATTAGAATAATAAAAATCTCTTATAAGTTTCATTCCATTCCTTTTCTATAGATAATATTGTGAATTCTATGAATTGTATCAATAGAAGTTGAATTTTTACTTGATCATTCTTGTACTTAATCATCAACTCACCTTAGTAGTTCGTAGATTCAATGATTTCTCCCTATTGCTGAATGCATATTCATCTCAATTTTTTTTTACATTTTTAGCTTGGTTTTGCATTCATATTCTCGAATTTACTTAAGAATTAGTTTTTGTTTAGATTTCCTTAGTTGTATGTTAATTTTTAAGGTTTTGGTCAAATTCCTCAGTTTGGATGGCAAGTTTGAGATTCACCCATACACATTAGTACAGGACACGGTGGTCCCTCTAACTAACTAATGTGCATGACCATTTTTTTGATATTTGAGTAGGTTTTCATCAATATGTCCCTTCATTGGCTGATGATTTTGATTGGTCAATGAATTCATATGTGAAATCCCTTTCCCACATTCCAATATCAACCCACCCCATGATGGTGTTTTTAGTCTACACTTTCATCAATTTGAATCCTTGCCAAGCGATGGAAGTCATTTGTGTATGCATCAATTGATCCCCCAGATTCATCAATCGACAAGAGTGTGGTAGTTCACTACCAATGAAATCATCTATCAATGGAACCTGGTGAAACTACTTACCAATGAAAATATGGGTGATTGTCCATTTATGAAAATCCAGTATGCACTTCCTAACGACAAAAGTGTATTAGAAGACTGTCGATGAGAATACATATGCATCAACCAATGACTATCCTGCCATCCAGTCACCAGTTAACTTTCTGTGTTCCTACTACTAAACTTCCTATGTTCCCTTCTACCTATTTCTAGAGTTTTCCTTATAATAAAGAACTTGTGATCTCATCTATTGATGAGATAACTAGACTTTCATCAAGTGACAAAAACCACACATCGATGGTGTTTTTGTGGTTACTAATCTTCCTCTTGCAATCATATCTTTGACATCAAGATACTGATGACTTTACTTCTTGTGATTAGCAATGAATGCACCAAGCCCTAACATGCTACATGTAAATACAAGCCTCCAAACTCCCTGGGGATGCATCTCTTTCCCAACCAACAGACAACCACACTCAAACCTCGACCCAAAGAAGACGATCATCGACCATTATCATTGTTACAAACTCCGCCCCACTAAACCTCGACCTCTTGAATTCCATAAAGGAAGGTTGGAAACTCTTCTTATTCCATCCATCCACCTATAATATCCTCTTCTGTAGGTACGTTCCAAGCAAAGGAGGGATGGTAAAGAAGAAGGGTCATCTAAAAATAGTTCTAGGAGTAATCTACTATTGCTGGTTGGTCAGGCCCATATCTAGGCGTGAAGGATACTATCACACACACCAATATTGAATCTCTTCCACCCATAGAGGTCATACCTATATCTTTGCATTCCCTTATTTGTTTTATTTCATGATGAGGAGTGTGTAGTTTCTTATGCTAGGGTGTAGGGAGTAGTCCCATTGCCTACTTTTGTTTTTTTTACTGCATCTAAATTTGCATGAATGTTGTTGTATTTTGAATGAATGCTTTTATGTTGATATTCTTGTCTACTCAACAAGTTAACTTGTTTATCATGATCCAAGGTATAGAGAAATTTGTACCATGATCTAGGATGTCAAATTTTTCTTACTAAACCCTCGACGAGAACTTTGGATAGGTACTTTCAGAGGCAATGTGTATGTGATATCTTGGCAACATGATGGAGATCCTAGAGTTATATTTGTCCTATTTTAATCATAAATCCTTAAGTGGGATTTTCCTAGCCTCAATGATAATTGTTCATGCTTATTTCTAATGGAGTGAGAGAACATACATAGAAAGTGGTGGTAAACGCACTCACCCAAGTGTTTACATCCGTCAAGAATCTAAATTTCATTCTCCCCTTTATTCTTGCACTTAATGTAATCAACAAACAACCATATTTTGTATTAAATAATAGCCTTGGTCTGGTTAAATAAATCAATCAATTCTTAAAATACAATATCCTGTTGTTTCAATACAACAAATACTCCAATAAGATCGATTAACTTACAGGTGGGATTGTCACATACTTAGTTGATGTAAAACAAAGAGACTTTATCCCTAGGGATTTCATTGCACAATCAAATTTTTGCATCATAACTCCTAATATGTGCCATTTCTTCCAGTTCCACTCACAACTTCAACAGTTCTTCTACTGATGGAGGAAGATTTGTGGACCCTATTATATGGTTTGCAAAGTGAAAATTAATATCTAATCATCTAGAAGCCAATTCAAGATTCCATAACCATCCAATCAGTAGTTGTACCATGGAGCTTATCTATTCAAGATCCTAGCTCTTGTGCATATTCCCTTCATCTAGACCTTCTTTGAGTTTCTAGGACTTCCTGGTTGTGCCCAACATATTTTCCCCCTCCATTTCAAATGTACTATTTTCTCATGGATGAGAAAATAACTAAGTTTAGGATGGAGGGCGGGTGGTATGTATCTCACTATGAAACCTTTTTATTTTTTATTTGAGGATCATATAACTAATACCTACATAAAATTTAGTTATTTTTTCTCAAATTTTACATCTTTTAGACCAAAAAAGTCATTATCTAGCTGATATATATTTAATTTCCTTTTTCATCCATGCATGTTGATTACTTAACTCTCCTTACTTAAGGCCACTGGCTAGAAATCACCTCTATGCATAATAGAAGCCCTAACATCATGTTTCCCAAAATAAGATGGCAATTATTTGAGGAATTGAGAGGGTTTAAACAAATTCATGAAATCATCACTCTTTCCCCTATCGTTTTATTATTTGAGTATAGTGTGACTATGAGAGCCACCTGATGCTCTGAATTGTTTCATTTTGATCCAACCCCTATTCTACACTTATTCTTCTATCTTATTTCCTTCCATCCACAAAATAAAAATAAAATTCCATGAACAATTATATACCCTATGTTTGTGGTGGCAAACCCTTCTTCCTATTATATATACTTCTTCCTTACCCCTCTCTATGAAATATGGGCTTAGCACTTAAAAAAAGAAAAGATGTTAATGTGCACAACAAAAAAGTTTGTCAATAATTAAAAAAATACATTCTCAAGTCAAATAGAGGAGATATTGTAATCTTACTTCCACACAACCTTCTCCTCATTTCCACCCAGACACGATAACTATCTCATTTTAATATCCTTTTTCACGCATCATAGTGTTGTATCATATACATATTGTTATTCTGTAAGATTCTATGAACTCTCACGAAACTACAAGACATGCTTGGTATTGGGGATAGTGATGACAATGTGTTTTTCTAAAGAAAAATTGGAAATGAAGACATGAATTGGTATATTAACTGATCTCAGGAAGTTGGGTAACTTGACAATTCTAGGTGATAGTGAAACCATTACAATGTGAAGGTGGGGCAATCACATGGGTTGAAAGTATTCATTTGGTGATTCATAGAATTATGTGCTACCCAAGGATGAATAATATTTAAGTTTAGGGTTATTTGATAAATACATATTAATCCTAGTTTTAATTGCATTTTAGCTTGATTTTGATTCATATATCCATTTTTACTTAAGAATTAGCTTCCGTTTATATTTCCTTAGTCAATGTTAATTTATGATGTTTTGATCCAAATCCATGATTTACAAAGTAGATTTGAGCTTCATTGCATAAAATCAAGTGTATGAGATAGTGGTCCCACTAAGTGACCAATAGGCACAACAAATGTTTTGATATTTGATCCAATTTTCATTGATATGTTCCTTCATTGGTTGATGGTTTTGCTCAATAAACAACTTAATTAGTGCTTGCCCTTGCCCTCATTCTAACAACTCCCAACCCTAGGATGATGTGCTTTAGTCTGAAATTTGATCCATTTGAATCCCTACTAACCGATGAAAGTCATGTTTGCATGTATTAATAGATTTACCACACTTATCGATCGACGAGAATGCAACATTACTCTATCAAATAATTCTTCTACCAATGGAACTTGCTGAAGCTGCCTATCGATGAAAACTCGCTCAACTATCTAATGATGCAAACCGGGTGCACATTGTATACCAATTAATGTGTAGAACTCTCCTGCCAATGAATATATAGATGTGTCAACTGATGATTGTCCTTCTTGTCACCCATCAATGAACTTTCTATGATTCTACAAATGAACTTCCTATACGCCCATATATAGATGAAATTACAACATTCTCCTATAAATGATGAACTTGTACTTGATAAGTACATAATTATCCATCCTCATTGCATAATTGAGATTTCTCTTTAAGATTATTTCTTTATTATTATTTAGTTCTAAAGTAATTTTGTTTAGTTTATCTTTTTCCCTTTTATTTGGAGTTTTTACTAGTTTTCATTGACTTTTGTAGGGAAATGATAAAATCCATCCAAAGCCCAAGAATGCCCATGAAACACGGCTCAATTGTCTATCTGCCGCCTCCAATAACTCTCAACCAATCGACCGACTCATCTAGCAGGTTGACTCACATGCAACAAAATTTTCAACTTCCCACAATCTTGATATATATACCCTACACTAAAATGTCATAACTTTTACATACCAAGGTGGAATTTTATATGCAAGTTTGAATTCGACAGGAAATTTAATGCTCTATATGAAAAATGTATCTTGGATGGATTTCTTGTCAGTCGATCGACCTTTCAAGTTGATCGACTCATCATTGTGGGAATCAGTAGCAACGAGAGTCAAATGGTCAATATATTAAAAGAGGAAACTCAATAATCTCTCCATTTGGGGTAAGTAATTAATGTTGTAAAAAGGAACAAAGGAAAATTGTCTGATTCCATATGCTTTTGTTTGGAAGAAAGAACTCAAATAAAGACTCAGTCAAATGCCAAAATGATAAAATCATCAATGTGGTTAAGGTTTGATCAATGTGACTTCGGGCTAAAGTAAGCAATTAGTGTAGTCGACCAACTGGCACCATGGATGAGGCAATCTAGCCACTACCAGCAGCCATTCGTCTAGGAATTTCCCCCTCCTCCCCCCTTATAAAAGTAGTGGGGACTCAAAATCAAAGGTAGCACATTTTTTATCTCTGAGAACCCCCTCTAGGTCTGTTCTTGTTCTCTTTTGTTATTATGTTTGATTAGTTTTCTATTGTGGCATGGGGACTAGCCTCATAGCATGTTCTTATTCAATGTAATCAACTTCATTATTTTAGTAAATGAACACTTTCCTTCCTTTGTTACTTTGATTGTTGGATGAATTGATATACTCTTATGGAGTGATGTGATCTCGCATCCCCACAAGAAAGAACCCATAATTCCTTAATTGCAATTGTTATCTTTTTATCCGTATAATCTTGTACTTGTTTTCTGGTATAATGATTATATTCTTGTTGGGGTGTCACGACCTCGAATGCTCACAAGAAAGAACCCATGATCTTTTGACGTGATTACTTGATTTAGAATATGATCTTTTTACCTAGTTACCTTATTTGTTATAACCCATGGTGACATGATCACTTGATCTATGGGTTCTAACATCAAATAGGAATCACATGTTTCATGATGAGATCTCAAACAATAACATGTTGGGTGGTTGGATGAGGATCTAGAAATGTTGGGATCAATGGGTTTGCAAGAAGTTCGGCCCTAGTGAGATTTGTGCTTCGAAAGGACACAAATGCAAATGGTCCTGATTTGATCACTAATCTTAGGAGTTGATTAGTTGAGTAAAATAATGTCTATTGGTGGTGATCCCCTGGACCCCCAATACCTTTTATCATTTGGTTAGTTAAATTTTATTTCTGCATTTTTACTTTATGTTCTTAGCATAATAAAACTCTCAACCTAGATTTTTCCTTCTTGTTCTCAGGATTGGTTTTGGATTTCAACCATTTTTTCTCCATCCCTTGGATTGATACCTTAGTACCAAAATATTGATTCATTTCTTGTAATGAGTTGCCCATCTCTTTAGAAGGTTAATTCTAATACTTTTCATAGTGATTTGGTGTACAAATGACAAGTATTGGTACTCTCCCCTACCAATGTGATTTTGCACTTTTGTCAACTAGAAAAACTTGCACAATGATGGGGTTTCTATGACACCTCATCTTCCTCATGTACCTATCGATTTGCCTTAGGGCATCCAATGACTTTATTGATGGCAGTTAGAATGGATTCACCAATCCCTAACCAACCACATATAAATACAAGCCTTCATCCTCCTTTGAGAGGCATGTCTTGGCCAGATGCCTAGCTTCCACACTCCACCCTCAAGCCAAAGATGAAAATCATCGACCATTCTCATCAGTCTACAACCTCTTCACCACCAAGGATCAAACTCCTTACCTCAAAAAAGGAAGGTCAATGACACCACTTTTTCCATATATCTACCTGCAAGCTCCTCTATCATGGGTAAGTTCCAAGAAAAGGAGGGATGATGAAGAAAAGTGGTCACCCAACGACACTTCTACATGTACTCTACTATTGCATTATATCAGCCCCACCACTAAGAATGAAGGTTTTTGTCGCACACACCAAGTTTTCATCTCTTCTACCCATGATGATGATAGTTATATCTTTCCTTTCCCTTGTTATTTTCAATTTTCTTTGAGAAGAAAGTAGTTTCTTAAGCTAGGGTGTGGGGAGTAGTCTCATTGCCTTTTTTTATATATTGGTACATCTAAATATGTATGAATCTTGTTGCATTTTGAATCAATCGTTTATGATTGTATGCTTGTATGATCAATATGTTTACATGTTTATCATGATGATGGATGTAAAGAACTTTGAACTCATGATTTAGGATGTTGATTGTTTCTTGTTAAATCCTTGATGAGAACTTCATACATGATATTTATGAGACGATGGGTATGTGATCTTTAGTTAATTCTATTGAGATCCTAGAGTGATACATTTTCGATTTTAATCCTAAAGTTGAAGGAGGGACTTATTAGCCTCAATTTTTTCATGCTTATTCATGATGCAATGAGACAACACACATAGACGATGGTGGTGAGACCCACTCACTCTAGTGTTTCCATCCATCAAAAACTTAGATTTAATCCACCACTTTTATTATTTCACTTAAGTTTATCAAAATACAACCATCTTTTGAATTAGAAATGATTCCTAGTTTGGTGAAATCAATCGATCAATTCTTAAAGATGTTGTCCACTGGGTACAATCCTAACCTATACTTTGATAAGATCCCTTCATCCATGGCTATGATTTTCAATACTTGTTAAGGTAAAAACTACGGACTTTAGCCTTAGGGAATTTTTTGTGCATTTAAATCATGCATCTCCACCCTTTGGGGTCAAAAAAAGATACTTAATCCTCCAACCAGATATATATTCAATCTTTATGTCCTCTAGATTTCAGAGGGAAAAAAATTATAGAAGAGAACATGGTAAACCTTGAGCTCTTTTACCTTATTTGTAGGAGGATGTAGATGAGGATAGAAGTGAGTAAAAAGGAGAATAAGAGAATTTTTGCAGTTATACTTGTACTTTCATGTGTCAGTCAATAAAACATATATCTATTTTGTGAAAATTCATGACCAACCATTTTCCTATTATAAATTGTAGAGGCAAACACTATAACAAGTTACATCACCAATGAGCAGACGATTCTTCTTTTTAGTATTGAAACATCAACTTTTATTAACCAAAGAATCTTAAAGTAATAATGCATGTCTCACGCGAGTGAAGTGAATACATGTTGTGGACTTTCATATCAAATATTATATCATCACCTAACTCAATTTCTTATCTTGAGGATTGAAAATTGTAATTATGACCACTGCAATAAACACTCACAAGTGTAGAAGATTTTCTAAAGTGGAGGTGGGTATCATCTCAATAAGCGTAGAAAATGAACTGATAGATTCCATAAATTACAAATGAGCTAATTTGATCATAACACTAGAAATTGGTTAGTATCTAGTAGTAGTAAAAGTGAACAACAAAATTAATATATGTAAAATATGTTGCGATGTATTAGTAAAGACATCTAGATTGTTTTTCCCTACCACTTCAGTCACTCTACTCATATGATCATAAATATTTCCAAATTCATAAAATTTAACTCAGAAGATATCATCATACGTATACCCATCTTTCTATATAATTCATGTAGAAGTTACTTTTCATGGATTATGCCACTATTAGGGACATCTTTTAACACCTTCACATTGTATTTCAAAAAGAAATGACTTGACATGACTAGCCCCTCTTGATTTTGATCAAATCTCCTCTTTTTAGGCTACTAAACTAAATTTCCAATGTAATTAAAATGAACAATGGCATGATTGATGGGCATAGGTCTTGATTTTTATGTGAAACTTAGTAAGGTAACGCATACTTCTCCATATTTCAAGGTGAATTAACTCTTTTTGTACACTAAATTGCTAATGTGGATCTTCTATTTACAATAGAAGTAAAATACTAGAAAGGTGGGGTGAAGGTGGTGTAGAAATTTGTGATTGACTACAGGGAAGGTATTCATAGAAATGTGGTAGTATGACAGGCAAAATTTAATACTATGAGAGAGGAGTAGGAATAAAATATATAGGCAAATGAACAAGATAAAATATCAATGATGGAGGTGAAAGGGTTCCATCTATAGGAAAAATGTTTAGGCGAAGGATGTATGTGTCTTTCCATTAGCATTCAAACAGAATCTAGTAAAGGGAATATCACTTAGAGATGAATGGCTTCTAATATTTGATGACTACATCTTTTTTTCTACGTTGAATGCTTAGACATGTGGATTCTATATCTTTTTACATGTAATTTCATCTGATGGAGTTGAGGAAGACGCTAATGTTCCACCTTTATGTATCCATATGAACTTAACTCACTTTTTGTTTCTTTAAAGAATATGGATCTTATATTTTATGTACATTGTATCTAATCATTTATATTTGAATTTGACAAAGTCTTACCATGATATTTATTTATGGGATGACCCATATAATTAGATGCATGGGTATGAGTTGTGTAATGTCCCAAGTCTTGGGGTCTCAGATAAAATGATCTTAAAAAGAATGTTTGGACTACCCACATCACCAAGGTGCACCTTCTTTTAAGGGAGCCCATCACTAAGAACTTCATAGTAGCTTTCTCAACTTGGAGTAGTATTAAGATGGTTGACCAATCGAGAAGTTTATCCCATGTTGTGCGTGAATGAGGGCAATGCGCATTGTTGAAGCTAGTGGTGGTCGATGAGTGCATTCATCATTCATGAAACTATACTAGAGTCTTGGGCTATGGGATCGGGCATTACAAATGGTATCAAAGTCAAAATCCTCTAGTATGTGGGGCCCGCATGGGCTTGAGGTATTCTAGTCTTGAGCCGTGGAGTCTAGGCATATAGGAAATGATTGTCTATTGTGATGTAGACACACTTTCTGTCATGCCCGCATCCCACGGTTATCACTAATCATGAGATTAGGGCATAAGTTTGAGGATTATACTTAATACAAAGTTCACTCCATTACTTTTTATCTTTTTACTTTTTGAGCATAAGAACTTACAATTACAGATATTCTTTTGAGCAACTGATATCAATTATAAGACTAGTAAGCTTTAAAGAGACTAATCATTCACAAACATAAATATGGCAAAATACTCTAGACATCTACAAGAGTGAATCAATATATGAACATGCTTGATTGATTATAAAAAAAACTAATGACTTAGAAACATACAAAGAATAATTGAAGAACATCACACACTTGTTTAACCTCTCATTCATCTTATTCTGCCTTGAACCCACATGAGGTGTACTACAACATGTGAAAGAATCACAACAAGCTACGATCTCACTGTACAAGGTTTAGAAGCATGCCCGGGTTCCTAAGCCTATCTCTTGAGTAAGACCCCATCTACAGTGGGCCTCGACAAGTCTACCTCTCGGCGACTAATGGGAGAGGCCGGATATCTCAGACTCCACCTCTCAACCTAGGTACTGAGGCAGTGAGTCAAAGCCCTCATGCTTATTGTGCATCAGTGGACCTACTGACCACTAATCACTCAACATGTAACACAAGTACCACCAACATACCCAATTGGTGTTGGGTACCACACAACAAGGAGTCTGCCCTAATGGTCAAGACCTCTGTACCCTACCTGGACTACCTCCATTCAGGAAACCATTTCCTCCTCACAGTGCATGCCTCATCCTTTGAGGATTCTACAATGTTTAGGGCATCTACATGTCTAATTCACTCTTTAAATTCACAATTCATTCATCACATCAACATATCTTTGTTCAACTTTGTAAACTATTCATTTCGTAAACCATCTGATAACATTTACCACAACTGAACTGTTAAGCATACCCATATCTCATACTAAAAAACATTAATATCACAATACTTGTTTCAATTAACATTCTATCATTTGGGTTTCATTTACCTCATTCACTTATCACATAACTCACATAAGGATTGAATACATCATAACATCATGAATAACATTGAATCAAGATGTCTAATTACAAATCTCCAACTTTCCATTCATTTAGGGTTTCACCCTCTTACTGATATATCAAGCAAACATTGATATCATCAAATGAAATCCAAGATCTTATCCAACATATATGTAATGCGCACACAAATAAAACAATCATTCATAACCAAGGAGATTCAATTAGGGAAACTTCTTTATTCAATTATACAACAATTTTAGTCATATATGAAAATCTTAGATTTCAGTATATTCATGTAACCTCTACTTTTACTTTAAGAATTCTCATTTATATGGATTGCAATCATTTCTAATGTGATTTCATAATCTGAAATTCACCACAATAGAGAAATAATCCATTTCATATCATCTTGTAAAAGCTAGATCAAAAAGGCAACTTAGTGTTTGTACTCACATACCATGTAATTGAAGATTATTGATGATTTAACTCATTTTCATGCAATCTACTATTTAAAGAAAGTACCCACTCACCCTAAGGTGTGAAAACATATTAAAAACGCAGCACATCTCTAAAACTCTCGAATCCATATCAGAACTTTAGCAAAATCCACAGTTTCTTCTTCCTTTCAACCCTAAACGAGGTCTGCTGAAGGTAGAAAACAAAGGTCAGAGGTTAATCCAAACCTCAAATTCATTGGATTAGGGATTCTGAGCAAGGAGAAATGAGGAGGAGGAAGAATTGACGGATAAAACTACTTACCAAGTCAAATCTATAGCAACCCTTTTGGGTTTCCACTATTCTTCACATTCTTTCCCAAAAATCACCTTCTAGCCCCCCCTTTCATTGAGCAAGGTTATGGGATGATAGAGGATTGAATCACGGTTCCAACATACTTTGTTTTGTTGAAAAGAGATAAGTATAGCTTGAGATAAGACTGTTTTAATATTTGTTGTCCTAGGCGGCGTCGGTCGAGTCACGATGTCGACGCAGCATCACGGGTCACGGTGTCGACGCAGCGGCGGTCACAGTGTCGATGTAGCATTGCAGGTCACGGTGTTGACACAACATCAGTCATGGTGCTCTATATATGTTTACTAAAAAGGGCATGACTCTCTAATTTTAACTCCGATTTGGTTCATTCTTTTTTTGTTGTATTCATAATTGTTTTTTTAAGTTAAATAGACAAATTTCATTATGGAGGAGCCATACAACATCTACATGAGTAGAAAAAAAACTAAAAGACCACACAAAGATCAAGAATAGATACAAACCACCACAAAAACTCATATCATAATCTAATAAGGACAATGATGTATAGATCCCTCTTCTCCTTCGCTGGCTAAGGCAACTTTCTATGAGGAATGCCTTCAACCTGAGTATGTATATGTGGTAGAGTACCTGCACCAAATTGGTGTTCCAAAAGGATATTTTCCCCACATTTTCTACCATACAAACTCCACAACAAAATTGATCGAGAAAGAAAAATCTACCACGAGAAGACAAAGAAGCGCTAATTAACAATGAGATAGACAAAACAAGAGAACAATCTAAATAGAAAGCTAGTAAAAGAGAAAGGGGATAGGAAACTTGTCGCAGCCGGGCTCAACGACATGGAGGAAGAAGACTGCTGCCTCTAAAGACACCACACCCACACACTTCCCAAAGATGAGACGATGCTGATGACGGATGAGAAGAGGCCGAGGGGCAGTGGGGCACCACTTTGTGGCAACCAAACACCCTCCCCCCAACCAGCCACCTATGGAGGAAGAAACCCAAGCGGTGCTAGGGTTGGTGGATTCATAATTGAATTCTCTACAATCCTACAATATTATTTTGATAAAATTCTCAAAGGAAAAAGTATTTACTAAATATTTCCTCCAATATCATTAACTCTCTTCTTGCATACATGTATGAATCAATGCCATATTAACTCTAACTCAGATCTTTATAGTATTCTTAAGTCATGATTACGAGTTGCCCAAACAAGTATTTAAGGTTACCAAAGTTAAGACAAAGCACAACATAGAATATTAATAATAAAAGTATTCCAAGCATTAATATTATCTTAAACTCTAGGATTACCAGCAAGCTAGGAACGGGATTAAACAATTCTCCCCCTCTAATAAAAATTTTGTCTCAAAATTTCTAAAACAGGAAAATATACTTGTTAAACATCTCCGATTCTACTTTCTAAGTAACTTCTTCTATACATGATAATTTCGAAGAACCTTTACTAGGGGTATCTCTCTCCCTTTAAGCTTTCAAATACTACGGTCTAGAATTTTATTTTCAACATTGAGTCATTTGTTCCTCTTCAAATCACAAACTTTAAAAGATATAAAATGTGTGAAACATAATTTCTCATCTCATCATCACATGGTGCTATTCACTTGCAATTCATGAGACCACACTAGTCATCATACTATCACAAGCTATAAATTCTTTTCACAATATCACAGGGTATCAACCCTTATCAACATAGGAGGATTACACCTCATCTAGGGCTCAACCATGCCCAAAGGTCATTAAGACCATCATACTATTCTCTGCAAGATCATCGTTATCTTTGCATGCTTTATAACAAGGCTCAACAACATCACTTACATATAATACACCAGATCAACATAATATTGCATTAATGAGCTAGGAGATATTCATAAACAATCATAGTAGGGTTATATTAACATTAATAACATTCCTTTATTGCATCAACATGCAAGGAATCTAGATATGATTAACCCTCATCATATTCATAATTTACATGTTTAGCATAAGAAAGTATCAACCATGTGGCTATGATAACCACCAATTAACATATTAAGGTTACGATCATATTAAGGAGGTTATTCCACCATCATTCTATCATATAAGAATATTAAACATGAATACTCATCTTTATCTATTTGTATTGGAGTTAGGTTCATCAAGATAAATTTACTAATGTTTACAAATCAGCACTTATACCCAAACCCTTACTCATGTCATCCCCATTGAATCATGGATGCATAAGGTGAAGCATCGCCATCACATTCCATACTATTCTCAAGTATGAACCCACACATAAATCAAGGTATAACCATCAAATTATAGTATACTAAGGTTTCAACAACAGTAACAGAGTACTCCATCATTGTATTAGTCATTCAAGGACTATTCATACCCAATTACCATCACTTAGTTATATTAAATCTAGGTATAACAAGCTATACCTCATTAGGGTTACAAATCAGTACAATATGGTTACCATCTCTTCTATTCTTATGAGTGAATAGGTAAGACTACCTTATTCAGGGTAACCCTCCATTTGTTCCATCATCATTCAACCCATGTCACCATACCACAATTGTACAATACTAAGATGGATTACTGGTATGAATGACTACAACTATCAGACACCTTTAATTAACATATTGCTTGCATATGTACACTGATATAATACGTAGAACCAATTTACATCCCTCATTATACCTTCAACAAATTACACTTCTAAAAACAAATTCACGTATTACTGAAAGCCATTGTTTTCTCTTATCTCCTCATTCATTACTACTTACTTCTTGTTACTTATCCTTCTCATTTTGATCATATAGAATAAACATCCCTAAAATTGAAACATACAAGGTAATAATAGATTATTCACCATTCTTGATATCACTGTAAGAATTTGTTTTAGATTACACTTTGCCCAACTTGCACTTATCCTTTTGTTCAAAACACACTTGTTACATTTCAATTTTATTTCTTACCCTTTGCTCTGAATTATTTTCATATTGTTTATCAACCTTTCAGATTAGCTACCTTTAAACCCTGGATTACTATCAGTGCTAGTTTACTCCTCATAGTGCAAATCTCATGATCATGTTTTATAGAGATGCTAGTATTCACGATCAAATCATTAGTGACATCCCTTGAACTACTACAACTCTAAAAATTCTAGGGTTTGGTCCTTATCAGTAGCATGACGTTATTGTGAAGTGACTTTGCTCCCTTAATTTGAGATTCAAACTTTAGATCTCACAAGTTTTACTAAAGTCTTCCTTATCTTATCAATTGAATTCACCTTTCTCTTACTTGGCCATTCAGATAAATTACATTCTCAGTTTACCCTACTAGGGTTTCCTCATCATATTGTGTGTCATTATTACATTTACTAGATGTGTCTACCATGGTGGCTATGCGTCATATATGATTCATTTTCTTATCACTTCATTCCCACATTGCTCTCATTAAGGAAGATATGAATGATAAAATTATTCTGAGACTTAGAATTCTTATCTTCAAACATTCCCTTAATACATTTCTCTTATGTAGGTTTAATTAGTTATCAACAAGGATACTTGACTAATTAGAACTTGCTTGAATCTCACAACCTCTTTCTTTTATAATCTATATTACTCCATCATGTTTCAAACCCTTCATTACTTTCCACAATCCTCTTACCATAGACTACTCTTCCACCTGTCATCTTTAACTTCTAATTTTCTCTTATGATCATGTTGCTTATTCATGTGTATGATCATGTAAACCATGTTGCACATATTTCTTTTTATCCTTCTACTAATACAAACTTGAAATTCTAAATCAATATTCTCTCTACTAGTTTCACCTCATGTTTAATACATTACATATCCTTCATTTTAAATCAAACGACTCATGCATGGGTCAAACTTAGTTTCTCTTTCAATCAAGTTTTTCCCTCCTGAATATAGTCTACCTTTGTATGGCTTATTCATTTCTTAAGCTACACTTTTGTTCTTCTTTTAGAAACTAGTTTGTTGTTCTATAGAGACTTAGAATCCCAAAGGTAGTAAGGATGAATGTATTAAACTTCATAATAAAGGTATACATTACATGCTCTCAATTATATCATAACCCTCTTTTCTTAATCAAGCTCAACATTTCTAACATTTCTCTTTGTTTCAACAAAGTGTTATCCTAGTCTTATGATTTACATGTTCATCTAATTATCTTTACTTTAACTCTTCTTAAGACTCTTCAATTCTATGTAATGATTGTATACTTAACTCTTTTCTTATATTTTCCCTATGATTTAGAGTACATAAAAGCATTGTAGTCGATTATATGATCCATTCCTCATGATTGATTCTTACTATCATGGCCCTTGCATACTTTTCTCATATATTTTCCATATTTCATATTTAGAGTTCATATAATACTAATCATTAAACTTAATCTGAACCTTATTTCATGTTCCTTTATTTCCAATTAAGGGTTTCTCATATGAGGCCCCGAAGTTGGATCTCAGATATCAGTTCCAACTGATTCTTAGATATTCTAATCTTTCCCATATATTTCAACATCTTAGTGCATGTACATTCTCACTATGATGTGGTTCTAATTTATCCAGAGTCTACTCTTATTATATTGTTAGTAGGAGTCATTAGATCCCAGTAACACATCCTACTAGCCAGACCAGGCCAAACCTACAGTCCAGAAGCCAAGAGATACTCAAGATTAACCAACTCCTCTTAATCTCAAACATGTGGAAAGAATATCGACTTAGGTAAAACTCATTTAAACATAACTTCTGGTCTACTTGATACAAAGAATATAAACAATAACTGAATCACTTCATGATACACAACAATATAAAAGAACCATATATATTCTACAAATTGATAATCTGAATTCATACATATAATAACATTTCTATTGATCTCCAATCAAAGAAGCAATATAAAGAAAGAGTTGTATCACATTCTATCTTTAAGATCTTACTCCTTCATTACTTTCTGGTCTCCTAACACTAATATTTCTAGGGTTTCTCTCTAGCCCATTCTCCCACTGCATGCCTGGCCAGGGCATTCAGAGAAAAATAGACAAAGTAGCTTGATACTAGTCAATCTAAGTATCCAGATACTGGGCCAGGGTATCTAAATACTCAGACCTCCCAGTGCTATTAACACATCAACTCCTAATACCACACCTATAACTCTAGCTTGCTATCCTAATGGTCCCTAACGACTCAGCCTAAGCTCTGATACCAAAAGATGTCATGCCCACATCCCATTATTACCATAATCATGAGATTAGGGCATAAGTTTGAGGATTATACTTAATACAAAGTTCACTCCCTTACTTTTTATCTTTTTACTTTTTTTCCCTTCTGTTTCAAACTCTTTGTTTTCTTGCATCCAATCACATAAACAAACCTTACAAGAGAATTAAACTTTCATTACTCTAATATGATCTCAACATTAATGATACACATCCATACGTTCATTATGTTTCTCACACTTCCATGTACATATGACATGAAAATTAGATACATTCTCTCTTATTAAGTAAACAAAGATACAAAACATCATTTACAACTCTCTCACATCTATACAAGGACCTAGAGTGACAGGGACCGACTAAACTTAATTGATCTCATACTTAACTCGTGTAGTAGATCTACTCTGATGCTTTGACCTTCTTCAAGTCTTGGGCTATGGGATCGGGCATTACAAATGGTATCAAAGTCAAAATCCTCTAGTATGTGGGGCCCACATTGGCTTGTGGTATTCTAGTCTTGATCTGTGGAGTCTAGGCATATAGGAAATGATTGTCTATGGTGATGTAGACACACTTGCTGTCATGCTAACATCCCACGATTACCACTAATCATGGGATTAGGACAGAAGTTTGAGGATTATACTTAATACAAAGTTCACTCCCTAACTTTTTATCTTTTTACTTTTTTTTCCTTCTGTTTCAAACTATTTGTTTTCTCGCATCCAATCACATAACAAAATTTTCAAGAGAATTAAACTTTTATTAATCTAATATGATCTCAACATTAATGATACACATCCATACATTCATTCTGTTTCTCACACTTCAATGTACATACAACATTTCAATCAGATACATTTTCTCTTATTAAGGAAACAAAGATACAAAACATCATTTACAACTCTCTCACATCTATATAAGGACCTAGAGTGACAGGGATCGACTGAACTTAATTGATTTCATACTTAACTCATGTAGTAGATCTACTCTGATGCTTTGACCTTCTTCAAGTCCACGAGTTATCCCTAAAAATTGTGAGTAGAGGGGTGAGCCTACTCGCTCAGTGAATGAGTACTTCAAGGAAACAATCTAAAGCACTTATAATTATAGATATTCTTTTGAGCAACTGATATCAATTATAATAGGAGTAAGCTATAAAGAGACTAATCATTCACAAACATAAATATGGCAAAATACTCTAGACATCTACAAGAGTGAATCAATATATGAACATGCTTGATTGATTATAAAGAAAACTAATAACTCAGAAACATACAAAGAATAATTGAATAACAACACACACTTGTTTAACCTCTCATTCATCTTATTATGCCCTAAACCCACATGAGGTGTACCACAACATGTGAAAGAATAGAAGCAAGCTACAATCTCACTGTACAAGGCTGAGAAGCATGCCCGAGTTCCTAAGCCTATTTCTTGAGTAAGACCCGTCTACAGCGGGCCTCGGTACGTCTGCCTCTCAGTGACTGATGGGGGAGGCCGGATATCTCAAACTCCACCTCAACTTGGGTACTCAGGTGGTGAGTCAAATCCCTTAGGCTTATTGTGCATCAGTGGACCTACTGACCACTAATCACTCAACATGTAATACAGGTACCACCAACATCCCCAGTTGGTGTTGGGTACCACACAATAAGGAGTCTGCCCTAATGGTCAAGACCTCCGCACCCCACCGGTGTGCTCTGGCTTACCTCGATCTGGACTACCTCCAGTCAGGAAACCATTTCCTCCTCATAGTGCAGGCATCATGCTTTGTGGATTCTACAGTGTTCATGGCATTTACATGTCTAATTCACTCTTTAAATTCACAATTAAAACATCACATCAACATATCTTTGTTCAGCTTTGTAAACTGTTCATTTCATAAACCATCTGATAACATTTACCACAACTGAACTGTTAAGCATAACCATATCTCATATTGAGAAACATTAATATCACAATACTTGTTTCAATGAACACCCTATCATTAGGGTTTCATTTACCTCATTCACTTATCACATAACTCGCATAAGGATTGAATACATCATAACATCATGAATAACATTGAATCAAGATGACGAATTGCAAACCTCCAACTTTCCATTCATTTAGGGTTTCACCCTCTTACTGATATATCAAGCAAACATTGATATCATCAAATGAAATCCAAGATCTTATCTAACATATATGTAATGCGCACACAAATAAAACAATCATTTGTAACCAAGGAGATTCAACTAGGCAAACTTCTTTATTCAATTATACAATAATTTCACTCATATATGAAAAGCTTAGATTTCAGTATATTCATGTAACCTTTACAATTACTTTAATAATTCTCATTTAGATAGATTGCAATCATTTCTAATGTGATTTCGTAATTTGAAATTCATCACAATAGAGAAATAATCCATTTCATATCATCTTGCAAAAGCTAGATCAAAAAGGCAACTTAGTGTTTGTACTCACATACCAACAAATTGAAGATTATTGATGATTTAACTCATTTTCGTGCAATCTACTATTTAAAGGAAGTACCCACTCACTCTAAGGTGTGAAAACACCTTAAAAACACAACACATCTCTAAAACTCTCAAATCCATATCAGAACTTTAGCAAAATCCACAATTTCTTCTTCCTTACAACCCTAAACGGGGTCAACTGAAGTTAGAAGACAAAGGTTAGAGGTTAATCTAAACCTCAAATTCATTATATTAGGGATTCTGAGCAAGGAGAAATGAGGAGGAAGAATTGACGGATAAAACTACTTACCAGGTCGAATCTATAGCAACGCTTTTGGGTTTCCACTGTTCTTTACGTTCTTTCCCAAAAATCATCCTAGAAATTGCCCTCCAAGCCACCCTTTTATTAAGAAAGGTGTATGAGATGCTAGAGGATTGAATCTCAGTTCCAACACACTTCGTTTCATTGAAAAGGGATAAGTATAGCTTGAGATAAGATTGTTTTATGATTTGCTGTCTTGGACGGCGTCGGTCGCGGTCGCGGTGTTGATGCAACCTCGCAGGTTGTGGTGTCAACATACCATCATAGGTCACGGTGTAGAACGTAGTCGTGTTGTCGATGCATCATTGGTCACGATGTCGATGCAGCATCACGGGCCGCGGTGTAGACCACGGTCGCGGTGTCGACACAGCGTTGGTCGCGGTGCTCTATATATGTTTACTAAAAAGGGCATAACTCTATCATTTTAATTCTGATTTAGTTTATTCCTTTTTTGTTAGATTCATAATTGAATTATCTAACATCCTACATTATTATTTTGATAAAATTATCAGAGAAAAAGTATTTATTAATTATTTCCTCCAATGTAATTAACTTTCTTCTTGCATACATATATGAGTTAGTACCATATTAACTCTAACTCGAATATGCTTAAGTCATGATTATGAGTTGCCCAAACAAGTATTTCAAGTTAGAAAAGTTAATAAAAATCTCAACATAGAATATTACTAACAAAAATATGCCAAACATTAAGATTATGTGAAAACTCTAGGATTACCAGCAAGCTAGAAACGGGGTGTAACATTGTGCTAGTAGTCATGATAGGAACTAGGTTCACATGATCTTTATGGGTCTACACTAAAATGGGGAATGGTTATGAGGCCTTATAATTAAGCCTCGATGAGGATGTGAAAAGTCTAATTGGGAGAGATTGTAACATACCATGTCTTGATGCCTCAGGTAAAATGATCTTAAAAGAAATGATTGGACTACCCATATCACCAAGGTGCACCTCCTTTTCAGGAAGCCCATCACTAAAAACTCCATAACTAAGCATGATCAACTTGGAGTAGTATTATTATGGGTGACCACTCAGGAAGTTTATCTCATGTTGTGCATGAGAGAGGACAAAGTAAAATGTTGAGGCTAGCAGTGGCCTGTGGAGCCAATCATCATTCTTAGAACTCTACTAGAACCTTGGGTTGTGGGCCCAAGTGTTACAAGTTTCCCTAGTTTTGATTTATACTATTGAGAATAAAGGTCTTATTTTTTAGGACACTTTATTCAACTCTTTGCGTACTACATAGTTGTGGCTCATGTGTTTCTCATATGATCGATGGAGACTTTAGAACAAAGTGATAGGATATCATCAAATAAGTTTAGTATTATAGTCAAAATGAATACATATGGTGTTTTCCTAGATTTCTTGTAGTGGCATAGATAATATCAAGCTATTGATGGTAAAAGAAGACATTATAGGAGAAGTTGAGGTTATTTAAATCTAGGAAAGACTAAAAAATGGTTGATATTAACCACTTTATAGTTATATTATTTATTTTTTTAAGAAAACAATCAACTATACATTAGATGACATTTTGAGAATTAGCTTTTGAAAATTAGAATATCTTTCACTTCAATGAAAAAGAGACTTCCAAAGAACACTCAATGAATTTGTGGAGATGACATTTGAATCACTTCCACCTTTCAAACTCTTCCAAGTTGTCCATCAAACTTTTTTTTGATAACGAGGAACTCTTCCCAGGATCGAACACTATTGGACCCCACCCAACCAAGAGTAAACCCTGAGACCATCCGTGTCATTGAGGGGGACACCACGACATGCCCAATCAAATACCAACCATTATTGCACCACAACCAGCACTCAGAGTCGAACCCAGATCCTTTCATTGGGGATTGCCGAGCCTTATTGTTGGGCCACTGACCGCCCCCAGTTGTCCATCAAAAATTAAACTTTGAAGAATACTTAAGTAATATATTTTCAAACACATGATACCTAAACTCCATTTATCACCTCATATGTCGAAAAGCCTCGATGTGAATCATATGAGTATCAAATTCCTCTAGTATATGTTAATGGCATTCTTATAATACAAGTTGATGCACGTCGTTTAGCACACCAATCACTAGGAAAATTATCCTAGAGTTTATCCTTTTCTACTTTCTGATAAAGGCTAGTATAGAAGGGTCGATCCATAGAGACGGTGATGAAGATGGTTGAGTTTCAAATCTGATTACGAGAATGAGAATGTAAAATCCATTTCAAGAGTTTGTTAAAACTAAAACAAAAAGATAAAGTTACCGAATCAAATATTAACAATCAAAGAAGGAAATATCGAATCTAAGGGATTTTACCACCCTAGTCGACGCAAAACAAGATCAAAGAAATTATAAGAAAGATAAAAGAAGGTATGTGAAACATTTATAAATGATTCAAAAAAGATGAACTCCCCGTGAATCCATTGGTACTGGCATTTAGGGATCCTAGTTCAATCATCCTAATGGGGACTTTTCTGAGGTCTCATCCAAATTCCCATGAAATCGATTTGGTTGTTCTAAATCTTGGGTTCCACGGTCGCATCCGCCAAGATTAACAAGCGATGAAAATGAGAGATCACTTCGTTAAAATCTATGAGATCCAAATCAAAATCCATTTATCTAAAAAATCATATAAATATTCAATCTAGTCATTACATGGATAAAGGGTTGCTCCCCTCACCTCGGTAAGAAAACTACTCGCGAGTCATACTAAGGGATGTAGAAAACAAGGAAGGAAGGTAGAAAGCCATATACCAGAAGTGACAGAATCTCCTAGGAGATCTTAGCTGGTGACAATGAAATAGCTTGCTCTCTTAGTTCCCCACTCCAAAGAAAATAATAAGAAGAAGAAACGAGATCTATAAACCAGAGAAAAAAGAATAAACTTTATTATAGAAATGAAAGATTACACTAATGAATGGAAAAGACAAAGTTCAACTACAAGAAACGACTACAAAATCTGAGATGCCTTTCTTAGTGGAATCCCCCCCTCCTTTTATAGGGGAAGGAGGGGTAGAAACCCTACATACAAGAATTTTTAGAAGACTCTTGGCTGGTGACTGAAAACTTTTCTGGATCTGGTCAATAGAAGAAAAGAAATGGTTGATTGTTTTGCATTCTTTTTGCAGTAATTTTCCACAACAGCAATTTCGACCATATTTTTTGGGCCAGTCATAAATTTGGGAGCAGTCCGAAAATATATTTTTCCAGTACATAATTGAGTTTTCTTTCCAACGCATACTTGCACATTAAATTCTTCCATAGAATGTGGGAGTTATACCAATTTTGGTGAAAGGTATATACTGAAGTCAGACACTGCGGAAATTTGTGCAAAATATCTTCTCAAGGAAAATTTGATCATTAAAGTGATTAGACCATTTTCCTTCAAAAAACAGCCAAACACAATTAAAACTCCAAATAAAGGGAGAAAATCTAAACTAATACAATTAATTACAAAACTAAGAAAATAAATAATAAAACAATCCTAAAAATATCTTAAAGATTAAATAAAAAAGATAAATATACATTTATCAAAATACCCCGAACTTTTTTTTTTTTTTTTTTTTTTTTTTTTTGAAGGTAAACCATACCATTATATTGATAAAAGCCATACGGCATCTACAGAGATACAAAGATCATACATATTCTGTAACCAAAGGAGCCAGAGAACGCCTTCTAACAGGTAGGATTGGATGCGAGTATAACATTTCAGAACGGATTCCTCCCTTTCGCGCTTGTAGAAGCAGCTTTCATGCGGAATCAAACCACAATCCCGGGTTAAATCTGCAAAGTCGACGCTACCACCACCTAGATGACCAGAATAAGCAAGATTTGCACCTCCAGAAGACCCATCAGACCTACACCAATACATCGAACACACCAGACAAACCAAACGAACTACACTAAAACAACAGGGGGGGGAGAACCCCAACCAGGTTGAATAACTGGGGGAAACCCAGATAAACCACCACCTTCACAGAGGAAGGACAACACTCCTTATGCAAAAGGAACAAAAAAGCCGATAAACGGCGGAACAAAGGCAGATAAGACTGCCACAACCAGCTACCAAGCAAAACTCTGCACAGAAAAACCGATCTTGTCGATCACACTAGCTGAGAGGACGCCCACCAGCACCTACCTCTTCACGACGGTCAGAAACCCAGAACGGGGCTGTGGCTAGGGCCACAGAAGCCCCGCCGCCGCCAGGGACACAGCGCACAGCGCTAGCGGCACAGAGGCGAGAAGCGAAAGACGAGGGGTTGAAGAGGCGACCACCAGACAGGGGCGATCCACACCGATCGGGCTTGGAAGAGGCCCGGGGGGAGCGGGGTGGCGCAAGCCGCCGCCGATGCCCCCTCCCCCGAGCTGGGGAACTCGAGCCCTAATCGCCCTTCGAGTCGCCCAGGCGGACGGGAGCGGACGGGAGCCCTACTTGTTCTCCTCAAAATACCCCGAACTTGAATCTTTGTTTGTCCTCAAAAAAATAAAATCACAAATTATTCCAATTTATACTAACAACATGTCTATCCTCACCCTTGTAACATCACTTTATTCCTTACCTCCAAATTTGGCAAAGCAATCCAATCTCCTAAAACCACAAAACATAAAATTCTATATTCCCTATTAAAAATAAATATCATATCTTAGTTCTAAATCAAGATTTTGTAGAAAAACATGCGTCATCTTGCTTTTGCTTTGACACTCTCATTTTTATTAATTTTTATGTGAGTTGTTGTACAAGAACAAGGTGAAATTAGGGGGTGTGAAAACAAAGAAGGAAGTGATGATTTTTTTTATCCCTCCTCTATTCGACTTGGGATTTAGATTTGGGGAGTTGTGGCTACATTGGTCACAATTTTTTTTTTCATGTGCACTTTTGGCATCTGTTGATGGTATGCCCCTTTGTGGGGTATGGACTTTTTTTATGGGAATCATGCCACCCCGTACTTGATTTTTGTCTAGTGGTGATTCTTTGCTTCTTTTTTAGAATGAAAATAAGAAGGAAACAAAAGGTGTCCTTGTGCTTATAACTTCACACATTTATTTTCTCTTTTTTTTTGAAAATTATCATTACATCAGAAAGAACATTCATGTCAATCACATTATATAATATTTATATCAAGTTAATCAACAATTTAAAATAGAGAAAATTTGTGTTTGGTTTTGATTGATTCCATACGTCTTGCCAACTTTTCTAAGGAGTGATGCTATTTTGGGATCCTAGGTGACATGGTGGTTTTAGACATGGCAATTTGTAATAATTTTTGCAAAAGATTTACTAAGTTCAAAAGGGTACAATAATAAACATCTATTCATATTGTCTGACTAGATAAAGGCCATTTTGTAACAAAAGAAATAAAAACATGACCGACTAGATAAGGGCCATGAACAAAGCAACTATATGCAAAACAAAAAAAGGTAGAAATAATGCAAGAATAAAAAAGATAAGGGGTGGAATAGAAATATACCACCCACCACCACCCCAGACTTATATTTTTTCTCGTCCCGAGAAAAATCAAAACCCGAGATGGAGGGAAGAGAAGAGCGAGGATTTCCAGGTGGCCCAGGTAGCTCAAAAAACGTCCAGCTGAAGGGGATGTGTATGAGGGTTGGGACCTTTATCTGCGGAGCTTCATAGTGTACCCGATGATAGTTCGATCCTGGAAGATCGGTGGGGTGTTCATATTTTCTTTCACCTCACATTCCCTCATATAATATCCATAGATCTTCCTTCGATAGCAATGGAAGTGTTGAAGACAGATGTGGATTGGGGGAGGTTGGCAGGTACCCGACAAGTAATGCCGGTAGAGCATGATGAACTAAGTCGGGTGGAGGATCTGGTTTAGGTTTTCCACCATCATGATGATCTGCATATGGGAGAATTGATGCTAATACAAATAATTTAAAATCATTTACAAAAGTGTTTTGTTTCTCCTTAAAATTAATGCCATCAACATTGGGTTTGGTAAGTTTCATTATTGATATAACATATGTCTCTAATGCTTTTGTACATGGGTTTCCCAAGTATTTAGGAGGGATGATGATGTCTTCCTTACAAACAACATAAGGGGGTGTGTGGGCTTCTTTCAATGGTTGTATCTCCCCTTCTAGATCAGCCATGTGTGGGATGGAAATTGGTTGTGACAGCTTGGGAAGAATCATAAAGGGGGTTAGATGCTCATTATCCAAAATAGACTCAAAAGAAGGGTATTGGTCTATGGTATCATTCAACTTTATGTTGAGGATGGGATAAGTTGTTGGATCTTCATAATGAATCTCCTTCTTTGACATTTCATATTCAAGTAAAAGAGTCTCTAAGGGAAAGATAGGGATACCAATGCCCTCATCACACACAAAATATGGTTCCATGGTTTGTGCTATTTCTTTAGGATCCGACATATATGACAAAAATTAAGGATCATCATCATCGTTGTCATCAGGAAGAACCATCTTGCGTTACTCAAGCTCTATAGGGGGAGTTTGTGATTGATCCTCAAGTAAAGTGGCTAACATGGTTTGACTGGATTTAAGTTTTGCTTGTCCCTCTGTTGCCATCTTTTCTAGGGCCTTAAGTCTCTCTTCCAGTTCAAGATTAATTTTCATTTCACCATAGGATTTATACACCCCAAAATTTTGGTCATCCTCACCACACTCCCCATAGTGTCCTTGGCCATAGTACTCCTCATATTGTTTTGGGTGGCATTGCTCCTCATAATAATCTCCAGAAGATGGTGGTTTGTAATATCATGAGGAAACATATTTGAACAATCTATATTTTAGGTTTGGACTTCTAGCAGGGTAGTTAAAAAGGCTTGACTAGATTTTAGTTTTGTTTCTCCTTCTACTGCTATCTTTTGTATGGCCCTAAGTCTCTCTTCTTGTTGAAGATTACATTGGGTTTCATTAACATGCTCATAACCCTCAAGGTTTTGTTGGTGACACCCCACAAAATTTTGTTGATCATATCCCCCATTAGAATATGAATAGAAAGGTTCCCCATAATGGTTCTCAAAAAATGTGGATTCACATTGTACCCACCAGGATGAAAGGGATCGCAATTAAAAGGGATGCTATTATAAGCATAGGGTAGAGTCAGGTAGGTAAGAGATGCATGGTGGTAAAAACCACAATAATAACATTGTGGGGGATATTGGGATGCCCACTCCATTTTAAAAGAAAAATTATTGAAAGATATGTCAAACAACAAACGAGAGAAGAAAGATTACGAGATAACAGCTTAGTCAAAAATTACAAAGAGAACTAAAAATTATAAATGTAAGAAATTATGAAATAAACTAAAATTACTAAAAAAAGTAACTAGAAAGTAGTACTGCTAGAATGGAAACTCAGCAGAAAGAGGAGATACACTTCTGGAATTATGCTCGAAAGGCAAAAAGAAATTATAAAAATCTAAAAGAAATTATAAAAAAGACTAAAGTTATGAAAGTTAGAGTATATGAATATGGATTATACAATATATATAGGCAACCAGATCTAAAAACAACTATGTCATCCCCGACAATGGAGCCAAATTAATGCAAGTCGTTTAGCACACCAATCACTAGGAAAATTATCCTAGAGTTTATCCTTTTATACTTTCTGATAAAGGCTGGTATAGAAGGGTCGATCCATAGAGATGGCGATGAAGATGGTTGAGTTTCAAATCTGATTATGAGAATGAGAATGTAAAATCCGTTTCAAGAGTTTGTTAAAACTAAAACAAAAAGATAAAGTTACTGAATCAAAAATTAACAATCAAAGAAGGAAATACCGAAGCTAAGGGATTTTACCACCCTAGTCGATGCAAAACAAGATCAAAGAAATGATAAAAAAGATAAAAGAAGGTATGTGAAACATTTATAAATGATTCATAAAAGATGAACTCCCCGTGAATCCATTGGTCCTGGCATTCAAGGATCCTAGTTCAATCATCCTAATGGGGACTTTTCTGAGGTCTCATCCAAATTCCCATGAAATAAATTTGGTTGTTCTAAATCTTAGGTTTCATGGTCGCATCCGTCAAGATTAAAAAGCGATGAAAATGAGAGATCACTTCGTTAAAATCATCGAGATCCAAATCACAATCCATTTATCTAAAAAATCGTATAAATCTTCAATCTAGTCATTACATGGCTAAATGGTTGCTCCCCTCACCTCGGTAAGAAAACTACTCGCTAGTCATACTAAGGGATGGAGAAAACAAGGAAGGAAGGTAGAAAGTCATAGACCAGAAGTGACAGAATCTCCTAGGAGATCTTAGCTGGTGATAATGAAATAACTTTCTCTCTTAGTTCCCCGCTCCAAAGAAAAGAATAAGAAGAAGAAATGAGATTTATAAACCAGAGAGAAAAGAATAAACTTTATTATAGAAATGAAAGATTAAAATAATGAATGGAAACAACAAAGTTCAACTACAAAGAGCGACTACAAAATCTGAGATGCCTTTCTTAGTGGAGTCCCCCCTCCTTTATAGGGGAAGGAGGGGTAGAAACCCTACATACAAGAATTTCCATAAGACTCTTGGCCGGCGGCTGTAAACTTTTCTGGATCTAGTCAATAGAAGAAAAGAAATAGTTGATTGTTTTGCATTCTTTTTGCAGTAATTTTCCGCAAAAGCAATTTCTAGAATATTTTTGGGCCAGTTATAAATTTGGGAGCTGTCCTAAAATATGTTTTTCTTGTAGATAATTGAATACTCTTTCTAACGCATACTTGCACATTACATTCCGCCTTAGAATGTAGGAGTTATACCAATTTTGGTGAAAGGTATATACTAAAGTCAGACACTGCGAGAATTTGTGCAAAATATCTTCTCAAGGAAAATTTGATCATTAAAGTGATTAGATCATTTTCCTACAAAAAACAGTCAAACACAATTAAAACTCCAAATAAAGAGAGAAAATCTAAACTAATACAATTAATTACAAAACTAAGAAAATAAATAACAAAACAATCCTAAAAAATATCTAAAAGATTAAATAAAAAAAGATAAATATACATTTATCACAAGTTAACATTGTTATTCAGCTCTTAATTTCCTCTAGTATTCCCTCTATTTAGCATATGATATATTTACCATTTGAAAGAAAGGAGTGTATCCTATGGTCAAATAATAGTGAGGTAACACCACAAAAAACTTACAGTAGTTTATTGTTTAAGAATATGTCATCTACTAGAAGTGGCATCTAGGATGCTGAAAATTGCCTTGGTGAAGTCCACCACTCCCTTTCAATAGTTACATTTTAAATCCACATCACTTTTTTCTTGATATTTCTTTTTTTATTATCCTATTAATCCTTAATTCATTCTTCAAAATACCATAAATTGTGTATATCTTCATTTAAAGCCATATTTTGATAGATTAAAACCATATCTTTTTATATAGAGAACCATCATGAGTAAACAACAAGAATACATTATTAAGAAATAATAACGTCTTATCCAACCATGTTCCACAAAACAATCAAGTTTTACTCTAGAAAAAAGAAGACGAGTAAGTAGGGATTTCTCTTCCACAAATGGTGGTCTCTTCTATAGTTCTAGAAGTTTGAACTTTTTGACAAGTCCAAAATTTATGTGAAACTTTGTGGTTTGGACATAAAGGAATACATTGGGACATTTGTTCTAATCCTCTGGTCATCAACTAATAATTTTTTCAAAAGTATAAAGTAGAATCAATTCAAGAAACGATAAAATGAAATGAAAGTGAAAGAAGGCAAAGGGTTGAAATGGTTTTGGAGACACGATATATCTTCTGCAATATAAAATAATATTTTGTTTATTCTATAGAAAAGAATAGAAAATGAAACATATCAGGAGTGAATTAAAGTTAATTCTTAGTTTTCCTTGGTGATTTAGCTATCTGCAATTCATTCAATGCCCCACATACAATGCATTACCACCCTTAAATTGATGATAATTTCCTCTACCAATTTTGACTTTTAGTTGTGGGATATGGAAGATCCATTTCAAGAAGTAAAGATCATAGTCCATGATTTGGCATTATTCTAAGGAGAGATATGATAGAATTAAATCATTTTTGATAAAAAACAAAGCATATAAGATGAGGAGAAGTCCATGACCTTCATATTTAGCAAAACATTTCGATTGCTACGAATTGTGTTAAGGTCATATATGAACGTGTCTTGGACCTTGAAGGAGTTGGAGATATATCTATAATAAAATGATTTTGAGGGTAGAATAGTAGGAGGATCCAATGACATAATGACATATGGGGATAGTCAATATCTGACAGTAGAAGGTTTAGTATTGTCTAGTAGATTGAGTGTATAGCTCAGGATTGGTGATGCCATTGTTCCTTCAAAGAAGTCAACATGCTATAAATTTTACCCCATAAAGGTAAACATTTGAAAACAAATGTGTGATGTTTTCATAAATTGTTTATTTACTACAATTTAGGATATAAATGTGCATTTTTAGTTGTCACATTAATCTTTTTTGGAAACCTATAAAGGAATACAAATTGATTAACAAGACATCCATCTAGGTGTTGTTGACATATAGAAACATAGATAATAAAATATTTTTTCTCAAGAAAAACATGACATCATAGAGGATTTTAAGACTTGTTTATTAGATGTGATAGAACCAGAGGATCTAGTCAATTTTAGATCTAAACATCTCCTTTATTTATAGAAGATACAATGATATTTTTTCAATGAAGGTTTAGGTGATTGAGTAGAATGAGAAACATGTGAGGAACCTTCTCCTATGATTTTTTAAAATTAGATCATATGCAGTTCGTCTCATTAGTGATGAACATGTATAAAAACTTGGATGTTGGTATTGTGATTTCCACCTAAGAGATTGATCAAATACCAAGCTCAATTTTAGATGTTGAGATATCCATTTAGATATGGGTTTCTCATCAACATGTATCAATAATAGTTTAAATTTCTTTGATTTCTCCTTACAGTTTAAGTTGATGGACATCATAGTTTTCATGTGCTTTGTAATCAACTTGAGCTTTAGTAATCTTCTCAAATTCAACATCATTAGGAATGTCGATAGGCATCTAAACTTCAAGAATAGATGTAGAGGAATCACAAATCATTTCTTCAATTTCATTATCTTAAAGAAGTTGTTGAGGTGATATATCCACCTGAGTGAGATGTGATCCTATCAAGTCTTATAAAAATTAGCTATAATTTCTTTCCAGTGTTAAATCCTATTGTGGAGTGAAATATCAGCTAAACATAACATAGGAAAATATATAGAATTGAAATATCTTGGTTTAAAACTACATGTGGCTGATTGCTAGTACTCATCTCCTTTGTGGTTAATGGCTCTTCAGTTGAAGGTTATGTCATGCTTCTTTTTAGTGAAGATTGTGTTGTATCTTATAAGAAGACACCTATAAATTATTTGTTTATAAAATTGGTGGAACCCTGAGTCTATCTTTGTTAATATAGAAGTATGAGTTGTTAGAAACATTACTAAAGAGATCAACAGTTACTATATTTTTTTCAGCATATGATTGTTGTTATCGAGGAGCCTAATCTCACTCATTTGAGACAGTATAATAGAGGTAGAAGACACAAATATTGGTTTAAGTACGTCTTATAGTTAGCATTGAATGACAACATTTTAGGGATGGGTTTTTCTTCAATATCCATAATGTCAGTGATCATTTTTTTCTATAGCAAAGAAAAATATAGACATTACTCTCTGTCATAGATTTGCAAATTTAGGCAATAATACTTGGATCCTTAATTGATATAATAGGGAAACAATATTGTCATTTCTATCTTTTTACTGATCCTTTAGGTGTCGCTTGCCAATTAGGGATGGTACAATGCTTCTCTTCAATATATATATATATATATATATATATATATATATATATATATATCACAAAAGTTGATGTACAATTATCTCAATATAATATCATAGTAATAATACCACTCATCATAAGTTTCCTATGTCATATGTATGTAAACTTCTCCCTAGAGGGATCTTTATAAATTCTTTATTTGCCTTTAGACATGAGTTTTGGTTGTTGGATGATCTCGTCTTTATTTGTTGTATGGAATTATTTCATGTACTTTAGTCATATCCTATGTGTTGTGTGGCTAATGAGTTTGGTTATTTTGCACCAATAACAATGGTGGATATGGTAGTGACATCAAAATTAGCTCTCACCACTGCTGATGATTCATAAATTCACGTATGTTTCAATATAGACAAAAGGAAAATTCTCCTTGCTTCTTCTCTATGGGAAATCTAATCTTTGCCTAGAAAATGGATGTTTCTAGAACTACTTAAGGTCATGATGATTTCTTTAGGTGAACAAACATAAGTGATAGTGCACACACACTATAGAAAATAAGTGTTAACTCTCAAAAGGTTGGATATGGAGTTTAGAAATGGTTTTGTTTTTAGTCTCTATGAGTGAAGGTGAAAGGGAAGAAAGTAATTGGTAGAGTTGTAATATTTATTTAATTTACATATTTGATCGAATAAGAATCACATAGAATGAAAATTGTAATTATTTTTTAAAATAAAATTGATAAGTAATAATTGCATATATAAGTTCTATAAAAGATACAATAGTTTCTTCAAGCGTGTGTCTAGATGCTAACTTGTATATATTAGGTCAGATAGAGATCGAATACCATTTATAGTAATCTCTATAAAAAAGATACATCCAAATGAGTTAGATTATGCGTGACATGTATTTCATGAAATTTTTATAAGTAGCTTTATTAATAATCATACAAAGTATATTTAGTAAAAGTGGAGATTGCACCATTTTTACTAAAGGCGAGACAATAAAATAATTTGTCTCAATATAAAACTAGCCCCTTAATTCTATGTTATTGATTAGGTATGCTTGGTAGGTAGATAGGTTATGGCCAAGATTTTTTGTATCCTCAGATTTCTCTTTGTGAGATCTAAAGTATTGATATTTTAGCCAAAAGTTCTAGCTTCAGAAAATTACTTTTTTTGTTCTATTCTTATCTAATGTGAATATTCTTCTTCCATATTCTATCATGGAAATGATGTATGAAGATCTCTATACCCATATACCTTACTATAAGTTTAAACATCAAGTGGGGGATCTCCATCTAGATTTTGTTTTCATCTAATGGGAATAGGAGGGTTCTTAATCAAGCACTGGGAGTATCATCAATATTTTGTCCCAATGTGTTTGGCATCATCTAGACCATTACAGATCCCGTAAGTGTTGGGTTTTAGGGGAGGCAGAGAAGGAAGCGGAAACAAAAAATTTCTCTCCCAAACCCGGAACAAGGAAACACATCAACATATATACAATAGGAAAGGATGGTTTGTGGAATCATACCTTGTCCCGAGGCTTGCTCGGCGACAATACCTCGCGCCTTGCGCGGTCTTCACCTCCGGTCTTAGACGGTGTCTGCGCAGCTCCTGGTCACACCGAGACTGACAACTCCTCCTCTCACTGGGACTGTCGGGGTTGACAGTTGTCCTCTTGAGCGGCAGAAACCTCCCACCTCTGAAGTAGTCCACACGGACCACCTGGAACTCCACAATCCTTGTCCTACAAGGAGTTGGAAGGAGTCACACGCTCCTGTTGACATACTAGTCTCCAACACACTCTCCTGCTACCAGTTGCAACTACAGTTGTCTTTCCCTTGCTGCGCCTCTCTTTGCGGGTAGCACTTGCTCAGACTCTCTCTCGGTTACCAAAACCAGAGAGAACGACAACTTTCCAGAGCAACTGGTTGCACTGAGTTGTACTTTGAGAAGCTCCCAATACCCCTATATATATATGAGGGTCATAGAATAGGGTTCTCCATCCCGGGCAATGCGGGACTAAAAGTAGGAGTAGAAGAGTTCGAGATTTTCCACAAAAAACAACAAACTCACAACCTGAACCGATCGTTTCATTTCTAAAACGGTCGGTTGGGGATCTGAGCCGGTCGGTTGACACTCTACTGATCGGTTGGGACCCATGAGCCGGTCGGTTCACTTTCTGAACCGGTCAGTTCGTGGTCCTGACCAGTTCCCGATTGACTTTCCAACTTTTGCTTCTAATTGGTATCAAATACCAATCCTTGTTCTAATCAAATTGGGCAAGTGAAACACAAGGAAAATTCTCACCAATCCGACTTTCCCAAGTTGCTCAGTTGCACCAGTTGAATCGATCGTTTCAACACTTGAAGCAATCAGTTCACCCTGATCTTGAGCCGATCGGTTCACCAAGCTCAACCGACCGGTTCATCACATGAACCGATCAGTTGGGAGTACAGGTTGTGCAGAATCAATCAATTGCAATTTCAATCAATCTGATACTACAATCAATGTGTCCAACACCTTGACCATTATAATATTGAGCTATCAATTTACTGAGTGTTTAATTGAACTACTAAACTCCTTTAGTAATCAATTTAAACATTGCTTGTGGAAAAAACTCCTCTTCCATGTTAAATCCTATGTGTGTGACCCTGTAGGTCCATTTCACGTTGGCAGTGAAAGTCCATTACACATGACTTCACAAGCAAAGAGCGGTCCCTAGTCACACCTCAGTGCTACCCAAGTGAAAGTAGAAAGTTGGAGAACAACTTTCAATCCTACAATCCGTGAATGGTGTTACAGCTAATGTATAATTCCTTTGTCACTGATATCCCGAATGAAGGTGATGCATGGAACAATCATCATGTCAACGTTCATTCACTTTCTTGATCTCATAGTAGATTGAACGAGATATGCATGACATCAATATCACATACTGATTCACACATGCATGTGCACGCCTATCTCAATCCTACTCATCAAGTGGCCTTGGATATCAAACTCCCTCAGGAGGGACAAATCCCATATCTATCACTCACCCCTCAAAAGCCCCATGTGTCAAAGCCACCCAATCATCACCTTTATAACAACCCATGTTTCAGGACTGCGTTTGATGATGTCAAAGTGTGCCCAATGACATGTGTTGAGTGTAGTGATTTCAGGTCAAAGAATCACACTCATCACCATCACTGTGAGTACTGACTGTGACTACAATGTCATGGTTCCATGTGTCAAACTCACGGTGGGTCTGTCCGGTACACTTGTTCTCTAACAAGTACCTATGTGTTTGGTTTGATATCTCTATATCATGACTAATGAGATTCTGTCATCAACCAACACCACAATCTAGTCTTGTGTGTCATTGTTGTCTATCTACCTTCCACAATGACATCCGACTAGGGACATAATGAGAATGTACAAACTCTTAACATCTGTATGATCTCATCGTTTAGGTCCTTAACCTGAAAGCATACGTCATTGAGTACTGTCATTCTCTAGACATTCAATATGTTCTATGACTATCTCATATGACTGAACCAGAAAGAATTGGAAGCTTGCCTTTGATGTTTATCAAATCAATCTTACTGTATCCCACCAATCATCCCATGATTGGCTCTCAGGGCATACACACAAACAGACTCCCAGTTGCACTGCGAGCCAATCACCCTTGAATCATATTCATTGTGATCTTCAAACATGTCCCACATGTTTCTGTGCTCTAGTGCTTAACATAGTGAGTAATGGCAACACCTTGCCAAAGTCAGTATAAATTGCATGTCTCTCATCTCTTCGCTGTACGTCACACATATGAGATGGAGGTGCCATAATATGCGATCTACGATTCCTTTGCTAACCTTTAGCAACATTGCATGATCAAGGATTCCATACTTGTCATCAATGAGCAGAATATAAGTTCATCTCATGAACTTCCAGATCCATATAGTATCCACTGCTGTTCTCTAACACATAGATACTCGACATTTCCTTTTAAACAACTTTATTGGAACACTTCCAATTATCAACAAACTTTCACTTTTATATATCCTATATATATTTTGCGATTAATTTTCTATCCTATCGGAAGTTCGCATCAATGTAACTCTTCCTTATCTCCATAGAACTAGTACTTCACAAGTACTTATCAAGTTCTCATGGTATTTCAGTAACCCTTACTGGAAGTAGACAGACATCCACTCGTCATGTCTCACATACGAGTTATCGGGATGAGCACATCATATTGCTATGTCCTACATACAAGATGATGAATGCATTTTGTTCTTGCCATGTCGATACATGCAAGTTAATGGGATGATTACGTACATGATAGATCCATATCTATTCTTAGTGTTTCCATTCTTCATAAGAATTGAACACTTGGCCTTGGGATAATAACTCCATGAAACATGGATAAGTTTTCTCCCACTGAATCTGTGCATACTGAACCCTTCAGTACAGATTGCCAATTTTAGCTTTCTCCTTACAGGTCAAGAGGTTTTCGAGAACTATCTCTATATATCTCTATTTCTATCACATAGGAAACATCTCTATCTTCCTTAAAGATAATTTCCACTTTTGGATTTCCATTCTAGAACATTTCCATTTCACATCAACATGTGGAATGTGAATACGCTCCTACTAAATCGTAGATCCCTTCTTTATCTTTGACATATCAGTCAAACCCTTTGACCATATTATCAAAGTAAAGATCCAATTCTGAGTTGCTTGTACCCAATCAATCACATTGATTAGTCCATTGTAACTTATAGACTTCATTTGCATTAGTGGATTCATAAATCTTATAGGTTGTGTCTCGTACACATCCTTGTTTTATTCCTTATAGGAATGCAGTTTTAGTATCCATATGCCAAATGTCTTAGTCATTAAGTTGCAATTAACAAGCATCATCCTTCTCAAAATGTTATCCATGTGTCTTAACACTTAAGACTCGATTGCACTTATGGATTTCATCCAATGGGTGCTACCATCAAGGTCATACCTTATGGTTCACATGGATGTCATTCAGGATGTAATGGTCATAAACCATAACTCAAAATTTGGTTCCTCATATTCATCTAGATAGTTGACTCATCACATGAACAACTCATCACATAGATAATTGAGGTGTATTTGTCAAGGATATAAGAACTCACAACTCCTTGTGATTCTTAATGTCCTTTATTAGTGAAGTGTATTCTTTATTTAAGAAGAATTCAATTATTTCATAATCATTCTCTAACTCCTTAGAGTATGATTCCTTCTTGATTTAGACATCACCATGCCTTAATCATGAGTTCACTATGATACACTATCATAATCACTCATAAGGATCTCAAACACTTGGTCCAAGTATTTCATTCATTGATCTCATCAAGAATTAGAACTTACCAAATTTGCACTTCATCTATGATAATCTTGAACACTTCAAGATATTCATATTGGTATTTCTCTAAACACCATTTGAAGTATTAGCATTTGTTCCAATAGGTATGTAAATACATCACATGTATTATACCTAATAGGATAATCATTCTCCCACTACCATTAGTGAAGATTGATTAATCATGTTCAAGATATTCATGTCTCTTACTGGTTCTCTAACCAAAAGAGTCTAGATTTATCCATTACATGGACACTAGAAATGAATTTCTGATGATTGATGCTAATTTGATTGTTTGAGTTATCTATAACTTTTAGGTATCATTTTATCTTATGCATACCATGTATCAAAAGATAAACAAGGCATTGCCACAAAGATCATATCTTTAAGATTGAAATATCAACTTTATTAATTGCCATCATTGTCATACAATATGCAAAAATAGTGTTTCTATCTATTGGAAATATATGAAATAGCAGTTCTCAACTCTATTTCGTGCCTCTTAGGCTGAAATAAACTAAAAGATAATCCTATCTAAGGCAGCAACACTTGCTCCAATGATGGGTACTTCTTTCTTGGTCCTTTCACAAAGGCCATCACTTCTTTGCGGATCTTGCATATCATTTATGATAGATCCATATCTTGGTATCATATACCTCAGATAAAGAAGCAGTTCATTTCATGATACCTTAGGTGGAGATTTCCACCCCTTCCTTCATCTTTTTTTTGTTCTTCCAGATATAGAGGGCAATTCCCTCATACACCCTTTCCCCATGTGCCTTAAGGCTAAAGACGGCTTGGATTGCTGGATAACATCAGAACACTTCTTTTCTTTTCCATTGTCCTTGCCCTTAAGAATTACCTTTTCTTTGATCACATCAAAGATTATGGTTTGTCTTTCTTCATCTTTGCCTCTACTATCCTCAACATGTCCAACAACTCTGTCAACGCTTGTCAAAGTTGTTCATGTTGTAGCTTATCATGAATTGTATGATTCTCGCAACATTTGCAGTATCATACCAATAGCCAACTCTTGGCTCAGAAGGAATCCTTCTTAGTCAGGTTTTCTACATACCCAATCACATTGAGTGTGTGAATACCTTACTGGATCTCCTTCTGTCATGACATACTAGGACAGTGTCCTTGAGACATCATATGTCTCATGTTGTCTCTACAACTCATAGTTTAGAGACCACAACATCAAGCACTCCTTATCAATGTCATCCTCGGTATGCTTCCATAAGCATACTTTCAACCATTGATGCAGTGGGATTGAGTTCATCTGGTTCTGGTATAACTAGGACTTAGAGCTTTCACTCTACGATTGAGAACACTTCTCAATGTCCTAACCAGTCATGGAATTATTCCCATTTAATTTGTTGGTCTCAAAGACCGATCGCAAATAAAGTGATTTGTTGATTAACCATTTATTTTAACAAAAGGAAATATATGCAATTTTAGTCCAAAACTCTTTTTGACTTGTTTGATTGATTTGAAAAGTTGACGATAAAATTAGGCCTTTAATTAATTATCACTCCCACTATTTTACTTCAAATTGATAGCCCTCACCATCAATTCGGAAGATTGCAGCATACAACCTTCTAGTGGGCAAGATCCTGAAATCCTCTAAGTCATGGACCAGCTAGGGCTGTCACCCACAACTTAGATCTCTCAGGTAGGAAACACTTTCCAATTACATCATATGAAACTCTTGATAAGATGTCATATGCAACTCCTTGCCATGATCATCTCCATGCCTCAAGGTACTAGAACCCATCTAGATCACCTTGTTAAGTCCGGCCCAAAGCAAACACGATGAATATGCACCCTTCTAGGGCAGACCCACACATTCATCCTTCACGCTTCCACGAGATAGACGGTGCACCACGCTAGGGTGTGCCCACACTTGGTCGATCAAGCTTTTCACGTGTGTCGCATTTGGAAGGCATCTAAAACTTAATATTTTAATCAGGGATTTGGTTTTATATACATATACATATCCAATCACCACAATACATAGTACGTATCATATACATGCTATATCCCACAGAAAACATGCAAAATGATAAAAGCGATGATTATGACCATCCTAATGTGATTCCTTGAGCCAAGAGGAATCACGATCATCAAGGTCTACATCATATGCAACCTATACAAGATGAACTCTGTGCTTTGCCTTTTGAGTAGATCAACTCATCACATGATTGACTTGCTCATTCTGGCCCGGTCGTCTGGGTGCCACCAGCCGATCGGTTGGCTCCTCCAACCGATTGGTTTGTCCGGTCATCATGCATCTCGTCATGGCCGCTACCCACTCGAACCGGTCATCAACCGATCGGTTCACTCCGTGAACCGATCGTCTGGAATGTCAACCGATCGGTTCACGTCTTAAACTGATCGTCTCAGCTATCGTCTGGATGTGCTTCGTTCTTTGACATAATAGGAAATAAAATCTATCCTAATTTTATATTGCTTAAAAGGGAAACCTCAAGTTACATTCGGGGGGAGAAAAGGTAGGAAAGAATCTCAAATTATTTCGAGTTACATCAGGAATAGGAGAGGGAAGATCGGTGCGCAGACCGAGATGCAAGCAACCACATACAACCATACACAGATAGGGTTTATTGGCCATAACCACGCTATACATCCACCACAAAACTCATTTAAGGGCGACGCGTATCGAGTGCATTAATAATACATATCATATATGTAATTGGGATTTGTGGATTTAGGATTGGACATGCATAAAGCCAATTTTATTCGCATCGTATGTAAAAAATAAAGGCAACAAATCAAAATCGATCATATCAATATTCCTAAAATATAGAACAGTTGACGTGGCTCTAATACCACTGTTGGGTTTTAGGGGAGGCAAAGAAGGCAGCGGAAATAAAAATTTTCTCCCCCAAACCCAGAACAAGGAAACACGTCAACGACTATACAATAGGAAAGGATAGTTTGTGGAATCATATCTTGTCCTGAGGCTTGTTCGGCGACAATACCTCGCGCCTTGTACGGTCTTCACCTCCGGTCTTAGACAGTGTCTGTGCAGCTCCTGGTTGCACCGGGACTGACGACTCCTCCTCTCACCGGGACTGTCGGGGTTGACAGTTGTCCTCCTAAGCGACATAAACCTCCCGCCTCTGAAGTAGTCCACACGAACCACCTGGAACTGCACACCCCTTGTCCCACAAGGAGTTGGAAGGAGTCACACCCTCCTATTGACGTACTAGTCGCCAACACACTCTCCTGCTACCAGTTGCAACTGCAGTTGTCTTTCCCTTGTTGCGCCTCCCTTTGTGGGTAGCACTTGCTCGGGCTCTCTCTCGGTTACCAAAACCAGAGAGAACGACAACTTTCCAGAGCAATTGGTTGCACTGAGTTGTACTTTGAGAAGCTCCCAATACCCCTATATATAGAAGGGTCATGGGATAGGGTTCTCCATCTTGGGAAATGCGGGACTAAAATCAGGAGTAGAAGAGTTCGAGATTTTCCACAAAAAACAACCAACTCGCAACCTGAACTGATCGTTTCATTTCTGAAACGGTCGGTTGGGGATCTGAGCCGGTCGGTTGGGACCCATGAGCCGATCGATTCACTTTCTGAACCGGTCGGTTTGTGGTCCTGACTAGTTCCCGATTGACTTTCCAACTTTTGTTTCTAATTGGTATCAAATACCAATCCTTGTTCCAGTCAAATTGGGCAAGTGAAACACAAGGAAAATTCTCACCAATCCGACTTTCCCAAGTTGCTCGGTTGCACCAGTTGAATCGATCGTTTCAACACTTGAAGCAATCGGTTCACCCTGATCTTGAGCCGATCGGCTCAATACTAAGCCGACCAGTTCACCAAGCTCAGCTGACCGGTTCATCACATGAACCGATCGGTTGGGAGTACAGGTTGTGCAGAATCAGTCAATTGTGATTTAAATCAATCTAATACTCCAATCAATGTGTCCAACACCTTGAACATTATGATATTGAGCTATCAAATGACTGAGTGTTTAATTGAACTACTAAACTCCTTTAGTAATCAATCTAAACATTTCTTGTGGACAAAACTCCTCTTCTAGGTTAAATTCTATGTGTGTGACCCTACAGGTTCATTTCATGTTGGCAGTGAAAGTCCATAACACTTATGACTTCACAAGAAAAGAGCAGTTCCTAGTCACACATCAGTGCTACCCAAGTGAAAGTAAAAAGTTGGAGAACAACTTTCAATCCTACAATCCGTGAATGGTGTTACAACGAATGTATAATTCGTTTGTCACTGATATCTCGAATGAACTCGAGGCATGGAACAGTCATCCCGTCAACGTTCATTCACTTTCTTGATCTCAGAGTAGATTGAATGAGATATGTATGAAATCAATATCACATACTGATTCACACATGCGTGCGCACGCCTATCTCAATCCTACTCATCAAGTGGCCTTGGATATCAAACTCCCTCAGGAGGGACAAATCCCATATCTATCACTCACCCCTCAAAAGCCCCATGTGTCAAAGCCACCCAATCATCACCTTTATAACAACCCATGTTTCAGGACTGCGTTTGATGATGTCAAAGTGTGCCCAACGACATGTGTTGAGTGTAGTGATTTCAGGTCAAAGAATCACACTCACCACCATCACTGTGAGTACTGACTATGACTACCATGTCCTGGTTCCATGTGTCAAACTCACGGTGGGTTTGTCCGGTACACTTGTTCTCTAACAAGTACCTATGTGTTTGGTTTGATATCTCTATATCATGACTAATGAGATTCTATCATCAACCAACACCACAATCTAGTCTTGTGTGTCATTGTTGTCTATCTATCTTCCACAATGACATCCGACTAGGGACATAATGAGAATGTACAAACTCTTAGCATCCATATGATCTCATCGTTCAGGTCCTTAACCTGAAAGCATACGTCATTGAGTACTGTCATTCTCTAGACATTCAATCTGTTCTATCACTATCTCATATGACTGAACCAGAAAAAATTGGAAGCTTGCCTTTGATGGTTATCAAATCAATCTTACTGTATCCCACCAATCATCCCATGATTGTCTCTCAGGGCATACACACCAACAGTAAGTAGTACTTCATTGTTTCTAACAGCTGAGCTCAGTTGATGGCTCAATGGTTGATGAAAATGTATTTAAGTTTTTCCTTCATCGATTAGGTGAAAACTTGCAATTTCATGTCTTGTACCATGCACTACAAAGTCATTCTTCATATTTTCCTATTAGGGATAAGTTCCACTATTTTTATTTTTGATTGGATGAACTATACAAAGACATCATAAAAGGTGGAATTAGTAAGCATGAAATTCCATATTGATTACGGATGTTTTGGACTGGCAAGAACGAGACAAAATTTTATATTATCCTATTATACATATATATATATATATTATTTTTGATATATTGATGGTCATTGAATGAAATGATCACCTTCTTTTTTAAACGTAAACACATTAATTAGTAAAAAAATAAGAAATATCAAGTAAAAAGTAGCGGGAATTTTTTTTTGGGAAAAATAAATCATTTAGGAGGGATAAATACTATAATAAAAATATTTGTTGGCATTAAAAGAGAATCAAATTCGAGTACTAACCAAACCCTTATTTTGTTAAGAGAGTTTAAGTTTTGGTTACTGTACCCCTTCGAAAATTCCTAATCTGGAAATTGGCCCAAGAGGAGTATTAGTCAATTTTGAAATGGAAGCAAACTCATTCTTTATAAATATATATCTTCCTAATATTCTAAAATTTGACTACCCATCTTCGCTCTACATATTATGATCTATATCATGTATGAAGGGTTGATGTTGACAATTGAAGTATAGTTAGGTTTTATGTTGAAAATCTTGGATTTTGGTGAAAGGGGGATGCAACGACAACACACTTTTTTTTATGAAACTCTACATAACAAATATGTCTCAGCCATAAAATATTGATATATTAAAGGCATAGAAGGATAATTAATATACCATGACACATATTTAAATTTTCCAGAAACTAGATATACTTATGTCAGTGTAGAAATTAGACTTTTGGGTTGAGATCAAAAGATGCTATTGTTATTTCCGCCTTATTGTTGCAGCAACACCTTCTCCTTATAGAAGTCGATTATTCTCAAACCTCTGCCCAAGGGCCTCAACCTCTACATCATCTGCGTAGAAGTGGGAACTCTTGGTAAACCACCTTGGTTGCAAACATGAAGCAAAAAATAGAGTTTTCAACGTTCTAGCATTGCTCACTCTTCTTCTCCTCCTATTGTGGATTTTATCCGTGCGATGATATTTTCTCTTTGTAGAGGAAGAATTCTTAAAAAACATATCTCAAAATATATTTCTCACATGTGTCTCACCCCATGCACGTCCATAGTATTATATAAAATGTTTGTGGGCTTGGTTTTTTGAAAATCTGATCATGTTCTTAATTGCAAGAATTAAACTTGGAATATTGTCATAAATTCTATCACTTATTTCATTGACTAGTCAATTGATTGGGATTGATTTAGTCATCTAGTCAACCTATTGGCTTACCAAATTGCTTGATATGACAATCCCAATCTAATTTTAGTTGACTAATCTAATTCTAAATCAAACAACCCATATATTTCTTGTGGTTTCTTGACTTAATTCAGTCAACCATCTAGCATACCAAGTCGACTTATTGAGATATCCATTCGACTGATTGGTCAGTTTCCCAAACTAGGAGTTAGTTGATCAATTGACAATCAATTGATCAAAACCATCTAGTCGGCATATTCACATTCCTAGCCGATCAATTGGATAAGAAATTAGTTTGCACATTATTAAGAACCATCCAATCATATGGTTGATTACGAACTTCAATTCCCTTATGTATCCTTATTGTATGACCTTATAGGTTCCTTATGATGTTGATAGTGATGGTCATAGCCTCACAATAAAAAATTAGTATCTAGAAGCACATCTACTATCCAAGTAATAGAAATAAGTTGTAGAACAAATTGAACTTATAAATTAACCATTGTTACCATGATTGTATAATCCCTTATTATCGATGTCTAGACTAAAATTGAGGCATGGAGTGGTAAACCTCTTAACACTGAACTATGATTTGTGAACCAGAGTACAAAGATTATATATGATCAATTTCATATATTGACTCACATGATCATGGCCATACACTTTATAGTGTCACTTATCAAGTGTTTAGGATATCACTTCAATGGGACGGAATTTTCCTTTACAAAATTCACAATAAACCACAAGTGTCACAATTAACCCAAACACTACTTGTATGGAAAACCCTAACTAGAGCCACATTGGGTATTTTTATAATATACAAAAACAACATGTGATTATTATAGAGGCTTCAAGTCTAAGGATCACAATCACCACTTTCACATTATGATATGAGTCTAAGTTCCATGACATGGATTTTGTGTGTCATTCACAAAGAAGGTATGTCTAGTATCACTTGTTCTCTTACAAGTACCCACGTACTAAATTGATGTCCAATGTCATAACTAAAGACACACAGTCATCATTCAACATACACAATAAACCTATATATTGTTGTTTTCCTATAATATCCATAATAACAACTGACTAGGGACATAACAAGAATGAATACTGTAAAAATACATATGATCTCATGTTTAGGTCCTCAACCTAAACCATGTCATTCAATCAAAACATTATAAGGACAGTATCACATATATGCATTTTCTTAATATTAAAAAAACATAATTAAAATAATGTTATTTAGTAATAACAAAATCATATACAATGTATCCCTATTATAATAATCCCATGATGGCTGTTAGGACTTTAACCAACTAGAAAATCATATGGGGAAGGTTTATTCTTCAAATTATTGTTTGATGATTTGAGAATCGTAGATTCTTGTTTTCATTATTGTAACCAATACAATGTGAGTTCTCGGTGGTATGAGATGCTTTCATAGGAAAAACGTTACACCCCGATCTCACAATTTCCTCAAATCATGAGATTAGGGCATAAGATAGGACTTATATGTAATACAAAGAACACCCTTAACTTTTTTTTTTCTTTTCTTTACTTTTCTGTTAATACTCTTGTTTCTTCACATTGAACCACATAAATCATTTTAACAAGGGAATCTGAACATTTCTTTTACTAATCAGACTTTAATTAAAGATACATGTATAAACATTCATGATGTCTCTCACACCTTATGCACATAAGACCTACTAATAGCATACAATTTCAAAAGAGGAATAATATTACACATCGTAATTACCACTCTCTCTCTTATCTCTTACTGAGGACCTAGAGTGACAAGGACCGACTGACTCAACTGATCTTGTGCTTAACTCTTGTGGAAGATCTACACTGATGCTCTGACCATCTTCAAGTCCACGCGGTTAACCCTAAAATGTTTGAGTAGAGGGGTGAGCCTACTCGATCAGTGAATGAGTACTTCAAAGAAACAGTCTAAGGCATTAATGTGATTACAGATATAACTTTGAATAAACGTTATGAAATTTAACAACAATCAATACTACACTGAGCAGTTCTAAAACAATATAATTGAAATAACAAAGAATGTAAATATTGCATCCAAAGAATAACTACTTGAAGACTATGCTCTAGTCTTCCTTAACTCTTTCATTTATAAGGAACTCTGTTAACCTATATGATCATATTTTAACTTATGCCCTGATCTATGCAGTGTACTCTGCATAGAGACTCGCAGTGCACTACGGCCACACCGTACAAGACTTAGCGACACACCCGGGAAATGCTAAGTCTGACTGCCAGTCCTGTTCTGCTACAGGACCCACAGGCTCTCCGGCCTCACTGCACTACTCTGAGTGCTCTAGATTCCTCCTCTAACCTGAGCACACAGGCGGAGAGTCTACACTGGGTTACCACCGTGACACATGCACAGATTATTGTTGAATAACCCCTATTAACCCTCGTGCCACCAGAATTACTCAACCGGTTGATGTTGGACACGAGTTTCACCCCTAAGGCACAAACCTCCCAAAGGGGTTCTACGGTGTTCAGGGCACCTAAGTCTAACATTAACATTATAGGTACATTTTAAACAGAAATCATAACTCATTTAACATTTCTCACAAGGCTCACACAGCCTGCCATATCATATCACAAGAAACATCATAACTCATGTATTCAACATATATCATGTCTCAGTAACATCCCTTTCTAGGGCATGTCATATCTCATCACCTGCAATTTACGAGATATGTATTGAAAATAAGAAGCCCTGCAGTATGTAGATATCAACTCAGAGAGAACAAGCATATAAAGTTAATTGCACTAGAAACATACAATTCAACAGTTAAGTATCACCACATCTCATATCGAGACCTTTCATATCACCATAACATGATTCATTGAACACCCTATCCTTAGGGTTTCATTTGCCTTATTCATACATCACATGCCAACACCCTACTCTTAGGGTTTCATTCGCCTCATTCACCTTTTCATTTACCTCATTCACTTGTCACATGGCTCTCATAAGGATTTCATAGGATATAAGCATTCACTAAATAAAGATTGTTTTCAACAAATCCTATACAATCAATATAGATATGAAACCATGGAAATTTAACTAAATTTATGTTTTCCATACCATTCAATGAGATATCATGTATCAAGAATGAAATTCAATTAAGATAACCCATGAGGTACATCCTAACCACTTATAGGATTACTAGTCCTCTTTATTTAACTTTGATCTTTAAGTGTTCAATTAGGGTTTGCTCCAACACGGTCATGGTATCACCCCACGGCCGTGGCACAGGTCATTCGAGCTTAAACTAGTGAAATCAAAGTCATAGACTTAGTGACGAATCCCAAAGGTTTTAGATATTGAAATATGATAGCCTTAAGCTTGATTGAGAACATTTAGACCTAGGTTTGGTTTAAGTCTAGATATCTCTTCAATTGGATTAAAACTCTAGTGAGATCTCAGTTAGGTTAAACCCTAATTACATCATGCAATATGAATCCGAAAGGCATTCTTTCTAGAAGGTGTTGTATACATTTCTAATATGATTCTATCATCAGAGAGTCATTCAAACAGAGAAGGATCCCATTTCATATCAAATTGCAACTACACAGAACAAATGGACATTCAGGGTTTAAAATCACATACTAAGCAATTAGGGATTTGGATGCTATAATCAAATTTCGTGCATTACACTGTTTGAAGGAAGAACCCACTCACCCTAAGGTGTGAAAACACCTCAAAACTGCAGCTCAACTCAGGGGATCTCGAACTCATATCAAATCCCTAGCAAATCTCCCAATTCTTCTTCCATTCAACTCGGAAACCTTGAAAATGAGGGATTATGAAGAAAGGGTGAGAAAAGAGGGAATTTCGACATCATCTTGGATCAAATCAGAGCATGGACGGAATCTTGTCATGAGAGAGAAGATTCACCATAAAAGTCTATGCAAAGAATCCAAACTTACTTGATTTCACCATTCCTTGGACCGCAAAACCCTAGGTCAGCAATTCCTCCTCTTTCTCCACTCAAACCCTAACTCTCCCTCTCTCTCTAGATTTTCTTTTCTCTGGGGTGGATGACGAAGAATGAGAGCTGTGTGTGTGTGTGGTCGATCATATAAGTCAATTTGAGCTGCTTGGGTCAATTGCATATTGACCCAACACTCAACTTTAATTATATTGGCTGAATATTCAGTTTCTCAATAGTTTCTGTAATTCGCCTACTGAATAGCTAAAAGAAGCTCCAACAATTCTGGAAATTTTATATGTTATACCTAACGAAGTTTTAGATCGCCAGTAAAAATTTGAGATCATTTCTTGTTACCAATAAATAAATAAAAATCAAACAGTGCACTGCTATATTGCAGTCTGCAGCATATTCGGTCGAGTTTGTCCTGCACAGAACCCGACCGACACCCTCACTGTAGAGACCAAAAGTCATCCAAAAATTACGCCAATTTAAAGGAGTGTCTAAAATTGTGTTTTTCAAGCACAGTTAAAATTTGAGATCAATTGGATATACCAATAAAAAGATAAAATTAAATTACCACACTGCTATATAAATCTGGAAATATGATCAGTCGAGTTTGAAACTCGACCGATAAACAGGTCAGAACATTCTTAAAAAATTCTGATATTTACCAATGTTGTTAACATTTTAAATATCCAAATCATATCCAAATTTGAATTAAATAAGAGTAACAAATAAAATAATAAAAATCATTTACTGAAACACTATACTTATCAAATTTTGTGTTCATGTATCATCAAAACCCTATTTTGGGCCGATTAGGGTCTATGCTTCTCAAACCCTAATTCTCAAGACAAACGAACACTTAAACTTCTTATCATAGTTAAAACATTCTCATTGGATTATCATTATTCATTAGATTTCAAGAGTGATCAGTCCAATTAATCATGTAATCATCTTGGTAACCCTAGTTTACCAATTAAGCTCAGATGGGGTCGTAACAAAAAATGAGATGATTCCTAGTTCCCAAAATGTATAAAAATGAAGACAAAGGGAACTTGGGAACTTAACCTTTCTTAACCTAGTTTATAAAGTTTCCTATACAAACTCTTGGTTATTGTTACCATATAGAGAGAGTTTTAAGCTGTGAGAGAAGTTTTGAGTTATTTCACACTCTTTGTTTGTCTCCATGAGTAAATTTGATGGATTTGATAGGGTGTGAGTCTCAAACTTCTTGTCAAGATGCTTCTAAGATCTAACCTTAATGTCCATGAATAGCTAATCCAACCTAGAATTGGATAAATTCACACTTCTAATATCATGAATCCCTCATATCTTTATCAAGATATGATTTTGTCTTAAGAACATGATATCAAAATCTTTTAGCTTGAAAATAATTCTTCAATAAATTAATCAAGGTTGTGTCATTATAATCTTAATGCAATTTGTTATCAATATTGACAAATGACCCCTCCCCTAAATAGATTTCAAAGCAAATTTTAACTTTTTTAAATTTGTAAGAAAATTACTTACTAAAACCACCCGAGAAAACAAAATGAGGAGAATTCTTTCAATTAAACCTTGAATGCCTATGATTATTGTAAAATATTCAAAATACTCATTAAATTTATCATTACAAACTAGCATATGCAATGAGATATTTGTACAAGGACGTAAAACCTCATTATTATAGCATCAACAAGTTCTCTTAGAGTAAGAAATTTACTTTTAGGGAAAATTATACTGGGATGCTCCCTTGTCCATTTTGTAAATAAAATATGTGAATCCAAATATCTGTCTCCAAAACAACAATATTTTTTACAGTGTCACAAATTTTTAAAGGTGTAAATATATTGAATAAAATTATTTATGGGACGTCTACTAAGCTATTTTGAATGGATAAGTGTGATAAGACTAGTTAAATTAATTGGTGTTTAATTTTTTTGAAGGATATTTACAATCCTAGTAAGAAGATTGATTACTTTCCACAATTGGGCATAACAACATGTATACATGAGTCTAGGTTGGGCAGGGTTTCAATATGGGTCTTATAGATAGAATGGTTAGATTCCATGATGACTCTCGGGGGTAATCATTCATGTTTTCTAGAATATCAACAATATCACATTATCAACACACAAGATCAACATATTTTCCATATCATGATTTAACATTTGATGAATGATCTAGTACTTAGGTCATATTAGCAATCAACCTTATGGTTGAACATAATCATCAATTTCTATGTTAATATATTCATCATCATTATCATAGTAGAGGCATACATCATGGACACTAAATTAAGTAGATTTAGAATATTGAGATCGGTAGAATATGATATTATCACCTAATTAAATAACAATTATATTTAAAGAAAGAGGATATTTGATATTTTAGAGGAAAAGGAAAGTTAGGTTCAATAACCATTTTTAATGTATACCTTGCATTATTGACAACATAATTACATGATATTTTGATCAAGGGTCGATTCATTGGCTTTTTTCAAATGATTAGGGTATTTAAAAAAGATTGGAAGAGAGGAGGATGGATATCATTCATTGGAAAAAATGGTAGTGATGTGGAACATATACAAGTTTCTATAATAACATGGTGGTTGTATGTATTATGCATTGACTTAGGTCCTAGAGGATTGGTTCATCAACATAGATTGCATATGGTGGATTGGTTGGATGTGGTCTTTGGATTATTAATTTGACATTTATGCATCATCTCACCCATCATCAATTCAAGGGAGGTGGAGTAAAACGTACAAATGTACCCTCAATAGAATGTGAAGGAATTGGAGGAGTGCTCAAGGTGAAAAAGGCTCATGTGGAGCTTTGTGTAATGGTAGGTAGGGGAGAGGAAGTATAAGATTGTTCGTGTAAGGCAGCAGTTAGAAAGTTGGGTTCTTCAAGGGTGGAGTGTGATGAATGGAAATTCATCCTAGTTATAGTTGCATTTCATAACTTGATTTTTCATTCATTTCCATTATTTTAGCTTCAAACTAGCTTGAATTTATGTTTTCTTTATTTGATGATAATTTATAAGGTTTTAATTCAAATTCTCCATTTTCATGGAAAATTTAAACTTCATTGCATGATAGGAGTGTACGAGGAAGTTGTCCCACTAACTGACTAGAGGGGCCAATATATATTTGATAAAATGGATTAAAAGTACATTGATCCATCCCTCCATTGATAGACGATTCGATTAGTGTACATCATTCCATCCTTCCTTTATATGAAACATGATGGGATCCCCACGTCTACTTTTTATGGTCACCTTTTGAAGGAAATCATGCTCTTCCTTCTAATGGTTGCTCTACACCTGACAATCGAAGGAATTCCTTCTTTCAACTTCTGATGGAGACCGTACTCTCCTTGAGAAGGAAGCTATGAATTTTCCTAATGATGGTTCTCTTGTGTGTAACAACTAATGATCACCCTATGCTCACCTTTCGATGGATAACAACCAATGCTTGTCCATCTTCACCTTTTGATGGTTCCTCTGACTCCACCTTCTGAAGGGACTTCTGCTTTGCCTTTTAGTGGTCAACTTGACCCCTCATCTCCTAAAGGAGATACTAAACCTTATGATACCATTCATATATTGATTGTATTACTAAGCATTAACGACCATCATCTTCTTCACTCTACCATTGTCTCTTCACCTCCATGGCAGCCAAGACATAACTCCAAGGTGACTGGGAGGGTTCTGAACCCAAGCCACTATAGGGAAATATGATGACAGAGATGGGAGTGGAAACAAACATTTCTCTACCATATTCCCATAACTAGAGGATCCCATTGACAACTATGAGGTAGGAAAGAGGGATATAAGGAATATACTTGGTTCTCAAGCAAGTGCAGCAACAATCCTTAAAGAGTTATGTTTTTTTCTCAAGTTGTACCCAAACTATCAATAGTGGCCGCCTCCTGATGTGGCACCACAGATGGTGGTTGATGGCGTTCTCCTAGCATGATGGTGATGGACTCCACACCTCTATGTAGTCCACTTGAACCACCGGGAACTCCATGTCATTCTTCTTGACCCGACGAGAAGGAGTTATCCCTTTGTGATGTCAACTTGCTAGCGTTGACTTTTTCTTCCCTTTAGCTATCTCTCCCTTTTATAGGTAAGATGTCTCTGGCTCTCATGTTACAACAATGTTGAGTTGAGGAGTATCTATAGTGAGAGCCTTGGCCTCCCCCTCCTTTATATAGGAGTGGATGGGTTAGGGTTTCCACAAACTCGAGGATACAAGGAGATGGATTTCATGAATTTTCAGTTATTACAAATGACTAGTCAGTCAAGTGGCATGCTAATTGGTCAACTAGACACTCCAGTCAGTCGAATGAACACTCCAGTCGATCGATTGGATATTTTTCCTATTTGCAAAAGTACTACTTTCTATGCGATTACTAATGCATGTCATGACATTAACATCAATTCCTTGATCCAATCCTACCGATAGTCTAGTTAGTCAACTAGACACTATAGTCGATCAACTGGCATTTCTAGTCAGTCGATTAGACACTTCAATCAGTCAACTATCATCCATTGTTGTTTAAGTTGATTACCCAAACACTTTAGTAACCAAGTTAAACCTTATCCATGAGTAAACTCCTATTCCAGTTGCAACCTATGTGTGTGACCCTATAGGTCCCAAATTATGTTGGCAGTGAATGTCCATAACTAGATTATGACATCACAAATAATGAGCAGTATCCAGGAACACATCATTGCTACCTAATTCATTAGAAAGTTGGAGAACAACTTCAACCTACAAGCATGATTAGTGTTATCATGATTGTATACTTCCTTTATTGCATGTATCTAGATTGAATGTGAGGCATGGAATCATCATATTCTTAATACTCGATCCATCTTTCTTGAACCAGAGTTGACTATTGCGAAGACATAAGCTAAATATCACATATTGAATCACATGAATATGTCCATGCATTTATCAATCTTTCTTATCAAGTGTCTAGGATATCATCTCTGGTAGGAGGGAAAAATCCCAACTACATCCCTCATAGTTAATCTCCATGTCTCATAGCATACCCGAGCACCACCTTTATGGAAATCCTTATTCAAGGTCATATTGGATGGTGTCCAAGTTCATCAAATGACTTGTGATGAGTGTAGAGACTACATGTCTAAGAACCAAAATCACCACTAATATATCACTTTGAGAGATGATTCTAAATACCATTCAATGGTTCCATGTATCACTCTAAAGGTTTTTTTGCTTGGTAAAATGATCTCTAACAAGTACCTATGTGTTTGACTTGATATCCTATATCGTAATGAATGGGATTCTATCTTCAGTCAACACACATTCCAATCTTATGTAGTATTTTTCTCAATTTTTATTCAAAGTAATATCTGACTAGGGGCTTAACAAGAATGTATGTAATCTTATCATACATATGATCTCATTGTCCAAGTCCTAAACCTGAAGACATATGTCATTGAGTAACATCATTCTTTAGACATCTATTGTGTTATATCATTATCTCATAACTAAAAAAAATAGAATAGACAGATTTACCATTTTTATTATCAAATCAATTACATTATACCATAGTACAATCATCATATGACTAGATCTCTAGCTTACATTCCAACAAGATACCACTTGCACTTAGAGGCAATCACTGATGAATTTTATCCCAGGTGATCTAACATGGCCATCATGCTTCTACTGTGAAATTTCTTTTGTTAGTGGGTCACCAATATTGCTTTCAGTCGACACTCCAAAAATATTCACATCTCCTCATTGTACCATCTTTCTTATGAGATGGAAGCACCAAAGTATGTGATTGGAACATTGATGTGATATACATTCCCTAGCTTTTGTGATAGCTCCATTATTGTCCCAGTTCAACTCTACTACATCATTAAAACTTGGAACCACTCCAAATTCACTGATGAACTTCTTGATCTAAATAGATTCCTTTTTTGCACTCGAGGAAGCAATGTACTCAGATGATGTTGTAGAATTGGAAACTATTTCTTGCATGGAACTTTTGCAACTGATATCTTTGTTCTTAAGGTAAAAATTAAATCCAGATAACAACTGATAATCATCTTTGTTAGTTTGGAAGCTTGCATTGGTGTAAGCCTTTACACCCAACTCTTCCTCACTAACATAAACAAGGAACTAATCCTTACTTCTTCTCAAGTACTTAAGGATGTCCTTGGCAATCCAATAACTTTCACCAGGATCTAACTGATATCTTCTTATCATGCTCTAGGAATATGAGACATTAGGATGAGTGTGTAGTATTTCATACATGATAGATCCAATTGCGCAAACATATGGCATCTTACTCATGTGTTCCCGATCTTCACAAGATCTGGGACATTGGGATTTAGAGAGGCTAACTCCATGGGACATGGGAATATTCACTCTCTTTGAGTCATGCATGTTGAACCTCTTTAACACTTTCTCAATATATGTACTTTGTCTTAGGCCAAGAATCCTTCTAGATCTATCTCTATAGATCTAGATTCCTAAGATATATGATGCTTTGCATAAATCCTTCATTGAGAAGGTACTTCCCAACTAGTTGTTTACCATTTGTAGGGTAGGGGCATCATTTCTCGTCAATAGTATGTAATCTACATAACATATGAGGAATACAACTATGTTCCCACTAGACTTCTTGTATACACAAGGTTCATCTTCATTTTAACTAAACACAAACTCTTTGACTGCCTCATCAAATCGAAGATTCCAACTTCGAGATGCTTCAATCCATTAATTGACCTTTGTAGCTGACAAACTTTATTTACATCATTTGGATTTATAAAACCTTCAGGTCGTGTCATGTACACATTCTCAAGTAGATTTCTATTAAGGAAACCAGTTTTAACATCCCTCTACCATATCTCATAGTCATAATAAGCTACAATGAAATGCCTGATCCTAATGGATTTAACCATGGAAACTGGTGAAAAGGTTTTGTCATAGTCAATAACTTGAAGTTGTCTAAAACCCTTTGCAACCAATTTGCCCTTAAAGGTTTTTACATTACCATCCATGCCGGTCTTCTTCGTGAATACTCATTTGCACCCTATGGGTTTTACTCCTTTGGGTGGATCCACCAAGGTCCATACCCTATTGATGGACATGGAGTCCATCTCAGATTTCATGGCCTAAGGCCATTTCTCATAATTTGGTCCCTCAAAAGCTTGTAGGTAGGTTGTTGGCTCATCATCTATGACCAACACATTGCCTTCTTGAGTTACAAGATGACCAAATCGTTCAGGCTCAAGGTGTGTCCTACTATATCTATGAGATTCTTGTGTTACTTGAGGAACTTGAGATCCCAAAATGGTTTGTGAGTCTCCTTGTCCTTTTATACCTATATAGGTTCAATGTTTTCATGTTGGTCTCAAACCTCTTCGATTTCTATTTTTCTCCCACTGATTCCTTTTGAAATAAATTCCTTTTCAAGGAATACACCAGTCTTGGAAACATACACTTTGTTGTTAGATGGAGCACAAAAGTGGTATCCCCTAGTTTCTTTGCGATATCCAACAAAATAATACTTATTTGATTTGGGCCCAAGTTTTTCAGGAAACATTTTCCCAAAATAAGCTTCACATCTCATAATCTTCATAAAACACACATTGGGATGCTTCCCATACCATATCCCATATGGTGTCTTTTGAACCCCATTTAGATGGTACATGATTTAGTGTAAGCGTTGCAGTTGGTAGAGAGTGTCCCTAGAAAGAAGTTTGAAGATTAGAAAAATTCATCATTGATCACACCATATCCAGTAATGTGTGATTCCTTCTCTGATACACCATTGTGTTGTGGTGTTCTAGGTGGAATCCATTCTGATACAATACCATCATCTCACAGAAGGTCCTCAAACTCCTGGATTAAGTATTCTCCACCTCAATTGGAACGAAGTTCTTTGATACTGTTACCAAGTTAGTTATGTACTTCATTCATAAAATCCTTGAACTTTTGAAGGGTTTCTAATTTATGTTTCATTAAGTATACATAAACATACATACTAAAGTCATCAATAAAGGTAACAAAGTACTGGTAACCACCTATAGCATTTGTTTTGTAAGGGACATATACATTAGTATGTATGATTCCTAATAGACCACTTGCTCTCTCACTATTACCAGGGAAAGGAGCATTTGTCATCTTGCCAAACCAATAAGACTCACATGTTTCCATTGATTTGAAATAAAAAGAGTCCATTTAACCATCTTTATGGAGTTTAAAAATATGTTTCTCTTTTATGTGCCTTAGATGACAATGCCAAAGGTATCTTTGGTTTGAGTCATTGATTTTTATCCTTTTGGTATTTATGTTATATATGCTTTCCTCTGGATCTAAAAAGTATAAACCATAGGACATAGGGGTACTTCCATAAAAGATCTCAAATTTACTAGTACAACATCAACCATTCTTTATAAGAAATTTGAATCCATTATTGTCCAAACAAGATATAAATTTGATGTTCCTATTAATGAGAGGCACATAATAACAGTTCTCTAACTCTACTTTAAGCCCACTTGGCAGAGATAAATCATAGGTTCTAACTACACTGGCAACAAGTCTCACTCAATTAGCAATATGTAGTTCAACCTCACCTTTCTTTAAAGGTCTACTTATTTTTAGATCCTATACATTTGACCAAATGTGTGATCTACATCCGGTATCCAGTAACCAAGATGAAGAAGTAGTGAAGTTAATATCAATTACATATATACCTAAAGTAGAGATCTCTATCCCTTGCTTCATCTTCTACTATTTTTTTTAATTGAAAAGGGAAAATTCCTTTTGCACTTTCCCTTCTCCTTATCTTGAGTGTAAAAGACTTGGACTTCAACTTTGCCTCATAATTTTTATTAGCCTTGAATTTTCCCTTAGACTCCCCTCCTTTGATAATCATGATGGGTTTGTCCTTATCAATATGCCAAGCAATTCATACGGCAGTTTGGCCAAGTTACTCAAGTAACAACACTTGATAAACTGGCTATATGATTCAAGAAACAATTGTAGAATTATATACATGACCAACTCTTATCCTAAAAGAAATCTCAATCTCTCTAGATGTTCCACATGCCCAATCATATTGAGCACATGAGCCTCTACTAGATCTCCCTCTATCAATTTGTACTCAAACATCAGCTTGGAGACATGATACCTTTGTTTCTTTGTATGATTCTTAATATGTGTTACCATGTCGAGAATGTCCATGTTTTCATGTTAGTTATGCAACTCATAGTTCATATACTTTGATGTTTGCAACATCATTGGCACACTTTAAGTAAGCAACCATTTCATCCTTAGGCGCATTTGGAGTGGGTTCCTCTAGAACTAGTGTTTCAAAGACATAGAGCTTGCATTCATGAGTGATAATGTTTCTCAAAGTCTTGAACCAATCATGAAAGTGGTCTTATTTAATTTTTCCTTCTCATGGACTGATCGCAATGAGAGTGTGCTTGCCATTTATTATAAAAAAAATTGCATTTTGTCAAAACAATTTTTATTTTATTTGATAATATTGATGATATTAATTAGGCCTTTCATTAATTATCACTCCCACTTTTTATTTCAAATTGATAGCCATCACTATCAAATTGAAAGATTGTGGAGAACAATCTTCTAGTGAGCCAAGATCCAAAATAATTAAGTTATTACCTAGCCAATGCTGGCACTCACGAACAAATATTAAGGTAGGAAACATTTGTCAGGTGCATCTCATTAAATTATTAGATAGATGACACGTACAACTACTTATATAGTCTATATGCATGCTTTTAGGCACTTAATCCTATTAAGGTCACCTAGTTAAGCCTGACCTAAAAGGAAACATGATAGAATATGAACCCGATAAAGGCAGACCCACACTTTCATCAGATAGACGGCCCACTACGCTAGAGCGTGCCCACACTTAGGCGATCAAGCTTTTCATATGTGTCACTTATGGAAAACATCTTATACTTAATATTTATTGAGTGATTTTATTTATAAATATGTATACATATCCAATCACAACATACTTATAATATGTATCTTATACATACTATATTCGCAAACAAAACATGCAATAAAAAACATATGAACGATGATTATGGCCAAAATAATGCAACTCTTTGGAGACAAAAAGAATTTATATCCACCAAATGTCAAACATCCCATGTTACAACATGTAAAGGTAAATGTAGTGTTGGAATCAAGCCAAATGCTCAATTGGACTCTTCCAGACGATTGATTTGTCTGCATGTTGGTCGATTGGCCTAAGTCACTCAACTGGATCCTTGATAAAGTGGTTGTCTGGACTTTTCCAATCGATTGATTCGCTCCTCCAGTCTATTGCCTTTCATTCCTCCATTCAATCGACTTGACTTCCCAATCAGTCGAATCACCTTGTGCAGAATGTCTTCTCTTTTTCCGAGATAAAAATTAAAGTCTATACTATTTATTTGTTACATTATAAAAGGTGAAACCTCATGTTACATTCTAGGGGAATATAGGGATAAAAGAATGAACTTACTTATGGATAAAGATAGAGAGAGGCTCAGTATGAAAACTAAATCAAAGATATGAATTAATCCATTCAACCAAGTACACACATTGAAAGGGGTATTGGCCATAAGCATGCATATATCCACCATCTAAATGATTTTAAGGTGATGTGTTTTAATTGAATATACATCATATCATGTATATAGGATCTACAGGTCATTCCCTAGCATGTGTAGCATTTCTATGGATATATAAATTAACCATTTTAAATATTTGCATTGCATACAATAAAATAAATGATGAAAATAAAAATTGATAATATGGATCAAATCCTAAAATATAGTAAATTGACGTAGCTCTGATACCACTATAGGGAAATATGGTGACAAAGATGGTAGAAGAAATAAAAAAAAATTCTACCATATTCCCACAACCAGCAGATCGCATCAATAACTATGAGGTGGGAAAGAGGTTGTAAGACATATAACTTGGTCTTAGAGCAAGTCCAATGACAATCTTTGCAGAATTATACTTCTTTCTCAAGCAATACATGAAATATCATCACTAGCGGCCTCCTGGTGTGGCACCATAGATGATGACTGATGGCGTTCTCCTAGAATGATAGAGACAACCTCCAAGCCTTTACATAGTCCACTTAGACCATCAGAAACTCCACGTCATTCTTCTATAACTGATAGGAAAGAGTTTTCCTTTCGTGTTGTCAATGTGCTAGCATCAACTTTCCCCCCCTTTAGCTATGTCTCCCCTTTATGGGTGAGATACCTCTAACTCTCATATTAACATAATGTTTAGATTAGGATTATCTGTACTAAGAGACTTGGCCACCCCCTGTTACGCAGGAATGGATGGGTCAAGGTTTCCACAAATCACGAGACATGAGGAGATAGATTTCATGATTTTCAAGTTGTTGCAAACCACCACTTAGTCGATTGGACTCTAAGTCAATCAAATGGCATGTAAGTTAATTGACTAGTTCTTCTAGTCAGTCAATTGTCTTTTTTTCCTATTTACAAAAGTATTGTCTTTCAATACAACGAGTAATGCTCGTCATGACATCAACATCAATTCCTTGATCTAGTCCTATTGATTACCTAGTCAGCTAACTGGACTTTTTAGTAGGTCGACTGGACACTCCAATCAATGGGCTGGCATTTCCAATCTGTTGACTAGACACTCAAGTTAGCCAATTGTCATCTAATGTTGTTTAAGTTGATCACTCAAACATTTTAGTAACCAAGTTAAACCTTATCCATGAGTAAACTCCTATTCCAGATTCTTCCTATGTGTGTGACCCTATAGGTCCCAAGTTACATTAGGCAGTAAATGTCTATAAAAATATAATGACATCATAAATAATAAGCATTACCTTGCAACACATAATTTCTACTCAAGTAATTGGAAAGTTTGAGAAAAACTTCAACCTACATCTATGATCAGTGTTACCGTGATCATATAGTTACCTTTTCATTGATATCCAGTTTGAACATGATGCATGGAATAATCATCCTCCCAATACTCAATACATGTTTCTAGCACCATGGTAGACTGTTGAGATACATATGAGCTCAATATCACATATTGACTCATATGGGCATGGCCATCCATTTCTTAGTCTTGCTTATCAATTGGCCATGATATCATCTCCGATAGAAGGGACAAATCCCATCTACATCACTCATAATCAATCCATATGTCTCATAATGTACCCGAGAACCACCTTTATGGAAACCCTTATTCAAGGTCACATTGTATGGTGTCAAAGTTCATCAAATGACATGTGATGAGTGTAGTGACTTCAGGTCTAAGAACCACAATCACCACTATCACTTTGAGAGCTGATTCTGACTACCATTCAATTGTTTAATGTATCACTTTCAAGGTGGGTCTATCAGGTACACTATTATCTAATAAGTACCTATGTGTTAGACTTGATATCCTATATCACGACTAATGAGGCTCTATCATCGGTCAATAGACATTCTATTCTTACGTACTATTGTTGTCTATTTTGGTTCCATAGTAATATTCGACTAGGGACAAAACAAGAATGTATGTAATGTTATCGTACATATGATCTCATTGTCAAAGTCCTAAAAACTTGAAGAGACATGTCATTGAGTAACATCATTCTATAGACATCCATTAAATTATATCTTTATCGCATAACTAAAAAAATAGAATAGATTGAATTTCCTTTATTATTATGAAATAAATTACATTACGACATATTACGATCATCATATGGATGGCCTCTGGGCATATATACCAATGGATCTGCCCATAAAAATAAGGTCACAACTACCAAATGAAGAATCTTCTATTGACCCTGCAAGGTTGTCACCTTCATTACATACCTTCAACCTGCAAAAGCCTTTGACCATTTCCATCAGTTGAAGAGCCTCAACCGAAGAGGTTTCCAACTCCACCACCGCCAAGGTACCAAGGTCATGACCTTGAAAGAGGTCTGTCTTGTGACACCTTCATCCATCCATTGACGACTTCCACCCTTGCCAACATGCTATTTCATCCATACAACAATAGATCTAGTTTATAAGAAAGGAAGAACAACAACTCCAACCCATCCCTAAAAAATGAGTAAAGGTTCCCTTATTATTTGTAGACACCTTTGTCTCAATGTATAAAGAACCATGTATGCACACCATGACTGTGACTCATTCTTCTTCAGTGATCATAGCCTTTTCTCTTTGTTCACTTGATGTTTTTGTTACTACTTCCATGAGCAAGTAGTTCTCTCTTTAGGATGCAGGGAGAATCCTTGTTGCCTGATTTTTTCCTTTTATTCATCTATTTTTGTATAGGCCATTGTATGTTTAGAGATCAAGCATCTTAAAATGGTATGCTTTCCTGATCAATAGGTTTACATGTTTATCACGATCATGGGTGTAGATAACTCTAAACCTAGGGTCTATGATATGGATCATTTCTTATTAAACCGTTGATGATATTTTCAAATAGGTGTATTTTGAGGTTATATATGTATGATATCTAGGTAATTTTATAATGAGCTTATTGTGATATTTGTCCAAATTTAATGCTAATGTTAAAAGGGGGATCTTCCTGGCCTCAACATATGTATTTTCATTCTTAATATGATACACTGAGAGAGCGAATCATAGGTAGAAATGGTGAACTCCATTATTGCTTGTATTCTCATCCATTATTAAATGTATACTTCCATCCATAATTCTACTATTTGCATCTTCATTTGGTCAACAATCAACCTTTTTGTGATGAATACTAGTTCTTTTCTGGTTACCTTGATCAAATATATCCTTAATAATGTTGTCCTTCGAGTTCGACCGAGAACTATACTATGATAAGATCTGTCTTCTTGTGAGTGGTGATTATTGTAAGTTGGTTTAGGTAAACTCTAGGGATTTCACCCCTTAGTGAATTTGCCCATGCAATATCACGCACATTGGTGTTGAAAAGTTGAGAGTAGGCTTTACAGGTAGGGAAAGAGAGATGAGGCAGAATGATTAAAACTCAAACTCAGGCTACTGAATATATTAAAACTTGATATGGATGGTTAGATAATTGCTGGACATATCTATATTATGAGGACAGTCTTTTTTTATTTGAGATACAAAACAATATTATGGAATGACAAAATATATAGAAAGTTCTTATGATAACCTATTTGAAACATAGCAAATATTTTCGTATGGAATAGCTAAAGACATTTTTTTATATTTACTCAATTAACTCACTCTTTTTATAGTAGTATAGAGTATGGATTGTACAATTTAATTAAAATCTTGTTCTCCTATAAATAATAATCAATAGCCAATGTCTCTTCCATACTCTTGGTCGCCTCTACTAATTTTCTTATACCTATGACAACCAGTATCACCATGATCTCTATTAAAACCATAAAAGGTCTCCATTAATATAATCAACCATATCACCATTGTCAAAACTAGATTGAGGAAACAAATAACTACCACCATGTAATCTTCAAATTAGAAATAACAATTATTGTTCCCTTCATAGTTATTTAAACTAAACTTAATTTAATGGAGAAACACAATTATTACGGTATATGTCTAATACTACTTTTATATATTGGTGGCTAGAATGGAATCCTCCTTCATACAGTCAAACCAATAATCAAATGCTAGTGCAAATTGTGTTCATGGAGTAGGTAACTCTTATTAACCAATTATTTGTGATTGATTAGGAAAATGATTACTATCTTTGTTTTTTATTCACAAATACACTTGAACAAAAAATTCAAATGATGCCTCCTTATTTGATAACTTCTATCCCAACCAAATTCCGAAACAAAAAGGAAAAGTTTTAATTTCTACCAATTATCCCAAGGATGCATGTCTATAAAGATCACATTCATCATAAATTCTCATTAATCTCCTCAAGTATCTTATCATGAGTTAAATTAATTCCTATCATCTAATGATCCATTTCCTTGCCAAATTAGTTTTCCTAACTAGAAAAAAGGCCTAATTATAAATATACCTTAAATATGGAAATGGGAACCACATAATATTCCCTAAAATTTGATTTTTCATGAATTCTTTTCAAACTATATCCAAAATTGCATTATCATTCCTTATTTGAGATCCATTAAATCAAAAATTTATAACCAATAAAAGTTATTTCTTATTACATAATTTATTATTGACTAAATTCATCATTATTTTTTAAAAGACTCATAAAGAGCAATATTACATACGCATTAGGAGCGTCTTGAAGAAAGACATATTTGGGGCCTTTATTCAATGTCACAAGTCTTATTGTAGTCGGTTCATGTAAGATCATGCCAATATTATGCGATACTAGCTTCCCTTCCTCATATCCTTCATTAGTATCTCATGATAGAGTTCAAACTTGATCATATTATGTACAAGAAGGGTTTTCTATGTAGAAGTGACAGTTGTGTTCCTTGGAATCCTCCAAGATCCAGAGGTTAGTTATGCACATGTAGAGGAGTTGATTAGAGAAGCTATAAGGAAGAATGTAGGTGGCTCCCTGATGAGGTTGCAAAGTTGTCTAGTAGGACACCCTGCTATCTTAGGACCCACGCCATACTTTTGATAACATTGAACCTATGGACATCACAACCAAGCGAGATTTCATAAAATCCCATGTAATTATGTAATTTACTATTTTAGAAACTTACTATTGACCGCTATAAGAGAAACTATTTCACCTCTCCATTATACAAAGAGAAATATATTTAATGGTTCTCATTGTATCCTAGATTAATAATGATTCATATTACACTGAAATATTCATCCATGTTAGTCACTTTTCAACTCAACATATCCATTAGTAGATATTAATGTTTAATATTTGTCTACATTGGAATATTCATCTAAAAAACACTATATGATGCATATTTCACATTGAAGAGTCATTTTTTATAAAGGAACTCATGTATTTCTTTCCATAGAATAGTAGGATATAGTTGATATGATTCATATTGGAAAAACCCTAGGTTGGGCAATAGGGTCCTATACTAAGATAAAACTTAAGCCTAATATCTCATTTTCCATGTTTCACATTATTTCTCAAATTACATGTCACTATATAACAAACACCACTGACATACCATATACTAACAAGAAACATCATACAAAGTTTCTTCACATTTGAGTACATTCTAACTTAAGCATGTAAAAACTACCAAAGACTATGAGAATAGGTTATTATCATTGATCGTAGTATCATTAAACATAGACATCAACAAAATGTCACATTTTATGATAAAAATCCAGGTCAAAAAATTCATTACATTGTATACATGCTTTGTTCATTGTTCCTCCGAAATGGAAAAAATTTCCAAAATTGGTGTAAACTGACAAGGCAAGTGAAATTCATGTTAACAAACTAACTAGAAATCAGTTTAACCTCAAATAGGTTCAATAACATTGAAATACTATAGAAATTCTACATTCCAACGTCAACTGCCCAATTTCCTCAACAATTTTTGAAATAGCCTATAGCATGGATAAACACATCAGTTCAACATAGATTAAATCATGCTTCAACATTTTCTTAGGAGAGTTGATCTTTCATTTTACTATACAATAAAATTAAACTCATTTAAATTCTAGAATCAAATCCATTTTCTCAAAGTTTAATTCCACCACCAATCCCAAAATGGATCTCAATCTAGGTAAAACAAGTGGGAATTATGGAAAATGAAGGGGAAACAATTTCCTATTTTTTGTTGAATAATTGCAATGGAACAAATGTATTAAAATGACATTAATACAAAAATATGAATAGAAAAATACCTTACCAAGTTTTTACCCAACACATGGTGTAGAACTATAGTTTAGGCTATAATTTGTGAAACTCCTTCATCTTCACCTCAGATATTCACTCTAATATTCAAATTTGTGTTTAGGGTATGTTGACATTAGTTCAAGACGATAAATGTCATAACTAGTTCATATGCATCAATGAAGGTTCCCAAATTATATGAATTTATCCCTTATACATTTTTTTAGTCTTCTACTTTCAAAGGTTGGGCGACTTGTGCTAGAGGTCAGTCAACCTATGGCCTATGTATTGGGTTTTAGGGGAGGCAGAGATAGAAGTAAAAATAAAATTTTTCTCCCCAAACCCAGAACCCAAAGAGATCTCGTCAACATCTATACGGTAGGAAGGATGGTTTGTACAGATGTATCTTGTCCCAAGGTTTGCTCGACGGTGTTACCTCGCGGTTAGCGTGGTCTTCACCTCCGGTCTTAGATGGCATCTGTACAGCTCCTGGTTGCACCCGGACTGACGACTCCTGGTCGCACCCGGACTGACGGATCGACAACTGTCCTCCGAGCGGTAGAAATCTCCCGCCTCTGTAGTAGTCCACACGGACCACTGGGAATTCCAATCGTTCTGTCCACCTGGACTGATAGATCGACAACTATCATCTGAGCAGTAGCAATCTGCCGCCTTTGTAGTAGTCCACACGGACCACCGAGAACTCCAGTCATCCTGTCCTATAGGACACTGGAAGGAATCATCCCCTTCTGTCAGCGTACTAGTCACCGACGTGCTCTCCCGTCACCAGTTGTCATCTTGCAGTTGTCTTTCCCTCGCTGTGCCTCCCTAGTCAGGTAGCACTTTCTTGGGCTCTCTCGGTTACTACAACCAGAGAGGATAACTTTGCAGAGCAACTGATGTTATGAGTTGTGTTCTCTGATAAGCCCCCAGTACCCCTCTGTATATATATAAGGGGTTAGGGCCAAGGTTCTCTGTCCCGGGTGATGTGGGACTAAAGAAGGAGTAAAAGGGTCCGAAATTTCTACGAATTGATACACTGCGGTAGGTGAACCGGTCATTTCACAAATGAACCGATCGTTTTGGGACTGAACCGATCGATTCATCTCATGAATCGGTCGTTTGGGGACCTGAACCAATCAGTTCATTCATGAACCGGTCGTTTCACTTCCCAGGGTAGTTCCTAATTGACTTTCTTCTTTTTCTATTTCCAATTAATCCAAAGATCAAAACTTGTCCCAATCGAATTGTACAAGTAAAATGAAAATATTTTCTCACCAACCTAACTTTCCCAAACTGGCTCGTTTGGTCCAACTGAACCGATCGGTTTAACACTTGAACCGGTCGTCTCACTTGACCCTGAGCCGATTGGTTCAATAGTTTGAACCGGTCTGTTGGCAGTCCAGGTTGTGCAGAAATCAGTCAATGCAGTTCTCAATCAATCTGACACCCAAATCAGTTAGTCCAACACTTGAACTTGGTGATTCTGAGTCAAGTCAATTGATTGAATGTTTAATTGAATTACTAAACACATTTAGTAAACAGTCTAAACATCATTTGTAGATAAACTCCTCTTCCAGGTTAAATCATATGTGTGTGACCCTACATGCCCATTTCACATTGGCAGCGAAAGTCCATAATACTTATAAATTCACAAGCAAAGAGCGGTGCCTAGTCGTACATTAGTATTACCCAAGTGAAAAAGAAAGCTGGAGAACAAATTTCAATCCTACAATACGTGACCGGTGTAATAGTGAATGTATAATTCCTTTGTCCCTTATATCACGAATGAACTCAAGGCATGGAACAATCATCCTTTCAACGTTCATTCTCTTCCTTGATCTTAGAGCAGACTGGATGAGATATGTGTGACATCAATATCACATATTGATTCACACATGCATGCGCATGCCTTTCACAGTCCTACTCATCAAGTGGCCATGGACATCAGACTCCCTCAAGAGGGACAACACCCATATCTATCACTCACCCCTCAAAAGCCCCATGTGTCAAAGTCACCCAATCATCACCTTTATAACAATCTATATTTTAGGATTGTGTTTGATGATGTCAAAGTGTACTTAACGACATGTGTTGAGTGTAGTGATTTCAGGTCAAAGAATCACACTCACCACAATCACTGTATGAGCTGACTGTGATTACCAAGTCATGGTTCCATGTGTCACTCTCACGGTGGGTCTGTCTAATACACTTGTTCTCTAACAAGTACCTATGTGCTTGGTTTGATATCACTATATCATGACTAATGAGATTTTGTCATCAACCAATACACAATCTAGTCTTGTGTATCATTGTTGTCTATCAACCTTCCACAATGACATCTGACTAGGGACATAACAAGAATGTATACTCTTAACATCCGTATGATCTCATCGTTTAGGTCCTTAACCTAAAAGCATACGTCATTGAGTAAAACAATTCTTTAGATATTCAATTTGTTCTGTCATTATCTTATAACTGACTGAACTAAAATTAATTGGAAGCTTGCCTTTGATGTTTATCAAATCAATCTTAATGTATCCCACCAATCATCCCATGATTAGCTCTCAGGACATACATACCAACACTATGTCCAGGCTACGACTAGAAAATATGGCACAATCAACCTTTGATTCAGTCCAATATGCTTTTAAACACCATGTAAAGTTTCTTACCGTCCTTAATCTAAATATTGATTTTTCTTACTAACCTTAATCTAAATCATGTCAATAGGAAACTATATATATATATATATATATATATATATATATATATATATATATATATATATATATAACTCAATGTCCATCATTTTATCCTTGTATCATATTTTTGATAGATTTATCACTAAAATACCAATTTGGTAAAACCAAGGGGTTTTCTTTGCTAATCCCACTTGAACAACCTACACATGTATATTGAATGTTAAACGCCATACCATTTTTTAAAACTATCACAGAGGTTCATGATAAACGAGTGAAGAGTAGATTACAAACTAAACAAGATTCTAACTTTCATGAGTCATGGATTTCACCCCCGAAATCCAGGAAAGTTGTATAGTTGTACAACATCTCTTCTTTGAGCTTCCATGTGGCCTCCCCTACAACATGATGATGACACATAACCTTCAATAACGGTATACCCCATCTCCTAAACTTCTATATCCATATGTCCAAAATCTGTGTACGCCCCTCTTCATACCAGACAACCTCAGTCCATTGGATATCTACTGAGTAAAATTGTATGTTCAATATTTTAATGGAATTTTTGCAACATAGAAATATGGAAAAGGTTATATATCTGATCTGCCCTAAGTGGCAACTCCAGGAGATATGTTATTCTTCAGGGCCTGTCTGGTTGGGCTGCATTTCAACTCGTGCAACTCCAACTCATTGTGTTTTGAAATGTTAAATGTTTGGTAGGACGTAGCTCATTTTCGCACAGTGAAAACCAACCGCAGCCAATGTTCAGCCACATATAAAATTCAGGGGAACAAACCATGCCCATTTCGGGAGCGGTTTCATTTCCAGGACTCACACGTCTCTCATTCTCCGTGTTGGCAGCAGCGATTCCTCCTTCCTTGGGTTCTTCTTACCACGTCTCTGGTTACTGCGGCTGCAGTTACAGCAAATGAGCACCGACGTCACTGCAAATGAGCGTACACTTTGTTGATGGTGTATTTACCGCAGGTAACAACAGCCACAAACTGCCTCCAAGCAAACGTAAGAAATCAAACTAGTCTTGTTCAAATTCTGCTTAACCAAACGATTGAGTTGTAGTTTAATTACATGTTTTCCATTTCCTGCGTCTGAACTCTCTTATGTCTTCCAACTATTAACAACCAAACGAGCCCTTAGATGATGGATGGTACGAAGCTACGTAGTTCCCTTTATTTTGATGGGTATGACTCTTACACTTGTGACTAGAGTTAATGTTATATTGTAGATATAACAGCAGCTAGCTTTGAGGGTTGAGACCATCGGGTTCCACTTCCCTATTCCAAACACCCTGTTGCAGTTATATCTCACCATGTATCTCACCATGTATTGCTCAAAGTGGAGGGAAGTATGCATCTATGTTGGCAGAATGCACAGAACCGGGAACAGTGAATTCAGTCCCGAGACCATCGCGTTTGGAAGTTCAGAATGGCGAAACACTTTCTAAACAGACTCTTCGGCTACGATTCCAGTAGCAGCAAAAATTGCCACTCTCACGTCAACCATTACCTGTGACTCATGACAATCACAGGAAGGGCGATTCCTCATAGTGCGTCAATGCGAGCAGTATGCCTGTTCATATATAATAAACAATGACCATTACCCTAATTTTCAAAAATATTCGTACAGGCAACGACAATTTTGCGAAAATGTGTACCTACCACACTTCTAAAATTATGCTCGTGATGAGATTATTCAAAATTCCCAAGTATATATACTTGTCATGACTTTCCTTTGGACTCGATGAGCCGAGTCCAAGAAAAAGATTGAAAGCGGAGTTAGATGTATGACAGTCTCATGGGCAGTTTCCATGCAGCTTCACCATAAACGCAACCGCGTGGAAATTGGAAAGTGGAAGCTCCAGCGCGCGACAGTTCGCGGTCCTGCCCCATGCTTCAATATTCTTTAGACAGCGACAGTCTCTCACCTGCTGTCACTCTTTACTGATAACAAATCAGGCTATAAGATAACGACGACACTGACCTTACCTATAAGTTGTATTTTACCGGTGGCGTTGGAAAAATTCAGGCCTTATACCTTGCTGCAAGCGTCGATGGATTTCATATACCAACCGCTCTGACTCTGAGGCCAATATCTTCCGTTGTGGTTTATGTAGGACCAGCGATGGCGTACATAATCGCGAATATTGAAAGCCACTACCGCCGCATGCCCAATTATTGTTGCTATTTGGTTTACTTGGATAACATGCATGTATGCACTTTTTGTATATATATTTATGTTACGGAGGGAAGCAGTTCAGATCTTATCATACACAAAGAAGTGCCAATTTTACTTTTACCCACCCTCTAGTGCCGAGCAAGTCAAACATGCAACTTGCGCTACAACCAATTGCATGCATACTATACCATAGTTGTTTCTAGATTAATGCCAACACGCACACAATTTTCCAAATATTGTTGCAATTTCTTGATTATAGATGCATCTACTTTTCCACTCGTGAGATGCCCTAATAGATCATTGACAGTTGTGTAGTGATTCAACCAACCATCGGTTTACTAGACCCCGCTCTTTGTCCCATCAACCAATCGAGTAAAACAGTTCCAACAAATAGACCCCGCTCTTTGTCCCATCAACCAATCGAGTAAATCAATTCCAACAAATTCGAGATCCCAAACTCCTGTCGGATGATAATTAACTTCAACAAGAACATGATAACACTCTTACTGAGAAAGACTTCAAGCCCAAAAAAAGGAGATCCACTATGACATATGAGGGACTCGAGTTGTGCTATCCCAAATAATAGATCATAGTAAGAATGTTGCATAGACAACACACAGAGCGGATTGGCATTCATGATCCACTATGACATATGACTTCTTCTTCTTCTTCTTCTTCTCCTACTCCTTCTCCTCCTCCTCCTCTTCCTTCTCCTCCTCCTTCTCCTTCTCCTTTTCCTTCTTCTTCTCCTTCTTCTCCTTCTCCTTCTTCTTCTCCTTCTCCTTCCCCTTTTCCTCCTCCTCCTTCTCCTTCTCCTCCTCCTTCTCCTCCCCTGTTCCTCCTTCTCCTCCTCCTTCTCCTCTCATGTTCCTCCTCCTCCTCCTCCTCCTCCTCCTCCTCCTCCTCCTCCTCCTCCTTCTTCTTCTTCTCCTCCTCCTCCTCCTTCTTCTTCTCCTTCTTCTTCTCCTTCTCCTCCTCCTCCTCCTCCTCCTCCTCCTCCTCCTCCTTCTCCTTCTTCTTCTTCACCACCACCACCACCACCATCGTCATCATCTACATTACATTGCTCAACAATCAATGGCATAATCCATATTCTGACCATCAAACCAATGAGAATACTGCCACTAACAAGATCCCTAATTGACGTTTCTCTACTGCTCATGTTTCTTTTTGATTGTATCTCTCATATCCTAATTTTCACTACATTTGGGGCTTCTTTGGTAGACTGTAAATAGGACAAAAAGTTAAATTCTAAACATTAGAAGGATACAAATCCATTGCCTTTCAAATTTCACTTCACAGAAGACATTTAAACAATTTATTTGTAGTCTTCAATTGTTTTGTATCTGATAATATAGGATAAACCATATCAGTAGATGACTCTATATGTGGATGGTGTGTCTACAGGTAATTTGATTTTTGCCATCAATTTTTCTCAAAGAAAATATTCCAATTGATACATGTAAATTTACCAAAGTTTCAACTCAATAGCAGTAGAGAGAATAATCAATTATCCAACAACTTCTAGCACAAATGTGTAGATATTCAATATGCTACCTCACAATACCACCATCTCTTTGACGTGTTGCATCTTATATAAATCACAGATGGATTGTCTGATGGAGTGTATATATTAAACCAAAAGTGGATCCAATTATAGCATCACAAACAACCACATCAACTTAAAATTGACACGTTAAACAACATGTTTACTAAATTCTTGTAAGAAAAATTCCTTACTCTTTTCTATGCAATGAAAAAAATGGAGAACTCATAACACTAAAAAATCAGAATTATTGGATGTAAATTTTGTTTAGAGCACTAGAACTAGAAAAATGAAGCAATTTGTATGTTTAGTGGATGACATGTCATTTTTTGTGCTGTCAACAAAGGCTAAGAACATTTTAAACTAAGAAACCTTAGCTAATAACCCTAGGCATGCATTAAACAATAAAAACCACTAGTAGACAAAATCCATTAAAATAATAGTGAGTTGGGGTTTATCTATAGGGGGATATTATCCTTGAGAGGAAGTTTGAATATATTGTGTTTTTTTACCTAATTAATCCTATATATTCGTATAACAAGTTAGTATATAAAGTAGCTTAGTTGTGGGTCCAAATTTTATTGATTAAATAACTACTAAAGTAATTAATAGAAAAACATTATTTATAATCTAATTTAGTGACAATTATGGTTTTTAAGCACCATAGGAAAAACATGTGAAATGTTTCACAAGGTATGATAAAAATTAGGGAACATAAATCATTCATAAATAAGTTCCTTACTTATTTCAATCATACAATTAGGAAAGTACAATCTACTTCATACAAGATAAGATTTTTCACTAAAAAGATACAAAACATAAAAATGTAGGCAAAATAAAATCGAATAAATAATAGTTGCCTTAAAGAATAACTAATCAAAAGTAGTTGTCAATCATGTAAAGCCTGTAAGATATACATCAACCAGACAATGGAGAACTTAAATATGCAACTATAAGTACACACATGTAATAGCTGGACATAAGTTACAATCATTGCACAACAAGAATAAATATCAAATGAGCATATCAAAAAGCATTTATAAATAACATATAGACTTATCTAGATAAACACTAACCCTAGATCAAAGATTAACTATCCGTGGTATTCTTACAAACAAGGGTACCAAATAAAAAATAATTAAGACAGATGTAGAGGGGTATAAGGAAACAACTATGATGATGGTGATGATGCAATGTATTATATGTGTTTTTTTTACCTTAGACGCCATTACTGTATTTCTTACTTAGTTGGGGCCTCCTTTTATCATTTAGGGGTGGATGTTGGTGGTAAGTGAAACATGATGGTTATGGAATTTTTGAAATGTGGTGCAGCCCACAAAATCATGGTTCTACTTTCTACAAATAAAAAAATCACTCTAAGTGGTCGTAGAATTGTGTATTAAAATAGAATGGGTATGGATGGTAGGTCATTGGATATTGAAAGGTTGCAATTTCGAATAATCATGGTAAAATGAGTTGTGTAAAGGGTGATAATTTACAAATGTTTGGGGATAAAGTTATTCACATAATTGAAATTTTCTATAATATCATGGTAGAATGGGTGGTATAATTTGTCATTGATAAAAAAGGAAGAAAACTATGATTTCAAAACCCGACAATTACTCAAACAAAATGTAAACATGGAATAAACAAGTGACAATTTTGAATTTTACTAGGTATTAATAAGAATGAGAATACATAAGGCTAAATAAGTAAATAAACTACTACAAAAAATATTAATGTATCCCCTTCCCTAGCAATGATGCCCAAAAGATTCATGTATAATTTTCTTTTCTCCAAAAAAAGGTTATTAATGTGCAGAAGTAAGATTTACATGGACAATAAAAGGCCTAGACACACACTAAATAAAATAAACTTCAAATACATGAATGGTATTACAATAATGTTTACTCCAGGTCGATTCAAAAGTAGGATGTTATCGAGCGGTGGAATTTTGAATATGGTTTGTTTTCTATCTAATTAAACCTCAACATTATTTTAACCATATAATATATAGGGTATGTAAGGTGAATGTCAAAGTTGATTCAAATATGTAAAACTAAAGAAATTAATAAAGTAAGTACAAATAGCATCAAACTTAATGGCGGTAGGATTCTACAAAGAACAAGGGAAAAGTATGTGCATAGTTCAAAAGGGATCCTAAATCAATCCTAAATAAGGTCCTTATTTGTCATGGTCATGCAAGTAGAAAATGGAAATGCACATCCACTATCTAAGAGACATAAAGCTTGAAACCTTAGGACAGAGAATATCCACTAATTAGAGTATTAGCAATGTAAAACAATATCTAATTAAAGCCTCAAACACAAAAACTTCCATTCAAGGTATATATACGTCATACAACTATTGATGAACACAAAAAACTACAAGCATACACTGAAAAAATATGGAAGCAAGGTTAAAAAATTGAAAAAAAACATTACTATCAATTGCTTCTTGCTAATAGAATTTTGATATTATTTGAACCTTTGAAGAAATTCATTAGAGGCCTAAAAATAATTATATGTATTTGTAATATTCATACAACCCATGTGAGTCAATCTGAAAAATTTTAAGGAACATGTTGAGAGAGGGAAAAACTTTGATGTCGGTGATTGGTTGTTCCTTCCTTGGTTGTAGATTTCCATGGAAGCCTTCCATATATTTTGTTTTCTTACATACTCCTTTATGTCCTTCTGGGTGGATGGGGATGGTAGGTGGAAGTTAATGCCTATGTAAGTGGTGATACATAGTGAAGCCCACTCAAATATGGATATGACAAAACCCTCTCAAAGTATTTGTAGTGTAATTCGTATCTTATATAATAAACAATGGATGGTAGGTAGATGGGTATGGAATTGGTATGCAATAAAAATGTGTTTGATATGGATTGAGTGATTAGAATGACATATAAAAGTTGGTGACTGGGAACTATCCACAAAATCAGAACTCTCCAGCAAATTGTTAGCTATCCCTCTCTTGTTTATGAAATCTTATCAAATAAGAGGAATGGTAGGTTTTCATGTTGAGAATAGATCAACAATATCTGTTGTGGAGATTATGTGTGTGAATAAAATTATGGTTGTGGGGGTGGACGGTGGTTATGAAGTTTGACCTTCTTTCTCTTTAAGTGAGATTGTTTCAATAAGGAGGTTGGGGAGGCTAAATGGAGGTTGAAGATATAGTAGATTGCTACTTGAATCCTATTGGAGGGGATTGGGTATTTGTAGCACCTCATTAGGCTACACCATGGAGAGGAGGATACTGGGAAGTAGATTCTTTCTTTTTATGATTTATTGTAAATGTTATTGAGTCGCATCCAAAGTGGGTTGCTCATTACTACCTAATATAATTGAAGTCTCAGAGACCGATGTCATTTCAGGCATGTTCTTAAGCTTTAAATTTCTAAGGACAATATACTTAAATGTGACTCACAAGCATACAAAGCCAACTGCAAAGAATTAGGACCATTACAAGGAGTGCATGTATTAACCACTAGCACTACTAGTTGTCATTGAAAACTCAACTATATTGTTAGGAGAGTTCTTACAAACTAATGAGAAATTAAATTAAAGAATAAACTAAATCTAAATATGACACAAATATTTGACATGAGTTGTGGATGTTAAACATATAGAGCGAGAGTTTACCTCCTCAAACAATCCATCAATCCAACTACAACTACCACATACAAAATTCATTACCAGTTAGATTATTTATTTAGGTGTACACAACTACTCTCTAATTTATTTATAACGTGAAAATTTAGTGGATAGATCCTCTCTTTAATTTCATTGTCAATAATTATTCATTATGGCTTCACAATTTGTAAGTCAATGTGATGTATTCTCTCAAAATCAAATCTTCCCACTACTTTTTTATAATATTCAACAACTAATGTCATAATCATATATAGAGACCCTAGGTTTGGAAATAAACCTAAAATAGGAAAAATAATGTATATCATATAGTAACTACAAGGATGTATATCATGATCGGGGTATATTTCTAATTGAGATATGTAACTAGACTATCAAGTAAGAAATGGCATAACATTTCTCCATGATGTTACCTAATTCCATCTATAGAACAAATGAGAAGGGGACGCAGAAGATGAAGGTGTTGCTTAATAAGGACATTGATCTCTCTATTTTTATTTCACATGAACTTCCTCTAACTATCTACAGCACAACCTTTAGATCTGTATTGGAATTCAAACACAATTGAAGTGGGATGAGTATAGTAGAATGATTCATGATGGATTGTAGAAGGGGTGTATCAGGAAACGTTGCTTGTTCATAGGAAAGATGTTGAGGTCAACATTGGTATGGGAGTATTCAAGGTGGAATCGTTAATTAGGTGAATGCAAAAAGAGTCTAATAATGGTGGGGAGGGGTTTAATTAATTGGCACAAAAGTTAGGAAGGGAAGTATATGTTTCTTTCTCAAGCATCCATATTGAATCATGATGGAATACCATATTTGGGATGGATCACTTCAGTTAATCAGTCTTCTTTTGCCTCTTTGTCGTTATAATAGAAAACAAAATTTTGTAATGGCTTTATGGAACTTTCCATTCTCCTCCCAAGATGATAGTAGTCTGTCAAACAACTTTTTCATAGAAGGAAATTGTAGCTTTTGATATATGGATTTAGTGGGGCCAAATATGAAGGTATCTGATCCAATGTCTAGTAACATTTGCATTTTTATATGATATTACTTCTCAGAGTCACATTATTTTCTATAAGAAACTTTTGATTATGTAAAATCCATCTACCATGAAATATGAGCATGATTTGTCCATCAAGATTTCTCCATATTCATTGTTAGAATCGAAATGCATTGCTCGTATCTGAGGATCTTTGGTCCAATTGTAGTAGGATCTCTTCCATTTAGATCTATTTTGAGTGTCCACTATTTTCTCACGAGCTACTCACATGTTCAATGGAGTCTTCAAGGTGGAAGGAGTGAAATTATTGAATAAATCCCAAATTGGATAGGTGTATTGATGAATTTGTTCCTTTTGAATATCTTTTTGCAAATATATATAGAAGATCTATATTCATATGATAATAGACATTATCCCTCTACATTCAAGGAAGTTCAAGACTGTGTAAATCTATGATAAAATCCAAAAATTGAGGTTTTCAACTTTTATACCTCCAAATTTGAAGATGATGATGTGTCTGGAATTTTATGCATTTGTGCATTCCCCTAGGGGTGTGAAAAGATTTTAGGTTTTTCTAGGTATCATGTTTTTAATTTTGGCCTAAAAATAAAAAATAAACTTAACGTAGAAGGCCTAATACAAATTAGTGTGGGAAAATTTTGCTACTTCTATAGTATGGTTTGATTGACCCACATGTGATATAGGGAGAGCTAATTTCATGAAAGGAATCACCATTTCTACATCCAAACTCTAATTGATGAACTGGAAAAATAATCAATTTGAAAACTTAATATAAAATAGTATGGTATGATTTAATGCACCTTATTATAAAAGAAATACATATATTTTGCATCTTGTACTAGCTAAATCTATAAAAAGTAAGAAACTACATAAAAAGACCAACTCATGGATCTAAATATTATATAGCCCTAAAAATAAAGTTTGGATATCCTCTATACAATCTACACATTTAAATCATGAACAAGAAATAACCTAGTCTATACAATATATACTTGGGGACAGACAAAAAGTGAGAGTAAAAGAAACACTGAATAACAACTCGAACGTGAATGCATGAACAAGAAATAACCTAGTCTAGGGAGCAAAAAAATGAAACCATAGATGATGTCTCACTTATTACCTCATCACTACCTAACTTAACCTTGGTCCAATGAAGCCACTACCTCTAAGTTTGAGTACTCAAACACTAAAACATACAACCTTATTCAAAAGATACCTCAGCAGTCTAGATAGAGTGATTCACTTACTTCATCCCTCATAGTACAAGGTATGATAGCATGGAAAGAATATAAAAATGGAGTGTGATACTATGTATTACTATAAAACATTTTCTTAAATTAAAAAAGGTGTCACATATTCTTTAGCACATGGGGAACTCTAAGATTAAAGTGGTTATATAACTCTCAAATGATTCCCTTCAACTCAATATTCACGATTGCACTCTGATAAATGTGTATTTATCCATTTTATTTACATATTTTAGATATATCTTTAGGATTATTTTGTTGATTATTTTCTTAATTTTAGAAAAATGGTCTTAGTTGATATTATTTATTTTTAATTGGAGTTTTAATTATATGGGCTTGGATTTTGTAGGAAAATGGTTCAATCAGTCTAATGATTAAATATTCTTGGAATATATTTGTACAATTTCTAGAAGTCCTAAAATATATACCACACACCAAAAAGATAAAAAAAATTGCATCCCATGGAAAAACTTAATTCACATCTATGAGCTAGAAAGTAAATTCAATATTCTACATGAAAAGTATATTGTAGACGGCTTTTCAATCGATCAACTGGCATTACGAGTCAATCGACTCATTGTTTCAGGAAAATTCAACATCAATGAGAGTTACATGGTCAAAATATTTAAAGAAGATAGACCAATAAATCCCTTTATTTGTGGGAAAACAATTAACATTGTACAAGTTTACTTCTTTGACTAGGAAATTTGGCCAATTCCATATGTCTTTATATGATGGAAAGAATTTAGATAAATACTCAATCAAATGTCAAAATAATATAATCATCAATGTTGTCAAGGTTTGATCAATGTGACTTCAGGCTAGAGCAAGTAATTAAATGTAGTTGACCGACTGACACAAAAGATGAGGTAATCTAGTAGCCACCAACAATCATTTCTATAGGGTTTCCCCCCTCCTTTAACACTATAAAAGGAGGGGGACTCCAAAGAAAAAGGGCATCCGGTCTTAGCTTGTAGACTATATATTCTATCTTTCTAGATCTTATTTTAGTTCACATCTCTTGTTATTTTTACATTATGCTCGAGTAGATCTCTTTTGGGGCATGGGGACTAGCCCTATAGCACATTTTTATCCGATATAATTGTCTCTCTTGTTCCATTGAAAGAATTTTTTCTCTCCATTTCTTCTTGATTGTTGTATGATTTACTTTACTCTTATGGAGTGCTATGATTGTAGATCCCAAGAAGAATGAAACTATAATCCCTTTATTATGATTATACTTTTTTCATCCTCCTAATCTCATACTCATTATAAAACATGGTGACGTGATCACTTAATCCATGGGTTTGAATGTCATATAGGAATCACATATTTCTTGATATGATCTTGGATAGTAGTATGTTGGATGTGTGGATGGGGATCTATAAATGTTGGGATCAATAGATTTGTAGGAAGTCCAACCCTTATGAGTATTTATGTAAGGATATGAAACTGTAAGGTCCTACTTTTATCTTTGGGGCTTGAGTGTTTATTTTTTGAATAAAGGTGTTATTCTTGGTGGTGATCTTCTAAACCCCTAGATTTTTCCATATTGATTTGTTAAAATTTTAATTCAGCATTTTACTTCTGTTCTTAGCATAACCAAACTTCATCAACCAAATTTTCCTTTCTTATTCTCACGATTGATTTTAGATTTTGACCATTTTCTTTCGTTGTCCCTTGGATCGATAGTTATATATACTAAGTTGACTTGGTGCTTGAATCAAGTTGATAACCTATCTAGAAGGTTAAACTCTAGGACTTTTCCTAGTGATTGGCGTGCAACAACAACATCAATTAGGCGTTGTTTTCGGGGACGACACACATTGTTTTCCAAGCATGATTGCATGTATATATAGGATTCTTATTTCTTTTCATAATTTTACTTTGGTTTTCAACTTTTAGTTTGTTCCAGAATGTTAGTTCTATTTCATAATTCTTTAGCTTGTTTATAACTTTTAGACTTGTTCTATAATTTTTCCTTCTCTCTAGCCATCTTGTAATGTTATTTGTTTTGTAAATTTTAGTTCTTTATTAATATATTTAGTTTAATTTCATAATTTTCCCTATTTTCCTTCCTTAGTTTTTCATAATTTGTTTTTTCCTAGCAAGACCCATTTCGGTAGTATATCTCCTTCTTCTGACAAGTTTTCATGCTGGCAATACTACTTTCCTTATTTTATTTTTGTAATTTTTAGTCTTGTTTCTTAGCTTATTTTTTGAAAAGTTTAGTTTTTCTACAATTTCTAGTTTTGTAAAATTTATTTTTTAAATTCTTCTAGTTTAAATCTTTTCTTTTTATCTTAAATTCCTTATTGTAATTTATTTCTTCCAAAAAAAGAAAACTTTTGATAAAATGGTCAACACATAATGGTTCACAATATTAATTGTGTAGTTATTACGGTCGTACATCATTAGATTTTCTTAATGTGTCCCCTCAGGTTTTGGCAGCACCTTATAATATTGAGTCTTCCTATCAAGGTAAATAAAGAAAACTATAATCCATAACCCATTGAAGACTCTCATAAGGAACAATGCCACACATATCAATATCATGGGTGCTATGACTAAGAATATCATGGGATATGGTGAGGATAACCAAGAAATTTGTGGGGGCATGAACCTTATTGTGAAAACCAATATGCACCTCAGTAGGAGGAACAAATTATAGAACTTGAAAAAATAGTATAGAGCAATAGGAAATATTAAAAACCCAACAAGCTATGTTCCTACTTTACTAGTGGCCCAATCACAGAGACCGCGAGAGAAATCAGAACACCCTATGATGTTTTTCCCAATGGTGATGATGATGATCCCATGTTTATGTTATTTATGTCGGATTCTACTAAGGAGTCACATTCTTTGTTCGATGAAAATGTTGGTATTCAAACCCTTCCGCTAGAGGCTTTATTACTGGAGTATGAAAACTCAAAGTAGGAGCATCATTCTTATTCTGAAGCTCCAACAACTATTCGTATTACTGACATAATTTAGATGCTATCAATGATCAATCCACTCTAGTTGAATCTATCCTAGATAATAAGCACCATCCTCCAATGATGTAACAATTTATCACACTTTGTTACCACCAATTCCTATTTTACATATGGCTCATCTAGATGGGAAGGAACCACCTTTAGAAAAAGATCACATGCTCCCATCCATTGATTGCAGTGATGATATTCCCATTTTAATTCCTCCTGAACCCTTGGGAACTACTTGGATAAAGGAATTTTAGTTACATGCTATATCAATAATGAAACCTACTAATCTTGATGTTGATTGCATGAATTTTGAGAAGAATAAAACTATTTATATTGCTAATTTTCAGGAATTTATTCCTTTCATATCAGCATCACTCTCTTGTGTAAAAATCTAGGTGATGAGATGAAACTTGAGCCAAATACTCTACTCAATCTTATTAGCTGGCATCATATGTGTCACCAGCCTGGCACCGCCAATCTCCCCCAATCCACATTCATCTCTACCACTTCTTTCATTGTAGGAGGAAGATTTGTGGATCATATTAGAGGGACTGCAAGGCAAAAGGGAATATGAAATCCCCTTTATGTTTCCACGATCACCCAATAGTTGGGTACATTATAGAACTCCACTGATCAAGGTCTCAGTCCCCGTACACATTCCATTCAGTTGGACATTCTTCGAGCTACCAGGACCCCCTGGTGATCTCTGCACTTCTCTTCCCTCCATTCTAGATTTAAGTTTTTCTCAAGACGAGCAAAATTTTAAGTTTGGGGTGGAGGTGAGTGGTACATCCTCATTCGACCCAGTCTATTTTAAATTCTTGTAGTTTCCATTATATTATGTAGTTTATCTTTTATTTTTTTCAAAATAAATTTTCCTTTAGTTTTGGTCCTTATCTAGTCAGTTAGGCCTGTATTTAGTTGGAAATGATGATATGCATGTTTATCAATATACCCTTGAATGATATAACTTCGTTTGTAACATAAATTCTAAAACTCACCACTGATAGAAATTATCCTATCATTTAGGATCTTAATTAACACTATTCCTAGAAAAAGATGGCATGTTGCAAAGGACTAATAGGATTAAAAAACAATGCTTCCTTATCTATAATTATAGATTAACTTAAAAAACTTCTCTCTTTTACATAACTCATAATTAATTCATCCAATGTATGATACTATCAATGCACTTATATTCAAAAAAGAAAGTTGCACAATTAATAGTCATTGGACACTTTTTCCATCACCTTCTTATCTCTCTATAAAAGAAAAAAGCCAATGTGCCAAACTCCAAATTTGGGGTGGAACATCCCCCTTTTCCTCCCTCTTTCACATCTTCCATACACATTGTAAATTTAATGTGAGCATACCATCAAGAAAATATTCCAAAAGAGCACACCAAAACATGCAGTCAATGTAACTACAAATAAAGAAATATAAAGGTCTCAAGTCGAATAGAGTAGGTACTGCTTCCTTCCATACCTCCTTTCACTCTATTTTTATACCAAGATTAATCTACATAATCCCATCAAATCCTTGATCCATGTTCTTGTGCAATGACTCATAAGAATATGCATGAGTACCAAATGTAAAGGGAATATGAAATCTATTTAATTGCGGGTCTTTAAATTGAAACAAGTTATGCAATATGTTGAAGTAGGAGATATGAAAGTTATTTTTTGTGAATCTAGAAAGTCAAGGTTTCTTGGCCACATAAGGTAGAAGGACTTAAGTGGTGTTACGCGAGTGAGGATGATACGCCGAAAGTGTTATGTGGCATTCTTTGTAATACAATGTTGCTCACGGACGATCGATGTTCAAGTTTGGGGTATTTGTATAAATGTGTACTTATCAATTTTATTTACATATTTTATATATCTCTTTATTATTGTTTAGTTGATTATTTTCATAGTTTTATAATTAATTTTCTTAGTTTAAATTTTCTCTCTTTAATTGGACTTTTAATTATATGTGATTCGATTTTGTAGGAAAATGGCTCACTCACTCCAATGGTTAAATACTCTTGGAATATATTTGCACAATTTTCACTAGTCTTGGTTTATATACCCCATGCCAAAAAGAGCATAATGTTTGCATCCATGATAGAATTTAACGCACAAATATGTGTTGGAATGGAAATTAAATACTCTACATGAAAAGTTTATTTTGGATTGCTTTTCAATTGGCTGACTAGCCTTACGAGTTGATCGATGTCTTTTTGGGAATCAATAGTAATGAGAGTCACATGGTCAAAATATTATAAGAAGACAAATCAATAAATCCCTCCATTTGTGGGTAAAAAATTAATATTGTAAAAGTTTACTCTTTTAACTAGGAAAGTTTGCCAATTCCATATGCTTTTATGTGGTGGAAAGAATTCAAATAAAGACTTGGTCAAATGTCAAAATAATAAATCATCAGTGCATTCAAGGTTAGAGCAATGTGACGTTGGTCTGAAGCAAGTGATTAAATATAGTTGACCGACCGACACCAAAGATGAGGCAATCTGGCTACTGTCAACAACCATTCTTATAGGGCTTTCCCCCTCCTTTCCCCTATAAAAGAAGAAGGTACTCCAAAGAAAAAGGTATCCAGTCTTAGCTTGTATCATTCTCGATCTCATTTTAGTTCACATATCTTGTATTTTTTACATTATGGTTGAATAGATATCTTCTGAGGCATGGGGAGTAGCCCCATAGTCCATTTTTATCCAATATAATTAGTTGTCTTATTCCATTGAAAGATTTTTTATCTCTCTATTTCTTCTTGATTGTTAGATTATCTACTATACTCTTATGGGTGATATGATCGTGAATTCACATAATAATGAAACTATAATCCCTTTATTGTGATTATAATATTTTCATCCTTCTAATATCATACTTGTTATAAACTATGGTGATGTGATCACTTGATCCATTGGTTTGAACGTCAGATAGGAATCACATGTTTCTTGATATGATTTTGGATAGTAGCATGTTAAATGGTTGGATGAGGATCCATAAATGTTAGGATCAATTGGTCTACAAGAAGTGCAATCCTTATGAGATTGTCTATACAGACATACAACCACAAGATCCTAATTTTATCTTTGGATCTTAAGACTTGATTTGTTAAATAAAGACGTGGTTTTTGGTGGTGATACTCCGGACCCCCAGTTCTTTCCATTTTAATTTAGAATTTAATTCTATTTTTAGCATAACCAAACTCTATCAACAAGATTTTCCTTTCTTGTTCTCGTGAATAGTTTTGGATTTCGACCATTTTCTTTTTTCGTCCCTTGGATTAATACCTATCTATACTACATTGACTTGGTGCTTTCATTGACTTGATAACCTAGTTAGAAGGTCAAAATCTAGGATTTTTCGTAGTGATTGGTACACAATGACATTCATTACACACTCCCTAATGTTCTTAAAAGTCATTAATTGTATTCACACAAAGGTGTAAATACTTTCATCTGTAGATTTATGTAGAGTCCAATTTATGTGAAAACTTATCATCGACTTATAGTCATTAGTCACGACTCTTTTTCTTCTTCCACATATTAGGTAAAATGATTTTAAAATTCGGATTTTATGTGGAATGGTGAAGGTGTAGATCAAGAGATTATTGTTAAGTTATCTCACTAAATGCTAACTTGAGAGTACCAATGACCTAGGTAGGTTACTCATCCTCTAGAAAATCCAGGATAAGATGAGTTAAACGAGACATGCTATGTAAGTAGGGTTTTTAATTGATTTATTTACTTAGGTTTTAAACTACCAAATTAGGTTATAAACTTGTGCAAATGAAAACATTTTTTTTATGGTGAGTGCAAATGAAATCATGAAACAAAGAAATCTCTTTTTCTCTAAAATATAAGATAAGATATGAAGAAAGGGTGTAGAGGTACAATGAGTATCTTCATATCATGCCATCTTTGAGAAAATCAAACAATATATTCACTAAATGGAAATATCTTTCTGGCTTTTCTTGAACTTATTGCATATTTATAGGGTTTTTTAAAAAGGAAAAAAATATAAAAATGTACTAAGTGAGTGCATAAGAAAATAAATTTTTGAAGATTAGGTGTATCAAAATAGATCATCCCACACACTTAAAACACCCATTGTCCTCAGTGTGAAAACATGCTTGAAATAAAGCAAACATATATGTGTAGAATGATTGAGGGAGAATCACAATATACAAATGTGTAGGAGGAAATACATGAAAAGTAGGTGATATGAACAAGGATATATTTTCATGAAACCTATAACAAATAATTATCACATAAAGCAATAATCCAATATAGCTTAGAAATTGAGATAAACAAAAACTATTTTATGACGTTTTCAAAGCTTCATTTACTTATCACTTTAAAAATGATTTTTTTCCTTTAAAATCATTTCTTTTTCTGAAGATATTCTTCTTTGTCAAGTGACAAGTGAATGTCTATGCCTCACGTAAAGTACTAATGCGACAAATAAAAATGTGTTTCAAAGAACGAGTAAGAAAAGGATTTTTAATATAAAATATTTTGTGTTCATATAAATGTAATGTTAAATAGAAAGGAAACTATAATATCCCTATGTTACCTATCCCCACACACATGGGAGTCATAATAGGGACTAAGGTGGAGAAAAATAATTTAAGGGGTTCTAGTGATCCTAGGGTGTCAGGTATGTTAGTGGGATATTGTGATAACCTGGACCTTTGTACGTGACTCTAAATTTTGAACCTCATTCTTGTTCTCACTTCTAATTTCGTAATAGAGTGTGTTTTGATACATAATTAGGTCATCTTATGCGCTATGCACTTAATATGTACTCTAATTTCTCACTCTAACCCTCAATTTCATGGTCATAGTTCTTTTTTGATGCTTTTTGAGCTAATTCTCATGCTGACAAGAGAAGTGTTGACACCCTTTTTGATATAAAATTGATGTTGCACCTTTATTATGCATCATCCTTTGTCATCCCATTTTGATATCATGTATGCATCTCACTTTATACCTTTTTTTGTGATCATTGTGCAGAGGATACTTGTGTCACCCCTTTTCCTCTCATTTTCACAAAACCTAACACTCCTTTTTCCTCGTCTCTTGGCCATGGTAGCGCCACCCTGGAGAAGCTTTGGGGGTTTCCACCCCAGACTACATTGCGACCATCCAGGTATGCGATCACGTCCGTGAGATCTCGACTATGGAAGACAGTGACGTCTGAGGGTGTCCTGAGGTCTAAAGATCAACCAAAGACCCTACTTTGGTGAGCAAGGAGTGCCTGCACGACGGTGGTTGCGCCCAACATGGAGCTTCTCAAGGCAGTGGTGAACGGTGTCCACCAACGATCGCCACCCTCCTTTAAACTCTAGTTGGCAGTATGCACCATCTCTGAGACTCCAAGCCACTATGGGCAGCGACTAGGGATCCAGGGCGGGATTGCCAATCTCCATGCTGTACGCCCCAAGCCCATGAAGGCCGGGTGTAGCTAGAGCTGCTCCAGGCTTCTATTTTTGGCCCATTTAGGGTAATTTCACCACCCAAAATCATTTTTATGCCTAATATCCAAACCTTCATATCTCCTTAACCATAGAACCAAATCATGTGATGTAATATATGGTTTTGAACAGAAAAACACCCCCTATCTCATGGAAATACTTATTGATCATTTGTTTTGTTCATATATCCCCTGATTGACTATTTAATGACATTGCTTGATCTCTAGTCATATAATCTTAATCATCATTTCTTTGATATGACCATAATGGTTAATAACACCATTTCATAGTACCTTAGAAACATACACTCTCTTTAAATGAGTTTAAACTGATCTGGTACTTTTACTTGTCCTGTAATGGTATAATTCATGTGCATGACTCATGAGTTGTCCTTTTTGTGTACTAAATGATGTAACTTGAGCATTGAAGTGGTTTTAGACCATTTAATCTCTACAAAATGCTATCACCTCAAAACTAGTTGCCACTATTATGTCTTGTGTACTCTAGAATTGTGATCTCACACTATTGTGCCATGTTAAAATCATAAGACCCTATGCGCTCACTCTAGTAGATGATTATGGCCTATAATGACCTAACATAAAACCATTCTCTTAAGGATATGGATTTCACTTGTTCATATTGATAATTAGATTGGTTTTTCCTTGAATATACTCTGAACATGGACATTATTTTAGCCTAAGGTACCCTATGATGTTGTTCTCCATGTAGAGTGTTTTTGTGAGTATGTTGATATGATTGGAACCACACTTGTATAAAAGGGGACCTAAGTTCTTCAGAATGTCCTTATGGGTACTCCCACTTCATACTAATATGAGATCTATCCTTGTACTCTAGGTTGACATTGAGGGCCTTCTCTTGAGCTCTTGGTGCTAAGTTTTACTCTCCACTTGCAAGGTACACTTTTTACTCCTCTTGAATTATTGCTAGTGCTATGACTTGGTTGCTAGTTGTATAAGTAGATTCTAAATTCTTGGCTATGAATATTTTGTGACATAAGTGACCTTATGATATACTTTTCATGATTTGATATATATTATATGTTGAACATCACCCTCAAACATTAGTATAGAAAACCATTGTACAATAACCCTTGTGCCCTACCCAACTAATGGGATGTGATCATAAGGCACAATGAATCCTCCTTGTGTTTTCAAGAGGGGATACAAATACTTGGTTGAATATAGGGTGACCCTACGACTTTGATCATTTGGGCCCCTCATGATTGAAATGTTCAACTATTGGCTATGCCTTAGTTTTCCATATAGACGCTTCCTTTGGAAGTTATCACACAAATATTGGGCCTTACAATGTTGTTAAGGACAATGGTTAAATTCACCTAAAAGATAGTCTTGAAAACTTTGTTACATGTTTCTTGTATTTGTTATTCTTTGGTCTTTACTTCTTGTTATCTTGCCAAGCTTATATTATGTTAATCTCATAATCTTTCTAGTTTCATTTTGTAAAGTGTACCAATGCACCCACATTGAATTTGTGTCATATTTTGTTCCCTATTAGGTGATCAACAGGTGAATCAAGCTTTATGACGGAACCTCTACAACAAAGAACAACATCTCAACATGGGGCTTGTAGTAAATAAATGGGTTTCTCAATCTCTTCATGTAATAGAATAGTTATGTTGATCTTGTAATATCTTCATGTTATTTCCCTGAACTATGTTGTAGTTAAGATTCTTCGATTATATATATAATGATGGACACTATTTTTTCTCTTATTTACATATGCTTGTGTGTCTTGTGCCTTTTTACATACGGGCATCCAAAACTTATTGCCACTGACTCTATAGTTAGTGGAGGTAGGTTGAGGGTAACAAACGCCTCTGTGACAAATGGTATTAGAGCCAAACACATGAGCATCTTTGTAAGTAGGGCATGACACATCATTAAAACATAGGGAGAACCTAAGTTCATAATGGTGAAACTAAGGTAGCAGGTTTGGTGCACCACATGGGGTTCCTCTGCACGTCTACCTGCCCTAAGTGAATCCAGGATTGGATATGGACTCTTCCTTAAAGCTTAGAGAGTCTTCTAGAGTCTCCTCTCTTCTTTAAGTACTACCCCTAGCCACCTAATTAGATGAGGATTAGTTATATTCCAAGTGTGAGCTTACTCGATGACCCATTGCTCACACTATCACTCTATTTTGGGTAGTCTATGTATGGGAAAAAATTAAAATTAGAAATAGGGTATGAGTTTATTAATATGATATTGATGCCATAATCTGATTGTAACCATGAAACTCTATTTGAAATAATACTCTTGAATGTTAGTACTCATATGTTAATACCCTAGATCTTGTTAAACTCGACTATGCTTGATTATGACTAATATGCTTCCTATGTTTGAGGATAATGAAAATGATACTGATGTGGTGAACTAAGGAGGACGTATACCTTATACCTCATGCTTAATGATGCCTCTATTTAATTAGTACCTTCAATGTCCCGATTCAGTTAAATCTCAAACATAATTATGAAAATATTACCCTATTTTGACTTGTACCATGATTATGCTTGACATAGTGATGCTCGTGGACTCATTATCTTGATTTTAAGACTTTGATACATGAGGAACCTCCCCCATATTTGATTTCTATGCCTCCATCTCGATTTTTACATGACATGATGATTTAGGACCCTTGATCTTTCCCATTATACTCATACTCTTGTAATGCTCTATTCAACTACTCTAATTCCAAACATGCCCTTGCCTTGATTTTAAAGGAAGGGAACAATATTTCTAACCTTAAATATGAAGATCTTGAACTTTGGGCCCACATGATGATTTTGGACCCCTGATTTCATAGGATATGACTTTATAGTTGGTACTCTCCCTATTCTATACATGCTTGATGATCATGATTAATATGTACTAAATGTGCTATATTAAGGGTTGAAGTTTGACTCTTTACTGCCCTAAACTAGGGCACATCCCTATTTGACCCCTAAATCTTCATTTTGATGATTATTTAGAGCATGAAAAGGTGACCCCTTTCTTAAAATTATGATCTTTTAACCTAAGCCCATAATAGGTCACACTCATGGTAATGATGATACTTGATCTTGATGTCTCAATTTGAAAAAAAAAACAAAATGATGATCAACCTGTGGTCTAGTAGAAACCCTAAAACCCTAGTATAGAAATGTCTAGATCTATGACATGGATATCCAAACATTGACCCTCCATATTGATCTATGACCTATGGACTCATGATTTGGCTTGATTTGTATCATCGTCCAGTACTGGATTAAGGATCACCCTAATTTATGAATAACGACTTTCATGTTCCCAAATTTGTTATTGTCAGCATTATGATCATGTTGATATATCAATTTATGACTTAGGGGTAAGCCACATATGGAATAAGGAGAGGGGACCTTCCTTTTATTTTCATGAGGAAATCATAATGTTGAAAAATGATGCATGTCTCGAAATGTCATTTTGGATAATTTGATTATGGAAGTGTACCCCCCACTTAGGAAAATCTAGAGGCTAAAACCCTAAATTATTATTAAATTGAAATTCATGACTACTCTTATTTCTAAGAGTTTTATTCTTTTGATCTGAAACGTGATCTCTCCAATTTTGTGATCTACGGGATGATCCCTATTCATTTGCCATCTACATTATGAATTTACCTATATAATGACCAATGTGATGTTACCACAAGCATGATACTCAATCACCTGAATTTGTAATGTCTTGATGATGAAGAATACCAAATTAACTATGTTGTGAATTATGACTCCCACTCTCGATTGGTGACTTGATCTAATTTCAGGGACAAAAATTCTTTTAAGGTGGGGAGGATGTGATAACCCGAACCTTTGTATGTGACTCCACATTTTGGACCTCATTCTTGTTATCACTTCTAATTTCATAATTGAGTGTGTTTTGATACATAATTACGTCATCTCATGTGCTATGCACTTTATATGTACTCTAATTTCTCACTCTAACCCTCAATTTCATGGTCATAGTTCTTTTTTTGATGCTTTTTGAGGTAATTCTCATGCTGACAAGAGAGGTGTTGACACCCTTTTTTATATAAAATCGATGTTGTACCTTTGTTATGAATCATCCTTTGTCATCCCATTTTTTTATGCATGCATCTCACTCTATAATTTTTTTGTGATCATTGTGTATAGGAAACTCTAAGGTTTCTGACACATCTAATTTTGTTCAATTTTGAGTTAGGATGATAGAGATATGGTTGTTTGAAATTTCATTGAATTAACTTGATTTTTGGCTATTTTGAAACAAATTTAAGATTAATGGACCCAAACTGGGAGCATCGACCATATTACATTGGGCGCCCCTACCATGTCATTGATCTAATTAGCTACTTTTCGAGTAATCCTGACCATACATCTTTTGTGCCACAGACTATGCCCAAGATCCGAGGGCTATGCTTCGTCTTGTACCTCCGTACAGTGTCAGTGCCAATGGAGGTAGCCTCACCTACCCGCCCCACCATGGTGCCAACCCAAAGTGCCTTTGTGTCCCTTCGTTCCTCCAATCAACCCCTCATGTGACTATAAAACTTCTCCGCCAACTCGTATCACCCCTTTTCCTCTCATTTTCGCAAAACCTAACACTCCTTTTCCTCCTCCCTTGGCCATTGCAGAGCCACCCTGGAGAAGCTTTGGGGGTTTCCACCCTAGACTACATTGTGGCCATATAGGTACGTTGTCATGTCTGTGAGATCTTGGCTATGGCGTACGGTGACATTTGAGGATGTCCTAAGGTCTAAAGCTCCAACTCAGACCCTACTTCGTTGAGCAAGGAGTGTTTGCACGATGCTAGTTGTGCCCAACACAGAGCTTCTCAAGGCAGTAGTGAGCGGCATCCACCAGCGCTCGCCACCCTCCTTCAAATGCTAGCTAGAAGTCTACACCATCTTTGAGACTTTGATCTATGATGGGTAGCGACTGGGGATCCAGGGTGGGATCGTAGGTCTCCATGTTACAGGACCCAAGGCTAAGTGCAGTTGGAGCCACTCTAGGTGCCTATTTTTGACCCATTTAGGGTAATTTCACCACCCCAAATCATGTTTATGCCTAATATCCAAACCTTCATATCTCCCTAACCATAGAACCAAATCATGTTATGTAATATATGGTTTTGAACATAAAAACACCACTTATCTCATGGTACTACTTATTGATCATGGTTTTGTTCATATCTCACTTGATTAACTATTTAATGACATTGCTTGATCTTTAGTCATATAATCTTGATAATCTATGATTTGATGTGACCATAATGGTTAATAACACTATTTCATAGTACCTCAGAAACCTACACTCTCTTTAAATGAGTTTAAACTGATCTAGTACTTTTACTTATCCTCTATCAAGTGCATGACTCATGAGTTGTCCTTTTTGTGTACTATATGATGTAACTTGAGCACTTACGTAGTTTTGGATCTTTTATTCTCTACAAAATGCTATCATCTCAAAATCAATAGCCACTATTATGTCTTATACTCACTCTAGTAGATGATTATGTCCTATAATGACCTAACATGAAACCATGCTCTTAAGGATATGGATTTCACTTGTTCATCTTGATAATCAGATTGGTTTTTCCTTGAATATACTCTGAACATGGACATTCTTATAGCCTAAGGTACCCTATTAGGTTGTGCACCATGTAGAGTGTTTTTGTGAGTATGTTGATATGACTAGAACCATGCTTGTATAAAAGGGGACCTAAATGCTTGAGAATGTCCATGTGGTTACTCCCATTACATACTAATATGAGATCTATCCTTGTACTCTAGGTTGACATTGAGGGCCTTATATTGAGCTCTTGATTCTAAGTTTTACTCTACACTTGCAAGGTACACTTTGTACTCCTCTTGAATTATTGCTAGTGCTATGACTTGGTTGCTAGTTGTATAAGTAGAGTCTAAATGCTTGGCTATGAATAGTGTGTGACATAAGTGACCTTATGATATCCTTTTCATGCTTTGATATATATTATATGTTGAGCATCACCATCAAACATTAATTTAGAAAACCATTGTACAATAACCCTTGTGCCATACCCAACTAATGGGATGTGAGCATAAGGAATGATGACTCCTCCTTGAGTTGTCAAGATGGGAGAAAAATACTTGGTTGAATATAGGGTGACCCTATGGCTTTGATCAATTGTGCCCCTCATGATTGAAACATGTAACTATTGGCTATGCCTTAGTTTTCCATATGTACTCTTCCTTTCGAATTTTTCACATGAATATAAGACCTTACGATGTTGTTAAGTACAATGGTTAAATTCACCGAAAAGATACTCTTGAAAACTTTGTTACATGTTTCTTATGTTTGTTGTTCTTTGTTCTTTACTTCTTGTTATCTTGCCAAGCTTATATTATGTTAATCTCGTAATCTTGCTAGTTTCATTTTACAAAGTGTACCAATGCACCCACATTGAATTTGTGTCCTATTTTGTTCCCTATTAGGTGGTCAACAGTGAATCAAGCTTTATGAGGGAACCTCTACAACAAAGAACAACATCTCAACATGGGTCTTGTAGTAAATAAATGGGTTTCTCAATCTCTTCATGTAATAGAATAGTTATTTTGATCGTGTAATATCTTCATGTTGTTTCCCTAAACTATGTTGTAGTTAAGATTCTTTGGTTCTATATATGATGATGGACACTATTTTTTTTCTTATTTACATATGCTTGTGTGTCTTGTGCCATTTTATGGACGGGTGCCCGAAACCTATTGCCACTAACTCTGTAGTTAGTATAAGTAGGTTGAGGGTAACAAATGGCTCCATGAAAGATATTCTATCCTACACCTTCCTTAGGCCAACAACTATACATGATAAGGATATTAGTAAGGTGGAGTAAGTATGCATGGGCATGGGTCTCAATGGAATATGGATAGAGAGGTGGGGAGGGAAAATAGTAGACTATTTTGAGCTTTGTTGTTTTAATCATCATTGTTACGACCCCGCCTTTCGGTAACCCCCAATTAATGGAGACCGAGAGGTCAAAGCCGCACCCATAATTTCCGGATCAAAGGTTCGACATATAACCAAGGAAAATTATTAAATTTTAACAGACTATATTGAAAAAGTTGTAAATAAAGATTTTGCATACCTTTGAAAAGTTTGGAAAATACTAAACTTCTAACCACATCTGAACTGCTCTAGCTAATCCCTCCTTGTTCCTTATTTCTTGAATTCACAATGTGTCATTTTACTGTTCGTGCTTTTGGGATTTGTACCTAAATCGCCGAAAAACAAAACAACGATTAGCCGAAACTGGTATGTGGGGGAAACAAATAATGTGCAACTATGCTAACAATGTAATCATGCAATTAATCATTTAACAACCAAGATTACATTTTAAGCCAAACTACTCAATCCATACCTATCCACAACTCTGTGTTGTCCCTGTAGTGGACTTATATGATACCTCTATAAAGGTAAATCTTTACCCCCATGGTCCTACCTTATAGGTAGCCAATACAGAGGGTAATAGAGTCGCATGGCACTACCCAAAAGTAGCCCAATATCTAACTCAATATGACTTGATGGTCCTACCCTCTAGGTAGCCATATACTAAGTCATTCAATGACCTAATGGACCTACCCTCTAGGTAGCCATATACTAGGTCAACTATTAAGCCATAGAGGGGACCATGATCTGAGCTAGTAGGCACATATATTATGTGATAGTCATATCCACATTATAGTTTGCATGAACTAAATTCATACAACAATTTATTTCAAGTCATTGATGAAAACTTCGGAAAACCTCGGAAAACTATTTCGAGATATTCATAAGCATAACCACATACCTTTGGTTGCAGATTTCAAGAAAGATTCAATATGCAGGAAAACCCAATCAATCAAGCAATGAAGAATAGAAATCATGAAATAAAAGTACCAATTTCGTTTTATTAATATTTACCCAATATCATCACATTACTTAGGGTTTCAATTCCCAAATTTTGGGTTTCTTTGGAAATTAGGGTTTTTACCTCCTCTTTCAATATTATGATCCTTAATTTATCAAAACTACATGAAACCCCTAATTTATCATTATAGCACATCTTATCAAGTTTAGAATCTTTATTAAGCATTTGATTTCCTTATTCCAAATAACTATGATTTTTATCTCCTTTTATCCCAAATTAGGGTTCCCATATAGATTAGACTTCTTTTATGGATTACTACTCTAATTTAGGCATATTTGCATTCAAAACAGATAATTAAACCATCTTTATAATTAACAGGGTTAAGTCTATCAATTTGACCTATTAATTTACAAAATTACGCCCTTAATATTCAATTAGGGTTTATCATCAACTTTTAATACACTTTACTAGAAAATTAGGGAACTTTTGCAAAAATGAGTAGAATTAGATTCTCAAAGTATTTTTATCAGATGCCTTGCATTTTTTTTACACAACTTTCATATATAGAGTTTTCCCATATGAGTTTCCTAGCTATTACTACGATTTTAGCAAGGAAAAGCAATTTTCTTGATTATTTGACAGAAAGAGAGATTTACCGAAAATACTTGACCGTTGGATCGGTACGCCGCTAGACCCCTTGTGGATCTGACGCTCTACTTCAGCTGCCTCCACTGTGTGTGACTTCCAGGCCTGGTCCGTTGGATCGCTCCTGAGTCCACGATGGACTCCTGATTAGACGATCCACAGCGATCTCCCCCACTAACTTGTCTAATAAAGCGCATCACCTCAGGGTCATTGGATCCTGCGTGTGTCCACTATGATCCCTGATCGCACGGCGACTGTGCATCGTCCCTTTTCTTATCTCTACTCGAGCAACATGGTGGCACCACGGTGAAGTCTCGCCGGAGCAAGTCCAATCAAGAGATGGAGAGGGATACAAACTCAGGAGATAAGTCGTTTGTGATCGTGGCGAGTCGAGGGATCGAGGGATGCCCTTATATAGGTAATGGAAGGTCCGTACTTTGATTCCCAATCCCGCTCACAACCTGAGTCCTAGCCCAATTGGGCATTTCGTGAGGTTAGGTCAAAACCCCAACAAACCAGGTTCGGGAAGCTTCTTCTCTGTCTCCCGAAGCCAATGGAACTTTTTCCAAGGATTCACATGCATCAGGGTCAACGAAAACAAGGGAATAAGAATCCCCCTATCGCGGCTACAGTCCTCGCCCCACTGGGACTTGGATGATGAGCAATGCCCATTGGATCTAAATCCAAGGGTCCTCATCACATGTGTTTGATCAAAAGGAAATAAATTTCCAATTAATTTTAATTATATTCCTAATTCAATGATAACTTGGAAAATTCATAACTCCCAATTCGTAACTCCTTTTCACTTCAAGTTTTGAGGAAACCTTTTTTATATTTTTATCTTACATCCTACAAAATTTGGGGTTATTATCTCAAGTGGACAATCTCTTTTCTTGGATTGCAAGTTATCATTTAATTACTCATATTTTCCATACCTTTTCTATTCCCTTTATCATTAATTTATTATCATGAGTTCCTTGATCCCCAAGGAACCCCACTAAATCAAAATACTATTTTTGGAAATCATTCCTTAGCCTTTTGTTCTTATTTCATTTATTTCTTTATGTATTCTTTTATTCTTTTTCTTTTTCTCCTTCAATTGGGCTCAATGGCTAATAAGGCCCAATAAGAAAACACACAAGCTATCATACACTAAATTCATTCAATCAACTCATCAATTCAATTATGGATTTCATTTATCTTTAAAAAAAGATTTACAATCTCATTACATGTTTTGGAAAATTGGGGTTATAACATCCTCCCCTCCTTATAGGAATTTTGACCTCAAAATTCAACAATCAAACAAACAAATTAGGATATGCTTTTTCCATGTCCGCCTTTAGCTCCCATGTGGCCTCATCCTCTCCATGGTGCTTCCAAAGAACCTTTACCATCTCTATAGTCTTATTTCTGAGCTTGTTTACCTTGGTATCTAGAATCCTCAAAGGCAACTCAGGATAACACAATTTTCCTTGAAGCTCAATAGGTTCAATGCTCAACACATGGCTCAGATCTTGCACATATCGCTTCAGATTGGACACGTGAAACACATCATGCATCATACTATATTGAGGGGGTAATTCCAAATGATAAGCTTTTTCACCAATCCATTCTAAAACTTCAAACGGACCCACGTATCGGGGACTCAACTTTCCTCTGTTCTTAGCTATAGCTCGGAGCGGTCGGATTTTCAGGAAAACATGTTCTCCCACAGCGAAATGCACATCTGTCCTCTTTGCATCAGCATATGACTTTTGTCGATCTTTGGCTCTCTTTATCCTTTTCCTGATCAAAGTGACTTTATCAACATACACTTGGAGTTCATCTAACCTCAACAAGGTCCTTTCACCAACATCATCCCAGTGAAGTGGTGACCGACACGGCCTCCCATTTAGAGATTCATATGGATGCATCCCGATACTGGCTTGGTAACTGTTGTTGTACGCAAACTCAGCTAAAGGTAAGTACTGCTCCCATGATCCACCCCAATCGAGTACACAAGCGCTCAATAGATCCTCTAAAGTTTGGATTGTCCTTTCTGACTGTCCATCTATCTGGGGTGATAAGCGGTACTGAACTTTAACCTTGTACCAAGTTCCTCTTGAACCTACTTCCATAGTTTGGAAGTAAACTTCAGATCTCTATCGGAGATGATGGAACAGGGTACTCCATGTAAATGCACTATCTCTCGGATGTACAACTCAGCTAAGTCTGACACCTTGTTCGTGGTTTTCAGTGCAAGGAAGTGTGCTAACTTGGTAAGGCGGTCCACCACAACCCATATCGCATCATGACCTCTCTTGGTCCGGGGTAAACCCACCACAAAATCCATGGTGATATGTTCCCATTTCCATTCTGGAATCTCTATAGACTGTAAAAGTCCACTGGGTCGTTGATGTTCAACCTTCACCATTTGGCACGTAAGACAACTGGCCACATAAAATGCAATGTCTGTCTTCATTCCTGGCCACCAGAAAAACCTCTGCATGTCCTTAAACATCTTGGCAATACCTGGGTGTACTGTGTACTTAGAACCATGAGCCTCTTGTAAGATACATTCTTTCAGCAGTGAGTCTCCAGGAACCCATATATGATTCTCGAATCTGATCCCTCCATCTACTCCCAAAGAGAGACGGGTCTGAGGCTTCTTCATCAAGCCTCTCATCTTGTCAAGTTCCCCACTGGCCAACTATGCTGCCACAATTTCACTCAAAAATTCAGATTGTATCTGGATGTTGGCCAATCGAAATCGATCATCTAACGGTTGAGGAGACCATTTCACTAGCTCTTCTAAGCTCTTCCACTGACTGGACAGAACATCTGCACACCTGAGTTGTTTCCAACTTAAAGCATTTGCTACGACATTCTCTTTCCCTGGATGATAGGCAATGGTGAAGTCGTAATCCTTCATGTACTCCATCCATCTTCATTGTCATAGGTTTAAGTCTTTCTGTGTCAGAAGGTACTTTAGGATCTTATGGTCAGTGAAGATCTCAAAAGTAGCACCATACAGGTAATGCTGCCAAATCTTTAATGCATGAATGATAGCAGCCAGCTCTAAGTCATGCGTCAGGTAATTCACCTCGTTGGGCTTGAGTTGTCTGGAATCATATGCAACCACATGCCGATTCTGCTCCAACACACAGCCAAGTCCCATTTTGGATGCATCACTGAAGATCATGAAACCCTCATTGCCTGATGGTAGAGTCAAAACTGGTGCAATGGTCAACTTTTCCTTCATCTCCTGGAAACGAGCCTTACAAACATCAGACCACACAAACTTCGCATCCTTCTGAGTCAACATGGTCAAAGGCAAGGCAGTCTTTGAGAAATCTGTAATGAAACACCGATAGTATCCTGATAACCCCAAGAAGCTTCGGATCTCGGAGGGGTTCTTCAGTGTAGGCCAGTCTCAAACTACTGACACCTTAGTTGGATCCACGACGATTGTTCCTCCTGAGATGATATGTCCAAGGAACATGACTCGATCTATCCAAAACTTGCATTTTGAGAATTTCCCATAGAACTTCTGCTTTCTCAAGATATCAAGGACTTTACTTAGGTGGTCTCGGTGTTGTTCTAAGTCATTGGAATAAACTAATATGTCATCTATGAACACTATGACAAACGAGTCAAGGAAGGGTTGAAACACACTATTCATAAGGTTCATGAACACATTGGGTGCATTGGACAACCCAAAAGGCATAACCACAAACTCATAATGGCCATATCGTGTTTGAAAAGGTGCTTTTGGAATGTCCTCACTCTTGACCCTCAGCTGGTGGTAACCCGGTCTCAAGTCAATTTTGGAAAAGACTCGAGTAGACTTCAACTGGTCGAACATGTCAACTATTCGGGGTAAAGGGTATTTGTTCTTAATGGTAGCCTGGTTGATCATCTGATAGTGTATACACATTCGAAGCGAGCCATCCTTTTTCTTTATAAAAAGAACTGGGGCTCCCCATGGTGATGTGCTAGGGCGGATAAAACCCTTGTCTAGCAATTCCTACAATTGTTTCTTCAACTCGAGCAACTCTGCAGGGGCCATTCTATAAGGTGCTCGTGAAATAGGGCTTGTTCCTGGAGCTAGCTCTATGGAAAAATCCACCTCTCTCTCAGGAGGAATCCCAGGTAGATCATCCGGAAAAACATCTTCATAGCTCTTTACTACCTCTATTTCCTCTAAGGGTTGCACCTTGGGTTCGGGCTCGGTAACCACTTCTAGGAAAGCTTGACATCCTTTACTAATCATCCTTTGCACCTTCAAGGATGACACATACAAGCTGGTGGTGTCATCTTTCCTACCTCTAATGACAAAAGGTGGGTGACTTGGTTCCTTAATGATCACTTTCTTTTCCCTATAGTCAATATGGGCCCTATAAGTATAAAGCCAATCCATTCCAATGATCACATCAAAATCATTCTTATCAAGAAGTATAAAGTTTGTAGGAAACTCATGATCTCGATACTTCACAGGTATCACCAGAGTTTTCAAAAGAGAGGTAAAGATTCGACCACTCAGGGTTGTAACATCTAAGGCATATCCTAAATCCTTGATATCCAAACAAAGCATAATTGCAAGATTTCTCGAAATGAAAGTATTAGTAGATCCAGAGTCAAATAAAGCTTTTACATTATGTCCCATGACATCAAGCATGCCTACATCATTTTTCACCATACATTAGACCATTACATGCTTAAATTTTTAATACATAAAGAAAACTCTAAGGGTTATTACCCTCAATCAACCGATTAGCATTAGCTTGAGCTTCTTCATTGTCAATAGCAAACACTCGAGCCTGTCTTCTTTCTCCAGCAGGTGGGGCCACAGCTACAGGGGGGGCTGCTACGGGACCTGATCCTCTTGGCTCTAGTAGAGGACAAGTAGCTTGGATATGTGCCTCTTGATTATAGTGGTAACAGACTCTCTTCTTGTGGTGACACTCACCGAAATTCCATTTCCCACAGGAGAAGCATCGAGGTTGGTTGTTCTCTTGATGGGGTTTCCCTTTTACTCCATGTCATCCTTTGGCTTGTTGACGTCCTGGACCCTTCTTGTGATGGTTCTTCTGACCCCAGGTTCCTTCAGTGAAACCCAAATACCCCTTGGGTGGAAGTTGGGCAGGCATCACAGTCCTTTCCATGTCTAAGGCAGTGTTGTAAGCTTCTGCGAAGGTTTTAGGTTTGCTTGCCATCACATGAGGCTTGATGGCAGGGTGAAGATGCTCTATGAAGTGATCCACCCTTCTTTCTTCATCCATCTTGTACCCAAAACATTCCAGGATTCGAAACTATCGCCCAAAGTCTGCCACAGAGGAATTTCCTTGAGTCATATTTATGAATTCCCTTTCCTTTTCCTTCTTAGCTGCAACAGGGATGAATCTGGCAGTGAGATGGTCTTGAAATTAGCCTATGCCATTGGTTCCTCAGTCAGATCTCGCCCTATGATGTGTGTCTCCCACCATATCTTAGTTGCTCCTTCCAGGAGGTGAGCAGCAAAGATGACCTTCTTGCTTGGCTGTACCTCAAGCATGCGAAATCCATTCTCAATTGCAAGCACCCAGGCTTCTGCCTTGTAAACTACCTCAGTCTTATCTTCTCCCCAGAACTTTTCTATGTTTAGCTTGACAAAGTCTAGGATGGTGGCTCCTACACGGGGACGAATAGGGTATGGCTCACCATTCTCAGCTCTAGCTAAGTCTCGAAGGGCCAAAGCATTAATAGCCTCTGTCAACTTCCTCTGTTGCTCCATCCACAAGGTATCAGGGTTGTGGATCATCATGGTCAGTTCTGGATCACCAGCTTGGTCCTCTTCCATCTTGGCTACTTCCTCGTACACATGTTTCTCCTCATATCCTTGGTCCTCTTCTTGGTCCATGTTACTAAATGGTACCGGGTTAGGGTTTGGGACCTCATGAGTGGCTTCTTCGGGTCTCTTCCTCTTCTTAGAGGATCCACCATCATGGTTCCTCTTTCTCTTTTCAGAGGACTCCTTTCCCTTACGGGGAGGCCAACCACTCCTAGCTAGATTCTCAGAGCCCTCAGGAATAGCAACAGTCTTTGTTCGTGCCATCTACATAAGCATAACAAACAAACCTTTAGTTTATCATTTAAACTAGTTATACTTATGTTCAATGATATCTCATTACATATCTTTTATTAATTTGATGGAGGATCCTTAAACCTTTAACTTACTTGCCCATACCACATGAGTGTGGAGGAGAGAGAGAATCCTACTCTTAAAGCCTTAATAGAATATATGATGAGAAGGGACAAATAAGATGAGAGAGTCCTAAAGGTAACTTATTTCGAATCATACCCTAAGACTTTGGCCAGGCAGTCACATGGATCCAGGAGTCCTCATATTCTAACTAGCGGTGTGGAGGAAAATATTGCCAGCCCCCGGTCGTGATCCTTTTCTAGACACCTCTGTCTTTCGGATAATCCTCTAATAACTCCCTTGGATTCTAATGAGTTTGTAAAATTTAATAATTATTAATGGTTAAATGAGGAACCTAAGCTCTGATACCAAATGTTATGACCCCACCTTTCGGTTACCCCCAATTAAGGGAGACCGAGAGGTCGAAGCCACACCCATAATTTCTGGATCAAAGGTTCGACATATAACTAAGAACAATTATTAATTTTTAACAGACTATACTAAAAAAGCTGTAAATAAAGATTTTGCATACCTTTGAAAAGTTTTGAATATACTAAACTTCTAACTACAACTGAACTACTCCAGCTAATTCCTTCTTGTTCCTTAATTCTTGAATTCACAATGTGTCGTTTTGCTATTTGTGCTTTTGGGATTTGTACCTAAATTGCTGACAAATAAAACGATGATCAACCGAAACTGGTATGTGGGGGAAACAAATAATGTGCAACTATGTTAACAATGTAATCATGCAATTAATCATTTAACAACCAAGATTATGTTTTACGCCAAACTACTCAATCCATACCTATCCACAACTCTGTGTTGTCCCTGTAGTGGACTTATATGATACCTCTATAAAGGTAGATCTTTACCCCCATGGTCCTACCTTACAGGTAGCCAATACATAGGGTAATAGAGTCACATGGCACTACCCAAAGGTAGCCCAATATCTAACTCAATATGACTTGATGGTCCTATCCTCTAGGTAGCCATATACTAAGTCATTCAATGACCTGATGGACCTACCCTCTAGATAGCCATATACTAGGTCAACTATTAAGCCACAGAGGTGACCAGGATCTGAGCTAGTAGGCACATATATTATGTGATAGTCATATCCACATTATAGTTTGCATGAACTAAATTCATCCAATAGTTTATTTCAAGTCATTGATAAAAACTTCAGAAAACCTCAGAAAACTATTTCGAGATATTCATAAGCGTAACCACATACCTTTGGTTGCAGATTTCAAGAAAGATTCAATATGCAAGAAAACCCAATCAATCAAGCAATGAAGAATAGAAATCCTGAAATAAAAGTACCAATTTCCTTTTATTAATATTTACCCAATATCATCACATTACTTAGGGTTTCAATTCCCAAATTTAGGGTTTCTTTGGAAATTAGGGTTTTTACCTCCTCTTTCAATATTATGATCCTTACTTTATCAAAACTACATGAAACCCCTAATTTCTCATTATATCACATCTTATCAAGTTTAGAATCTTTATTAAGCATCTAATTTCCTTATTCCAAATAAATATGTTTTTTATCTCCTTTTATCCCTAATTAGGGTTCCCATATAGATTAGACTTCTTTTATGGATTACAACTCTAATTTAGGCATCTTTGCATTCAAAATAGATAATTAAACCATCTTTATAATTAACAGGGTTAAGCCTATAAATTTGACCTATTAATTCACCAAATTACACCCTTAATATTCAATTATGGTTTCTCATCAACTTTTAATACACTTTACTTGAAAATTAGGGTACTTTTGCAAATCGGAGTAGAATCAGCTTCTCAAAATATTTTTATCAGATTCCTTGTATTTTTCTACACAACTTTCATATATAGAGTTTTCCCATATGAGGTTTCTAGCTATTACTACGATTTTAGCAACGAAAAGCAATTTTCTTGATTATTTGGCAGAAAGAGAGATTTACCGAAAATACTTGACCGTTGGATCGGTATGCCGCTAGACCACTTGTGGATCTGACACTCTACTTCATCTACCTCCACTGTGTGTGCCTTCTAGGCCTAGTCTGTTGGATCATTCATGAGTCCACGATGGACTCCCGATCAGACGATCCACAACGATCACCCCCACTAACTCATCTAATAAAGCACGTCGCCTCAGGGTCGTTGGATCCTGCGCGTGTCCACTGTGATCCCCGATTGCACAGTGACTGTGCGTCATCCCTTTCCTTATCTCTGCTCGAGCAACACGGTGGCACCATGGTGAAGTCTCGCCGGAGCAAGTCCAATCGAGAGATGGAGAGGGATACAAACTCTGGAGATAAGTCGTTCGTGATCGTGGCGAGTCAAGGGATCGAGGGGTGCCCTTATATAGGTAGTGGGAGGTCCATACTTCGATTCCCAATCCCACTCGCAACCGAAGTCTTAGCCCAATTGGGCGTTTCATGAGGTTAGGTCAAAACCCCAACAAACCAGGGTCGGGAAGCTTCTTCTCTATCTCCCGAAGCCAATGGAACGTTTTCCAAGGATGCACATGCATCAGGGTCAACGAAAACAAGGGAATATGAATCCCCCTGTCGCTACTACAGTCCTCACCCCACTAGGACTTGGATGATTGGTCCTCATCACACGTGTTTGATCAAAAGGAAATAAATTTCCAATTAATTCGAATTATATTCCTAACTCATTGATAACTTGGAAAATTCATAACTCCCAATTTAACTCCTTTTCACTTCAAATTTTGAGGAAACCTTGTTTATATTTTTATCTTCCATCCTAAAAAAATTGGGGTTATTATCTCAAGTGGACGATCTCTTTTCTTGGATTTCAAGTTATCATTTAATTACTCATATTTTCCATACCTTTTCTATTCCCTTTATCATTAATTTATTATCCTGAGTTCCTTGATCCCCAAGGAACCCCACTAAATCGAAATCCTATTTTTGGAAATCATTCCTTAGCCTTTTGTTCTTTTTTCATTTATTTCTTTATGTATTCTTTTATTCTTTTTCTTTTTCTCCTTCAATTGGGCTCAATGGCCAATAAGGCCCAATATGAAATCACACAAGCTATCATACATTAAATTCATTCAATCAACTCATCAATTCAATTATGGATTTCATTTATCTTTAAAAAAAGATTTACAATCTCATTACATGTTTTGGAAAATTGGGGTTATAACAATCATCATGAATCCAATTATCAAGTGTTTCTAGAGAATCAAAATTGATCCAAAATGGTCATGAAAACTCCCACTTGATTCCCCCAATTTTTACCAAATGTCTCAGTCTTGTAATGATGTTAAAGAGTTGGCAAGGATTGTAAAATGATCCCATCCCCACTCATCCTTTGTTAACTATGATAAAATCAAGATCATATTTTAACATCATATATTGGCCCATTCGAATCTCATAAAATGGTTGAGCTTTAAGGATGGACAATGAATCATATGGTGATGAATGCATATTCATCCTAGTATTTGTCACAATTTTATCTTAGTTTTGCATTGGTTTTTCTCATTTTAATTTAGAACTACCTTGCATTTAGTCTTTGTTAATGTTATATTAAGTTTCAAGGTTTCAGTCAATTCTTTGATTTTAGTGGTACGTTGAAGCTTCATATCATGTGCACCAACATAGGAGATAGTGGTCCTCTGGCTTACTTCACTGGAACATACCATTCTCCACATCCCAATAGCCCATCACTGGGAGGTCTCCAGTCTGTACTGCTATTAGTTCACACATATAGAGTTTCCATTAATAGTCAATCGATGGAACCCCAACATGCACACATATAATGGATATCCTACATGCCATACACCAATGAAATTCACAAATATCTCAAAAAATGCCCAACAACCAATGGAAATCATGTAAGGCACATACTGATGCAAGTGATGATTCCATCAACTGATTAAATTGTCCATTGATGGAAAGGTATAATCTATTTACAAATGGAAATATTTTCATTGGATACCTATGATGTTACTATACTAAAAGATTGATGGAGCTAAAGTGTCGTTCCTACTTATGGAAATTCTATGTCACCTTTTTATGGAAGCCATACCTTTCTCAACCAATGATTAATTTGCACGGACAAATCAATGAAGTTTCTTCCATGACAACTGATGACACTAGAGACTTGTCTATTGTGAAACCTCTGTGTTTGGTTTTTTATGGGAAATTCGAGAGTCAAGACACCTCTCATTTTCCTCATGTAATTGTCTCTGCACATCCATGGAGGAGAAATATTTAACAGTAAGAGGGTTGAAAGTGTTTCAAATCCTAGTTGATGTCTATAAATAGAGAAACTTGCATCCATGGAAAGGGATCCACCCTCGATACTACCAGTCTTCCCATATCCACTACAAGCATCCACTTCCAGTTTGCATCGATCATCTTCATAACTATATAATGCCCTCGCCTCTACAAAATCTTGAAGTTTTGAACCCCAAAAAAGGTTGGACCAAATATGCCCCCTTTCCATTGGTTGGCAATCTCCGTCTTCCAATGATCGATCCAATCTCTCTTCTTTCCTGGCAACAGATCAAGTTTTCATAGAAGGAATATTGTCCCTCCATGTCTGCCTCCAAAGAACATCAACTGGAACATCCACTAATATTTTTCCCATCATTGATTTCTAGTATGAAGATAGGATCTCGCACACAACACATTTGCCTTTATCTTCTGCTGTGACAATGACTCTCTTCCCTTCTTTTCTTGTTAATCTTGTTGTTGCTTCTATAAGAGAGTATTCCTCTTTCTAGGGTGTGCTATGGTGTAGTGAGTAACCTCATTGCCTATTTTTGTTCTCTTTACTACATCTATTGTTCTATAAACAATTCTAAATTCTGAATCAAATGATTTATGCTTGTAAATCTTGTTTTGCCAACTGGTTTACATGTTTATTAGATCTTAAATGTGGAGAAATATGAACCTAACATCCAAGATATTTCTTCCTTCATGTTAAAACCTTGATGAGAAACTCAAATAGGTGTTTCATGAGTTGTTACATTTATGATCACTAGGTAACATGATAGAGAGCTTAGAGTGATTTTTGTCATGTTTTAATCCTAATGTCAAAAACTTTTCCTGGCCTTGATATATGTATGTTTATACTCATTATGATATATTAAGAGTGTAAATGATTGGTAGAGGTAGATAAACCCTTCCAATTGAAATTTAAACCCTTAAATCATCTCTTTTGTTATTTACAACTTAGTTTAGTTAAACCAAATCAAACTTTTATGATGAAGACTAGTTCATGTCCAGTTATGTTGATCTGATAACTTCTTAAATACATTGTCATTTGGGGTTGATCATTAACAATAATACAATAAGATCCGTCTACTTTTGAGTGTGATCATTTTATACTTTAACTTAAATAAATAGTGATGAGCTCTTACACTTTGTTTAGGTAAATCTATGGATTTCATTCCTAGGGAATTTCTTATTGTGATAATCACTACTTCACTTGGAAATAGGAATATAGTCATTAAACATATTAATCGATTCCACCCAAGTGTATAATCTACTCTAATAGGTTTTTAATCTAAAAAACAAATGAATTTTTTCTCTCATCGTCCGACTTATTCCCATGGTTTTTCTTGATGTGAAACTTTGAATGTAACACTAAGTAGTCCACCTCCAAGGAGTCCACAAAAGCCACATTGTCATTCATTATTATAAGTGTCTCCCTCACTCTCGTATGACTATATTGCTATGGTGGGATAGAGATAAGGGTCTATAAATTCTACTATATGTACTTGTGGGTGAACCTCCTTAACAATGGGATGTAGAAACGTATATCTAATCATGTAATCGTTTTTTCTACTTTTTTAGTTCCATACAAGATTTCTACTAGAACTATAATTTCTAGACCCCCAGTGTTGCTAATAAATTAAAGTGTGATGTATTGACTCGTGAATCTCATGTTGTGGTGATAAAAATTGACTCCTTGTTATTTTATCATCCATTCCACTAATGTTTGTCTATGAACAATAGGATATGACACCATTGGAGGGGATGGGGTAACTTTATCATCCAACTTCTTTATGGCCCAAACTTTTATATTTTTAACCTAAATTTCATATGTCCAACTGAACAAGATATCTCATTTACTTATTGAATAAAGTGATGGGTATGGTGTAGGAAGGTATCGAAACATGGGTATGGTGGGTACCGCATTGGGTCATGAATTGGACATGGCTTCGGTAGATGGTGGGTACCACGTTGGGTCATAAATTGGACATAGCTTCAGTACATGGTAGAAGTCAAACCAATGAAGAACAAGCACAGAAAAGAATAAAGAATTATAAAGTAAAAGGAATATAAACAATAAGGAAGAACTAAAATAAGAAAATATCAATAATGAATCAACTACACAATAATAAAATAGAAAATCATGCAAAGAGAGAAACAATACTTCAGATGATTGAGGTCGAACTCATCTATCCTAAGGAATGAAATAAGATATCAATGAAATATCTAAGTTACCAACCACTCACATGGTAGGAAGTTCTCAAAAAATAGTCCTAGTAAAAACTCTTATATAAAATGACTAGACATCAACACCTATCTCGCCAATGAATAAGAAAACTATATTATAAATAATATAATAATTAATGAATTTAAATTTATGTAATAGATAAATGTTAGGAAACACCTACTTCAAGTACTAGAAAGAAAGATGATACAAAACGTTAAAATAAGAATAGAAGTATACACAAAATCTTAAATGCATCCCTCTCTTTGGTAGTGGCACTCATTAACTCAATTTGTTATTTTCAATGCTCTCAATTGAGGCATTGAACATATCAAACTAAATACTGGCACGACAGATACTCTGTGCATGCATTACATAATAGAAACAACATTTCTCACTGGATATTGAACGAGAGTGATAAGGGGTTAGTATGTAGGAATGTGGTTATACTTAGGTGAAATTTGAGTATTGCAAATTTCCTCATTAAAGAAACCTAAATATTTATAATTTGTTATGTAGAGTATTTGAGGTGGAGTTTTAAAGTTCTTGTATAGATTCATAGATAGTGTATCTTAGTATAAGTATCAAATAGATACTATGTTTATGGTAATTGGGTTCTCCAAGAATAAAGGGAAAAATCCATGCAGGTCCAACACATTAAGCAAATATTTAGAATGCTCAAATATCCCTAACGATGAAACTCACTTTTTCTTATGATGCAATTGGAAAAGGGAAAACCGCTTCATATAGGGTAAGAATATTCATCAGTTAAATGAATAAAACATAAAACTTGGGTAACATCACATCGATTGAGTGGAGCATAAGCAATCTCAATTCATAGATAATTGAATACGATTATATGTAAACCACAAAAGAAAGCATGAAAGATATGGATCAACCCAAAAATTAGGATTCAACACATGTAAATGCAAGTAGATAGATGGAGTATATGGAACCAAGGTACACCTATTTCAAAATAAATATGTCTTTGTTTGTTCATTTTTAAGATAGACTACAAAAGAACTTCACACTGGTCGAGAGAGTCATTAGGGACTAAGAGGAAATTATAAATATCCATAATAAACCAAGAAAAGTAATACAAAATAGTTAAAGGACATGCACAATGATATAGAGGTAAACTATGATGGCTGATGATGGGTTTATCACTCCTCAGGATTGGCTTTCCAAAAATATTTATTTTATTTCTTTCTTATTTAGGGCCTACTTCTCTCCTATGGGGGTGGATGTTTATGGTATGGTAATATATATGGAAGTGGTGGTATGTGAAGAAGCCCATTCAAGCATGGATCTATGCACGAAAAGTGATAAAACCCAATATATGTGGTTGTAAGGTAGTGAATGTTATATGGAATATGCATGTGAGAAGTAGATTGGATATATACTATTAGATTAGAGGAAAAACTTGTTAGATATGGGTGGATTGATGATAGGTCACTAGAATAAGTTAGTGGACAATGTGCGTACAAAACTATAAATTTTCACCATAATTGTGACACCTCCATCACTATTGGAGATTTCACAAAATCATGGTTTGTATTAAGTGGTTTTGTTGGTAAAGGATCTAGAACTCTTGATGTAGAGATGATGTCTAGAGGAAATATTGGTGATATAAGTGGAAGGTGGGCCTTTTTAACATTCACAAATATAGGTATTAGGTGTATCCCTCCCTTTTTATATGTCGTCTTGCTCTTAAGTAATAATAGGTACCTCCTTCCCTGATTTAGAACATATTAAGCTTATTAGAAGTCTGAGAATACTATGTCACAATGATTATTCACCTTTATAATTAATTTTAGAGTATATTAACTAATAAGCCTCACTATTAATGCTAATAATACAAATGTACTAATTATGATTTTCACTCTAATTTGACACCCTAGAAGTGTTCCTAGGGTTAGAGGATGAAAGAAATTAAGGAAGTACAAAATATTATGCCATAAATGGATAATTAAGTGGAATAAAAACAATAAGTGAATGCATAATAGAGAAATAATCAAAATCTAATACCAATGGTTTTAAATAGCTATAATTGATACTAAATTCAAGTTACTTTTATCCTAATTAGGATACTAAACGATTTTCATATCAAGAAATTATATTTACACCCGTAAATAATTGAGAGAGAATGGAATTGAATGACCTAAGTTGGATTGATTTAATGTATTTAACCACCTAGATTCCATAATGTTCTATTTAATGTCCCAGTCATACATTCTCTCTATCAATTCAACAATTTATTTTCTTATATGGGGGCCTAGGTTCCACATTTTTCGAATCTGAAAAGATGTGTATCACCTTCTTAATGGACTCAATATCCATTTCCTTCACATGTGACTCTATCCCTTCTACTCTTCCTTGCTCTCTCTGCAACAAGATTTTTTCTTGCTTCCCCTTTGATTTCAACCCCTTCCTCTTTCAAGTTCATAGATCATGAACCCAAGGGTCAAGGATGATGTTTTTATCGAAACTCAAAACCTCCCTCTTAACCTCCTTTGACAATTTTACTCCCAGAACCTCTCTTCCTTCCTACCTTATACTCCATAGAGTTTCATCCCCCAAAAAGTTTCCCTGAAACCACCTTTAACTCCCCTATACCTCAATAGCCATTTAGACTCATTGTTGACCTTTGGTGCTCGAATTTCTTCTTTGGTGATTGGAGGACATGCACTCCCACTATGTCTACCACGATTCAACTAACATCGTAATAAGTATCTTAATCACCCCTTTACCTTTCAATGTATCTTATCATTTGTGATTTTGTCCGATTTGCACCACCAAACTCGATAACTCATAATATGTTGGCTAGACTGAGGTAGAAGAATTGACCATCAAGTCATGTTGAATGCATATTCATCATAGTTTAAGTTACATTTTTAATGTAGTTTTACATTTTGATTTCCCATTGTACTTTAGAATTGACTTCTATTTAGTTTCCAAAAATTATTCAATTTGTTAGGTTTGACTTAATTCATTGATTTCATGGTAGGTTCGAGCTTCTATTTATACACACCAACTCATTTTGGTGGTCCCCCTAATCGACAATCCAAAAGAAAATTTTAATATTGGATAGGATTTTTCATTGATCTATCCTTCCATCTCGTTGTTGGGTTCATCGGTTAAAAACTTCAATTGAAGCAGGCCCAGTAACCCAATCCAACTTTCCCTTGGGTTTTATCTTTTTCACATCCACTATAGTTTGGGCAAAGACTTCAAACCATGATATGTAAATAGGGGATTAATCACTTGTGCATCATTTATCTTCCTATTTTGTGCAAGCTATTGATTTGATATGATTAGTTTGCTATCTTTGTAATGATCACATTCCTAAACTATTATTTTTTTTAGTTTCAACCTTAATGTTTTTCTTCAAAATTACTTTTATCACAGTTGAAGTTTTTACCCATGTTTGTAATCGCAGTTGTCAAATGAGGCTTATCTACTGTAGTAAGTATATTTCACACTAATCATCTCTCATTCACAACTTTCTTTCTTTTTATATAACATTAACAAGTTAATCTTTCTTCAATCTTATGTATTTACCATATAATGTCATTTCATATAGTATGTATTATGAATGATGCTTAATTGTCTAAAAGTATGACCTGATTCTATTCTAGACTTATTTATATTGATGTAATTATGCCCTGATTTCATCTTACATTAATGGATTTTCACTATCCGCATGAAAGGTGTGAATTTGTTTCCTTGTAGTCAGTACATCTCTTTATTTCATTGAATAAGGGTTTAGGATTTCAAGTATGAGTGGGGATATCTACTTTAATACAATGGGTATTTGTAATGGTAGCACATCAACACCAAATGTCTCCTTTGTTCAACTTTTGTCTTCATTTTCAATTTAGTCTTTCATTGTATTATAAACCATCAATTTGTATAACCATCTTCAATTTAGTAACCAATAATGTGTCCTTTCTCCAACTATTATTTTATTTTCATGGCCTATAATATGACTTCAAAAGTTTATTTAATGGATTATCATATACTATTGATTCACCCCAATTTATCTACTTATAAAACCTTTTCTAGAAATAAACCATTAATTTTAGGGGTATCTATTTTATTAATAAAAGTACACTCAATTAGAACTGGAGTTTGAATAATGTTAGAATGTTCAGTCATTTTTTGATCAGTTTGTAATAATTTATTTATTAGACCTTAATCAATTTTTGTTTGTACCTTATCTACAATTAATTTTGTAAAGTTGGACCTCCAATTTTATTTTACAATAAACCTACATTAATCACCAATTTCAGTTGCAAGTTTACCTTAGTTAATATTTAAACATACTTGATTTTGGTCCATAGACCACATTAATCTCTAATAATGGATTCATGCACATTGCTTGGAATTTATTTTTCTTCACCTTGTATATCTGACTATTATAGGGAACATTTTAACTTGATTGCTTATTACAAACATGTTATATATGTTCATATTAGATTTAATTGTATCCATATAATATTAAAAAAATTGACATTATAATTTGAACTAATTTGGAGATCCAAACTGATAACTTCATAGTTAGCTCTAGAATTCTTTGTAATGGTGATTACTGGTTGAATTTTCATGTATACCTAAGAACTAGGACATGTTTACTTACATGTATTTTGATAAACATATTATTTGTTATACATTTATGAAATAGCTTTTCATGTTGTATAAATGGGGTCATTCAAAAAAGAATTAGGATTACATATGGGTATATGAGATTGGTTGCATACATAAATGTGTGACGTCAATAACTCACATGTGATATTTCATCCATTAAAGAAACAAGGAGCTTGAGAAGCTAGAAAAACATCCCTTTGTCATTACCATGATCGATCTAATTGCATGTAAAAACATCACTAGGTGGACACCATGTGGTGTCATAAAATGACTTGTGTATGTAGTATGGCTTTGAATACATTGCTGTGTTTGAGTTAGACACTTTTGATAGCACTCCATCGGCTCAGCCTAAATATTCAACCCATTATCAGTTGGCAGGTAACATTGGTGGACCTTGTGACAGAGGTAACTTTTGTGTTGGTAAGAATGGAGACGATGGCCGTAAGGATTACATGTACAATAGATCAAAGATACCTAATGGTCAATGTAATATGAAGCAAGGGTTGTTGAATCCTCCTCCTCCTATTGGTTTTTTAAATGAGGTTGTGACACAGTTCAAGAAACTTTACAAGAAGGTGCGTAAACTAGGTAATGGTACTACCAATTGCATGGTAGAGAAGGATGACTACACACAAATCATGCATCATTTTCATGAGTATTCTATAGATCCAAAAAGGATATATGATCCAAAGTATTATCAAAAATGGGATGATAAGGGCAACTAACCAAGCCAAGTTCCTCATCCTACGTAACCACAATGATACCCTACTAGACTGGTTGTATTTCATGTCCCATAGATATTATGGAGGATTCCCACCAACTAAAATTGGTTTGGTCTCTCATATCCACAACTTTGATTTCACTTAATCTGGGATGTAGTCCCCTCTAGATACTCCATCATATATTCCTCCACCCTTATCTCCATCTTATATACCTCCTCCTATGTGACATCTTCCACCAACATCAGAGAAATTCAACACACCTTCTAGAATTTGATTGATATGGGAAACATATAGTGGTGATGTAGGAGTTAGCGGGCCGCAACTTCCAGGGCCAAAATAGCACTTTCTATGAGTGGAACTTTGGGTCAAGAGGTGACATTGTTGGGCAAGGATATGCTTCAACCTAAGTACTTTTGATCACTCCTTTGCATTATCCAGATGTAGTCAACACCCCATTAAATCATCATATCTATTATTAGTTCTAGTCTACTTACTCAAAACTATTACAAAGTTGTAATATGTTATCATTTCCTAATCTATGTGTGATACCTCTATATTAAACTTATGGACTAGATTGAGTTTTCATATATTTTTAGTTGAACTTTTTAATTTCAAACATTTATACACAAACTACTTTCATGACTTAATCATGACTTCTACTTGATATGTGTATTACATTGTTGTAAATGGTATGCTATGACATGAATTGTAGCAAGTATGAACTCAAATGTGATTAACATAAGCAATGTCTTAATGCATTCCTTCATGGGAACTAAAGTGAAAACATCTCATACAAAAGATAAATCAATTACATGATCCATTTAATATCTGTGTTAGGAATATGTTGATCATAAACCTACTCACATACCTAGATCTATCAAAATTAGGAGGGGCCACTAGAAGGTGATGTAAATTGTAATGGGACATAGGAAAGGATCTCATGACCTAAATGGAATGGAACAACAGACTTGCCATCACATGTTGATAAGCTTGAAATCCATATTTAATAAAATGTAGCTAGGGTGTTTCATCTGTCAAGTCAATATGTTACTTCCTTCAGACCAACGACCATGACCACACCTACCATGTTTTTCCAAATGATTACATACATTCAAGCGAGAAAATAGGCATGAAGTTTGTCAAATGATTGAAGGCAATGTATACATTGTGTTATGAGTATTTAGTGATGCCTAACACATTACCAATGACACACAATCAAATTAGGGGCAATCCACAATTCTATCCTCACTTCAAGGTACTAATTAGCATGTGTGTTTGCACACCATAATAGTTATGTAACCAGACCTTGAATTTTGTGTTAGGATGCCATAGGAGCACTTAGTGGGACCCACATTCTGCTATTGATTTGAAGGAATCAGAAAAAACATTACATAACAAGAAAGGGTTTGTTTTATTCAACATGATGGCCATTCTAAAATTCAACATGGAGTTTATTTATTGTTATAGGGTGAGGGAGTTCTACAATAGATATGAGGATCTTTTGATATGTGACAACCACTGTAAATTGGTAGTGCTTGATAGTAAATTACCTAGTCCATGAAGGTTTTGCTAACACCATGCAGTTTGTTTCCCCATACCATAACATAGGTTATCAATTAGGTGGGTACATAGGCAACCACCAAGCATATAGAAGCAAGCATGAGTTGTTGAATCACTGTCATGCACAACTTAGGAACATGGACAAAAAGGAAATTGGTGTGTTGAAGAGATGGTTTGTATATATCAAGAAATATGTCAATTAATCTATGATGAAATAATGTCTTGTAATATGAGTGTGTTGTATCCTTCATGACTTCATAAGGTGTCAATGCGACAAATTATCATATGATATAAAACTATAGAAAACAAAACAACGATGCGGCGGGAGAAAATAAGTAAGTTGAGTAGAACACACTCCAACAAATAGATCCAATTGATGTTTGAGCAAGGTGAGAAGCTAAGAGAAGAGAAAGCTAATAAACTTTGAGAAACATTAAAAAATTCAAACTTATGTAGTATCAACCAAACATATCTTTTTGATCATTCTATTAAATGCATTTGTTACTAAATTTTGACTTATGAATGTATAGCAACATTAAAATGCCATCATCTAAGTTAGTGTTGAATTTACATTTCTTTTATGTTATCTAATATTACATCATTTATTTACTATTGTGTGTGTAAACTACAAATTGTTGGCAATGGACAATTCCTATATGATATTGTGGCTTTCCATGTGTGATATAAGTTATATGGATATCAATAGTTGCCAGCTTGAAGATAAAAATTTCAATTGATTGTATTATACTTGTAGGTGTGGTGTGGTACCAAACACCTTTTTTATGTACCAAATACCTTTTGTATGATGATGGAAATGAATCGATAATAGCATAACTTGACCACATAGACTACACTAATGGATGCAGTGATCAAACACCTCAATTATGCAAGGAGAAAATGCAAACAATGATTTATTTCTTATGACTATGTGTCATTGTTGATATAAGACACAAGTAGGATAATAGTAAAGATCAATACTCTTAGGATAAAACATGACTATGTATCTAAACCTCCCAATAGATCGCGATATAGGAGGATAGATGGAATATCTATTTGGTAGGGTTGTATTGGCATATAACTTGTGCAAGTGTACTCATTTGTGTGCCACACAACTCATACTTTCTATTGTTCTATGTGCTAAACAAGGCTATAATTGAAGTCGTAAAAATTTTAAGAATGGATTTAAGTAATTTAGTATCTTAGTAATGTATTGCAGTGTACCTAATCACAATTGATACTTCTCATGGTAAAAGGTACATGTATGGAAAATTAGTGGCACTGTATGTTAACACAAGAAATGCAGGTTTGTGTGATTTTGTACATTTAGCAAATGTTTAGGTGAAATGTATTACATAAGTTCAGAAATAGAGAGAAGTGATACAACTTCCAAAATACATATTATAACATTTATAACATGAAATTAAACTTTTGGCAACAAAAATTGTATGGAAAAAACCGATGTTTGTTTTCATTGGGCGGTTAATCTTACCTCTACTCACAAACTTTATGGATTGAGACTAAATTACTAAATGATAAATGCACATAAATATGGGTTGAGAAAGGAACCTAAAGGACTTTCTTAAAATGAATCATGATGTTAAAAATATTTACCAATTGCACTAAGTAGAGTATGATGCATTATATGTCAAAGTCAATAGGTTGAAGGATACCAATTGCATTCTAGGTATACCTTCCCCTACATCTACCCCTTACGTCAAAATCTAGTGTTTTTAAATGGGAGGTTGTTTTTCAATCATTAAGTGCTACTTCCTTGTAATAAGCTTGTTATTTTAGTTCAAACTGCATTCACTTGTGGCCATTGAGTAAACTATTGACCATATGACCACTTGAAGAAGGTGGTGCGAAATTTTATAATTTTCTTCATACAATTTTCTACATATGCATAGTGTATTTGGCTAGTTTAACAAACTCTAAAATTTGAGATTTTCATATGGCATTGCTTGATCTACATTGGGTTTGTTAATATGATATGTATTTCCTTTAAGAATGCCTTTATGTTTTGAAAATCATAAAAAAGATGTTGGAAGATTTTATCATATCTTCGATCTAGTTAACATGTACATGTTGCTTACATCACTAACGATGAAATTTGGTTGTAGTGGTTTCACGATATGATGAATATCTTTCAATAGATAAATGAGGAAAGTGAGGCTCTAGAAGGTGATGTGCTACATGAATATGACAGATGTGTATATATGAAATTCACCCCTCAGGATTGAGGGATATGATTTGTTATTTCTACACAATATTGAGAGGAGTGACATAATTATGGACATGATTGAAGAATATGAAACATTAGATCCAATTATATGTAGCTTCTCAAACATTAAATGGAATGTACCCGTTCTGCCATCATACCAACCTCAACCAATGGGTTGTTCTCCACCTAATTTGGCACACTTGCAGCTACCCTTCTATTATGCCATCCATGGGGCAACTGTTTGTAGGGGATTATGACTTTAACTCTGGGATGGATGACAATTTTGGTTCTAGTAGTGAAACTTTTGAAGAAATCCAGTACATCTTACTATTATTTTGTTATGTTAGACATTGACTTCGCACAACACCGGTTGTTTAGAGTAGATGTTTCTAAGTACATTCCATTTCATGCATAACGATCTAGTATAAGTTGTAATATTTTCACTTTCTCAGTCATAACTCTTTTGTAATCTTTCTTGTAGTTGAGTACATTGAACATCCTTATATTTTAAGATGAACTTCGTGGCATGTTCATAAAAGTGAGAATGTGTATATAGGATTTTGTATTTTGAATTAAACATGTTCAATTAGTGGTGTATGTTTTTATGTGTTATTCATAATGATTCATAGTGAAACTAGTGCATTCATCTCACCTTCACTATTCATATAAATTTACAAAACCTTTCTTACCATGCTTGAACTTAATGTTTTTATGTGTCCCTTCCAATTTTTTTTGTTGCTATCATTTAATTAGTCACATTTTGTTTTCATTTTTCTATCAAACATCATAGGATTGTGTGCCAAATCAAAGATACAATATAGATAACACTAATCATAGAACAATGTTTGTTTTAAGTTAATAATAATAAGTAAAAAATCACATATGTAGGGAGAAAGGTAGACATAAAGTGCTTGTTTACATAAATTGTAACATCCTAAAAATTTAAATTCAGCAATGATCTTTAATAGGAAACACTAATTTTGCAAATTTACGATTTCATCTATCAAATAGAACCTAATGTGACCTTTAAATTCAAATACAATGAATTATTCTCTTAACCTCAAATTTTTGACTCAACCAGCTCATAAGGAAAGGATAATTTCTTCAATGTCACCTTCTGATAATATATGCATTACGGTTTAGAGTTTGATGGTCAAAAGGCTATCAAACTTTAACTCTAAACATATAGGAATATTCTAAACTTCTAGTTTAACCTATGGTTAAAATTTGAAGTCATTAGGACTTCATTTGACCACCTAATTCAATTATTCAAGAATCAATATGATTTTTAATTAAAATACTTCCAATTTCTGTCATAGGACATAATTTCCCATTTTGTTTAGCCTTGTCACACACATATATGTGTCAAGCATACCATGATACCCTGGTGGAGACCTGTTATGGGTTGAAGTATCAGGTCCACAGGTAAAAGAGTCACCTCTTTCACCCGAGTCCTCATCTCACTGGACTCCTACAGCAACCACGACCCTCATCCTTATTGTCATCTCTCTCTACAAAGTCTCCACCACAACAAGACCTCAACTAGATCTGCCTCACTTCCCTACACTCTCCCATCCCTATATTGAGGGGGTTTGGTGACCTGGAACTCTGGGATTCTAGGAGCCACTAGAACCTATCTCCTATTTCCCCCTGTGATTGGGACTCCCAGCGACACAAGGGCAGCTCACCTATATTTGATCACCTCTCCACCATCCTCAAATGCATAGAAACTCATTCTACTGGTTAGTTTGGTCGCTATTGCCTTGCACCCATCTCTACCTTGTGACTTCAAAAAGGTCGATTTCACCGGTGTGCTTCTGATCGCCGAAGGGACGTTGGAGATTAGAATATCCTCCTTGAGGCGTAGGCAAGCATCTGGAGGTGTTGATTTCTTCAGAGAGGTACCCAATCTATTTTCCCTCTTATTTCTACTGTTTGGACCAATACCCAATTCTCGAGCATACCATCATGGTTTTACTCATCTCCTTCACCGGTAGATTTGGTTTTCAATGTTGATTCGAAGTGCATCTTCAGTTTTTACCTTGCTTTGCTCTATTTCATTTCCCAACCTCAGGCATGATGGCCAGTCATGGTGGAAGGAGGTTTTAGAGCTTTCAGCCACCTCACATCCTGTTCTTAGGATCCATGAGTTTGGAGCAGATGGGGAACATGTTGGTGTTGTTTTCCAATAGAGACATTCTCAAGATCTCAGTGTTGGTTGGTGGGATTCACACTTTGATCTTATACTTAGGAAGATCGTCTTCTCCTCCCTAGAGAACAAAGACCCTGGGATATATTTTGACGGTTATGCCCTTGGATTCTCGATGAAGTTCATTTTAAACCCATGGGCAAATATGTATTTTTTTGTCTAGAGGACTCATTGTTTGCATGTTTTGGTTGTGTGAGCACACTTCTAGGACGACAGTATGTGGTTGGTCCAGATTGGTGGTGGGGCCAATGAGTAATATTTCTATTTTGATTTGATCAAACAGTTTTCTTGAGTTCTTATTGGATGTTGCTTGAAAAGTCAATAACTAATTCATTCTATCTCAGAAAATAACATATAAATAGTCTTTGGAAAGGATTTTCCAATTAGAATCTAATTTTAGTACTTTCAAAACCTAATTCAATCTCCTCTGACCATGTTTCCTTAAAATACCCAAATTCAGTTTAGGATGCCATTTAAGGTGATAAGTAATATAAATCATGTAATTTTAGGAACATAGGATTGACTCAAGACTAGGGAGACTAAGTTAGGATCTTCCTCGCTCCAAGTAATTGGGTCCTGCCACTATGCATATGTACTTTGGATGAATTCCATGTTATATATGATTTAGGATTAAGCTTCCAATTCCAAGTTCATGAATGAAATTAAGATAACAATGATGCCTCTGATTATATTATTGCATGTTGTTTTCTATATTCATGAAGTTATATGGTTAGCACTGATTCTCATTAGTTAAATGCTATGATCAAGTAATGAATAAGACATTAAACAAAGAATCATGTAAATCATGTAGTGGTAATTTCAAGATTTAGAGGGAGAAATCACATGGTGATTAAGATAATGCACTTAAGTTGTGAATTGTTCCTCTTGATGCTATTTTGTCTTTATGGCATTAATGAGCACTTTAGTACAACTAAGATGAGCCTTGACTAGCCTATGCAATTATTGGATGAGGAAAATTTACATTGATGGAAAGATAAGAATAATGATGTTAGTGTTTAAGATAAGAGAATTAAGTAACTTATTATATGTTTCTCACAATGATGGACCTTTATGGTCATTATGGGCTTCTTAGAAATGATGGGATTTCTCAACATGATGTGCCCCATGTGGACATTGATGGAGAGAATGCATATAGTATTGTTTCTTAATTTATTGATGTAATGAAAGCTAAAGTGTAATGATAATTCTTATTGTTAAGCATGTCATGTTTATTTCAGTTCAAGTATATATGCTTATTTTTCAATTCTTATAAAATGCATAGCGTTGCTTACGTTGTTTCTTTGTTTCGCATGGTTGTGGGATGAGATGTCCCTAGATCAAGGAGTAAGAGAGAACTGAAGCGAACCCTTCAACTTAGCTGACATCAAATGAGACTCTAGTTTTGTGGGGGTGTCATCTACCATTCAATAGATTATCTAGTCAAATTTTATTTCTTCTATCTTTGCTTAGCCTACATATATTAGGTATGAGATCAAGATCAAAAAATTTGTGTCTTCCCTTTCAGAACAATGTATGAATCTATAACTCTAATTAATGCATGGTGTTTCATCTATCTTGTTTCTATGTATATAATATTTTGTGATGTTCCTCCAAGCTGAGGTGACCCTTGTTATGGACAACATGGGGTTTGCTTCCACTGATGTATATATGTGCTTGGAAGGGCGTTACATAAACATACATTGAGATAAAATAAGCCTAGATGCATAATATAACTTAATATTGGTAACTCATTACAAAGTCTAACAAAAATATTCATTTAACTACAACATGTTAATAAGTCTATATTTATGTATTTTTTTATTATGACAACTATGAATATGAATTTTTTAATATCAAAAAATCTTCAAGCATTCTTTTATCCAATGTAAGGATAACAAAATACAATCAGACTACAATTAGTTTCTCCAGACTACAAATTCACCTATCCAAATAGGCATACACCACAACCAAAGTGAGTTGCCAAATACAATCAAACTCATTCTAGATCAGACACTTAATTTGGATACTTGACTAGCCATGACTAACCCAATATGAATTTCATTATCCTAGTGTTGTGCCAAGTAGGGTTGTAGCTCCCTTGTCATGAAATCTCTCTCTCTCTCTATGTGTGTGTATGTGTTCCCAACAATATGGGCTCTAAGAATTCAAGGGGGCACTCTTGCACCATAAAAATCTTTACTAGTACAGATACTACCTTTAACATCAGTTAAAATGAAAATTTTTAATTGGTTTCCAAGTGACACCCAAGTGGGCGACATCAACGGTAGATGCCTATAATTTCAGTTCCAAAAATTGATGACACATAATCGATCTCGATTGCAATAAAAAAAGTATTGACACCAGTATGAACCATAGTCATCGGTTATCTATAGAAAAATCGACGACTATATTCATAACCAAACAAAACATTGGCTCGAGTTACAACTGTAGTCATCGATTCTTTTAGTAAAACTGACGACTAACTCCCTTTCCAAATAAAAAATGATCTCATGCTTGGCTCATAGTCGTCAGTTCAAAATAAAACTGACAACAAAACTATAAATTATTGTCGGTTATGATTTCAAAAACTGACGCCTATCTCCATACCTAAATATAAAAAAAATTGTCCCAAGATAGGCCATAGTCCTCAGTTTACAATAAATAATTGATGACATAGACCTACATTGAAGATTCTTTTAAATAACTGATGGCTACGTGTCATTTTTTCAATATAAGATTGCAGGCCTGTTGTTCAGCTGGTCAGTAGGATGCAAAACCTATAGTTTAGTTCTGAACTATAGGTTTACAACATGCTGTGATTTTAGTCTAACGACAGACCACAAACCTGCAATAATAAGATGATCAAAACTATTTATATATCAAGATTGTATATACATCATGTGATTCACACACATGTAGAAATACAATTAATTCATTCACATGATTCACACACATGTAGAAACTTGCAGTTCTATTCATTCATCCATTTTCACATTCACACACATTTAGAAACCTACAGTTCCATTCATTCATCCATTTTCTCATTCACACACATGTAGAAGCACAATTCATTCATTCATCTTCACATTCAAACACATGTATATAGATCAAATTTTAATAAGACAATTCAAAAAAGTCATTCACACATGTATATATAAGAACCACGTATATACAGAAATAATGACATCAAAGTTTAGAAATGTCATTCTTTATTATCAGTACCCCAATCTTAATAAAAAAATTGCCTCCCTTTCAAAGGCTTTTGCCCATTGTACTCTTATGTCATCTAATTGTTCTATCGCATAGGGCATATGTACATCTAATTGATTTTCCCCTGTATTGAAGTCACTAGTTTTAAACACCTACAAAGAGAATGATGTACATATATAATTAATAAGTTTGATATTTTCATATTATCCAATGAGACTATACTTATGATGATCAAGACTATATATTACATGTTGTATGTTTTTGATGTCTTGTGCAACATATCTGACAATTAAGTCCATATATCGCGTCACTTCGTATCCACATGCCCAACCGTTGTTTTATACAACACACTATACATTTCAACATATACAATATTAATAAATAAAAATAAACATAGTTCATATAAAAAATGCATTGGAGTCAAGAAACTACATCCACATTCTTCGAAAGTATCTTTTTCTTTTTCTTGTCCACATTTCATCAAGTATTTTTGAAATCTTGTAAAGCCCATGTTGATGTAACACATTGAATTGCATTAGTAAATAGTCATGTAATAATAGATATTAATGGATATAAAAATAAAAATCTTCTCACGTGTATAATGGCCTTTTCAAATCATGTCCCGACCGGTCTAATTTGTTCCCCTTAGGATCTAAATAATAAATAGTCAACATCTTAGGGACAACAAACTATAACTCCCAATGCTTAACTTTAGTGATAAGAAAGTAAAAAAAAATAAACTCAAAATCCACAATGAAATTTAATTTTCTTAAGTCAAAATTATATGCAAAGTAAACTTACCCAACATTATATGGAGATATTGTCACGCTTTTTTTTTTTCTTTAGAAAAATATTGAAAATTGATAGTACAATATAAGTTTACTGATGTAGGGTCTTCATTTATAAGATTAATCAAGGATGGAACTAGAAATCCCACATGGATCGTTGAAAAATCTTTACTAAACTTATGAAAGTGGCTGCAAAACATATAGTACATATGAATTAATATATAAGAAAATAGATTACCATATATAGAATGAGGTATATATATAAGATCTCACCATATCCATAGTTCTATCATAGATGAATTCAGCCAAGCATAATGAAATAACTCCAAAATATCTTGTAGAAATATATTATTATCGTATGATTGGCCTATAGCATCCTCCTCCATAGAAACAATAATAGGTGAAGTTTTAGAATGTTTGTCTATCCATATTTCCATTCCCCTGCATTGAGGACCTATCCTGCCGAATAGGTCCTTTATAAGACAACTATGTACTTGAGAAAGAGGTGGAGGTGGAGGTGGAGGAGGACAAATTGTAGAGGGTTTCTTCCCTTTGTCCTTCATATATAATTTCATATCATTTGTCATGTATATACATATACAAATTAACATAATGTAAATTTACCATATATGATAAGTATATATGACTCCCGCTTCGGGCCACAAGACCACTCTGCCTTCTTCTTCACTAAGTGTGTCAGCATCTGGGTGGGAATATGGCAATGGATGTTGCCTCCATGCGGGGAAGACAAGCCTTGGACTCACACGAACCACACCATCAGGTACTGTAGTGCCATGAATCGTGTGCCCTGGAAGGTGTGGGTAAGCCTCGCCCTCTACAGCAATGTATTCTTTCAATTTTAGATGGCATGGCCTCAACCACTACAAATTTACATAGAGTATGCTATATATACCTAACATATTATCTTGAAAAGACTAGCTACTATGTCATAAAAATACTTACAACAAACGTGCTAGGTGGTTGGTCTAAAAAATTACTCCTAACCACCTCTACAGGATTACTCCCAACCACCTCTATCGTAGGAGAAGAGTGGCAAGACATAGGTACTGTCTGAGTGGCAGCCTGAGAAGCCTGCCACTTTCTCATTACTTCCTGGACTCTCTTATCAATTAACTCATCTACCTATCCATGTCCAAAAGAAACACTTTTTGATTCCTAAATTCCCTTTGTAATAACATTCTAAAAAAATATGTTACCTCAGCTTTTGAAAATTCCTCTTTTTGGACATGTTTGTGTTGTGATGGCCCAAAGAATTCTCTTAGGCCCACACCAATGCCTACAACCCTAACACATCCAGGATGTTTTGGGTTACCAAGAGCAACTGTCAATTAATCCCTTGTACCGTGATGGATGAACGAGCCTTGTTTCCTCTGCTCTTGAAGCTTCTACTAATCATCGTCAATAAAAATTGGTAAGCAAACATAAGAATCATATATACTAATTGCTCTAAGAGTTGAATTTTACCAGTTTTGCAACCATCTCAGCAGTTGCAGGGTTGGTTATATCTCCTCTTTTATTTTTCCTCCTACCTATCAACACATCATGGCGATGCAGAAGTGCGGGAGCAGTAGAGAACTCAACAGTCTCAGTAGTTGGAGCAGTAGGTTGCTGCATGGAAGATGCCTATAGTTTTGGCAAAGGGATGCATAGCCACATGGAACCATCATTTGGTCATGCACATTCAGTGCATGCCTTGCTCTTTGGGCATTGTTGATAGCCTTGTTAGTAAGCACATTTAATTGGTTAATAACAATCAAGGTCAACTGTAAAATAATGAATTCATAAGAATGTATACAAATTAAAGTGGGAGTGATGCTTAATATCTTGAATTCATCATTATTTCTCTTGGAAACAAACACCTCCCACTCAGTCAGGTCCAGGTATTTCCTTTGCTCAAGGGATAACTTCTTCCTCTTATCAGCCTCTCATATGTATTGTCTGCTAAGAGTTGTCCTATAGTTCCTTAGGACCCTCCCACAACATTGCATCACCTTTTTACGATGTAGGCTTTCATCTAGTTCAAATATACTCTACAAAATTTCATATATTTAATAGAGTATTATAAAAAATAGAGTTATAAATAACTTTAAAAATATAATTGCAAATGATAATATGTCACACATAGTTCGTTCCATATGCAGTCTGTCTTGCTTTTATTAACTATATGCCAACATTTTGTATTTACACAACAATGGCCTTGAGTAAGAACCCCGAGATGTGAAACAAACACGATGTGGTTCTTTCCAATTGGATTTCCTGCATGGTCAAAATCCACAACCAATTTTGGTCCATTGCCCCTTTGTTGTAGTAACTTGTTCATCATAGTGATGCCCCAGATTTTTTTAGTTTTTTTATGCTACTCATCAAGTGGCACAAGGTTTTTAGGGGTACATCCTCAACCTAGAATTTAACAAAAAAAAACACATATAGGATATATAACTAGATGGATATATAGCTAGATATGTTGTAAACCTTACATTGTAATATAACTTATAAATGGACATATAGCTAGATATATTGTAAAATTTACATTGTGACGTGGTGCCCCACCCTCATGGTGATAATCATCACGATCATCATACTCATGGTCATCCATCTGAAAAAGTGTCATATAAAAACAATCAAACATTTAATGAAATTAATATAACATTGTAAAGTTCACATCGATCTAACATTCAAAAAAATAAAACTTTTAAAAAATTAAAACATGCCTCTAATATTGAGATATTTTTTCAATTAACATTGCTTCAGTGTGATCTCCATGCATATATAAGTCATCATTAGCTTCAATATTTGGTGTTAGTACGTTAACTGAGAATAGAATGGAGTCATCATACTTATCATAGTAATCTTCTTCATCTATAGGATCTTCAATGAATTTTCTTTTACCATGAAGAACAACGGACCATTTTTCATTTGCAAGATCATCGATATAAAATACTTGTTTCACCTATGATGCCAATATGAATAATTCACCCTTCTCGCCAATCTTTTTAAAATTCACTAATATGAAACCCAATTCATCCACATAACTCCTTGTGTGTTATCAACCCGATTACACTTAAGGAGCAGAATTCTAAAATCTATGTAGTCAAACTTCCATATGTGTTCAATGACACTGTAATATGATATTTTAGCTTCACGTGGACTCTTATCCTTCACACTAGAAAAAAACAATGTTGAACTTGAAGGGTGACCCCACTATTTTGGACAATGCTCTTATCATCTTGATGTTTTGTATATTATGAGAATGCATTTATGTCAAACCCTTCATAAGACATCACATTCATTTTTTGGTTTAAAGGTGAGGCATTTGATATTTTCAACAATATTATTTGGTGTATGAGATAGTTGATGTAAGACTTTATCTTCAAACCACTTAATAAATGTCTTGTTATGCTCTCTAGAAAGCCACATAATTGGCTTGAGGATATTGTTTCTTGATGAAATTGGTATGTTCTGTGATATAAACACTCACTTTGTCGATGTTGTGTAAAATATACAAGTGCGCTTGTTCTCACAGCTCACAATTGATTACTTTTATTCATGCTCCTAAAGTCCCTTTGCCAGAATAGTCCTCAATATTCTTGTCATTTACAGGATCTTCATTACCACTCAGAAAGTCATTGAAAAAACTCATAACCTCCCTCACCCATAACCCTCAATAATATTCCCTTTAGGCCGATAATGGTTTTGGACATTACCTTTAAAAACTCTCATGTATCGTTCAAAAGGATACATCCAATGCAAAAAAATTGGACCCAACATTTTCACTTCCCAAGTCAAATGGACAACAAGATGTACCATGATATCAAAGATGAAGGAGTAAAATACATCACAAGATGACATAGGGTAACAACCACTTCTATTTGCAACTTATCAAGGTTATCAATATCAATAACTTTGCTACATTGACTGTTGAAGAAGAAACAAAGTCTGGTGATTGCAAACCTTACATACTTTGGTAGTATAAATCAAATTGCCACGTGCAATATTTTTGCATTAGAGTGTGACAATCATGAGATTTAAGACCTATCAGCTTGAGATTTTTCATTAATACCAATTTACATATATTGGAAGAGTAACCCTATGGTACCTCTACTTTAAGCAAGTAATCGCAAAAAGCTTTCTTCTCCTTTCTAGACAATGTGTAACAAGCAGGAGGTAAATATGTTCTCTGATCTCTACTAACTACTTCTATAAATTCTTTCCTTATTCCCAGTTCACGTAGGTCCATTTTGGATTTGATGCCATCTTTAGTCTTACCTGGTATATTCAATAGAGAACCAATGATGCTATCACAAACATTTTTCTAAACATGCATGACATCGATACAATGCTTAACTACCAAAGAACTCCAATAAGAAAGATCCCAGAATATTAACTTCTTCTTGAATAAAGATTTATCACTTTGTGTGGGAATGGTACATTGTGATCTCTTACCAAATTCATTGACAAAGTCTTTTACTCTTTCATAAACAACCTCCACTGGTATAGGTTTAGGGGAACTATGTTCCTCATTCGATCCATTGAACGCTTTGCGCAACCTTCGATACGGATGGAATTTCGGAAGAAACCTTTGATGACCAAGAAATACATTATTTTTTCCATGTTTTAGTCATATTGAATCAGTGTTCTCTTCACATATAGGACATGCTTTGGATCCCTTAACATTGTATCCAAAAAATTCCCATATGCTGGAAAGTCATTAATAGTGCAAAACAACATATCATGCAAATGAAATGTCTCTCTACATGAAGCATCCTAGATCATAATGTTTTCACCCAGAGTTTCTTTAAGTCATCAATCAGAGGTTAAAGATAAACATCAATATAATTTCCAGGTTGTTTAGGACCCGATATCAATAAGGATAGCATAACGTACTTATTTTTCATACACAACTAGGGAGGAAGATTGTATATAACAAGCATAACAGGTTAAGTGTTATGTTGGCTGCTCAATGTGTCGTATGGATTTATCCCATAAGTACAAAGCCCAAGTATTAGATTCCTAACTTTTTCACCAAATTCAGGATACAATAAATCAATCTTCTTCCACTGTGGGGAATCAGACACATGTCGTAGGATCCCATCATTATTTTTCTTAGCCTATACATGCCACCTTAAATTCTCTTCATCTATCAGATCGGAAAATAATCATTGAAACTATGGTATTATAGGTAGATACCACATCATCTTGGCAGGAGAGTCAGTTTTGGACTTCCCATAAGTCATTATTTTATACCTTGATGCCCCACATATTGGACAATCTTTCAAATTAACATAGTCCTTTTGAAATAATACACAATCATTCAGATATATATGTATCTTCTTAGCCTTCATTCCCATTGGACACAATATTTTCTTTAACTTATGTATTGAGATTAGAAGCTCATTTCCTTCAGGAAGAAATTTTTTTAACAAAGACAACAATGACGTGAAGCTTTTGTCACTTCATCTATTGTTAGTCTTCAGATTATACAACCTCAACACAGCGGTCATCTTCGTAAACTTAGTACAACCTACATATAACAATCTCTCATCATCATGCACAATATTCCTAAACAAGAAAGGTGGATTGGTGTACTCTACCCCACAACTATCCAATATCACATCAACAATGTCTATCAGAATTGGCTCATTCACATCTATGTCATCGATGTCAATTTCTTCTTCAACACAAGCACTACTATTGACATCTGCTGATCTCAGGTTTGAAATCTCTCCATGCCAGTACTATTCTATATAGCCTTTTACAATCCCATTGCACATGACATGACTTTTGATTTCGTCACCAGTGCAGACTTTCAAGTTATTATACTACAACAAAATTGCACAGTAGTGACATTTATTCCAGTGGCTTTTATAAAAAAAACTACTATCTTTCTAATATATAGGCATTTTTAATTAAAATGTCTATAAACCACCTAATATAGAGTTTCTAAAAAGGACATAATATTAAAGGAATTTTTACTTTTAATTAGTGGCAATCTTAAATTGCCATACCAAATTAGAAAGTAATTGGTAACGTAATATTTACGTCCCGCTCCAAGTTTTCCCCCTGGTACTCTAAAAGAACGTGACTATTCAGAGTCTGATTGATCTAGCTCTACACTCTCTCCCTAATTCCTCGTACGCTCACGAGCTAGACCAGCGTGTGGATCATCCTAGCCGATCATCGCCCTAGCTAGGTGTTAGTGGATCACATGGAGACTGGTGGCAGTGCGTTGTGTGCCAGTTGCCAGTGGTGGAGTGCCAACTTTTCAGTCGCACGTGGAGTGCCAACCATCTATCATCGGGAAGAGCATAGGCATGCATCATTCGACCTTCGTCCACCGCCTATTTGGACTGAGCCCAGCTGAAGCACCACCGCAGACTCAATTTTCCCCTCTGGTGCCAATGAGATCGAGTGAGGGACTCTGGTCACCTCAGTCCAATTCCTCTTCAGGAAACCATCCAAGCTTTGCAACTTTCTTAAGAGTTATTTTGTCGTCGATTGGTTGCATTTTGTCTATTTTTTGGTTACATTTTATCAATTTAAATATACTTCTTTCATTTTTTTTACTAATCAGACCTGCCACATTTCCTTGTTTGCTTATTTTGGTTGCATTTCAACAATTTAAATGTACTTCTTATTTTTTGGTTGATTCATTCATCATTGATGATGTATCCATGTTGATTCATTCATCATGGATGATGTATCCATGTTGATTCATTCACAATGAATGGTGTTTGCTAATTCGATGGTGTTTTTTGGCTCCTAACCTCACTCATGTTCAGATATTTGCTCATTGTGAAAGCTTTCTTCCCTTGGACTGAGCCCTGTTAACTATGTTTCTCTAGTTTGTATTTGGATTATGGTTAAAATCACTCTTGCTTATTAGACAATGATCTCAGTTGGATTTCATTGTGAACATGATGTTGGGGATAATTCATAATGTTGTTGTTTGCAAACGGATTTGCTATTAGAATAGTCAGTCATGTTGATTTTTTATTTCACTCATCAATAGATAATATATAATATGCCCTATGCTCCACATTTTTCATTTTGTATAATAATTTTTTTTGGTGTGGGTGTGAAATTATCCTATGTTTTGATTTACAAAATATCAAGTACTACACTAAAAATTCGTGTTATTTTAGAAAACAAAGTGGATGTTGTGTTTTGAGTAAGGATAAGTGAAATTTTTGACACAAAATAGAAAATGCAATCGACATGATGGGAGTAATATATCTAGGTCCATGAAAAATAATAATAATAATTTATATAAAAATGAACCATCTTTAATGATAACTAAATAGATACAACACATAAAAGCTAATTATGTCACACTTATTTGAAATTTCCATAGCTATGTAAACAACTCAATTTTCACCAATAGTTTTGGTGTTTTTTTGGACCGATTAAAGTTAACAAACATATTGAGAAATATATACTAAACCAAAACCAAACAATCAAATCAAAGTACGTTTACATATATGACCACCAACTAAACTAAGGATATGTGGTCCACCATTATAATACGGGGAACACTAATGTGTTCAAATTTCAACTTTCAAAAAAATGAATGATGAGATATAATCATACCATTTTGGAAAGTTTTGATGAATTGATACCAGAGATAAATAAAAAAAACCCCAATATAACCTATATTTTGTTGTTTACTTAATTAAACTAATATTGGTGCCTTTTGGACCATGTCATGTAATGACCAACATGGTAATTCAGTCAACCATTCCATGTGCATTTAGGTCTATCTTTTTGATGTCTCAATAGTAGGTTGCTTTTTATTGACAAATTATATTGATATGTGTTTCGTTTTGTGTTTTGTACACAATATGTTGTTTTACAAATGATGGGAACCATTTTGACATAAATATTACAAAATATTATACCAATTTGTGTCTAGTTTTGTGTCTGACTTTCCAAATAGTCTGAATTTCTTTTTGCCCATGCAATTGCACCTTGATGTGTAATGTTCTGAAATGCATTGTGATGATTTTTCAGATGGATTCAAACCATCACTTGGTTTGATGCCACATTTTCCTAAATCTTGGAGTCATTTATATTTGACCCATGGTCAATATTATTTGACAAATTAAAGTTAGGTAAAACTAACCCAAATACATGGACCTATGACTCATGTATTTTCCAATATTTTAGGTTACTCTTTAGAGAATGGTTTACAATTGATTGGTATGTATTCCTTAATGTTTGTGGACATGTTCACAATGTTTTTGGAAAAATTAAATGTGTGCTAATGTAACCTGAATCACCGTCCCTCGCTACCTAGCCTTGATTTTCTGTGGGACTACTACTTGTTGACCTGGGTTCATTACAAATTTTCATATTAGTATGCATTCCTTCACATTCATGGACTTGGGACCTGCATCAGAATGTGGCCCCTATGAATCACATGTGGCCAACATATTGTCTCCCTATTTTTACTTCAACATGCATTGTCATTCAAAAATATCCCTATATAACCAAAGGAGGCTTTTCCAAATACAATTTAAACCTAAATTCCTTAACATTGTCCATGTTTAGTTTAAAAACACGTCCAATCCATACATGAATGGATTTCTCACAAATGTCAATCATGTTTTCCATGTTACTTTCAATCATTCTAGGTTGGGTACAAAATATTTTCCTAAGCCAAACTATACATGATTTCAATAGAGCTTTTAACTTAAGATTTACTATTTTTTTTCCCACGCTTAGCTTTAGTTGTGTTTTTCTTATATGGATTGGATTGATATGATTTTTTCCATGGATATGAACCACCACTTCGTTTCATGCCACATTTTCCTCAATTTGGGTCATATTATTGTTGTGGTAGTTTCATCTCATAATCCTGATACATTCAGGCCTGACCACATTTTGTATGCTTAGTTCATTTTTAGCTAAGTTGTTTGCCGAATTGTGGACATCAGTAGAATTTAGACCTACCTTTAATAGGGTTTGGTTTCCATTTGAGCCAATGTAGCTAAACATGTCTCTTTTTCATGTGTAAATCAAGTTGCATGACATACTTTGTAGTCATTGATACATGTGTTAGGAGTTTGCAACTGGTATGTAAATCATGATGAGGCTTAACTGTGGTTGTTAATGTGTGTTGACCTTGGCTTAACCTATTTTCTAAACAATTAGATGTCAATGGTAATTCAGTTAACCAATCCCTATGATTGATCCTAATTCAGTTTAGTATTGTTTTGCATTCATACACAATCGTGCTAAAATTTGTAGTGTGCATTTCTAGGTTTAGGTTTGACTTTTGTTGATGTCACAACTTTACTATGTGGGGCATGACATTTTTAATACATCCAATTCAATTAGTTCAGGGCAGACCACAATTTGTATGCCTACTTTAGTTTTAGCCAAACTATTTGCCAAATAGTGCTTGTGAGTCAGATTTAGACCTATCCCTAATAGGGTTTGCTTTCCACTTTGGCCAATACAACTGAACATGTCTCTCTTTCATGTGTCAAGCAAGCTGCATGATAGACTTTGCAGTCATTGATATGTGCATTAGGAGTCTGCAATTGGTCTGGTACATTCATTGTATAGAATTTCCTCATTATATGTTTGTTGTAGTTTTTCAAATTTGTGGCCATGAATGTGTGCTCGCTACCATGGTTTGTTATCAAATTGCCAATTATTTGTTGTCCAAGGATGTAGATTTTGATGGAAACTTCTTCGGTTTAGATGTTGAAAACTTGGTTATGATAACTAACAATATGGAATTCCATCAATTTGGGTGGGACTAAATAAGAGGAGTGGTTGGAAATAGATCTTCATTACCAACTTCTAATCACACAACAATGAAGGATTAGTGAACATTGGACCAATTGCAAAGATATAGGACATGATCTCCTCTCTTATATTTCTTTTCAATCTATCATGTCTACCACAATAAAGTTGGTTATGATAAGAAAAAAAAGGTTAACTTATGTTATACTACTTTTTCTGAAAATATATAACATCGTTATATATACTTACAATTGTTAGTACTTATATTTTTCAATCTCTGTCCACCCACAACAGTGACTATGAACTGAGCCTTTATGCTAATGTTAATGTTCCCTGATGAAGAACAATTGGAAATCATCCTAGATGATCATTCCTTAAACCAACTAACCATACCTAAACATTGGCATTTTCTAAACAGAAGACACTACAGGCCTGGTGAAGTTACCCTAAATTTTGGCAATATTCACATGTTATCGAGGTTGAGTATGATCTGGAAGGAAATCTTGTATCAAAATCCATTTGGTGTGATGTGATTAGAAAGATGCTAGTGGGTCGTAGCGACAAGCTTTTTCTCCGTCCAGTTGGCCATAATACCATCAATGTTTGGATAACCAACATCAACAACGAGACCCCCGATCATATATGGTGGTATCAGTGCACAATGGAGCTAACCTACTCAGACGAATCTGATGATGAGATCGTTGTCAATTCAGATTCGTCTAAATACAGTGAGGAGCTCCGCAACACATCATCATCATCAAAAATACCACGGTAGGTCTAATTAACAAATATGACACATTCGAAACCCAATAAAAAAAAGAAATATGCATATCCTATTATGTTACAAATTAGTGATAGGGTTGTTGTGATTTGTTGCGGATCACCTGAGGTGTGATTAGGGTTATTGTTCTTTGTTTTGGATCTTTTGGTGCAACTTGCAATTTACCAAAGTTCTAGGGTTTCTGTGTAAGCTTTCCACCTTGAGAGAGCTCTCTTTTTCTCTTTGCATCCTCTAAGGTTGAGAGGATGAGTTGGGTGCCTTGCTTGAGCCGTTTGAGCCTTGTTTGAGCTTGGGCTTGTTGTTGGTCTTGATTCCCTTCCTCCTTTCTTGGTGTATCAGGCAAGAGGTGCTTGGAGTGTGTCGGCCATAGGTGTGTCGGCCAGGAGGTGTATCGGCCAGAGGTGTTGGTGGGTGTGTCAGGTTGCCATGTTGGGCGACACACACCCCTCCACCTAGCATCATTTGTGTCACCCTCTCTTGGACACATGGTTCTTGTTTCTAGCAAGTGGCGAGACCTTGGACAAGTGGTGATGAGGTGCTAGGACGTGGTGTGGCCCTTGGACAAGTGGTCCTTAATGGATTCCACCTTGCCTTGCTTTCCCCTTTACCCTCTTGTATATATACCACCCACCTTGCTTGCTAGTAGTCCTAGAGTCTTCCCTATACTATTAGGTCCTTGGAGGTGTTTTGATGAGGTTTCACGGTATATGATCTCATTATGGTTTTCTTGTAACATGTTGCTGGCCTGGCTAGGTCTGATATGTATATAAATAGGTGATGCATCCTTGGTGGATATGGAACAACTGGATCCATATGATGGTGGACATATATCATGCATATATATATATATATATATATATATATATATATATATATATATATATATATATATATATATATATATATATATATATATATATATATATATATAGAGAGAGAGAGAGAGAGAGAGAGAGAGAGAGAGAGAGAGTCAGGCTAGAATACACTCGAGTGTATCCGGAGCGGAATACACTCAAGTAGTTTTTCATGATGCAATATTTTTTTTGAAAATCTAATCCGTTTATCTTCTTAAACATCTCGTGAACAACTCATACGCAAAATTTGAGCACATTTGGATATGTATAGCTCATGTTATGAACACCACAAAAATTATGCATTTCAAATTAGTTTCGCGTGTTGATTTTGTTGCCCTTGGATGAGTGACTTACACTCATCCAAATGGGCTCAAAATTTGTATGTAGCCTAGTTATAGTATGACGGTGAAGATCAATGGTTTATATTTTGCAAAAAATAGTCTTGATATGCAAACACACTTGAGTGTATTCGTGTGATCCGTACACTCGAGTGTATTCTAGCCTGACTCTCTCTCTCTCTCTCTCTCTCTCTATATATATATATATATATATATATCATGTTCTTTGCAGGATGTGATCTGGTTGTGATAGTTCCTTTCTTATGATGCTTTCCACAATTAGTTTTAATTAACACATGTTTTTATAATATGTGGTTTACGGTGGTTCCGCGCATTTTTGCGTGGCATTTCGTTGTCTGTATGATGGCAGGATGTCAAAGTATATGCGTTTGCATTCTATTTAATTGTCTTTTGGACCTATATAGTTCGATATAATTTTAGTTGTTCTATTTTGTGGGATTGGATGTGTTTGTATTTTCCCCTTATCATATGTTCTACTTGTCTAGAATGATTTTGAAGTTGATATTTATAATTGCAGGTTGGAGTTGAATCCTATGAATCTTATACAACTAAAAGAAATGATATTCTATCATCCTTAGCAAGGTGTGTAAAGGTATGCAACTAAATAGGTTCAAGCTTGTAGCTCTTCAAGTTAAGAGCGGAATACCTACCGCGACACCATGAGAGAATGGTTCAGTCTCTAACTACTATTTTCATTGTGGAAATAATTGTTCAAGCATGCAGGTTCTTGGGACATGGCACTCCTCAGGAGGATAAGATTCCTGCTATCGTCTCCCGCCTGAAGGCTTTCCATGAAAGTTTTATGGAACAATTCTAGGACTAATGAGGTTTTTTACTTTGGGCCTTTAGCTGGAATGCTTGAGTTGTTACATCTTTGCTCAAAACAACTACCTATCAGAGGTGCACATGTTTTATATTTTGCTACATAGCATACTACTCTTTGTTAGATTGTTATTATATTTGGTTAGATCCATGGATTAGAGGTATTTAAACAATTGCTTCTAACTTATGCACATATCAACACATGATCTTTGTGTACCTAAAACCACTGAATGCTCATCCTCCTCTTTCTTATTTTTTCACATATCAACACATGATCCTTGACTACCCTTTCATATCAAGCCTTCTTACATTCATTTACATGTTGAAAACCATTCATGTACATGTTTGAACCAATTGAAATTTATGACAGGTAAAATTCTGTGTAGCATGGTCGTGTTGGGCTGCACAGCCGTGGTGGGCAGTGGGTAGCATGGGTGTGGTGAATGGGAATGATCGTGGTAGAAAAATGGAATGAATATGGGAATTTTGGGTTTCTGGAATCAGTAGCATGACTGTACTGGGCTCTGGCTAACACGGGCATGTTGGCTAGCACGGGCATGCTGGCTACCACGGGCGTGCTGGCTAGCACGACCGTGCTAGGCTCTGGGTACCACAGGCATGCTGGGCTCTGGCTAGTACGGGCCTGCTGGCATTCTGGGTCATTTTCTGAAGTTATTGTTAGTTATTTGTTTATATTATTCTAATTATTGTTCTTTAGTATGATTATGATTTTTGCAAAGCACTACAAATATCATCCTCCATCTGTATAGAAGCAATTTGAAGACTCTTATCTTTCGATTTGAAGGATTTTCTTACTATAGTAATAAGAAGACCCACCAATTACTACACTAGGGTTTTCAACTAATGAAGATATGGGTATTCTAGTTGAGCTACAGTATAGCACTGAGGCCCACGAATTGTTTATGATGAAAATAATTGAGAAATGTTTGTGTGAAATTATGAATTAAGTAATGGCCCCATCCTTATACCAAGGTTGAAAAGGGTAGACGAGCTAACAACCCTATTCTGATCTAGTTGTTTGATTGCTAATGTAGTGTATATAAATTTGAATGGTGTTCTTATTGTCAACCTTGTTATATTGTTCAATTAGACATTGAATAATGAACCAATGACAAAAGAATAGGTTCTGGAAGCTAGGAACATGCCAACCAACCATCCACTCTACACATCTCAGTTGTATACATAGGTAAATCTCTGTTCTACTGTGTCCAACTACTTGGATGATTTTCTGGCTGATCTGGTCATGTTCCTTCTCTCTGATGGCCCCTTCTAGTTTCTTTTAGCTTAGCCTCAGTTTCTCTGTGATTGAAGCATGGTAGGCTTTCTTGGCAGAATCTCAGCTGTATGGGATCTCAGTTGTATGGGATCTTTTCCACATTCACAACCATGCTTTACCTCCTTTTCCCTCTAGATAATGCATTACTCTCCTTTTTGCATCAAAGAAGATAAGTTGTATTATATTGAAGTTATGCAGGAAATACCAAACTCATAACCTTTATTTATTTTCTAGAGACCTATCATTAGTATCCATAACCCTTATAGATTTGTTATCCATAGGCACTTTAAGTTCCAATTATTATAGGCCAATCTTAATGTTCAACACTTCAGTCTCTCTGGTTTATAAACATAAGGAAGATGGTATGGGACTTTCTGTGTCTTTTTCAATTGAGTGACAGGTTGAAAGTGTTTTGCAATTTCATAGCGGTAAAAGTAACTTGATATGCGCAGTTGAATATGATGGCCTATCAGGTATTTCTATGATAGAGTGACATTTGACTGCAAATGCTCTCTCTCTCTCTCTCTCTCTCTCTCTATATATATATATATATATATATATATATATATATATATATATATATATATATATATAGAGAGAGAGAGAGAGAGAGAGAGAGAGAGTCAGGCTAGAATACACTCGAGTGTACGGATCGCATGAATACACTCAAGTGTGTTTGCATATCAAGACTATTTTTTGTAAAATGTAAACCGTTAATCTTCACCGTCATACTATAACTAGGCTACAAATAAATTTTGAGTCCATTTGGATGAGTGTAAGTCACTCATCCAAGGGCAAAAAAATCGACGCTCGAAACTAATTTGAAATGCATAATTTTTGCGGTCTTCATAACATGAGCTATACATATCCAAATGTGCTCAAATTTTGCGTATGAGTTGTTCACAAGATGTTTAAGAAGATCAATGGATTAGATTTTCAAAAAAAAAAATATTGCATCATGAAAAACTACTTGAGTGTATTCTGCTCTGGATACACTCGAGTGTATTCTAGCCTGACTCTCTCTCTCTCTCTCTCTCTCTCTCTCTATATATATATATATATATATATATATATATATATATATATTGTGGTTTATCATAATTTCAGCTTCCTTGAGTTACTAGAACTGACATTTCTTTTCTTTCACAGTTCATATGCATAATTGGACTAATTCTTGTAGATATGATGATATTCCCAGAAAATGTGAATATGCGTTGGAAAATGGATTAAGTAGTTTTTAGGTTAGACCTTTTAGTTCTGATGTACTCCCTAGGATTCATAAATAACCCCATTCTTTCACTAGGTATCTATGTATTTGTTATCATGTGGCCTGACATATTTAATTTTATGGTGATCGTCTCTTTGTAGAAGAATGGGGATGATAATAGTCATTTTACCAGAGACATTAATAGACCACTACGTAGATATATCCACACCGATGGTGAAAATTTAGGTGAATTTTAACAGAATTGTATGAAAAGACTATATATCATTTTCTTGCAAGAGCTTCCGAGTTCTATTATAGTTTCAGTAATTTTTTGTATATTTACTCTCCAGAACTTCATTCTCCAGGGTTCAAGAAATACAAAGATTATTTCAGCAAAGATCTTTCATGGGTGTCTCGAATTACTATTGGAGGTGAAGAAATCCAGCTACCAATCCAGGAAGATTCCTTATGATTTGAGGTATGTCAAATATGGTGGTTCACTGCTGCAAATGGGAGTGAATTACACACCTATTTTAAACTCTCTTTGTTTGACTCTAGATTTGATGATGTGATACACTTCACTGCTCTGAAAGTAGTAAGAGAAAGTGTGCAGAAGCCACTGCTATACTACAACAATAATCTCATTGGCACTATAACTCTCTTGGATGTCATGGGTGCACATGGATGTAAGAAGGTAAATAATTGTCTACTCACTTGAACTTCTAGTTTGGAATGAAAGACATAAATTGCATATCCAGCTGGCATGGTCCAACAAGAATGTATCTGACTGACTTTTCCAGTTCTGGAGCATTGTAAAACAACACCGGTGCATTCAAATAGTGGGAACCAATTCCTTAGCGGACAACAACTTTCTTTCTCCTGATATAGGACTGACAAGAGGGAAGCTTCCAAGTACAACTCCAGACTAGACAATCTCTTTGATACAGAAAAGGTGCTTCCATCATGCTTCTCTTCTCACAATGTATTACACTGCCACAAGACATTCCGAATGATGACAACTCTACCTGGTATCCACTCCCTATGTACTCCCAACAGTGGGATCTTTTTCAATGCTTTTACAAGGCTCGTTATTATGGTCTGAACTTCACACTGGAATGTTGCATTAACTATCCTTGTCTCAAAGACTGATAATATGCTTTTACTTCATTCGTGACTCAGAAATAAATCATAGAGAACCTGATCAAGATAAAAAGGGATGACACATTGACGCCTGCCACAATGGAAGATGATGTCGCCAAGATTAACAAGTCTATTCCTAAATTGAATATTTCCATTCTTGTTGTTGGAACAAGAGAAGATGTTCAACCATTCATTGCAATCTCCAAGCAGCTACAGGTTCTAGGAGGTGACTCCGGCTACAACAATGCATCACCTGTTATCCAATGGTTTTGGGAGGTGGTTCAAGGATTCCACCATAATGTAAATCTATTTCTTGAAGGAGCTCTGAAGTTGGCATGCTAAAAAGTAGATAGTCATATCAGGGAAGAAGAGACAAATCCAATGATGTAGAAGTTATTGTATTAAATAGAAAAATGTTGTATGAAAGTATATCAATGGTGTTGTATTTAATATAATGGGCAAGGTAAAATGTCCTCCCCATGTAATTGTCATTTTATTATAAATAAAAAATATTCATACTTTTGGAAAACTGAGTTCGGATGCAATTGGCATTCAATTAGAACCTGACAATGAACTAAAAATTAAATAACTGAAAGCAATAAAAATGTAGTAATACAGAACTAGTATGTCATTAGTGGCTTTTTCTATACACCATTACACTAAAAAGAATCATTTCATACACAAACATAATACAAAATAGTGGCATTTATATAAAAGCCAATTGATGGATAATGTCTTTTTTATAAATGATAAATGATGTTTTAGTGGCATTTATTTGGTATTTATTGGAAGCCACTAAAGCCAAAAGTTTAGTGGCATTTACAACTTATGCCACTATCTTCTAGTGGCATTGGTACTAGTGGTATTTTTTTAAGTGTCAAAAAATTCCACTAAACATGTTTAGTGGTGTTTATTTTTTTTAGTGGCATTTCTAAAAGGCCACTAACGAGCATTTTTGTTGTAGTGTTACCACAATTCCTACATGGACAATAGAACCTATCTCCATGTTGTTTCCTATGTTCCTCTACAAATCTAATAAGCTGATCAAGACCAGTACTAAATTGTGGGGTGCAACAATTTGGAATGGACATCCATGATCTATCCATTCTATGATCAAAGAGAAAACAAGTATTAGAGTTTAGGGTTTAAATATTTAGTTAAGAAATTACAAATCGATTGAGGTTTATTGTTTTACATTTAGGGATAAGGGTTTAAAGGTTAGGGTTTAGGTTTAAAAGATTAGAGTTTAGAGTTACGAGATTAGGGTTTAGGGTTAAAAGATTAGGGTTTATTGTTTTAGATTTAGGGATAAGATTTTAAAGATTAGAGTTTATTGTTTTAGATTTAGGGATAAGGGTTTAAAGATGAGGGTTTAGGGTTAAAATATTAGGGTTTAGGGTTAAAAGATTAGGGTTTAGGGTTTAATAATGACCTATCTCATTCTTGAACACCTAATCTCACTAGTAAGTGTATAATGTATGTATTCAGATTTCAAAAAAATTTCAACAGCATTTCACCGCAGTTCTCCAAGTACAAACATATGTACTTAGAGAACAAACAGAGAAGTACTGGAGAAACATCTTGGAAACTGAATATACATTATACACTTACATCCTAAGTGAGATTAAGTGTTCAAGAATAGTCCCAAACCAGGGACTATCTAAGATTTACTCCTAATGAGTAAATCTCAAATGGGTTTCTAGGCCAATGTCATAAATTTATATATGTTATCATTCCTATACCTATGATCATAGTTTCATCATTTGTATCCTAGGTTTTATGGAAAACCATTTAATTAAATTGATTCTTCCATTTTGATTAGTTAATCAAGTGAGTAATCAAACACTAATATTAATTACAAGAACTAGATTAGGAAGTTTGATTTGAAATTTTTGACTAGATCTTTGAAAAGTGTCCCTCAAAGAGGTCCTAAGATTTCAAACAATCACGAGTTGATTTATAATACTAACATCTTGTAATCTTAATCATACCCTAATCTAGGTACCATATTCTATAACATTGATTTCAACGTCTTCAATGTACATGCATGTTTGTCATCAAGATAATCATTACACATAAATTATTCATGACCTAGGGTGAAACATTCTCTCAAGATAAGGGATTTTCAACAGTGATATAAAGGGAAAAATCATAAGATTTGAGCAATATTAATGACTTAGGCATCAACATTGTCATATTAAGTCATTCTCAGTCACTTTTCATATAGGATAGTCATTTATAGGGTACAATAGTCATTAGTAGGGTACAATGAGATCAAGCAATTAACACCTATTCATCTCTCTTACCTAGAAGTAGGGGAAGCTGAGGCAGAGAAGCTCCAACGGCTTCCCAAGATCCGGCGGTGGTGACTAGCTCCAGTGATGGTGACGCCTCCAATGATGGCGAGCAGCAACAACAATAGCGGTATTGGCGGCGTGCATAACAACTCCTTAGGCGGCGGCTACGATGAGCTCCAAAAGCTCTGACAGTGATGGCGAGCTCTAAAATCTCAAGTAGCGGCAGCGGTGCAGCGAAAGCTCTAATAGCGGCGGAGGTGGTGTGGCGAGCTATTTGCAAGCGGCAGAACTGGAATCGCCAAAGAGATAGGTCAGGTGAAGAAGAATATTAAGAATGTGGAAAGGGGAAGAAATTTCACGGGTCTTAAGTGGGACATAGTCGTCGGTTATAAAAAAACCGACAACTAAAGATTTAGTTGTTGGTTTCTAGAGACAAAATAGACGACTAACTCCTAAACAAAATAAAAAAACACTGGCGAAGTGAAATAGTCGTCGGTTACAAAAACTGACGACTAGGTACAAATCTAAGCAAAAAAAATTCTCTCGGGTTAAGGATTTAGTCCTCAGTTGTTAGAGACAAAATCGACGACTAACTCCTAGACAAAAAATAAACACTGGCGAAGCGAAATAGTCGTCAGTTACTTCTGTAAAAACTGACGACTAAGTACAAATCTAAACAAGAAATTTGCTCTCAGGTTAGGGTTATAGTCGTCGGTTATTTGGGAGAACTGACGACTAACTCCTAAACCAAATAAAAAATAGACCCCAAATTAGAGCCATAATCATTGGTTTAAGATGACACCAATGATACAGTTGTGAGATAGTCTTTGGTTACCACCAGAAAAACTGACGTCTATATACATATCCAAACAAAATCTTTTCATCTAGTGTTAATACCATAGTCGTCGGTTATCCAATAAAACCGACAACAACAAAGAAAATTGGGGGCGGGGATATTTTCACGGGAACAAGGCGTGTAAACACATAGTTGTCGGTTTCTTCTGCAAAACTGATGCCATAGAGTACCCATCCCCTAAAAAAAATTGTCTCACCAAGGGGGATTAGTCGTCGGTTATTTGTCAGAGCCAACAACTAATGAGGGGATAATTTTTTCTGTGGGGACTTGGCGTGAAACATATTTTGTCGATTATTATAAAAACCGATGCCAGACTGAAAATTTTGAACACAAATTATTTTCTCTGAAATATTATATTTCGTGAGTAATTTCAGACGTCAGTTTCTATTCATAGAAACCGACGTTAAATAAAAGCAGTATCCGTGCCTTTTCTATATCGGCAGGACTTCACCTATGGTGACAGTTGATTTATTTAGTCGACGTCGTTGTCCTTTGGCGTCAGTATTTTTTGGGTGACCGACGCCATGAAAAGTGACTTTATATACTAGTACTTAGCCCATCTCATATCATATATTTCATCTAGAATAGCTCCTTTGCAAGATCCATGGTCTACCTCTAAGGTGTTGTCTAACGGAAGACACCAAGATGGTTAGACACTTGATTTGTTAGCGAGAGGTCCCAGGATCGAGCCCAGGCCACGGGATGAATAGAATGGCCAATTTATAAATTAAAAAAAAAAAACCCTCTAAGGTGCTCCTTTGTGCTTCTAGAGTCAAGATAACTTTCTAGCATGTTGAGGATGGAAGTTGAGCTTTGCAAAACCCCATGTAACCACCCTTTCGTCATCCCTAAGAACGTTGGCTAAATATCTCTGATTCGACCCCTATCATTATCCCTAAGAATGTTGGCTAAATATCCGTGACTCGATTCACCTGTAGCGTTTTTTCCAAGCTACCCTCTATTTTTAGGTGACCACCTTTACTACTAAGATCTTGATCATCATAACCTAGCTTGAAGCTCTTGGAGTTTTCATTCGGTCTCAAAACCTTTCTTTTGATCCAATTCCAAATATAAACGGCGCCCTACTCCAGATACTATTGACATCCATTTTCCTACCGTTAAGTCTATTACCGCATCTCTCGGTCCAAATCACGAGATTATGACCAAAGGGAGCATCCCTATAACCAAACCCGACAAAGAAGACTACGAAAACTGTGGGTCAATCATTGATAACTGGAAAATCACACAGGAAGCACTGCTACATATATGGTTGTAACACACCATGTCACCATGGTCTTTGGTATTCAAGTTACCTAAACAGCTATTCTCACGCTAAAGAAACCGAAACCCACAGATTGCAACTGCCTTCCTATTGGACTACTCTACCGGGGCAACCTGAAAGTCAATGGTGAGTTGGTTACGTCAAACAGCCCTTCAAAATATCGCTTCCAGTCTGGAGAGATGGAATTGACTTGAAGGAAGTAAGGAATAATGCACGTGTCCGTCGCCCCTTGTTCAACCATATTCTTAAACCAAGTAAAAGCGATTCATATCTTGCCGGGCACATGCTCTTTTATTTAATTCCTGTGGTAATGAATGAGGTAAGCTCAGATGCAATCGGGTTGAATTGTTTGCAGGTCATTTATACAAGTAACCAAGCTGCTAAGAAAAGACCCACTTGTTGCTGGTTTAGACGCTAAAGAAAGCTATGAACGCCTCGATAACTGAAACAAGAGCATGCACGGGATCACCTGATCTTTCCTTGCACAGAAGAACAAGAAGAATGATTTGGCACAAAATGTATACAGAGAGAGGCCAATGTCGTTTGACATAACAACACCCAACCAGCACACAATCTGGGCGATCTCAGAAAGTCTGCGCTCCGGCTCTGGTGGGCACAATCAGCAGGTCAGAACCACATTGCACCCAACCAGCACACAATCTGGGCAATCTCAGAAAGTCTGCGCTCCGGCTCTGGTGGGCACAATCAGCAGGTCAGAACCACATTGCAGCCATGTGGTCTAAGCATCTTGATGCTTGCAAGAGAGGACCATATCTCCTCGAGCAGGAATCACGAGATGTCCTTGTCTCCCCAACCCCTCACCCTTCGTGACTTTCCCTTCTTCGAGAGGAGCCGTAAGTAAACGAAAATGTGCTTATTCTGGCGTCTCTTCCGCCACCACCAACTTCTTTGCTACGAGTCTCCTCCTCTCTTTCCTCTAGGTCTCGTCGACGTCGTCGTCGTTTTCCTTCAAAGTCTAATGTCTCTTTCCCCTGATAGTATGATGCATGCCCAACGCCTTTGTCATAAAATAAAGATAAAAGGATTGCCAACTTTCCAAGAGAGGAATTATTAGAACAGATTGAAGATAGATCTGCATATCTGCATCCATCCTTTATTGTAACAATTTTGACCGGCCGGGAAGGCTACGTCTAAAGGCCGCCTTCCATGTCCGTTGTGGCTTGTGAGGTTTTCCTAAGAAAAAACAAAAACAATAAGTTTCTAAAAGAAGGCAAAGTAACCTCTGGTAAGATTGTCAATGACAGTTGGTGGGATACTGAGTTCCTTCGGATTTATTTTTCGAATGATATTGTGGACAAAATCATTTCTATATATCCTCCCACGAATGATACACAACAGGATATCATTGTTTGGAATATGACTGATTCGGGTATTTTTTCCACTGCTTCGACATACCAATCTATTGTGTCAGGCGCATCTAATCATATCTCAGGCCCATGGAAACGTTTATGGAAATTAAGACTTCCACATAAATATAAATTGTTTATTTGGTTGGTCCTTCATAATGGATTAATGACAAATGAACGCAGATTTCAGCGACATTTTATACCTTACACAATTTGTCCATTATGTTATGCAGCTTCGGAATCTACATTACATTTGCTGAGAGATTGTGTCGTTGCTAGAGATATTTGGTTAAATCTGAAGCTACCTCAACTTATCCAGGATTTCTTTACCTTATCATTAATTGATTGGATTGGTACAACCATAACTGCTGACTATAATATATGTGCTACTTTTATAGTAGCATGTCATCACATCTGGCTTGCACAAAATAATATGGTTTTTTAACAATGAGCAATGTTGCATCCCCAGAACATGCAACTGTATACAACAAAAGGCTTTTGTTATTCACAACGTTTGGAATGATGATCATGCATGATTTATACCATTCTGCAAATCAATTGGATACTTCAATTACTCCCTGGCTACATCTACCATTCCAGTGGATAAAAATTAATGTTGATGCATTTGTTGCTCCTTCACGTACCATTGTTGGTTTCGTTGGACGCTCACATCAAGCTCTATGGCTTTATGGAGGATCTAAACGAATTTATACTTCATCTGTTCTGGAAGCAGAATGTGCTGCAATAGATTTTGCTTTATTGTCTATCTTGAACTTTCACTGGAATTCTATTATCATTGAAATAGATTCAGCAACCACGGTAGCAGCTATTCACAATATAGTACTAAATATCATGTGCTACGTAGATACCTTTCAACTATTACAACATATCTCAGTAGGGATTGGACTGTCATCATTCATAAAGCATCAAGAATTCAGATTGTGGAGGTCGACAGTCTTGTCAAAATCCATAATACAAACACTGCTACGACTTTCTATGAGGATCTTCCACCTAATTTCCCTTTGAATATTCCAAATATGCATTGTACCGGGTTACATGCTCACTATGTTGAACCCGACATTTGTAACCCATACGTTCATTGCATCCATGATGCATAATAATCAATGAAAGTTTAACTTTCCAAAAAAAAGTTTTTATACTGATAAACAACACATACTTATATCGATATTCCCACTTCAATCTCTACATAGAGAAAATATATTAAATTTAGACTATACTTGGTACCAAAGATACATAAAAATATATACAATGTGAGAAGTCGAGCACACAATCAGAACTATAAAATCACTGTATCCCAGGTTCAAGTCTGTTGTCATGAGTTTGTTATCTAACATGTCCTTATTAATCTTAGTCATATGTGTTGGATCCTAGATGGGTGATTAGATGCTCTAGAGGGGGGGGGTGAATAGAGCTGAAAGCACTTAAACAAAATTCATTAAACCTTCAAGATATATGACAAGATAAGGTTGCTAAATAGGTAATTTGAGTGCAACTAAATCATGCATAGCAAGGATAAGAGAGATTGAACATGCACCAATTAGACAAGCTATTTAGAGTGGTTCCACACTTCAAACTAGAAGTGTGTCAGTCCACTTGCCTAGAGAGGTCAACCTCTAGGACTTCCAAACTATTGCATTCTTATATTCATTCATAAGACTTACAATACATGACCAAACAAAGGACTTACCTATCCAATACAAAGAGTCTTCAACCTTACCAAGGACTTACCCACTTTGCAAGAGTCTTCGGCCTTCTCCAAGGACTTACCCACTCTTGCACAAGTCTTCGGCCTTGCAGGAATTACCCACTCTTCTTGGATCTTCCGTCTTTGACTTCACCTTCACTCGGAGAAGCTTCCACCAAGGTCTTACCCACTTGAGCTTGAGTCTTCTGCCTTCTCCAAGGGCTTACCCACTCTAGCTCCAAGTCTTCAGCCTTGATCTTCACCAAGGGACTCCTTCCCTTGTTCTTCTTCACCTCTCTTGGACAAGAGAGAGAACCTTCATCTTCAAGATAGGAAATGAGAGATGGGGAGGTGGTGGAAGTGAGAGCCTCACAAGATATACATATATGACTAGCTCTCTTACAGATTTCCTACTCACTCTAATGGATGTAGCAAGTGATTAAGCTTAGAGAGAGAGAGGAGGCTGTAGGATCACTCAACTATAGAATAGGAACCTTCATAGAGTTTGCAATGAATGTTCAACCTTGGAATGAAGCCCAAGGGGTCCTATTTATAGCTGGGGATGCCTCTTAGCCTTTGGGAACACTTGTGAACGAAAACTAGCCGTTTTGTGGCTTGCAACGGATCTATTTTCACTGGTTGCAACTCCACAACGGCTAGAATTACTTTTCTGCACTTTTTTGTACAGTCTGATCGGCCGAGTTTATATAAAGGTAACTCGGCCGAACCACTAAAAGACAAGGCTGAAAGCTAGACTGTCGGCCGAGTTTCCTTTGAGAAACTCGAACGATCGGTCCATTTCCAGACTTGGACTGATCAGTGGATCGGCCGAGTTTCCTAGCTAGAACTCGACCGAACGGTGGATCGGCTGAGTTTGTAACTCGGCCGATTCCAACAAAAATCCCAGAATATATGGATCGGCCGAGTTTGGAATTCGGCCGACAAAATCCCTGTTATGGGTATTTTGGAATTTTCGTTTAACCGTACAAATGATGGATTTTTGTGTCCCAATAATTTTTGTAAGCTTAATTACAAGTCATACAATCATTACAAGTGATTACAAAGCAATTCTAAGGTCATTTACATAGAGATCCCAAATTGCACACTTGTAGCTATTTTAACTTGTCTTTTCTCCAATTTGATATGCGCAAGTTAGGGCATTTGGAGTGTGTCTAAACCTAATCTGAAATCACTCAATGTAGAAGCATTAGACACCAATATGTGGAATGGTTAGTCATCATCAAAACAAGGGTTTAGTCAATTTAGACGTGAGTCAACATTGACCTAATTGACCTTGAGTCAACATTCTCCCCCTTTTTGAAGATGACAAACCATTCCATAAATGTATTGAAAGCTTGTACGTAAAATCATACCTTCGGAGAAACCTAGGGGTTTCAATAGGGTTGAGCTCATATGCTCCCCCTCAATTGATGCGCATGGAGTTCTCACACTCCCCCTCAATTGATGCTATTTCTCCTACATGGTTAGCTTTCATAACATTTATAGAAACTATGTCTTCTACTCATATATGTTCTACACATATATGTCTTCTCTCATTTACCTTCTCCCTTTACATGAACATACTTCTCTTCTTCATGTAAGACATGCCTTCTTCCTCTTTTTAAAAGAAGACATTACCTTTCTCCCCCTTTGTCATTTCAAAAAGGTGGGGGTTATGAAGAAAAAAGAAACATCACTTGTTAAAGAGAAAGGAGATAACACAAATATATAAGGAGAGTAGAAGAGCGCAGATAGGGGCTTGTCCAAGCATAGAAAGAAAAGCAAGTTAAAGCATATACTTGAACATCCCAAAAATGCAAGATAAAGTGCTGTAGAAAAATAATAAATCACAATTTTGACACTCAAGATGATGGAATTTGACCAAAAACCATCGGAGCTCATGGCAAAGCGATGAGTCTTGCTCAGAAGGGTGTTTCTGCATAAAAACACTATACTTGCAGAAAAAACTGAAACTGGAGCAAAAGTTGCATAAAATTTAAAAATACTCCAATTTCTACATATAATGTAGATCTATGTACCCTGCATCACAATGTTATGCAAGCAACTCAAGATAGTAGATATGCAATTCAAGGAACAATCTTGAGTATGTATGAGATAAGATACAAGCATAACATATAGATGATCAAAGATGGCAATTTTAAACAAGGCTAGAACTACATGTATATGAACTACTAGTAGATGATATCACAAGTTAGGACTACTAGTAGGATCTAGATCATAGCAAGAGATACACAAGATAACGCAAGCTATGAGTAGATATAGAGATATATCCAAACCAAGAGATATGCAATTTTAGAAGCATGAGAGGATATAACTCACTATATATGCATCCTTACCATAAGATGATTACCCCTAAGAACCTCAAGGTTGTATCAAAACAAGATATACACCGAGATAGATGTAGCAAGTTAGAGTACAGTGGAAGTAATTTTTTAGACACAACCAAGAGATCCAAAGAGATCATCATCAAAACCTGCAAAACAACTCAAAGCAAGTAATTGCAACATATAGATATACCAATTTCGAGCAATTAGAGAGATAGAGTTGTAAGCAAGATGGAAATTTAGAACATGGCAATATGCATATATAAAGGTACCAAATGGAGTGCCAAAGAATAAGGCTATTGGTTGAGAAAATCTAGTTGAGAGGGAAATTCTCATTCAATAAGCCAACTGTATACTCTGTGAACAGTGTTTTCGGTCGAGTTCTGTGTATTGGCAACTCGGCCGATCGCAGCTGTTGGCAACACCCATTGGTGCCTATCGGTCGAGTTTTAGACAGGACAAAACTCGGCCGACAAAACTACTGTAGAAAAAGCACATATTTTTCATAAAACATATCTAGAGGCATGCTAAAAAGTACAAACCATATCCAAACATGTCTAAGCAAGTTAGTAATGCACTATAGAAGCATTAGAAACAGTTTTTGAGCAAGAGTGTGAAGAGAAACACAAAATGCCACTTTTGACTCAAAAACCATATGTATAGTGCATACTAACTTGACAAAAACAAGTTAGAACAGGTTATAAGCAATAAAAACATTACCTTCATGCTTACCATTTCTTTTCCACTTATTGTCACCCTCTGCACATCTCACCTTTCTTCTTTCATGTGGATTGAGAAGTCAATTTACAATTCAATAGCTCAAGTCAATCCATTTGCAAGTACCTACAAGAAGAAAGATGAAATGGTCCCCAATCATGTTTTTGGGTCCGGAGGAGTTAGTTTAGCAACCCAAATCCTATTGCTCTTGGGTGCTTTCCTAAAAGGACAACAATTATAATAATGACTTAATTCATTGCAATAGTTGCATGTGCCCATAGTCTTGGAACTAGAGGATTCTCCATGGAATATTGGAGGTCCTTTATCTTTGTTGTTCCCTTGACTACTATCATACCCTAAACCATGTCTACCAATTTGTTTAGTAGTATGGTCTAGGATTTGATTAAGATTCTTTTTACCAACTAAGAATCTTTGCAAAGAAGATCTTAAACTATCATTATCATGCTTAAGAGAAGCAATAGTAGAAGACAATTGATTAATGTTATCTCTAGCATGTAGAAGATCATTTTCTAAGCAAAGAGTTTTAGTTAAATAAGAATCTCTATCAATATGAAGAGCAGCAACATCATTCTCTCTATTAGTAGAACTAGAACAAGATTCATGCCCATTGATTTTAGCAAGCAAGGAGGCATTTTCTAGTTCTAATTCATGCAAAACAAAATCTTTGTTTTTGTTTTCAGATTTAAGAACATCAATGTCATGCATGAGAGAATCAACAATTAAAGTATGTTCTTCATTAGAATTAGGCATGAGAGGTTGAGCTTCTAGAAATTTAATCTTATCAAGTAAACTAGCATTTTCAAGTTTAAGAGAGTCTACTTGGCTAAGAAAATCATTTTTATCAATAAGCAAGCAAGAATTAGCATATTCAAGATCATCTAGTTCTATATGCAAATTATCAACAATTTTAGCAAGCTTTTTCTTTTTCTTTTTAGAAGACTTATAAGAGGAACAAATGTCATGAATAATAGCAATTAAAGATTCTTTATCTAAAGAGTCTAGATTTACCTCACTTGAGTCTTCACTTGTTGATGCTATAAGGGTAAAATGACATTCCCCTTCATCACTAGAGCTTGAGCTTGATCCTTCACATGAATCTTCACTTGAGCTTGAGTTGGAGGAACCGCTTGAGCTTGAGTGCCATTTCTCCTTCTTGTGAAGATGGGTCTTTTTGCCTTGTGGGCAATCTTCCTTGTAGTGACCCTTCTTTCCACATGTGAAGCATCGGATGGAGGAGGATTTGCCTTTGTAGAGTCGAACTTTGGAGTACATGGCATCTTCTTTAGCTTGAGAGGATGGAGAGACTTGTTCCATGATAGCTTCAATTTGAGCCTTCATTTCAGCCTTCTTCATTCTCTTTAGCTCTTTCTTCTCGTCTTTCTACTTCCTCCCTCTTGTCAAGTGTGGCTTCATGTGCTTGTAAATTTCCAATGAGCTCTTCAATAGGAATATCCCTAAGCGACCTTGCTTCTTCAATGGAAGTCACCTTGGATTCCCATCTCTTGGGGAGAGTTCTAAGGATCTTTGAGTTGATCTCTCCACTAGACATAGGATGTCCTAGAACAGCAAGACCATTCAAGATGGTGTTGAGCCTTGAGTACATGTTGGCTATGCTCTCTTCCTTTCCCATCTTGAAGTTCTCAAGCAACCCTTTGAGCATGTAGACTTTGCTTTCCTTCACTTGATCTGTCCCTTCATAAGTGATGCAAAGCTTTCTCCATACCTCATAGGCCGTCTCACAAGAGGAAATCCGGTTGAACTCGGTGGGGGTCATGGAGGCATATAGGATGTGCATGGCTCTAGCATTCAAGGTTGCTTTCATCAAGGTGGCTTCATCCCATTCTTCAATGTTTGTCTTTGGTAGAATGTATGGGTTGTTCACCATTTGCCACATCTCGAGACTTGATCCTTGGATGAAGAATTGAAGTCTTCTTCTCCAATAGAGGAAGTTGCACCCATCAAAGATTGGAAGGCTAGTCGAGAGTCTCCCTCCTAGGTAGTCACCCATCTTCTCCTACTTGTTGAAGTATGCTTGGAGAAGACCCGCTCTGATACCACTTGTTGGATCCTAGATGGGTGATTAGATGCTCTAGAGGGGGGGTGAATAGAGATGAAAGCACTTAAACAAAATTTATTAAACCTTCAAGATATATGACAAGATAAGGTTGCTAAATAGGTAATTTGAGTGCAACTAAATCATGTATAGCAAGGATAAGAGAGATTGAACATGAACCAATTAGACAAGCTATTTAGAGTGGTTCCACACTTCAAACTAGAAGTGTGTCAGTCCACTTGCCTAGAGAGGTCAACCTCTAGGACTTCCAAACTATTGCATTCTTATATTCATTCATAAGACTTACAATACATGACCAAACAAAGGACTTACCTATCCAATACAAAGAGTCTTCAACCTTACCAAGGACTTACCCACTTTGCAAGAGTCTTCGGCCTTCTCCAAGGACTTACCCACTCTTGCACAAGTCTTCGGCCTTGCAGGAATTACCCACTCTTCTTGGATCTTCCGCCTTTGACTTCACCTTCACTCGGAGAAGCTTCCACCAAGGTCTTACCCACTTGAGCTTGAGTCTTCTACCTTCTCCAAGGGCTTACCCACTCTAGCTCCAAGTCTTCAGCCTTGATCTTCACCAAGGGACTCCTTCCCTTGTTCTTCTTCACCTCTCTTGGACAAGAGAGAGAACCTTCGTCTTCAAGATAGGAAATGAGAGATGGGGAGGTGGTGGAAGTGAGAGCCTCACAAGATATACATATATGACTAGCTCTCTTACAGATTTCCTACTCACTCTAATGGATGTAGCAACTGATTAAGCTTAGAGAGAGAGAGGAGGCTGTAGGATCACTCAACTATAGAATAGGAACCTTCATAGAGTTTGCAATGAATGCTCAACCTTGGAATGAAGCCCAAGGGGTCCTATTTATAGCTGGGGATGCCTCTTAGCCTTTGGGAACACTTGTGAACGAAAACTAGCCGTTTTTTGGCTTGCAACAGATCTATTTTCACTTGTTGCAACTCCACAACGGCTAGAATCACTTTTCTGCACTTTTTCGTACAGTCTGATCGGCCGAGTTTATATAAAGGTAACTCGTCCGAACCACTAAAAGACAAGGCTGAAAGCTAGACTGTCGGCCGAGTTTCCTTTGAGAAACTCGACCGATCGGTCCATTTCCAGACTTGGACCGATCAGTGGATCGGCCGAGTTTCCTAGCTAGAACTCGACCGAACGGTGGATCGGCTGAGTTTGTAACTTGGCCGATTCCAACAAAAATCCCAGAATATATGGATCGGCCGAGTTTGGAATTCGGCCGACAAAATCCCTGTTATGGGTATTTTGGAATTTTCGTTTAACCGTACAAATGATGGATTTTTGTGTCCCAATAATTTTTGTAAGCTTAATTACAAGTCATACAATCATTATAAGTGATTACAAAGCAATTCTAAGGTCATTTACATAGAGATCCCAAATTGCACACTTGTAGCTATTTTGACTTGTCTTTTCTCCAATTTGATATGCGCAAGTTAGGGCATTTGGAGTGTGTCTAAACCTAATCTGAAATCACTCAATGTAGAAGCATTAGACACCAATATGTGGAATGGTTAGTCATCATCAAAACAAGGGTTTAGTCAATTTAGACGTGAGTCAACATTGACCTAATTGACCTTGAGTCAACAATATGCACATCTCATTAATTCTTTTAGGAGTGAGTTTATGAGTAACTGGATGGCAAGGATTTTTTAAGATACAACCGGGACAGCAAGCCCGATATAGCACATTTGGAGTGCTCTAACCCCCCCCCCCTCTTTTTAATGTGGGACTCTTCCAATCCATATTGCTATCACGACCGGATAGGCGTCGCGTGCTAGCTGCCTCCTGATCTCCACATTTGTCGCCAAAACTAAGATGTCTCTATGCCCAACCCACTATTGTGACGACCATCACGCCTAGCCCGCTGCCATGTGTGTTGTCTGCCTCTTGTCTCTACGACTACGGTTGTGACCAAGCCGCCATTAAATCTAACACGCCATCGTGTCAACCCACTGTCGTGATTCAGACGCCATCATACCTAGGCTGAAGTCACATCCATCCCGCACCACACCAAGATTGTCATCATGACCAAGTCTCCAGTAATGCCTCCTTCTTTGTTGATTGTCACTGTAGCAATAACACCATGTCATTAGCATGGCAACACCACCTATTCTGCAGTCGACCTTCACCACAACAACAACACCTTGTCACTACACGCACACACTGACTCCTCTACCACCAACCATAAATGCAGCAACACCACTCCATTGTCATTCCCATGACATTGTCACCGCCTACATTGTCGTGCCAGTGACACCAGCTATCTGGATCAGTCATCGATGTTGTCATTTTTATTCAGTTTTAGTTGTTGGTTAGTCACTTAAGTTTGGTATTGTAATGTACAAAAATTAGACCTTAATTAAACGTGTTACGGTATTAGGACATTTGTAATGTGATTTGATTTTGTTCTAAATGGAAAACGTGAGTATTTATGCGTCATATGCAATATCACAGAGTTGTATAAATAATATAAAAAATATTTTAAAGAAAAAATAAATGACTATTGTACCTTGTATTATATTTTTCTAATCATGAAATTCTCATGATTGTAAGCATTGTCCCGCTTATATTTAGTCTAGTTGAGAATGTCTTTTAGTTTTACAGTGAGCAATAACATATTTGAATTTGTAGCAAAATGTGAAAAATGTAGCACATATATTTCAATCAATGTGATCATTTATCACATCTAGAAATATTTTATATGTACTAAATAAAATAATGATATCAACATAATGAATATGATAACTCTTTTAAAAATAGAACACGCTGTGTTATTATATTCTGAGTCCAATTAATGATAACTTTTAATAATGTTTTAAACATATTTAAGTACATTTTTTAGACATAGTATTGAAATGTATAAAAATGTGATTATAGGCAGCTAAGACAATGTCGTTTAAAAGTGGAGAGAAAGTAAAAAATTAAATTGAAAATAAGTTGTTTTCAATGTGAGATGGGGATAAATGTAAGTGTGTTGGTGGTGGGTGGTTGAGCGATATTATTTTCTTTGTTGTAGCAATTGTATCTATACAACTATATAGTCACACTAGCAGATTTCTCATTTTGAAGACTATGTCGCGTGTGCTATACATTGTTGGATATTTTGTCATTATATACTTAGAATAGTATTTAATGCATATAAATACTATTTTTTTACTGAGTAGAAAAATGGATAGAAATATGACTCTGATCAGGTTAGACATTATATGCAGTCCCAAAGTGGAGGTAAAACATTTTCATTTTTTAATTGGACATACTATCTAGTTTATTTTTAGTCCATTTCTTGATGGATTTCGATACAACCTTGAATATGATTAAGTACTCTTTTAGACTTAGTAGAAAAATATATAAAAATATGACTTTAGTCGGCTAAGGTATTATATGCAACTGAAAATTGGAGAAAATATGACGGGAAAAAATATTTTGAATTTTAAAAAAGTTAATTGTTTGTGGGAAAGTGAATAAATATAATTAGTTGGGCAGTAGATTGTTGGGTGGCATAATTATATTTGTTGCAACACTATATGCATGCAATAGACACACTAACAAATTTCTCTCTTAAAATATTGTGTTGCACAATGCTTAAATAGATGTGTATGTGTTCCTGAGGTGATGGCGTGGATATTTTTGGATGTGATATGCTAAGAATAATTTCTCTTAAGTTTTGGTCTAGGAATATGTATTAGTCATCTATCACGATTCAGCATAAAAGAACAACTGGTATAATAAGGACTAACTATGTTGGGTAGACGGTTGTTATCTAGTAGAGTTACTATTTCTCATGACTCATACCCTTTAGGTGAAATCTAGTTGAGTCCTATAAGAAAATCAGAAGAAAATTCCTTTTGTAATCTCCCACATGACAGTATGAGTAAATAACGAATAATTTGGGCATAGAATGATATACTAAGTGCCTAGATGAAAACAAAGTATGTTATACCAGCTAAACAATGAAGTGTACATGGATAGGATATGGGGGTAGCTTCTCATATTTTAGAAAACGTGATTTGTCTCATATTAACCCTACTACACTCATAGGACAAAAGACTAGAAATAAAGAAAAATTACAATCAATAATATATTAATCATTAAGATTATTATCATTGTGCTCGTCATCATTATCAGTAATATTTATATTACTAATAATCATTATCTCCATCATAACTAAAATCATCATCAATTGAAATTGAAATCTAATGCAAATTCGAGTCAGATACATGGATCTTTTTATTTACACTTATCTTGATTAGGCAATTAGTCAAGGTTGATCATAATCCTTTTTAAGTCATTGGGGGACTGACTACAAATACAAAATTAGACATAATAGGAACTAACTTTACCGACTCCAACTCATAATAAGTTTTTATTGGTTGGACCCATCCATTCTAGAAATATAATCTCAAAGTCCACTATTTCACTAAATCTAGAGCACAAACTAGAATGTACGTAGTAACTGTACAGAAGTTTTCATGTGGCACAATGTTTTTATACACAAGAATATTTATGACCCAATGTTTATTCTAAGATATGAATGTGTATCATTAGTCCATAAAAAGTATAAGAACAACGATATGTTTGTCATTTTTTGATATAGAATGTGCTAATTGTATATAAAAATAATTGTGGCCTAGAAATCTCTTATATTCTTAGACCAGACATACAAAATAAGATCCCAAATGTAAAATTTTGTGGGTTTTATGAGTTCACGTCTATTATAGATGAGGTATAAAAGAAGAGGATCTGAACCCATCATAGATGGGTCAATTGTGGAGGGATGGCTTTGTTTGGCCATCTCTATTTGTCAAGGGTTATATACTCAACAAGATGTATTGATTCTATAAATTTTCTTATAAGCTCTTCCCAAATAAATTTATGCTTGCCTTTTCTCCTTTTCCTTACTGTCAAGTGAATGGAATTGACTTCAAATTGGTGCATTTACTCACATGGAAACATCATCTGAAGCAAATTTTATATAACATGTCATTGATATTCACCACCCCACTTTATTTCATTTATAGTTATTTCTTAACTGAACTTTCTTTATGTTATCGTACATCCATCTCAGCATATACGTGTGGAACACACTTATTTTAATGCACATTATTTTTCTACCCAATGTTCATTATAATATAACATGGTTTTTTCATTGGTGTTCTATATAACTTACCATTTAAACTAAATGATGTCTCTCAACACATATTTTTCAATTTGGACTACTCCATTTAACATGTTATTTTGTGTTTAACATTGTCTCAAGCGTCATCATCCTTTTATAAATAAAACTCAAGTTGCAAAAGTTCTCATATTTGGATGCATCCACTCCACCTGATTTGACACTACCATTCACATTCTAGAATAGAAATTACAATATATACACTCTAGTGTATTTATCTATGGTCATATATCTATTAGATTCTCATACATTTATCAAAATAGTCAATTTTGTCATTAAACATTACTAAGTTTTATATATACACAAGAAAATATATTACATAATGTTTCTTCTAGGATATGAAGGTTTATCATTGGTCCATAACAATTCATAACAACAATGATATGCTTGTCATTTTCTGATATAGAATGTGCTAATTGTACGTGAAAATATATAAAAAGAAGTATGGCCTAGCAATCATTTAGACTTTTTAGACCAGACATATAAAACAAGATCCCAGATGTAAAATTATATGGGTTGTATGGGTTCCTATCTATTGTAGATAAGGTATAAAAGAAGATGATCTAGACCCATCTTAGATGGGTCAATTGTGTAGGGATGGCTTTGTTTTGCCATCTCTGTTATATTCAACAATATGTATAGATTTTAAAATATTTGTTATAAGATCTTCCCAAATAAATTTATGTTTGCCTTGTCTCCTTTTCCTCACTGTCACCTCAATATAATTGACTTCAAATTGGTGCATTTACTCACATGACAATACCATCCGAAGAAAATTTTATGTAACATGTCATTGATATTCCCCAACGCCACTTTAGTTCATATATAGTTATTTCTTAAGTGAAATTTCTTTATCTTATCGTACATGCATCTCAGCATATACATGTGGAGCACACTCATCTTGATGGTACATTATTTTTCTACCCCATGTTCACTATAATATAACATGGTTGTTGCATTGGTGTTCTATATAAGTTACCTTTTAAACTAAACAAGGTCTCTCAACACATATTATTCAAGTTGGATTACTCCATTTAACATGTTATGTTGTGTTCCTATGACTAACATTGTCTGAAGCGTCGTGATCCTTTTTACTAATCAAACTCAAGTTGCAAAATGTATCATATTTGGATGCATCCACTCCATCCGATTTTGCACTACCATTCACATTTCAATGTAGAAATTATAATATATACATTATGTGGTCATATGGGTATTAGATTCTCATACATTTATCAAAATAGTCAATTTTGTCATTAAACTGTATTAAGTTCTATATATACACAAGAAAATTTATTACACAATGTTTCTTCTAGGATATGAAGGTGTATCATTAGTCCATAATAAAGCATAAGAACAATGATATGTTTATGATTTTCTGATACAAAATGTGCTACTTGTACATGAAAATATGTAAAAAGAACTATGGCTTAGAAATATTTTAGATTTTTTGGATCAGACATACAAAACAAGATCCCAGATGTAAAATTTAAACTACTTAGTGTCTTTTTTGTTGTCTTGTATACCTGGAATGGTATCCTTTTGAGATTCATAACAACTTCTAGTATCTCTATTTTATGTTTACTAATATGATGTATTTCATTGTACCAACAATAGTTGTTTATCTTTGAGAATCATAACTTATTGATTCCTCAAAACTTATTTCACAAGTATAATAATGTTGGAGAACATATTATAGAGCATAGTGTTAATATTAAAGTCTCATGTAGTTTTAATAAGTTTATGATATAGTATCACTCTATTTTCCTCTTTAAGGTTCCATCACTTGATTATTTGTCTTACTTGTCCTTGTTCTTTGTTTTATTCATCATCAATTTTACTATCTAAAAACTACAAGCTTTATCTCATGGAAAATTTGTATCCAAAAAATTCTTTGTATGTTTTTTCATATTTTCATCCCACTCTCCCTAAAAAATAAATTTATCAATGGAAGTAGTACATTTTGAATCTCATTATATGTAGGGTTGTAAATAGGTAGGGTAGGGTAGGGTAAAGGCTTACCCATACCTTTACCCGCATCAAAGTTGCGGGTAGAGGGTAGGGTATTACCTTTTTTCTAAAATCCTTTACCCTACCCTTACATGTACCCTTTTACCCACATGGTCAATGGGTAGGGTAACAGGTGAAATGGGTAAAGAAACATGAAGACAAATATACAATATATTCAACAACAATCTCATATTATATTTCCTACATCAAAACAAGACACTCTTAAAATGATTATTATATAATGATGATGATAATAATAATAATAATGTTTTGTGATTTACAAAAAAAAACAATATTTAACACAATATATTTCTAAAAATAAGGTCTAACTTTTTTCACACATTATTTTTTGTTGATGAATTTAGTTTTATCTCTAATAGATGACTACAAAAGATGTGACATGCTACCCTTCATTTGTTAATGTTTTGAGAATTACCATAGAACAAATTAAGAAAGTAGTGGTGTTTCTTATTGGGGCTTTTAGTATGCATTAATACATATATTATAATATGAAATTATTAACTAAAATTTATATTAATGGGTAAATGGGTAAAAGTGGGTAGGGTAAAAGATCTCTCTTACCCTACCCTCTTTAGATGTGGGTAAAGCAGGCATACGCTAAACAAGTTTTCGGTAAAATATGTGTTTACCCTTACCCTAACCTCCAACATATGGTTGGTGGGTAAACGGGTAATACCCTACCCATTTACAACACTAATTATATGACCTCAAAACATATCAAATGACAATATCTAATGTCCTCACTCCTCTATGTATACTACACATCCACCATGTACTCATTTATATCCAACATTGTTACTTCTAAATGATCATTTGAAACATATTCATTATTGATATGCTCCTCTCTCTCTCTCTCTATATATATATATATATATATATATATATATATATATCAATTGTTTGCATACATTAACTTAAATACTATTGTTTGGTTATGTTTCATGCATCAAATTCTTACCAACAACAATATTTATCCTATGGCTATGCTAATTAATCATGTATACATGATTTTATAATTTTTTCCCAATATATCTAGATCATTCCCCTTGTATTTAGTTTTGCATAAAATAACATTTATTGACTTTCCTTGTGGTCATGGCATATACTATCTTCAAAGACTTTCTTGTCAAAAGAACATTTTATAGTCTCTTACTTTAACATTTTCATTTCGTACTTTCTTGTTTAACTTCCTTCCTCAAAAAATGATGGATTTGCAGACATGCAAGCAAAAATATAGTGGGATAAGTTACATTGTCCAAACTTATTCAGTTTTTGGAAACCTTTTCTTCTTATTTAGCACAACTAAATGCTTATCAAAATTGTTTGCTTGTAAATCCCTACACATGCATGTCAGCTACATGTTGTCATTAGGTAACCACACTTCAATTGGGTTATCACAATAATTCATCTTATAGTCATAGTTCAATATGAAGGAAACAAGCCGGACAAAAGTATTAAAATTCTAATATATACCACAAGCAAATTTTGTCAACAATGGTATATCCGAAAGGAGGGGTGTGTGTAAACTTTTTCATGATGTATATCAGGTGACACTCCTCAAAAGAGTATATGTGGAATTTGTGGAAGCACACAAATGGATGTACATGACATCATCCTAATACAATCACAAAAGCATTTTTGTCTTTATATAATCAACATGGATGAGAGGAACTACATGTTATACTAGAAGAGTGGTCAAGAAAGGTGTAGTTTTTCCTTTGGCATCATAATAGCATTACACTTTATCTCTATCTCTCTCCCCCTAGTGAGTATTGATAGTTGTGGCTCACAAGTTAAGATGTGTAACCTTGTCATGCCACTTTAAATAGGAGAGACAGGAAGCAGAGTTTTCAAAACCCCGAGTAATAAAAAAGACAACAGTTGCATTTAAGTAGCTTGTTTATGAACATCCAATCAGTCCAGTTCACTCAGTCAATCATATTGTTTGAAAATTTTAGAATTCGTCATCCAACTCATTGATCTTGTCTTGTCTATCAACTCGACTACCCAGTTGACCAATCGGGTTGATCTCATCTAGTTGACTAGGTCGACTGGCCACTCGATTTATTGGACTGATTAGTCTAGTAGAACGACTAGAATTGTCATTCAACTAATTGGGATGATCATAGATCAGTTGACCAATTGGATTTTCTAGTTGATTGATCGTCTATTTAGCTCACTGATTGGACTATTCAATTGACCAATTGGGCTTCCAGACAGTCTATCATTTCTCTACTTGATTACCTAAACCCTTTTGGTAACCTATTAATATTGTGTCCTTACTTATACTCCTCTTTCATTTTCATCCTATGTTTATAACATTATAGGCTCCACGTTATGTTAGTAGTGATGTCTATAATCATATTGTGACTTCACAAATAGTGATTGATGTCTAGAAAGATATCATTACCCTCCCCCCAGCCAAGTAATTGGATAAGTTAGAGAACAACTTCAATCTAGTGTAGTGGCCAATGTTATAATGATTGTATATTTTCTTTCTCTTTGTTAATCAAATTGAATTTGAGGTATGGAAACTTCATCCTGTTAATTTTTAATCTTTGCTTCTTACTAAGAGTAGACTATTTGAGATTCACACAAGCTCGAAATCATATATTTACTGGCATGAACATGGCCATGCATTTTATGGTCTCAGACATCAAGTGGGTGGGATATCACTCCAATGAGAGATAAATTACATCTATATCGCTCACAATAATTCACATGTGTCATAGTCCATCCAAGTAGTACTTGTATGGCAATTTATTTTAAGGTCATGTTGAGTAATGTTAGAGTACACTAAGCAACATGTGATCATTGTAACAACTTTAGATTAACAACCACAATCGCTACTATCATGTTGAGAAATTATTATATTTATTCATTATCTCATTTTGAAGCAAACATCATTATTCAAATTTTCTTTTTTAATAATAAAATCAATTATGAATTATGACCTTGCAATCACTATATGACCCACTCTCAAAGTACACTACCATAAATTATAAGAGCGACAAACCTTTATGGGTGGTTGTCAACCTACCACCATTCATCCTCTTTTGTCTGACTTGAAACTGCTCATAATGTATGAAACAAACGGAGTAAATTATTATTATTATTATTATTATTATTATTATTATTATTATTATAATTATTATTATTATTATTATTATTGTTGTTGTTGTTGTTGTTGTTGTTATTTTTATTATTATTGTTGTTGTTGTTGTTGTTTTTATTATTGTTGTTTTTTTATTATTATTCTTATTATTTTTATTTTTATCATCATCATCATCATCATTACATGAAACATCATTGATGATGATGATGATGATGATGATGATGATGATGATAATCATAATCATATTCATAGTCATAATAATAATGATAACAGTTGTCAACAGCATCATAATCATAATAATAATAATATTATTATTATAATAATAAATAGTATCATATATCTGGTGTTTTGTTCTAAGAGTGCAGGATATGCAATGGGTAGATAGCTACACCTTACTGTCCACCCTCAAGGAGCAATGGCAGTCAATCGCAGTCATGGTTTGGAACAGGGAAATTCTTGAGTTTTGCTTGTTCAGACGGGATACCGATCTGGGTGATGCCTATACTAGTTGACCAGGTGCAGAGTTTGGACCTGGTTCCGGATTTTACCAGATATTTAATCTCAATCGTGTCCTCCAAAATTAAATGATCACGACCTGCAGACTTCTTGTGATTATTTTATTTTCTTTCGAAACACTGGAGTGGAGAGAACAAGTCAGTATGTTAATTAGTTCTTTCGAAACACTGGAGTGAAGATAACACTTATGTTATCACTGTCTGTCGGATTCATTGCTACAGTGGTAGTCTGTTTATCTTAGATCGATTTTATTTCTTATAAAACTTTAAATTTTTTTCTCCCGCTGGTTTGCGATGACTTAGGAAGCCACCGCTTATTCCTTCTGGTGACGATTTCACCAATAATTGTAGTGCAGTTTGTGGCATACATACAATACAAGGATCCGCCATTTATATGACTACTCGGACGTTTATGTGCACTACTAAACCTAGCATCTCTTCCATCATATTCCAATCATCAAAATCAGTTTTTTGTTAGCCAAGTTTTTCTTTTCTTCTGTTTTGAGATACCTCAGAATAAGCTTCTTCCAATCAGAGACCTCCACGAGGCAACTGATCACCAATTCTTCAGCTTATAAATATCAATTCACTTCCACTATACTTTTATCACCAACCAACGATCATCCCCTCGACACAAGGGCAAACACGTGAACAAACCCCACTCGAAATATATATAACTATATCAGTAGCAACCTAATCGATACTCACCGTCAAGTGCAAACTGCTGATCTCTAGCTCCGTATGATATCACTCAGGGATAATGTAGACTATGCACTGCAAGATGTTAGCTGCGTCGATATTATCGGTCAAACCAAGTAAATTGAATCAGGAAAGCTACGTGTCTGCCAGGCCAATTAAGTTAGAAGAGGTTAGCATCAGACTGGGGAGCCATATAATGATGCATCCTGTGGTACCAAGGAAAGCCACATGGCCAGCACTTAACCAAGAAACCAAAGTCAACAACGCTTGCAATAATTCGCATTTCTTTAAGATGAGATGCGGAACGAATCCAGTAGTCCTTGTGTACCTTCCGGTTTAGTAGAGTAATTATTGCGAACGTGAACTACTTGAGTTGATGATTGACCTTATACTGCTTGTAATGACAAAACTAATGATAATGATATAATGTTGTAACAATCTACGTAAGTCTGATGAGAGGAAGCTACCGAGAAAACAAGCTCCGTTTGTGAGATGACGTGCCAAATACCATGTATCTTGTCATCCGATACATGGCCAATTTCAATGACTAGAAAGCCGGCCCTTCCTAAAGAGGGACGCAAATATCATTGGAAGACTCTAGAGCTTTGCAGTTTCCCGAAGTTGAAAACACATTATAACATAATCAGAAAACGACTTTGGGTTAGGTAGCCTCAATCATGTATAGGATAAGGGTGTCGAGCATAGATAAAACTATTGGAAACCTTGTTGTTTTCCTGTCATGTATGACGATAAACCTCTTCTCCATTGAAGGGGCTAGTCACAGCCAAAGCTCATAGAACAATAATGGCCCCAAGAAAGTGAGGGTGGTGGGAGAGGAGGAAAATCGGAAGGTTTGTCCGCTTTATCGTCTGAATTTTTACACCAGCAACTCATCAACAATATTAAGAGCTAGTTTGGTAGGGTAAAGTTGGGCTGCAAAGTGTGATTTTGCATGCAGTATGAAAATGCATTATAGATTCATAATTGTTCACCCGGCTACACACTGCAAAATATCCATACAGTAGGAACTGTGACTCTAAGAAGAAGAAAATAAGTGGTGGCATGGAAGGAGATAAGTACTGACATTCACTTCATTTCAACTAGTTTTACAATACTTTGTACGGTTGGATGTTACTGCATTTTAAATTTGATGTGGTACTTGGTTTGTAGTTTTCACACATAATCAATGTACTTAATGTCTTAGTTGTTTGTTGGCGAGATTATGAAAATACACTATTTCTAGAAGTTATATTTGGTTATATGGATTTTAACAACTTGAAGCAGTGTTTATATAAGGAGTAATGATACAAAACATCCATCTTGCATATGGAGACACAATGCATTAATGAGGTAAAATGTGGGTGTCAAAAAAGCCCATGGCCTACAAGGCCACATTGAAAAAGACACATGCATGGAAGGGGGGTGGCTATATATGTTACACATGCTATATGCATGTTTTCATTCAAAGCTATTACTATCCAAAATCACATGTCTAATCTGAGTGGACTACATATTTATTACCAATGTGAATATAATTTCCCAAGTTCAATTGTACAAATCACTTATGCATTACCACATTCCAAGTTTTTCTAGTTGTGACAATTCTTATTTTCATATTTGTGACACAATATTATTGTTTTATGCATGTATTATTGCTCAACTACAATGATATACTATAGGTCATAAGCTATGCATTGTCTATCATGCATGGCAACATTTCTATCATGTATGGGAAGCCTTACTGGTTTGTTGTCATGGCATGGTGATAAACCTTCAAGTTATTTTCCACGGAAGGGTCAATCAGAAGCCAAAGTTTGAGGGATAACAATGGGCCCAACAAAAAGAACAATAATATGGAACGAGTCATGTGCTTGATGAAAGTCGTAATATCACTTCATCAACCCAATGAGTCATGCACTTAATGAAAGTTGTATTATCATTTCATCAACCCAATTATCATGACTTATTGTCATTAAGATTTGCAAATACGTGTTACGATTTGAATGTTGTTGTGTTGACATTAAATGAAAAACGGTGTACTTCATTTCATTGTGATATATTTTCAACTCAATTTGCACAAATGGATATTGGTGTACTTGAAATTAATTACATAGCTTGTAGTATTCATAGATGATGGATGTGCTCAAAAGGTTGTATGCATGAGTAGAGCGGCTTGAAAATGTGTTGTTCAAATGTAACTGAAGAAATTATTAAATGAAAAGTGACGATCTAAAACCCAAGGCATCCTATAGAGAGAGAGAGATAAAAGGGAAGAGGGTGAAGACTTTTGACTCATTGATTTATTTATTCTTCATATTATGTATGTGTATATTCGTTGGTTGTGTTATATACAAAGTTGGACACAAGAGAAGGGGAAAAAGATATATATATATATATATATATATATATATATATATATATATATATATATATATATATATATATATATATATAAGAGAGAGAAAGAGAGAGTCAAGCTAGAACACACTTGAGTGTATTCTAGCCTAACCATATATAATATATAATATATATACATATATATATGTATATATACATATATATATGTATATATCTGTATGTATATATATATGTATGTATATATATATGTATATATATGTATGTATGTATATATATATATAGAGAGTCAGGCTAGGATACACTCGAGTGTACGGATCGCACGAATACACTCAAGTGTGTTTGCATATCAAGACTATTTTTTGCAAAATTTAAACCATTGATCTTCACCGTCATACTATAACTAGGCTACATACAAGTTTTGAGCCCATTTGGATGAGTGTAAGTCACTCATCCAAGGGCAACAAAATCGACGCGCGAAACTAATTTGAAATGTATAATTTTTACGGTCTTCATAACATGAGCTATACATATCCAAATGTGCTAAATGTTTTTGTATGAGTTGTTCACGAGATGTTTAATTCGATCAATGGATTAGATTTTCAAAAAAAATATTGCATCATGAAAAACTACTTGAGTGTATTCCACTCCGGATACACTCGAGTGTATTCTAGCCTGACTATATATATATATATATATATATATATATATATATATATATATATATATATATACACACACACACAATGGCTCGTATAAGAGAAAGGAAAGGAAGAGAGTTCAGTCAAGTAAAATGCATTAAGAATGAAGATGGTAGAGTGTTGGTGAAGGATGATGATATCAAGAACCAATGGAGAAATTACTTCCATAAGATTTTGAATGAAGAAATCTGCAAATAATGTTAGCGACTCATGTGATGTGTACAAGAGATATCATTTACACATGATCGAGTTTCAATATTTGAGGTCAAGAATGCATTAAAAAATATGAAAATGAGAAAGGAATGCAGACTAGTCAGTATTCCCGTTGGTTCATGGAAGAGTATGGGGATGAAGGAGTCATGTGTCAAAAAATTTCTTAAACAAGATCATGAAGACCCAAAAGATGTCGGATGAATGGAGAAATAGTACTATAGTCCCCATTTAAAGAAAAAAGGTGATGTTCAGAGTTGCACAAATGATAGAGGTATCAAGTTGATGAGTCACACAGTGAAGCTTTGGGAGAGGATTATTGATAGAGGCTAAGATCTATACTGTAGATATGAAATAACCAATTTGGTTTCATGTTTGGATATCCACAATCAACCCTTATCTTTTTGTTCTTGTTATGGATGAGTTGACAAAGAATGTATAGGGTGATATTCCTTTGTGTATGTTTTCTATTGATGATATTGTATTGATTCATGAAATTAAAGATGGATGGAATAATAAAGTTGAACTTTGGAGAAAAGCATTGGAATCAAATGGATTCATGATTAGTAGGAGAAAAACTACATATATACATTGCGATTTTAGCCAATCTTGTAGTGGGAATGCTGGAGCCAAGATGGAAGGAGTAGACATAGCAAAACGTGATAAATTTTGCTACTTGGGTTCTATTATATAAATAGATGGGGATGTCCAAAGTGAAGTTTGTCACAAGATCACTGCAGGATGTTGAAATGGAGGAGTGCAACTAGATTATTATGTGATCATAAGAACCCTCTCCGATTAAAAATCAAGTTTTATAGAAGTGTTATACGGCCATCCATGCTTTATGGGAGTGAATATTGGGTGCTGAAGAAATAAGGTCTCAACAAGATGAACGTGGCTGAAATGCATATGCTGAGATGGATGTGTGGGAAGACAAGAAAATATCACATGACAAAAGATGATGTCAGGAATAAAGTGGGGGTTGTGAGCAATCAGGACAAGTGGTGTGAGGGCCAACTCAGATGGTATGGTCATGTGCAACATAGACAAACAAATGCACCTATAAAGTAATGTTGTTGAGTCAAGCACAATTAATAGAAGAAGAGGAAGGCATAAATTAGCATGGGAAGAACTTATAAAGAGAGATTTTGAATCTCTACTCCTCGACCAAAATATGACCCATGATAGAGCTGAATGGAAACAAAGGATCCATGTACCCAACCTCAATATAATTGGGACTGAGGCTTAGATGATGGTGATAATGTTGATGATGATGATATTCTTTTTGTTCCATTAGACATTGTTACTGTTATAATGCATTAATGTTTTCAAAATTATTTAGATTCTACTTGAATGTCATATTTCCGCTTTTGTTTTAGTTGTTAGTGATGTGAATATCATTATGTGTTCAATTTAATAAATTTTCTATATATTACCACATTCCATGTTGTTCAAGCTATGAAGATGTGTTTTTTAACATTGTATCTTGTTGCTTATCTATACATGTAATGTTGCTAGACCATACATTTGCAATGCTAATGTAATGGCCATCAATCAAGTACTATGTGTGTATGATAATGTATTTTGCATCTCACACCTTTCTAGATATGAGTACGTGCTAGGCTCATTCTAAAGGTATATGTTTATTTCTCGACATATGTACCATTCCTTCAATGCATATAATTGTGGTGATGTCTATTGTTGATACATAGCTTAACACTTGGTTAACTTTTGTTGGTTTTTTATTATTGTGTTACACTACATATCATTGGCATGTACACTAACAGATGATTAAGAATATAACTAAGCACTCAATGCATCCATGTGAGAGTAATAACACATAACTAAAAATATATGTTGTACATCCTCTCTCTCTATTTGAAATACACTCATGTGTTCCTATGCATTGTGCACCCCTAACTGACCTTTTCTGTCTTTTTGGACCAAATTTTCTCTATCATGTATCTCTCCCTAATAGATATGTGTGAGACCCCTAACCTTAATTAAAGTGTTGAAAAAGCATAATTATCAGAATTTAATTCTTATAACCCTAATATAATCTTTTGATATGATTTGAAATCATAAGACAAGCTTAAGTTTCAAATTTGGTCCAATTTGGACATTGTTTGAACTATGCAATTTTATGCACATTTTGGACTTTTCTGCAATTTACCCAATTGAGATGTTTTCTTTGCAATTTATCACTTGCATTATGTTCCTTGGATATTCTCTCATCATTCTTGATCTTGTTGAGCCATGGGGTGCCTATTTAAACCTTGGTTTGAAGGTGTTTTCCTCAAGGGTATTTTAGGGTTTATCCCTTCATGGATGAACTACCTTTAGTAGCTATCAACTAATGAATTGTTTGTTTTTCTTAAAAATTCAAGAAACGAGGGATAAGCATGTCTCTATATATGGTGGGAGAGATGCTTGTGTGTTTTCTTCTATATTCTTAATAGTTTAAGGCCATGGACACTTTGAAAGATACTAGAACTTCAACTTTTTCTTTTTCTTTTTCTTTATCTTAAAGTTTCATATACTTATCCCTAAGCACCCAAATGAGCCATTTTCTCTCCACCACTTCCCTCCTTCTATGAACCTCATTCTCCCTCTATTCTACTGCAAATTTCCTATCCAAGGAAGAAGAATGAGGGGATCTTCTTGGAAAAAAAAATCTAGGGTTGCAATTGACTTCCTTTTAGGGTTTGAAAAGCTTCCTTCTAGTTATTTTAACCTAAAAGAGCAAGAATCCCCTTATTTCCTCCATTTATTTCCTTTCTATCCTTCCTCCTACCTTTCTCCAGGTCGGAACCTTGTTGTTACACAATAGAAATTGCTCTAAAGCTCTAAAACCCTACCTTTCTTGCTCCTTATGCTTAGGGTTTGCTCATGTGATGAAGAAAGGTGCTAGATGGACGAGTTCATAGCATATGATTGGATTTTCTACCCTACCTACTCGTGTTTTCTTATGTTTGGGAATTTATCTTTTAATTAGAGGCAAGTTTTATAACTTGCTCCATGTTTATTTCTTACCATAAGTTTGCTAGTTCATGTTCTTGCTTGAAAATGATGATTCGTGCACTAAAAAGCTATGCTTGACTTGGATTTTGATTTTTATAATGTTCCCTATTATAATTTCAATTCTAGATGAACTTTTGATCATGTGTACATTATTCCTATGGTATAATATGACTTCGATTAGGTTGGTTTGACAACCTATAGTGCTAAACACCTATCAACCAATGGTCAATTTTAGGGTTTAAAGCTGATTTCTTCTATAAACACATGACTCGATGGTGGTACCATTGCAACAACCGATGGTGTTTTCTTCATGAAAACTTATGGTGGTGACCAAGGGTGTCAACTTACGTTCACCCCTTAGGTCAGGTGTTGTCCTAATTAGAAGCCTAGTGATTAACAACTAAGTATCCTAATGATGCTATCAATCAATGGTGATATTAGTTTGATATTTGACATTGATTAATGAATATAGTGTTGATCTAACAACCTATGGTGACTTAATGGTCACTAATGATGGTGGATCATGTCTCCAAAACCTATGGTGAGTTAATCATATAGTTGTAGCATCAATTAAGCATTAGAACAATGGTTTCTTCGGTCACTTGATGCAATGGTCAGACCTATACTGTAATTGATGGTTTTAACATATGGACTTGACCCAATGGTCAATATCTATTGTTTATTACTCCAATAAAGTGGAATGATGGATAATTTAATATGTTGGTCCTAATAATGTGATTTATATGTTTTCCTTTATATGATCAACTTAAGGAGCTTACTTGTTGACAATGGATGGCTTGTTTTAAATGAACCGTCGATTATGGGTTTTACCCTACTCTCAATAGAACCCTTATTATTGTTAATCAAAGGATTTCTAGGGTTAAATGGTGACTTTTATAGATCACAACTCAATAACATCATATATGATTCATTCAAGGTGTTTACTTATGTAAACGACCAATGGCTTTACCTTTTCAACATTTCATGGGTAGAAGTTGATACCTCAATATTCCCATTGTTTTGGGTGAAGCGTGTAGTATAATATTATGATTTAAATGATGAGAGTTTGATGGTTCAATGCCTTAAACTTATAGTCTTACCCTTTCCCCCATATGATTATGATTTATAATCACCACAATGAATTAATGGGTAACCCTAATGAGGTATATCTTGTTATACCCAGCTTTAATATAACTAAATGATGGTAATTGGGTATGAATAGTCCTTGAATGACTAATACAATCATGGAGTACTCTCGTATTGTTGTTGAAACCCTAGTATGCTATAACCTGATGATTACACCAAGATTTATGTGTTGGTTCATACTTGAGAATAGTATGGAATGTGATGGTGATGCTTCACCTTATGCATACATGATCCAATGGGGATGTCGTGAGTTAGGGTTTGGGTATGAGTGATGGTTAGTAACATTAATATAATTTATCTTGTTGAACCTAACTCTAATGCAAATAGATAAAGATGAGAATTCATGATTAACCTTATTATATGATGGCATGATGGTGAAATAACCTCCTTAATATGATCATAACCTTAATATGTTAATTGGTGGTTATCATAGCCACATGGTTGATACTTTCTTATGCTAAACATATGCATTATGAATATGATGAGGATTAATCATATCTAGATTCCTTGCATGTGGATGTGATAGAGGAATGTTCTTAATGTTAATATAACCCTGCTATGATTGTTTCATGAATATCTCTTAGCTCATTAATGCACTATTGTGCTGATCTTGTATATTATATATAAGTGATGTTGTTGAGCCTTGTTATAAGTCATGCAAAGATAATGATGATCTTGCAGGGAATAGTATGATGGTCATAATTACCTTTGGGCATGGTTGAGCCTTGAATGAGGTGTAATTCTCTTGTGTGGATAAGGGTTGATACCCTATGATATTGTGAAAAGGATTTATATCTTGTGATAGTATGATGACTAGTGTAGCCTCATGAATTCAAGTGAATAGTACCATGTGATGATGAGATGAGAAATTATGTTTCACACATTTTATATCTTTTGAAGTTGTGATATTTATATGCTTGCTAGAAGTGAATTAGGGTTTGTATGTCCACTTGTTTGATGCAGTCTTAATTCACCCAATTGGCATAACTAATCAAATGAAACTCTTATCATGTAGTGCCATGTGCCATAGATCCATCTGAGTGTCAGAACTTGCCAGATGGTGAAATGAGTAGTCCTAAGGGAAATTCGGAGTGCATGTTCAAGAGTATGTGGGCTTCTTGTCATCCTAAATTCAAGTGTTTAGGGAGGATGAATGTGATCATACCTAGACCTCGGTTTGAGAATGGTTGCGGTCGTGTATCGGTGATTGTAAATGTGACGAGATTAGAGGACAACTGTGGTTGTACCTCAGATGGTAGGGTATGTGTACCCACCTCCTTTCACTAGTGTCGTGACTTGTACCAAAGATAGACTAGGATGTTAGCAGCTTGATCTTATGTGTCGTTGTGGCAGACTCATACTGACAAGGGGAGGAGAAGATCTTAGGAGTCCGGCTCTTTCTAGATCTTGTATGACACTAATTGTGACCAAGCGGTGGTCAGTTGGAACTTGAGTAGTATCCTCAAATTCCTCAGGGAATAATAAAAGATGTAAGACAGTCGTGTATCATATCTATTTAGGGTTATATACAACGCTTCATATTGGATGATAACCCTTGTTTTCTTTCTTTTCATTGAAGATCATGTATAGTACAATAAGAGATAATAGATATGTTTATGTTGTAGTTATGCTCATGTTGTAAACATGCTTATGTTGTCAAATATACTGACACTGATGGTTAAGATGATATTGCTAGCTATGTTTAATATTGTTAGCCATGCCTATGTAATTATAAATGCTTAAACTGCTAATCATGCCTATTTACTTAATTATGCTATGATGTTACTTCTACTTATGATATATATTTGTTCACTTTATTTGAGATGCCAATATTGATAGCCATGTTATGTTATTAGATATATTCATGATGTCAGGGATGCTTATGCTACTAGATTGCTTGTGTTGTTAGCAAGGAATATGATGATAGTCAGATTAATGATAATGATTGTTATTAGATGCAACTTGATGATATTTGAGTATATATCTATCTAGAAAAATGGATTTATTTGTTATCTATATATGCGTTGATGATCATACTTGTTGCTAAGATTATTTGATTAATCTATTTAATATACTTGAACTATACAATCTATTCAATTGATTATTAAATACTCCAACTACTTAGTTATCTACTATTTAAAATGTTGTAATCAGTGAGCGTTGTTGGAGGTTATATCTCTTGTTGGGACATGGGTGGTTCGCCACATTTTTTTAGGTAATCGGAAGTGACGAAAACAAACATGTGACAGCAAAGAGGATATATAGTAATGAATCTTTGAGAAAGGTGATTAGATGTCTAGTGTGTCCTAGAGTCATCCTTGTACTCTCAGGTCTGGGGAGGAAAAGTGGTGTTTCAAACAAATTAGAATTGTGTTAGCATGTTAACGTTTGTTGTGTGGCATATATAAATATAGTTCACCTATGTAAATATGTTGTAGCTAAGGTGATAGAACAATTTGTATCAAATTCATGGCATAGTATGGATACAAGAAAGATATTGGGATCTTATGTAAATATTTTTGAGCGGGTGTTGATGTTGAAATCAATTTAAATTTACCCATATTTTTTGGGTATGTGGTTAATTGGTGATTGATTGTGTTTTATGTTTTGAGTAATCTCATTTAGTGTAACTAGTTCTCACAAGTTGGTATCAGAGCTTCAGGTCCATTGAGTTTAAAGGGACACTAGGACTTAGGACTAGGATTATGCCTAAGTTATGAACAAGACACAAAAATATGGTGCATACTGCCTAATCTCAGTATGTGGGTGCTCTGTCCAGGTATTCAATTATTGAAGAAAAGGTAAGTATGGAACCTTTAGATTGTTTTCTTCTTGACTCTGATCAAATAGTCATTCTGAAACTATTTAAAGAGCATAATGAAGCATAAATCATGGTGCAGATAACTAAATATTACCTCAAGAGAAGGTGAGGATTACATCATTATCTATCAAAACTTGAATTGTTGGTAGCTAAAGAGAAAGACACAACACCAAGAAATCTAAATCTGGATATAAATAAGAAAAAGAGGAGTTCTTGAAGATGTGATTCAAGAAGATAATAAAGTAAAATACATATAAGTCTATGCTTATAAAGTGATTCAAGGTATAAAATCCACATAAGATGGAGAGAACTCCAATGATAAGTATAAAATGAGAAGATAAATGAGAACAATGACAAAGGAATAAGGTGGAACCTGAGTTAATCTCAGACCAACCAATGTGTAAGAAAGTGTTAATATGAAATATGATGATTTACTTGTTGATAAGTGGATGAAAAACATAATAAAATAACAGAACATACCCAATGTGATAAATAGTCATTAAGAAAGGAGTAATGAGATATGTTAATCATGATGATTCCTATGCTAATGGCAAGGAACCCGAAATGAAAAAGGTAAAATGATACATAAGAAGTTGTAACATGCATAATGAAAATAGAATTGGCTACCTTTTTGCTAAGTGACCCTTGAACAATGTTTCTATGATGTGGGAAGTGTGTTTCTATTTTTTTCTTTATTTTCTAGGGTACAACTTTCAAGTGGATCATTTCCACTTTGTATGTGTGGATTCATTGTAAACATGAGTGTGGATAGCTTATTATAGCATAAGGTTGTTTCGCCTATGGTTTTAAGATCTTAAATTTTGTGATGAGTTTTCTTTTGAGCCTTCCAATAATTAGGAAGACTCCTCTTATATGTCATGATATTTGTTATTTTGATAAAAGTATATGAGATTAGGATGTGAGTTCCTTATAGCACATGAGGTGGATACCAAGTTAATGAATCTTGGTATCTAAGATGTATCAATAGTATGAGAAATATGTGAAGGTTGGAGATGTCTATTAAATGAACATTCCAAGTGTTCCTCCCCCTTAGAGAGAGAGAGTTGATGATGACCCTCTAGATATTTTTTGGTAGGAAAAAAAAGTGTTTTTATATCGTGTATGGTTTAGTGATAGATGGGAAAGACCACTATCAAGGATATATGGTTTGTTGATCAGTAAACATGTGCTATCATATTCCTTTAAGATAAAATATCCTTTATACATAAGATTTAGAGTGGATGACACAAGTTACATGACCATGATGAGTTTAGGATTATGTCCTTTAGATTAACCAATGTGCCAATAGAATTTATGAATAGGAGAACCAAAGTGTTCAGGTCATGTCTTACAAGTTGTAGCAAGCTTTGAATGATGAAATCTCAACATATTTCAGAGATGGTCATTAACATGGTTAACATCTTTGCTAAACCTTAAGAATGTTGAAGCAACTGTACTCATGTGTGACAAGTCTAGAAAGAATGAGTTGATGGTTGATTAAAGTATCCTCTTGGAGTTATGATACCTCTGTTAAACATGTTATGTGAATCCTGATAAGATGAAGACAATGTCATTTCTCTACCCCTAACAAGGTCAATTAGGAAGTTATATTTGTTAACGGTTACATACAAATGTATGATTCTTCAACCAAATAGATGGTCAGTCCACCATTGAGATGATTGGAGAATCCTCTAAACACATATTCCTCATAGTTATTGAAAATTAGGGGATGCCTACATGGTTGATTGAGTTGTTAATTACAACAACCATTAAAGGATAATAGAGATGAAACCTTATAAAGTTAAATATGATAAGAGATACATAATATTCTATGTTTGATAAGAGCGAACGAGTATGACTTTTGAGTAATGTGTTGATACAATAGATATAATTTTAGGATGATAGATAGAATTTAAAGTTGAAAGTTACTATTAGATTTGTACAGGTGGAACAACATGTTTCTATGTTCCATATTTGCAAATGTCTTCTTATGTGGGGGTTTTTGTGCTGACCCAAGATAAGATATGTATGAATCGAAAGAGAAGAACATGAACTCTATAAGAGTGATGTGACATTACCATAATATGGAAGTAACCATGTGTAAATTTTAGGATGACGTGCATGATAATTGTCCATCTATGTGTATCTTGGATTTTGGGGGTGAAATCCCTATTAGGGGTTTATGGTTGTGAGACCCCTAACCTTGATTAAAGTGTTTAAAAAGCTTAATTATCATAATTTAATTCTTATAACCCTAATATAACCTTGTGATATGCTTTTAAATCATAATACAAGCTTAAGTTTCAAATTTTGTCCAATCAAACATTGTTTGAGCTAGTTATGCAATTTTATGCATATTTTGGACTTTTCTACAATTTACCCAATTGAGAGGTTTTGTCTGCAATTTATCACTTGAATTATGTTCCTTGGATATTCTCTCATCATTCTTGAGCTTTTTGCGCCATGGGGAACCTATTTAAATCTTGGTTTGAAGGTGTTTTCCTCAATAGTATTTTAGGGTTTACCCCTTCATTGATGAGCTACCTTTAGTAGCTATCAACTAATGAATTATTTGTTTTTCTTGGAAATTCAAGAAACTAGGGACAATCATGTATCTATGGATGGTGGGGGAGCTTCTTGTGTTTGTGATTGTATATTATTAATAGTTGAAGGCCATGGACACTTAGAAAGATACTCGAACTTCAACTTTTTCTTTTTCTTTATCTTAAAGTTTCATATAATTATCCCTAAGCACCCAAACAAGCCATTTCCTCTCCACCACTTCCCTCCTTCTATGAACCTCGTTCTCCCTCTGTTCTTATGCGAATTTCCTATCCAAGGAATAAGAAATAGGGGATCTTCTTGGAAAAAGAATCTAGGGTTGCAATTGACTTCCTTTTAGGGTTTGAAAAGCTTCCTTCTAGTGATCTTGACCTAAAAGAGTAAGAATCCCCTTCTTTCCCCATATATTTATTTTTTATCCTTCCTCCTACCTTTCTCCAGGTTGGAACCTTGCTGTTCCATGGTAGAAATTGCTCTAAAGCTCTAAAACCCTACCTTTCTTGCTCCTTATGCTTAGAGTTTGTTCATTTGATGAAGAAAGTTGCTAGATGGATGAGTTCACATCTTATGATTGGATTTTCTACCCTACATACTCATTTTTTCTTATGTTTGTAAGTTTATCTTCTAGTTAAATGCAAATTTTATAACTTTCTCCACGTTTATTGCTTACCATAAACTTGCTAGCTCATGTTCTTGCTTGAAAATGATGATCCATGCACTAAAAAGCTATGCTTGACTTGGATTTCTATTTTTATAATGTTCCCTATTCTAATTTTAGTTCTAGATGAACATGTGATCATGTGTATGTTATTCGTAAGGTATTATATGACTTGGATAAGGTTGGTTTGACAACCTATGGTGCTAAGAACCTATCAACCAATGGTCAACTTTAGGGTTTAAAGCTAATTTCTTCTATAAACACATAACTCGATGGTGGTACCATTGCAAAAACCGATGGTGTTGTCTTCATGAAAACTAATGGTGGTGACCAAGGGTGTCAACTTACGTTCACCCCTTAGGTTATGTGCAGGCCTAATTAGAAGCCTAGTGATTAACAACTAAGTACCCTAATGATGCTATCAATCAATGGTGATATTAGTTTGATATTTGATGTTGATTAATGAATATTGTACTGATCTAACAACCTATGGTGACTTAATGGTCACTAATGATGGTGGATAAGGTCTCCAAAACCTATGGTGAGTTAATCATATAGTTGTAGCATCAATTGAGCCTTAGACCAATGGTTTCTTGGGTCACTTGATGTAATGGTCGAACCTATCTTATAATTGATGGTTATAACATATGAACTTGACCCAATGGTCAAGATATAATGTTTATTCCTCCAATAAAGTAAAATGATGGCTAATATAATATTTTGATCCTAAGAATGTGATTTACATGTTTTCCTTTATATGATCAACATAAGGAGATTAATTGTTGACAATGGATGTCTTGTTTTAAATGAACAGTCGATTATGGGTTTTACCCTACTCTCAACAGAACCCTTATTGTTGTTAATCAAAGGATGTCTAGGGTTAAATGGTGACTTTTATAGATCACAACTAAAAAACATAATAGATGATTTATTCAAGGTGTTTACTTATGTAAATGACCAATGGCTTTACCTTTTCAACATTTAATGGGTATAAGTTGATGCCTAAATATTCCCATTGTTTTGGGTGAAGCATGTAGTGTAATGTTATGATTCAAATGATGAGCATTTGATGGTTCAATGACTTAATATTGTAGTCTTACCCTTTCCCTCATATAATTATGATTTATAATCACTATAATGAATTAATGGGTAACCCTAATGAGGTATAGCTTGTTATACCTAGCTTTAATATAACTAAATGGAGGTAATTGGGTATGAATAGTCCTTGAATGACTAACACAATAATGGATTACTCTCTTATTGTTATTTAAACCCTAGTATGCTATAACCCTATGGTTACACCTTGAGTTATGTGTGGGTTCATACTTGAAAATAGTATGGAATGTGATGGTGATTCTTCACCTTATGCATCCATGATCCAATGGGGATGTCGTGAGTTAGGGTTTGGGTATGAGTGATGGTTAGTAACATTAATATAATTTATCTTGTTAAACCTAACTCTAATGCAAATAGATAAATATGAGTATTCATGTTTAACCTTATTATATGATGGCATGATGGTGAAATTGTTGGCTAAATTGACATTAGTATAATCCTTTTGTTTCGATGATGACAAACATTTCATTCTTGTCGATCTAACATGCTACTTGAGTGTTGCAGGAATAAAGTGGATGACAAATATTTGGAAGATCTATATGTTAAATTGCTTTAATTTCATGAATGTAATCAATTGTAAAACATGTACAATATATATAATGTACAAGTACTTAGACATCATGTAAATCAAGCGTTAGATCTTCCCTAGCCAATCAAAACACTTAGATTGGTCATCCCCTAAAATATTGTCACATCTGCACACTCATACACACACTTAGTACTTAGTTTAAAATGTTGAAACGGGGTCATTCTCGGTCGACAAACTCCTCGACCGAGACACTCTCGGTCGACAAATTCCTCGACCGAGATTGACCCAAGTAGTCGTTAGACCCAGCAGACAAGGTGGTTGGGAGTTGGAAATGAACGTTGTAAACACTTGCTCCAGGACTTCCCTCGCTCGACAAAACTTCGACCGAGAAGGACTCTCGATCGACAAATTGTCGACCGAGATGAGTTCTGTCTGCACTTTTCAGAATTAATTAACTAGCCATTGTTAAAGCAACTAATGGTTACCTAACGGCTAGTTAAGCACTAAGAACCCCCTAGAAAGTGTCTAGAACGTCCTTAAGCACTTGTAGGTCATTCCTATAATTAGGACATGCCTTAGGACACCTAAACTCACTCATATACACTTGTGCTATACTTGAGATTACACTTGCAATTGGCAATCTGTTTTGAGCAATTGAGCAACACTAGCGTTGGCTACTCATTCCCTTGCTCTAAATTCGTGTCCTATAGGCTAGCATCTCCTATCCACAACACTTACACTTCTATATATATTGGTTAGGAGATCAAAATGCTTGATATAGGAAATCAAGCCTTGTGCTACAAGTGGTATTGTAATTTCTATTTTTCCTTCTTGTTCCTTTTATCTTTTGTATTCTCCTTGATACTCCTAGGGTTGGAGGCTGTGGATTGGAGAAGGTTCTTCTCGGTGGAGAAGGTGGACTTCGGACTACTTCAAGAAGGTTGTTGCAACGGGAAGCTACTTCAAGAGGAAGGCTACTTCAAGGGGGAGCTTGAAGTTACATCAAGAAGGCTGCTTCAAGGTTGGTACAACTACTTCTAGGTGAAGGCTGTTCGAAGGGTTTGGTGAAAGAATTGTAATTTTATGTAATATCCTTATGAGGTAATAAAATTTAATTCTTTCAAAATCCTGGTTGGGTAAGCAACCGGGGAGTGGATTGACTGCCTTAGTATTTTCTAAGGTTGAAACCACTCTAAATCCTTCTCCCCTTGTCCAATATTTTTGTGATTGGTTGTTTGAGTTAAAATACTTTAAAATATCCATAAGAACCTATTCACCCCGACCTCTAGTGGTTTTTCAGAAATAACCTCCTTAATATGATCATAACCTTAATATGTTAATTGGTGGTTATCATAGCCACATGGTTGATACTTTCTTATGCCAAACATGTGCATTCTGAATACGATGAGGGTTAATCATATCTGGATTCCTTGCATGTTGATGTGATAAAGGAATGTTCTTAATGTTAATATAACCCAGATATGATTTTTTATGAATATCTCTTAGCTCATTAATGCAATATTGTGTTGATCTGGTGTATTATATATAAGTGATGTTGTTGAGCCTTGTTATAAGGCATGCAAAGATAATGATGATCTTGTAGGGAATAGGATGATGGTCTTAATGACCTTTGGGCATGGTTGAACCTTGAATGAGGTGTAATCCTCTTGTGTTGATAAGGGTTGATACCCTATTATATTGTGAAAAGGATTTATATCTTGTGATAGTATGATGTCTAGTGTAGGCTCATGAATGGCAAGTGAATAATACCATGTGACGATGAGATGAGAAATTATGTTTCACATATTTATATCATTTGAAGTTGTGATATTTATATGCTTGCTAGAAGTGAATTAGGGTTTGTATGTCCACTTGTTTGATGCAATCTTAATTCACCCAATTGGCATAACTAATCAAATGAAACTCTTATCATGTAGTGCCATGTGCCATAGATCCATCTGAGTGTCAGAACTTGCCAGATGGTGAAATGAGTAGTCCTAAGGGAAATTCAGAGTGCATGTTCAAGAGTATGTGGGCTTCTTGTCATCCTAAATTCATGTGTTTAGGGAGGATGACTGTGATCATACCTAGACCTCAGTTTGAGAATGGTTGCGGTCATGTCTCGGTGATTGTAAATGTGACGAGATTAGAGGACAACTGTGGTTGTACCTCAGATGGTAGGGTATGCGTACCCACCTCCTTTCACTAGTGTCGTGACTTGTACCAAAGATAGACTAGGATGTTAGCAGCTTGATCTTATGTGTCGTTGTGGCAGACTCATACTGACAAGGGGAGGAGAAGATCTTAGGAGTCCGGCTCTTCCTAGATCTTGTATGGCACTAATTGTGACCAAGCGGTGGTCAGTTGGAACTTGAGTAGTATCCTCAAATTCCTCAGGGCATAATAAAAGATGTAAGACAGTCGTGTATCATATCTATTTAGGGTTATACACAACAATTCATATTGGATGATAACCCTTGTTTTCTTTCTTTTCATTGAAGATCATGTATAGTACAATAAGAGATAATAGATATGCTTATGTTGTAGTTATGCTCATGTTGTAAACATGCTTATGTTGTCAAATATACTGACAATGATGGTTAAGATGATATTGCTAGCTATGTTTAATATTGTTAGCCATGCCTATATAATTATAAATGCTTAAACTGCTAATCATGCCTATTTACTTAATTATGCTATGATGTTACTTCTACTTATGATATATATCTGTTCACTTTATTTGAGATGCCAATATTGATAGCCATGTTATGTTATTAGATATATTCATGATGTCAGGGATGCTTATGCTACTAGATTGCTTGTGTTGTTAGCAAGGAATATGATGATAGTCAGATTAATGATAATGATTGTTATTAGATGCAATTTGATGATATTTGAGTATATATCTATCTAGAAAAATGGATTTATTTGTTATCTATATATGCGTTGATGATCATACTTGTTGCTAAGATTATTTGCTTAATCTATTTAATATACTTGAACTGTACAATCTATTCAATTGATTATTAAATACTCCAACTACTTAGTTATCTACTATTTAAAATGTTGTAATCAGTAAGCGTTGTTGGAGGTTATATCTCTTGTTGGGACATGGGTGGTTCGCCACATTTTTTTTGGTAATCGGAAGTGACGAAAACAAACATGTGGCAGAAAAGAGGATCTATAGTAATGAATCTTTGAGAAAGGTGATTAGATGTCTAGTGTGTCCTAGATTCATCCTTGTACTCTCAGGTCTGGGGAGGAAAAGTGGTGTTTCAAACAAATTAGAATTTTGTTAGCATGTTAACATTTGTTGTGTGGCATATATAAATATAGTTCACCTATGTAAATATGTTGTAGCTAAGGTGATAGAACAATTTGTATCAAATCCATGGCATAGTATGGATACAAGAAAGATATTGGGATCTTATGTAAATATTTTTGAGCAGGTGTTGATGTTGAAATCAATTTTAATTTACCCATATTTTTTGGGTATGTGGTTAATTGGTGATTTATTGTGTTTTATGTTTTGAGTAATCTCATTTAGTGTAACTAGTTCTCACAAGTTGGTATCAGAGCTTCAGGTCCATTGAGTCTATAGGGACACTAGGACTTAGGACTAGGATTATGCCTAAGTTATGAACAAGACACAAAAATATGGTGCATACTGCCTAATCTCAGTATGTGGGTGCTCTGTCCAGGTATTCAATTATTGAAGAAAAGGTAAGTATGGAACCTTTAGATTGTTATCTTCTTGACTCTGATCAAATAGTCATTCTGAAACTATTTAAAGAGCATACTGAAGCATAAATCATGGTGCAGATAACTAAATATTACCTCAAAAGAAGGTGAGGATTACATCATTATCTATCAAAACTTGAATTGTTGGTTGCTAAAGAGAAAGACACAACACTAAGAAATCTAAATCTGGATATAAATAAGAAAAAGAGGAGTTCTTGAAGATGTGATTCAAGAAGATAATAAAGTAAAATACATATAAGTCTATGCTTATAAAGTGATTCAAGGTATAAAATCCACATAAGATGGAGAGAACTCCAATTATAAGTATAAAATGAGAAGATAAATGAGAACAATGACAAAGGAATAAGGTGGAACCTGAGTTAATCTCAGACCAACCAATGTGTAAGAAAGTGTTAATATGAAATATGATGATTTACTTGTTGATAAGTGGATGAAAAACATAATAAAATAAGAGAACATACCCAATGTGATAAATAGTCATTAAGAAATGAGTAATGAGATATGTTAATCATGATGATTCCTATGCTAATGGCAAGGAACCCGAAATGAAAAAGGTAAAATGATACATAAGAAGTTGTAACATGCATAATGAAAATAGAATTGGCTACCTTTTTGCTACGCGACCCTTGAACAATGTTTCTATGATGTGGGAAGTGTGTTTCTATTTTTGTCTTTATTTTCTAGGGTACAACTTTCAAGTGGATCATTGCCACTTTGTATGTGTGGATTCATTGTAAACATGAGTGTGGATAGCTTATTATAGCATAAGGTTGTTTCGACTATGGTTCTAAGATCTTAAATTTTGTGATGAGTTTTCTTTTGAGCCTTACAATAATTAGGAAGACTCCTCTTATATGTCATGATATTTTTTATTTTGATAAAAGTGTATGAGATAAGGATGTGAGTTCCTTATAGCACATGAGGTGGATACCAAGGTAATGAATCTTGGTATCTAAGATGTATCAATAGTATGAGAAATATGTGAAGGTTGGAGATGTCTATTAAATGAACATTCCAAGTGTTCCTCCTCCTTAGAGAGAGATAGTTGATGATGACCCTCTAGATATTGTTTGGTAGGAAAAAAAAGTGTTTTTATATCGTGTATGGTTTAGTGATAGATGGGAAAGACCACTATCAAGGATATATGGTTTGTTGATCAGTAAACATGTGCTATCATATTCCTTTAAGATAAAATATCCTTTATACATAATATTTAGAGTGGATGACACAAGTTACATGACCATGATGAGTTTGGTGAAAGAATTGTAATTTTATGTAATATCCTTGTGAGGTAATAAAATTTAATTCTTTCAAAATCCTGGTTGGGTAAGCAACCGGGTAGTGGATTGACTGCCTTAGTATTTTCTAAGGTTGGAACCACTCTAAATCCTTCTCCCCTTGTCCAATATTTTTGTGATTGGTTGTTTGAGTTAAAATACTTTAAAATATCCATAAAACCCTATTCACCCCCACCTCTAGTGGTTTTTCAAAAATAACCTCCTTAATATGATCATAACCTTAATATGTTAATTGGTGGTTATCATAGCCACATGGTTGATACTTTCTTATGCCAAACATGTGCATTCTGAATACGATGAGGGTTAATCATATCTGGATTCCTTGCATGTTGATGTGATAAAGGAATGTTCTTAATGTTAATATAACCCTGATATGATTGTTTATGAATATCTCTTAGCTCATTAATGCAATATTGTGTTGATCTGGTGTATTATATATAAGTGATGTTGTTGAGCCTTGTTATAAGGCATGCAAAGATAATGATGATCTTATAGGGAATAGGATGATGGTCTTAATGACCTTTGGGCATGGTTGAACCTTGAATGAGGTGTAATCCTCTTGTGTTGATAAGCGTTGATACCCTATTATATTGTGAAAAGGATTTATATCTTGTGATAGTATGATGACTAGTGTAGGCTCATGAATGGCAAGTGAATAATACCATGTGATGATGAGATGAGAAATTATGTTTCACATATTTATATCATTTGAAGTTGTGATATTTATATGCTTGCTAGAAGTGAATTAGGGTTTGTATGTCCACTTGTTTGATGCAACCTTAATCCACCCAATTGCATAACTAATCAAGTGAAACTCTAATCATGTAGTTCCATGTGCGATAGATCCATCTGAGTGTCAAAACTTGCTAGATGGTGAAACGAGTATTCCTAAAAGAAATTTGGAGTGGATACTAATGAGTATGTGGGGTGCTTGTCATCCTGAATTCAAGTGTTTAGGGAGGATGATTGCGTTCATACCTAGCCCTCAGTTTGAGAACGGTTGCGGTCATGTCTCGGTGATTGTATATGTGATGAGATTGGAGGACAACGACGGTTATACCTTAGATGGTAGGGTATGCATACCCACCTCCTTTCACTAGTGTCATGACCTGTACCAAGGACGAACTAGGTTGTTAGCAGCTTGATCTTATGTGTCGTTGTGGTGGACCCGTACTGACTGGGGGTGGATAAGATCTTAGGAGTTTGGCTCATCTTAGATCTTGTATGGCACTGATTGTGACCAAGCATTGGTCAGTTGGAACTTGAGTGGTATCCTCAAATTACTCAGGGCATAATAAAAGATGTAAGACATCCATGTAGCATATCTATTTAGGGTTATACACAATGCTTCATATTGGATGATAACCCTTGTTTGCTTTCTTTTCATTAAAGATCATGTATAGGACAATAAGAGATAATAGATATGCTTATGTTGTAGTTATGCTCATCTTGTAACGATGCTTATGTTGTCAAATATACTGATATAGATGGTTAAGATGATGTTACTAGCTATATTTAATATTGCTAGCCATGCCTATGTAATTATAAATGCTTAAACTACTAATCATGCCCATGCAATTAATTGTGCTATGATGTTAGTTGTAATTATGATATAGATCTTTTAACTTTATTTGAGATGCCAATATTGATAGCCATGTTATGTTACTAGACATATTCATGATGTCAGGGATGCTTATGCTACTAGATTTCTTGTGTTGTTAGCAAGGAATATGATGATAGTCAGATTAATGATAATGATTGTTATTAGATGCAATTTGATGATATTTGAGTAGATATATATCCATATAAATGGATAGGTTTGTTATCTATATATGCATTGATGATCATACTTGTTGCTAAGATTATTTTCTTAATTTGTTTAGTATACTTGAACTGTTCAATCTGTTCAACTTATTATCAAATACTCCAACTACTTAGTTATCTACTATTTAAAATGTTGTAATCAATAAGCATTGTTGGAGGTTATATCTCTTATTGGGACATGGGTCTCACCCTTGTGGTTTACCACATTTTTTTAGATAATCAGAAGTGATGAAAACAAACATGTGGCAGCATAGAGGAGCTATAGTAATGAATCTTTGAGAAAGTTGATTAGATGGCTAGTGTGTCCTAGAGTTGTCCCTGTACTCTCAGGTCCGAGCAGGAAAACTCGTGTTTCAAATGAATTGAAATTTTTTTAGCATGTTAATGTTTGTTGTATGGCATATACAAATATTGTTCTCCTATGTAGATATGTTGTAGGTAAGGCAATAGAACAATTTGTATCAAATTGTTGGCATAGTATGGATACAAGAAAGATATCATGCTCTTATGTAAATGTTTCTGAGTGGGTGTTGATGTTGAAATCGGTTTTAATTTACCCATATTTTTTGGGTATGTGGTTAATTGATGATTGATTTTGTTTTATGTTTGGAGTAATCTCATTTATTGTAACAGGTTCTCACAATATGTGTTGGATTCGTGGGCTCTAGAGTGGGGGTGAATAGAGCTAACACCACTTTACACAAAATTCATTAGACCTTCAAGATATTTGTTAAAATATAATGCTAGTATGAAAATCAAGGAAGAGAGTGATTGATAAAACATCAAACAAGACTAAGAGGTATAGTGGTTCCAACCTCCAAACTAGGAGATGTACATCCACTACCTTAAGGGGTCAATCTCTAGGATTTTAAACCTTGTCACACTCTATATTCCATAGGGAGAGTTACAATAAGAGACCATCCTTTTCTAAAATAGGGGCTAAACTAGTATACCTTTACCAATCAAGGACCCAACAACCATTACAAAGGTCTTACCTATCTACCTACCAATAATATTCTTCCTTATTCAAGGAATTACCTATTCTTGTAGATGATCTTCAGCCTTTGATTCACCACCTCCTTCTTCAAGGAAGTCACCTTTAAATAACCAAGTTGAGAGAGATAGTATGGGAAGAAGAATGAAGAATTTTGATAATAGTAAAGTGGATCACCTCTCTAATAAGGATCCTGACTCACATAGATTCGATGTAGAGAAGTAATCAAGCTTGAAGGAGACTAGGGGCTCTTAGAGGAACACTCACTCAACTATAATAAGGGGTCATAGAAGGCAAACTTGGAATGAAGTTCAAAGGACCCTTTTTGTAGTTGATATTGTCTACTATCCAGTAGGGACACTTTGATTGAATTCTAGACATTTTAGGGGTTGAAACAAATCTTTTTCTAAAGTTTGCAACACTCTAAAAGGATAGAAACATTTCTCCACTTTACCATTAAGTGTTGTTAGTTGATCTACCTTTTGGGAAAATCGACTGACATCACTGGATGCCATGCCAAAATGTAGTTTTTGATTGATTTGGTACTGATAGGAAACTCTGTCGATGACTGCATTTGAGTCATCAGTGTAGGTTGTCAATCGAGTTGTTACCAAGACAAACTTGGCCAATGTTGGGTTCTGTCAAAAGCCAACATTGGCTGTCAGTTGGGTTACTCAAGGGAAGTTCAACAAACAAGCCTCCTTGTGAAGACTTATGAAAAATGCCTAAAAAGCATTCAAACATTCAATTTAAGTGATCTGAATTTCTATTAAGCTTAGTTACAAGTTATACATTCAATACAAATGATTTACAACATGATTCTAATAGAGATACTATCATTCTTCAAATCTAGCATTTGTGTTAAATTTTGACTTGATTTTGAGGAAACTAGGATTTTCTAATTTCATCGTCTTCATGTATCGAATATCTTAAATTGGTCTCAATCAGAGATATTAGACACAAATGAATGGAATGGTTAAGTCTACATCAAAATATGGACAATGTATAATTATAGGTCAAATTTCTGCCCCTTTTTGAAGATGACAAACTATTTCTAAGCATATTGCAAAGGGCTTAAGGTTTTAAATATTCACCTTTGTATTTTAGGGGGATACAAGAATGTATGATAGCAATTTCTCCCTCAATATTCATACTTACCTTTACCTGTATGGTTAGTTCCTCCAAAAAACCAACCAAAATATATATATTCTATTTGCAACCTCTTTCCCATAATAAAAAAGATATGCAAATATAGATCAATTCCAATATGTATCCAAGTCATTTCTCCCCATTTTTCATATAAAAAAGAGAGGGGATATAAAACCTAAGCTAGGTCTTCTCCAACCATCATCAAAGAAAAACCACACCAAGACACAACAAATCAGAGAGAGGTAACTAATATTATTTAGTCATAATCAAAATATGAGATCTCATATACTGATATAAATAGACTAAGAAGTAATAGAAGAGTCAAGTTTACATGATATGGTGATTACAACAATAACAAAAAGAAATCAAGTCCATGATACAAATGAAAATAATGAAGAATGATGGAAACAAATAAGTAGTAGCCTCAGTACATGTACCCTATGTTATACACACTTATCTCACAAAATACAAGGGCATGAGTACTCTAAGACCTAACAGCTAAATGTCTAGGTCATCCAAATCCAAGTCATCCTGAGATGGGTCATAATCCTCTTCACTAACTAGATCAGGTCTCGGGGAAGTCGATGCATTAGTAGTTTCATCACCATCACCATCCTCATCATCATCCTCACCATCATCGTCATATCCATCATCATGTTAAACATCCACATGCTCCTCCATAATGGCATCCTCATAAGGAGAAAAGGAACAAGTGGCTATCCCTCTGGTGTTGAGCTAATGTTATTCCATCTATCCAATGGCAACCAAAGAGCTAATAACTATGTTAGGCTAGCAATGAATGGGCCAACATGAAGAGCTAATAACTATGTTAGGCTAGGATAAGTGAGAGATGGTAAATGTGGAGGTCCAACACCAAGAGTAGAATGGGCAGCCGAAGAAGTGTATTGATGTGTTGGATAAAATTGATTACATGCATGCGTAGAATAATTAGTGGTGGAAAAGGATGGCTGGTATGGTGGATAAGGAGATGGAAAGGATAGGTTCATGTTGGACATTATGTGAACCAAATCCTAATGGAGATTTTCTTGAACCAAGAAGTAATAGGTGTTTGTGTACATCGTGTACCCCATGAGAGACTCATTGGATATAGAGAAAGAAGCCCTATCAGGCATATGCAGAGTAAGTGGGGCTGGGTAGGTTGACCAGTCTAAGAAGAGGTGGCACCATGGGTGGTGTATATGGAGGATTGGGAGGACTTGTTCACTATGGTTTCAATGGTTGAGGCACATTTCCTACCAGTAGGGTGGTTAAGGTCCTTGACGAGGGAATTTCTATAAGAAATTGAAACAAACAATACAAGAGTTTAGGGTATGGTAGATAAGAATCCCTGGTGTTTTTCTTAGAATCAAATTAGATCATGTGGTGAATAATATAATGAGCCCACTTGACTATGATCCCTATAGAAGGCAATACATGATCACAACTGTGTTTTCTACATTGATAGTTTGGTTCATTTTGGGATGGACATTGCAATTGACAATGAGGGAAATGATGTCTGTCATGATATCAAGGGATGAAGATGGAAGCATTGACTTCTTCCTAAAGGGTACCTCAATTTTCTTTAAGGCTTTGTGAATATTTAAAAGAGGTAGTTCATGATCAAAGCTCTTGTATAATTCCTTAGGGTATAGCAGGTCAAGATGATTTGGATCTATAATCTTCCAAGAATTTGTAGGAAAGGTTCTAATTAAGTAGGTTTGAAGGGAATCCTGAATGATTTGGACATGGGTGCCAAAAATCATGGAAGTGAGGGTTATCATGGTATTATGTGGTGGAACTAGGGTAGAGTAGTTCCATGTAAGATTGGCATAGAACTTGTGAACATCCTTTTTGCAAGAGATAAAATTTTATAAGCAAAGGCATTCGAGACAAAGCACACTAAAGAAATTATCAAGAAAAACATGCTCAACATTGTTCAAAAGGTTACTCTTTGATTTCATCAAGGGTCTAAAGGGAAAGGGTGAATGAGGGAGAAACTCTTTATATCAATTTATGGCTTGTGTGTTGACTAAAGAGGAGCCATTGAATATGAATACCCTTGAGGATGGAGAATCTTGAGGAATGGATGAGGTGCCCATAATGGAGCCCCACTTTCCTCTACTTGACAGTGGGGGGTGGTAGAAATCATGGAGAGAAGAGAGTAGTAGACAAAATTCCATGGAGTGGCAGCAAAGCTTCAAGAACAGTTAGGAAAATGAGATGGATTAGGTCTTGTATAGGCTAGGAAAGGGGTAGGAGTGGGTCTAGGGTTAGAGGACTAAAATGAAGGAAAGGTTATTGGTTGCGTTTCTCTATTTGATAGGAAGAAACTTAGTCGACTGAACCTTTTAATCAATCAAGAAATAATTTTCAATCTATTTTGTTGATTGGGTAACTTGGCCAACATCATGTGTTGTTCAATCCTCGAGCAGAATGTCGGTCGAGTTACCTGAGGGCAAACTCGGCCTACAAGAGGTGTTGTCACAAAGATACAAAAAATTAATTTGAGGTCATAGAACCCTTTGTAAATGCACCAAACTAGCCTAGCAAGTATATAAAGCTTATAGTGGCACATTTTCATCATCATTGTCTACTATTTTGTGTTAAAGCAAGGATTGTGTGATTTTATCTGAAATATTCAAAATATTTAAACTTGGAAAAATTGAAGTAGAAAATTGTGGATGATATTCAATTTTGGACAACATAAAGGTCTAATTGAGCATTCTAGCTAGAAGAATAGAAGTATAATCAGTGGCAGTAATAAGCAATTTAGATCTAATAAAATCAAATTGGCTCTCTAGCTATAGTTTAGTGAATATATCTGCAAGTTGATTTCATGTGTCCACATGAGTGATGTACATGGCTTTGTTAGAAATGTGGTCATGAAGGAAATGATGGAAGACCTCTATATGTTTTTCCCTACTATGCAATATAGGATTGTCTGACAAATTAATTACAGTAGTATTATCACAAAAGATAGGAGAAGAATCATTGAAAATATTGAAGTCTTGGAGAATTTTCTTATCCAAAGGACTTGGGCAATATAACTACCATATTTAACATATTTTGCCTCAGTAGTTGATAACGCCATTGTATTTTGCTTCTTAGAAAAGCAAGACACTAGACATTGTCCTAGGAGGAAGCACGTGCCAATTGTGTACTTTTTATCAACTAAGAACCAGGAATAATCTGCATCACTATAGCAGTAAGAGTAAACTCACCTAACTTAGGATACCATATTCTAGATTGGAGTTTTGGCTAGGTACCTCAAAATCCTCTTTATAGATATAAGATGAGATTTTCTAGTACTTGATTAGAATCAAGCACACAAGCCAACACTAAACATGATATTTGGTCTAGAGATAGTTAGATATAGAAAGACACGAATCATAGATCTATAGGGATTCTCATCTACCTTTTCTCCTTCTTCATCCATGTCAAGTTTGGTAGTGTTGAACATGGGAGTATCCATAGACTTTACATTTCCATTCTAAAGCACTTTAAGATTCCACTTGTTTACTTTCATTGCTTGATGAAATTTCCATATTGTGTTTGCTTGATTTGGAACTGAAGGAATAATGTAAGCTCCTTCATCATGCTCATTTCACATTCTCTCTATATGAGAGAACTAAACTCTTTGCAAAGATCATGATTAGCACCATAAAAGATGATATCATCAACAAAAAATTGAATGATTAAAAATTGTTAGAAGTGTGTTATATAGAGAGAGTAGAATCAACCTTTCCCACGATACACCCATGATCAATTAAAATGTTCCTTAATTTCTCATACCAAGCTTTAGGGGCTTGTTTGAGTCCATAAAGGGCCTTTTGTAATGGATATATGTCACAACCCCAATTTTTGGGTTCTTTTGGTGAGAAATGTAACTTCTCCTATTAACAATATTTGAGAAAATAATGATATAATTTGTTTTGAATAAATGGATTTCGTTTACAATGGCCTTGTTGGTTGTTTAATGGGCTTTATTGGCTATTGGGCCCAATAACAAGGAAAAGACAAAAGAAACTTCAATATTAATAAGAAATGGAGAAAAGAAAGATGTAGAAACCTCTAGAAGGCAAATGAATATAATCCAAAGGTGGATTTCGTGCCTCTTGGGTTCCTTGGGTTCCCAGGAGTCCAAAGTTGCAAAGATAATGCAACAAGAAAAGAAATAATCAATTAAATATTTTCTATATTAAGAAAGAAACAATGATAAAATGTGTGAAATAAGTGGAAAGATGTAATCTTGACTCATCCTTGATGGATTTTCATATTCATAAAGGTTTTTAATGGTAAAAGGAATTAAAATAAAGAAAATAGGAAGAGAGGAAAGAGAAAATAGGTGTTTTAATACAGAATATGTGCCTTATAGGTACTTGAATTGCACATGGATAAAATTGGGATTTCCTTTCGAGTTTTGGTCTCAACATTTTGCACACAAGTAGTTTAAATCATCATGGACTTTCCCTTAAAATTTGGTATCGATTGGATAATCGGTCTGAGAGTTATGATTTTTGCAAAATATCCTAAAGTAGAAAGGGTAAAGGAAATATATAAACAAAGTCACAATTATCTTTTGGACGCATGGCATGACAGCCGTTAGATTTGAGATCCAACGGTGTCTGTATTCTCACCTACATCAAGTAGGAATAGGAAAGAAGAATAGTTCTTGGGAATTTATGAATTGATTTTCCTTTTGTACAATGGATGTGCGAATCTGGAAATTGTTTCAATGAATCTGAGAGAAGAAATTGCTTTGTTTCATCCTAGGTTCTAGTACCTTTGGAGGCTAATCAGGAAACCCCCTTTTCCAATGTGCTGGTCGGCCACCCTCCATAGCTATGGGATATAAAAGGGGATGTTCCCCTTCTACGAGGCTACATGCATCTTTGTGGGACATCGTAAGGCTTAAATGAGCCGTCCTTGCCGCCAATTTCTCCTCTAACGCCCTCTTCCATAACCAACCTTCTGTTGACCACCTCTGGTGACTCCTCCTAGTCATTCCAGTGACTCCGACCAATTCGGGCATAGATGAGACCATGGTTGAGTTTGTAGGGGTGCGGCAGAGGTTGTAGTGGCCTTGTCTAGTGCCGAGAGAGGATGGATCTTGAAGTCAACCATGGTGTTGACCATGGTCGGGCTTCGCTCATGGGAGACAGGGATCACGAGGTTGAAGAAGTAATAGGGGTAAAAGACCCATTTGCCCTCATGCTCACAGTGACCAGGTAAGGGTATTCTCTCCCTTTTCTTTAGTTTGATCGCTAGTAAGGTGCGTGATCGCAGTCCATTGGATCCCGCGTGGTCCAGTGGACCATAGATCGAGTGGCCGATGGTTTTTCAGAAAAGAATTGATAAATCAAGAAAATAATTTATCTTGTATAAATCATAACTTTTGATATGAAGCTCGGATGAATAAAGTTAAAATATGAAAGTTTCTTAGAAAAATACGAGGAACACAATAAAATTGGTTTGAGAAACTGAATCTATTCTTATTTTCAAAACTGTGTTAATCTGATGAAAAGTGCTTATGTATTAGATTAAGAAACCCTATTTGAGCATATTGGTTAAGTTCATGTTGCTTAGTTGATGAAATTGAGTAATTGCAACCTAATGAATAATTAATGACAAACTTGAACCTGATATAGATGTTTCTTGCATGATTTAGGGTTTTTACCTCAAATAAGAATGATTAAGCTCTTAGAAACCCTAATTGAGTATAAAGATTCCTAATTGTGGATAAATACCCTTAATATGGAAATTAGGGTTTTCTAATGGATAAAGGTTGAATTAATGATAAATAGAGTTCATATGTGAATTAGATCATAATGAACTATGAGTTTTTAATACGGAAGGAACCAAAGATGATAATTAGGCCTAATGATCTTGTCATGAATTAAAAGGATAAAAATGATAGTTTAAATGTAAAGAGGCATGATAGAGTTAATGGACATGTAATTGTGCCTTTAATTTGAAATTAAGGTTATATGTTGTTAAAAGGTAGCCTTAATATCTTTCATGAGGAATAGATGAGATAATTAGGGTTTGTGAGTAATTGCATAAAGTTAGGGTTTAAAATAGTATAAATGAAGTGAAACCCTAATTGCAATGGAAACCCTAAAAGTGGACTAGAAACCCTAGGAAGTGAGCTAGGTTTAATAGATCTTGATGGCATGATCAATGATAGGAAATTGTATGCATATTTTAGGATCTCTCTGTGTGCTTGCTTGCCTATTGGATTTCTTGCATTGATTGGATTAATTCTGTCTCAAATCATCCTGATAGGTATGTGGTTAATTATGGTCAATCACATTAGTTTCCCAAAGTTTTTCTGGATGATTCATTGCATTGAATGCAACCTATCGGTTTGGATGTTCATACTTACAAATCATAAAGTCACTATGATTATCATAATAATAGTATAAGTGTGTATTCTCGCACCTACATGCCATCCTAATGGATGATGCCAAAGGTCAAGCCTAGGAGGGAAGACTAATGGGCACCATGAGTGGTGACCCCAGACACCAATCTCAGGATTGAGAAGGTGGTCTTTATAGAATGACTAATGGGCACTATGAGAGGTGACCCCAGGCACCAAGCTCGGGATTGAGAAGGTGGCCTTAAGTCATTGGCAAAAGAGAAACCTGAAAGGGGGTATGCCAGGGTTAGGGAAAAAGCGGTGGAGAATGTCACACTGAAAGTGTAATTTGGCTTGTTAATTAACTTGATTGTGATATTTAGATTGTTATCCATATTTGTGAAATTTTGGTTGTCCCCACATACTGGCATATTTCGATATGCTGATCGACGTTTTGTTTGTTGGCGTTTTAGGTACAAGATTGAAAAGGACAAATAGTATAGTGGCATATGTGGAATTAAATAAGAATTAAAGTACAAAGGAGGATTAGTTAGAATAGACTCCAGATGTGGATAGCAGTAGATATCCAAGTTTTTGAAAAGGTATGCAAAGATTAATTTATTACAGCCTTTCAATTTAGTTTGGTAGAATTTGATAAGTATTATTATTTATTTGTCAAACCTTTGATCCGGTTTATTGGGATAACGACTCTGACCTCTTGGTCTCCCTTAAGTGGGGGTTACTGTAAGGCGGGGTCATTACATTTGGTATCAGAGCATAAGTTCCTCATTTAATCTTTAATAATTATTAAGTTTTACAAATTCCATAGAACTGAGGGAGTTATTAGAGGATTTTTCGAAAGACAGAGGTGTCTAGAAAAGGATCACGTCCAGGGGTTGGCAAGATTTTCCTCTGCACCGCTAGTCAGAATATGAGGACTCCCGGATTAGTGTGACTGCCTGGGTAATGTCTCATGATTTGACTCAAAATAAGATACCTTTAGGACTCTCTCATCGTATTCATCCCTTCTCAACTCAAATGTTGTTAAGGACCTTAAGGATTAGGGTTTTCTATTTTTTTCTCACCCTCTTGAGGGATGGGTAAAGTTGATAAGGTTTAAGGAATCCTCCACCAAATTAATGAAAAGCATGTAAATAAGATGTCATGGACATAAGCTTAATAGTTTAAGCATAAACTAAAGAATAGCTACATGCTTAGGTTGTGTGACATGAGTTTTCATGCCCTCAGGAGAGACATGAGGGTAGACCTTCTTGTCAGGAGGATGAGTAGAGAGAGTTAGTATTGGAGGTAGAGACCTCCATTATAAGTAGAGATCTGGCACATCCTTAGAGGATGATGCTAACCCTAACCCTAAGTGGTGGTTAGAGAGAGAGATGGCATGATGAGTCAACTGACATGGTCAACCATGTGTGTGGGTGGACATGTTTTTAGATGATATGAACCATGTGAGGTTGGATGACCTAGTACCCTTGGTGACCCAACCCGGGAAAGGGTCGTTCATGTTAGAGCGAATGATAGCTCCTTCATTAATGAGGTTAGAGAAGAACCTATAGAAACCCTATGGGCCTATGAAAGTAGGGCATAGCTTGCACCCAGAGTACGTCAGTAGTGCTGACAATAGGCTAAAACCCTGGCTGAGGGAGTATGATGGATAGCTTATGAGATAAGCATAAAGGGCTATGGATAATCTCGAGCGAACATAAGTTGAACATAGGCTTCACCCATGTAGGAGTATGCTTATGAGCTTGATCCTTCTTGGAGAGAGGACCTCTAGTAGTAAGGCTAGTTGTGGAGTCAGCTCAAGAGAGAGAGAGAGAGAGCAGGACCCAAGCAAGAAGGTTGGAAGCTTAGACCCCGAGATGAGGAATAATGGGAGTTGAGGATGATGCAACCTAAGTGGATAATAGTGGTTGCCTCATGCTTGATCCCTGGAGGCTGATGATATCTTGGTTTCCTTTAGATGAACCAAACCCTATAGAGAAGATGAGACTGCTGGTACCTATGTGCCTATGGTGTAGGTGTTTACCTTCTGAGATAGGAAGAAGAGGTTTAGTAATAAATGGTGAAGCCTTACACCTAGTTGGCTAACCTTGAGGAGGACTCAACTTTGAGGTGTTGCTCGAGTAGAAGGATGATAGGAAGTGCATGTCATACCTTGTGCATGTTTGGTTTGTGGTTGAGCATGCAGTGGGACACCCAAAAAGTGAACATAGGGTTCCTAGGCCTAAGAAGGGAAGTGGTGTACCTTATGCTCATTATGAGATTTGGGTTTTATAGGTTCGAGCATGGTACTCCTCATGTTTAGAGTAAAGGGAAACCCCTTAAGTCGAAGGTATGTTTGATGAACCCCTCACTGCTAAGTTGGTGACATTGAAGGTATGTTCTTGGTCCAATGTTGAGGAATGAGAATAAGTATGACCTAGCATGGTTTAGTAGGTGGTCTACTTGTGCCTAGTAGCTTGCTAAGGCTAAGCATGCTCATGTAGATGTAAACCCTAGACATAAGGACGTTTGTGCCCTTTGTTTCTATCAAGAGATAGTTCCCTCCCATCCTAGGAGAGGAACCCTTTCGTAGGGTGGATACCAATTTATGTTGGTTTTGAAGTAACCTAAGGAGGTCTCTTAGGATCTTGAGAAGCTAAGTGAAAAGTACATAGTAAGAGAATGAACTTGTAGACCCATACATAACCATCTCTAAGTGCATGTGGATGTGTTACCATGGAGGTAACTGGTATGGGGCCTGACCAAGGTAGGTAGGTCGCCGTGACCCCTATGAAAGGATTAATGTCATCCAAGGAATGCAGAGAGAGATGATGAAGGCATGGGTAAGGTTCTAAGTTGGACATGTACTATGTTAGAATCCTAAGTCTATCCTAGGGTCAGGTAGGGATAAGAATTATGGAAGTAGGAGTTACCTAATTCCCTAGTTGCACATGACCATAGGGTCGGGAGGTAACAACTATCATTGTCTGAGGGCCATGGGTTAGGAGATTGATCACCTTCATCAACTCATGGGACCCAAAGGGCAGATGAGTAGGGCACTCTCTCGATGCATAGGGGAAGAGGGATGACCCTAAAAGTGTCGGCACCCTATAGACCTAGAGGAGATGACCAAGGATTGTGTGGCGACCCAAGAAAGTTTGAGACCCGTTTTCCATGGAAGTAACTTGGATATCGAGACAATTGTGATGATGAGACATAAGTTGCACGTTTCAACTTAGATTTGAAGGTGAACTGGAAAGGTAGGATGAACCATCTCTACTCTTGGAATAGGAAGAACTTTGTATTTGGACTGTAGCCAAATGCTTATTTCCTCTTGTTATGGGAGTGATAGATAGGACAGTATCCATGCCATACACTAAGGATAAAGATGATGTGAGTTGGAACGTTGCTATGAGGTATGAGGACAGAGATGATAACATACCCTTATGGAGTGAATGATATGTGGATGTCTTACAAACACTAAGAGAAATAAGATAGTCATCTTGTGAGGATGTTTTATCATGAGCTATGTGGAATTTGCAAGTTATATAAGGTTGAGTTTGATAACCAAGAAGATGAGCTCTAAGTTTTCTTGATGGAGATAGACTTAGATTCTGAGATGAGATAATAAGTGGAATACATGGAGGTGTATGTCTTCAACATTACCTAACACATAATGATGTGAAGTGGTTGAGATGGAGCTGCTTAGTTTAGCTGAAGGCTAGAAGAGGTTGTTAGGTCAACCCTAAGTTTGTGAGATATGTTTGGCTAACACTAACGAAGTTTGTTGAACAAGTTAGTAGTTGTCTGGCTAGCCATCTTAGGCCTTGATGCAATAAAAGGATAGTTTTAGAACCTCATATGTACTTCTCTGGAAAGGAAGGTGATGAAACCCCGACTAGAGTGGTTTAGGGTTTCTAAAGAATCAATCTTGAGGAATCATGACTTACAGGAGATCATGATTTTAAGTTTATCATACCCCATGGTACTACCAAGATAATAAGTGATAGTAGTACTTTGGATACCTAAGATGAAGTTGCATGTGGTATGTTGCCATGCATGACAGGAGGTGAAGGACAAACACCAGTAACCCAGTGTTTTGATAAAGAGTCCCCGAGAGGGAATGGGAGTTCATCACTATAGATGTTGTGGTAAGTCTCCCCTAGACCAAGGAAGATCAAGATACAATATGGGTTATGGTAGATCGCCTTACCTAGATGACATGAGAAAGGAAGAATATTGTCAAGGGACAAATCCGATTGAACTACATATGAGAAAGATGGTTCAACTACACCATGATGCAAGTTCAAAAGTTCTTGAGTATAACCTAAAGATTCACTTCCATGAGGTGGAAGTAGACGAACTTGATGTTAGTACAATTTATCACCCCTAACTAATGGTTAGTATGATCTAGACTAGAGGGTCTGATGAGAGCATGTGTGCTCGTTTAGGGAGATATCTAGAGATAGTTCCTGTCCTCTGTAAGATGTGATGATAACCACCATAGCCAGTGTCGATATGTAAAGAAGCTCTGTAAGGGAGGTTGTGTCGGTCACCACTTCGTTAAGATGATGCTGGTGAAGGGACCTTGTGAAGGTTAAGAAATAACCACAATGTGTACAGATGAAGTCACTTTGATCATGCAATGGTTTAGAGAGAGCCCAGGGGCGACATGAGTAGTGAGTTGATGGAAAGAAGACTAACATGCAGTTCACTGTGGGAGAGTATGTGATGTGAAAATCTGACCCTCTAAGTTATAGCTAAGAGAGTTGAGTCTCGGCTGCATGGGTCCATTTGAGATGGATTAGTGGAGATGGTTATGTTTAGCCTTACCCCTTAGGATAACATGATGTATAATATGTTCCATGAGTCCGATCTAGAGCACTATGTGAGGTACTTAGGCCATGTGCTGAGCCATGAACCTATTCAGCTTTATGAGAGGTTGAAATGTCCTGAGTCACCTATGAGGGTATGATATACCAAGGTAAGAAATAACTCAGATGGAAGAATATGAGATGATGAAGGTTCTTGGGAAGCACCATGGAAAGGGTGAGGCCACATAGGAGACATGATGGACAAAGGAAATACTTATCCTATTTGCTTGTGTGCCTGGTGGAATTTTTGGGACAAAATTCCTATAAGAGGGGAAGGATGTTACAACCCCAATTTTTGGGTTCTTTTGGTGAGAAATATAATTTCTCCTATTAAAGATATTTGAGAAAATAATGATATAATTTGTTTTGAATAAATTGATTTTGTTTACAATAGCCTTGTTGGTTTCTTAATGGGCTTTATTGGCTATTGGGCCCAATAATAAGGAAAAGACAAAAGAAACTCCATTATTAATAAGAAATGGAGAAAAGAAAGATGTAGAAACCTCTAGAAGGCAAATGAATATAATCCAAAGGTGGATTTCATGCCTCTTGGGTTCCTTGGGTTCCAAGGAGTCCAAAGTTGCAAAGATAATGCAACAAGAAAAGAAAAGATCAATTAAATATATTCTTTATTAAGAAAGAAATTGAAAACAATGATAAAATATGGGAAATAAGTGGAAATAGGTAAGATTGAGTCATCCTTGATGGATTTTCGTATCCATAAGGTTTTTAATGGTAAAAGGAATTCAAATAAATAAAATAGGAAGAGAGGAAAGAGAAAATAGGTGTTTTAATACAGAATATGTGCCTTATAGGTACTTGACTTGCACATAAAGAAAAGTGGGTTTTCCTTTAATTTTCACACAAGTAGTTTAAGTCATTATGGACTTTTCCTTAAAATTTGGTGTCGATTGGATAACCGGTCTGAGAGTTATGAGTTTTGAAAAATCTCCTAAAGTGGAAAGGGTAAAGGAAAAATATATATAAAGTAACAATTATCTTTTGGACGCAGTCATGACAGCCGTTGGATCTGGGATCCAACGGTGTCTATATTCTAACCTACCTCAAGTAGGAATAGGAAAGAAGAATAGTTCTTGGGAATTTCTGAATCAATTTTCCTTTTGTACAATCGATGTGCGAATCTGGAAATTGTTTCAATGAATCTGAGAGAAGAAATCACTTTGTTTCATCCTAGGTTCTAGTACCTTTGGAGGGTAATCAGGAAACCCCCTTTTTCCAGTGTGTTGGTCGGCTGGCCTCCATAGATATGGGCTATAAAAGGGGATGTTGCCCTTCTACGAGGCTACATGCCTCTTCGTGGGACTGTGTAAGGCTTAAAGGAGTTGTCCTTACTACCAATTTCTCCTCTAATGCCATCTTCCATGACCAACCTTCCATGGACCACCGCCGGTGACTCCTCCTAGTCGTTCCAGCGACTCTGGCCAACTCAGGCATAGCTGAAACCATGGTTGAGTTCATAGGGGTGCGATGGAGGTCATAGTGGCGTTGTCTAGTGCCGAGAGAGGCTGGATCTTAAAATCAACCATGGTGTTGACCATGGTCGGGCTTCACTCGTGGGAGACAGGGATCACGAGGTTGAAGAAGCAATAGGGGTAAAAGACCCCTTTGCCCTCGTGCTCGCAGTGACCAGGTAAGGGTATTCCCACCCTTTTCTTTAGTTTGATATCTAGTAAGGCACGCGATCACGGACCATTCAATCCCACGTGGTCCAGTGGACCATAGATCGAGCGGCCGGTGTTTTTTCAAAAAATAATAGATAAATCTAGAAAATAATTTATCTTGCATAAATCATAACTTTTGGTAGGAAGCTCGGATGAATAAAGTTAAAATATGAAAGTTGCTTAGAAAAATACGAGGAACACAATACAGTTGGTTTGAGAACCTGAATCTGTTCCTATTTGCAAATGTGTGTTAATCTAATGAAAAGTGCTTATGTATTAGATTAAAAAACCCTATTTGAGCATATTGGTTAAGTTCATGTTGCTTAGTTGATGAAATTGAGTAATTGCAACCTAATGAATAATTAATGATGAACTTGAACCTGATCAATATGTTATATGATCATGATAACACTAATCACAGATTGTAGGTTGAAGTTGTTCTCCAACTTTTCAAAATACTTGGGTAGTAATGATGTGTGACTAGGCACCATTTTTTACTTATGATACCATAAGTTAGTTATGGACATTCACTACCAATGTAAATTTGGGCCTATTGGGTCACACACATAGTATACACTTGGATTAGAGGAGTTTATTCATGAATGATGTTTATATTGATTACTAAAGGTGTGTAGGTATTCAATTAAACAAATGAGGTTCAAAATTGACTGACTTGACTCTAAACTGATTGGTTCAAGTGTTAAGATGATTGGTTGGAGTGTCAGGTCGATTGTAACCAATATTGGTTGAACTTCTCCTAAAGTGGACAAGTGAAATGACCATCTCACTTGTAAAATGATAGTCTCACATTGTGAGATGACTGTTTTACTATGTGAGATGATCAGTTCATTTCCCAGGTCACCCGATTCAGTTGCCAGTTCAATTAGAACAAGGATTGATGATGATGTCATGTTTAGCATTAATCGGGCAATGAATATCAATTTGATTCAGAATAGGAAACTTGGGAAATGACTGTTTCGCTAAGTAAAACAACATCCTCACTCATAAGATGATAGTTTGGGTGTGCTAAATGACCATTTCACGTTGTGTAAGCTATAGAAAATTCATAATTCTAGACCCTTCTACTCTCACACTGATTGGGAACCCTGACCCTAGCCTCTACTTTAAATAGAGGGGTGATGGGGGATTCCCAAGACACACAATTGAGAATCAATTTCTCTGAAAATTGTTGTTCTCTCTGGTTGTGGTAACCAATAGAGAGCCCGAGCAAGTCCTACCTGTCAAAGGGAGGGATAGAAAAGGAGAGAACAAATGAAGATCAGTTGTGGGAGAGTATGTCGGTGACTAGTACGTCGATAGGAGGGGACAACTCCTTCTTGTTGGCTCTAGTAGTGCAACATGGAGTTATCAGTGGTCCGTGTGGACTATTCTAGAGGTGGGAGGCTATCGTCTGCCGCTTGGAGGACATCATCAACCCCTATCCATGGAGGAGGTCGTTCGTGATGATTGTTTGAGTGTTATTGTTGAGGAGTGTGTTGCTGCCTAAAGAAGAAGAAGCATGATGCTACTTCAAGGATAATGTTGTTGGACTTGCTCTAGGACCAAGTATAACCTTTTAAACCTTCCTTAATAGATATATTGTTGTTGACGAGATCTTGTTGTTCTTAGGAAATGTGCAATTATTTTTTAGTTTTCGCTGCCTAAATCTATGCCTGATTTCCCTACAAGTTGTACATCATATATTGGAGGTCCCTTGCTCTTTTTCCTACTTTCCTTTTCCTTTGGGCCTTACTCATATCCCAAACAACTACTATCCACTTTTAGTAGAGTGTTCTAGGACTTTATTTAGGGTTTTCTTCCCTTTTAGGAGTATTGTAAGGATGCTCTAAGCATATGCCTATTATCACTAAGAGTTATAATACTATAAGAGAGACTAGAAAGATCATCTTGAGCATACAATAAGTCAATCTCCAAAAAGAGGGCGTTATTTAGGTATGAATTCTATTCAAGAGTAATAGTAGATACTTCCTTACTAGGGAAATAGATCTAGATTCTAGATCACTAACCTTAGCAAGAAGTCTAGCATTTTTAGTTCTAAGATATACAAGCTCGTCAAGATAAGTTTTATTTCATCTTTAAGACCATCAATTTTCTAAAGATAAACACTACTCTCAATTTCTATGTCATTTTATTGGAGTTCAATATCAAGAAAATTTTGTTGTAAATGTTTTATTCTATCATCTTAGATTTTCTCTTTTTGTTTAATAACTTCTATTATAGCTTATAAGTCATCGATGGTTTTCCATGATCTCATCCTTTTAGACTTTCATTTTGAATAAGAAGAATGAGAAGCATGAATCATATTTATGACAACATCTTTAGGGAGTTCATTTAGATTCACCTTACTTAAAACACTTAATTATTCACTTGTTCTTATCATAAGGGCCATGTGGAACTCACCTTCATTTGATCTAGAGTCACTAGAGGAAGACTCCTCCAAAGTGTCATGGGTTGTAACTTTGCCTCTTCTTCCTTTCTATTCCTTCTATTAGAATCTACCCTCTTTGTTGTAGTCCTCCTTATTCATATGGATTCTCTTGTGGTGGTCTTTCTGGGCTTTTGGGCATTCATTCTTGAAGTTCTCCCTTTGACCACACTCATAGAATCTAGGAATAGAGGAGGATGAGGGCTTATCCTTGAAGTGCTTTCCCTTTTAGTAGTGTGCTTCAGGATTACCAGGGGAGTCATCTTCACTTGGGGATGGAGAAACTTGGATAGAGACTTGTTGTTTCACAATAGCTTCAACTTGAACTTTGAATACAACATCCTTCTTTCTCCTAGACTCTTTCGCTTCTTCACATTCCTTTTCCTCTTGATTGTCAAGTCTCACTTCATAAAATAGGAGATTTCCAATGAGATCTTCAGTAGGAATGTCGGAGAGGGTCTTAATTTTTTTAGTACTAGACAACTTTGTTTGCCGCTGGCAAGAAAGGTACCTAAGAATCTTTGTGTTGATCTTTCCTCTATCCATAATGTTATCCATGGAATCAAAACCACTAATTATGGTGTTGAGTCTTGAGTACATTTCAGTCACACTAACCTTTTTTGTCATCTTGAAGTTTTCAAGGAGACCAGTGAGCACCTTGTTTATCTAACTTTCTTGGTACCTTCATAGGTTATGCAAAGCTTTTTCCAAATTTCATGGGTTGTGTCTCAAGCTAAAATCAGGTTGGAATCAGTTGGAGTGAGGGCGTAGTAGATGATGCTAATAGAACTAGTTTCTAGTTGGGCCTTCTTCATACTTGCCTCATTCCAAGTAGCTATCTCTCCTTCTGGCTCAGTGGGAAAGCCAAGCACCTTCCACATATCAATTCTTATACCTTGAATGTAGACCTGCATCCTCCTCTTCCAATATAGGAAGTTGGTTCCATCAAAGACATGTATACACAAGATAAATCTACCCTCTATGTTTAGAAACCCCAATAGATTTTCACCCATCCTCTCTTACTCATGGGAGTAGATTGTTAAAGAAGACCATGTTCTATACCACGTTTTAGATCTATGATTTATAGAGGGGGTTTAATAGAGCTAAATCCACTTTAATAAAAATTTATTAGACCTTGAAGATATTTGCTAAAAGATGCTATTTTGAAAAGCAAGGAAGAGAGAGATTGAGCTAATCTAACCTCCAAATTAGGAGACGTAAATCTACTACGTAGAGGGGTAAATCTCTAGGATTTTGAACCTTATCACACTCTTTATATTCCACAGGAAGAGTTACAAAAAGAGACCATCCTTTTTAAGAAAAAGGGGTAAACTAGAATTCCTTTTCGGATCAAGGAGACAATAACCTTCACAAAGGTCTTACCTATATACCTACCAAGAATCTTCCACCTTCTTCAAGGACTTACCCATTCTTATAGAAGATATTTAGCCTTTGAGTCACCACCTTCTTCTTCAAGGAAGTCACCTTAAAATCAGCAAGTTGAGAGATAGAGATATTGGGAAGAAGAATGGAGAGCTTTGACAATAGTACAATGGAGCAACTCTCTGAAAATGATCCTAACTTACTCACATTAGATGTAGATAAGTAATCAAGCTTGAGAATTATTAGGAGATGTTGGAGGCACAATCACTCGACTATAGCAAGAGAGCATAGAAGGCAAACTTGGATGTAGTATAAGGGCCCCCTTTATAGTTGAGGTTGTGTACTAGCCAGTTGAGATGTTTGGACTGAATTCTATCCATTTTTGGGGGTTTCAACAGATCTATTTTTGAAGTTTGAAACACTTTAAATGGATAGAAGCACTTTTCTACACTTCACTGTACAGTGTTGTCGGTTGAGTTACCTTTTAGGAAACTCATCCAATAGCACTAGTTGCCAAGCCAAAATGCATTTGTGAGTTGAGTTTTTACTGATAGGAAACTCTACCAAGGGCCACACCTGACTTCATTAGTGCTAGCTGGCAATTCATTTGTTACCAGGACAAACTCGGTTGACATTGGTAACTATCAAAAGGCAAGATTGTTAGTTGGCTATGTTGCCTCAGAGGAAATTCGATTGGCAAGCCTTCTTGTGATGACTTATGGAAAATTCCCAAAAAGTGTTTAAACATTCAATTTAATAGCTCCATATTTACACTAATCTTACTTACAAGTCATGCATTCAAAACACATGATTTACAACATTAGTCTAATAGAGATACTACACATCTTATATTTGTGTTGAATTTTGACTTTATTTTGAGTAAACTAGGGTTCTCTTATTTCATCCTCTTCATATGCCTAATACCTAAAATTTATCTCAGATAGACATATTAGATACACATGAATGAAATGGTTGAGTGATCATTAAAATATGGACAATGTATGACTATTAGGTCAACAATATTGTATAAGGTTCCTACTCTTAATGGAAAGGGGATGAGGTAGTGCAATCATAAAAGTGCATAAATATCCATATGTCTAGGGAGGAGTAATATTCAACCTTGAATACTATATCTAAGAGATGAATACTCTAGTTACAATGAGTTGTGGAAATTTATAACTAATGCTACAAACCATATTTGAAGAAAAGAAAGATAAAACACCAACTTCCTTTTCAAAGCATTACAAACATAGAACATGATCCAATGTACAAGAAGACATTCAAGGAAACACCATTACTAGAAGGAAGATACAATCATGTTTATGGAACATTATCGTAAGAGTATGACCAACATGTCCAACAATCAAGGACATGCCTTAACACATGGATAAAATAAGTATTGATCCGTATATTTTCAAGGAAGACATTTAGATTCTATATAAAACATAATTATTATTATTATTAAAAAAAGGAGAAAAAATGATATGAATCCTCATTCATGTGTTCATCTCATACTTTATATCTAAAGAAAGACTCACATATCACATGTACACATGGGATGCAACTTGTAGTATACATATAGGGAAATAGTAGAGATGTCTAAACTTTATGACATTTCTAGGTTTATGACAATGCCTGAGTCGAACTAAAGCACAACTAAGAGCAAAACCACCCTTCCCTAGGGCCTAAGTGGAAATGGTTTAACTCTAAAGAACTCCCAATTAAAACTCCCACCTAATAAGTGGAATATTCTAACTATGAGGAGGTTTTTTATTTTGATAATGCAAATATGGTAATTGTGAACATAAAAAATTTAAAGAACTCACATAAAACACATAGTCCTACCGAGTTATAAAACATCCAACAAGAGATAAAATATATTGATTATGTTAACTATAAAGATAAAGGGTATAAGAATGCTAATTGATATATGATAACAACTAACTTGTATTTTACTAAAGGATAGGGTAGTATGAGCCCATAAAACAAATCATGTTCAAGTTAGTTAGTAAACTAGTTGAGGAGGAACATGATGATGAATGAAGATCTAAAGACAAAGTTTGTGGTCATTTGTTGGACCATCTGGAAGACCATACGTTTGGCAGTGTTTGAGAACATTAGTATAACCACAGGGAGATAGTTGATCTGAATAAATTCTATGTACAATGTAGTTGCTCAAGGTTGGATATGAAACAAGAAGGTGATGGATATAGAACATGAGCAAGAGACTGAGTGGTCTGATCTTGATGAAGAATAGGTTCTAATGATGACAGATGCATCAGTCTGGGGTAATCAGGCTGCTATTGCTACTATCTCCATTAGGTGGAATGGGGGATGGTGTAGTGGTATTGTAAGTGTCAACTAAGTAGCGGAGGCTGGACATAGAGCTATCAAGCTAACAGTGCAGTTTTGGAAACAAAAACATTGCACTCGAATACTAATTAAGTCTGATATCTCACCTGCTATCTCAGCCATTGATCATCATGCTAGGCAAATGCCTGTTTTCAAGCCTTGTGGAATTTGTCAATCATGACCTAGATGCTTTTGATGAAATTAAAGTCATGAAGGTGAACTGGAAGTACTAGTGCCTAGCTGACTGCCTAGCTAAGCACCATCCCAAAAACTCCTAGGAATATTGCATCTATATGGATCCTCCTATTTATCATGTGGGTCAACCTATCCCCTTCCCTACTTGTAATAGTGGAACTTCTACCAAATTTACATTCTCAGTAGGATTTGTATGTATATTTTCTAGATTCCCTACATGAGAAGGGAGGGTTGAACAAGATAACCTCCTGACTTTTTCCAAAAAAACTAACTTGTATTTTGAATGAGAAGAGGTGATATGTTATTAACAAGTACTTAAGAGAAGTATCTGAAACATGTAATTTTAGTGGGTTGATTTGCATGTTTCAATGGTAGATTTCACTAGCTTCATTTTCATTTGCCATGCTAGATTTACATTCACCAATTCTAAATAACCCCAATTGTACAAGTCTCATGATGAGTGGTACTACAAAGATTGTGTGATGGACTGGAACTTTCTCTCTCTTCATGTATGTACTCTCCCTATCATCTTTTCTCTATGTTTCTTACTCTAACCTTAAATTTCATGATGTGATGAGTTTTGATGTATATTTGAGTTTATCTTGCATTTATATGAATTTCGATGACATTCAATTGGATATAAAACCTAACTTGCACCTAGTTCATACATCTTTCTCTTTCATCCACTTTTGTTCCTTTTATGAATCTCTTTCTATACTAACCTTATGTTAGTTTTATATATCATACTCTCAATCCTTCAACACACCTAATTTCATATAATTTGGTACTAGGATGAGAAAGTTATTCCTATTTGAATTCCTTGATTTTATAGCCTAGTTTTATACCTAATTTTTTTACCTTTTTCAGTCATGGGCCACATTTTGGACCTAGACCTACACATGGCCCACATGTTTTATTTTTTCCATTCTCTTCTTATCTTTTATCCCATTATCTGCTTCCACAGTCCAAAACCCGTTTCTACATTTGGATCTCTACCTACAATGGATCCAAGATTAATCCAACAGTCACAGAGTCATCTTCAACCCCAAGTTAGTCGATGTTGCTTGTAGAATCTTAATAGCATGCCACAATGTCGTGCATGCTTAGTTGGGTGTCCTTGACCCATTTTGGGTTCACCTAACTTGATCGTGACACCAATAAGGTGCAATGGACCTTAGGGTGGGGCGAGTGAGGTGTTTCCAACCTCCTTTTCCCCCTCAATGGCCGTTAGCCATTTCCCTAACCCTAGGCACTACCTCACACCCCCTCAACACCTATAAATTCTTCACCTAGATTTACCTCTTCCTCCTCTTTCTATCAATCACCTAGACCAAAAAATAACATGCTCATAGCATGCTCGAACAACACTGCCACCACCATCCCTAGGACTGGGAAGTCTTAATGTGAGGTAGGGGACAATGCAAAGAGTGTTGGATTACACATTAAGAGCACAGATTCCTTCTCTAGCATGATCTCTCTCTATATATCTCAAATTCCCCCTCTCACCCTTTATTTCTTTTTCTCTCTCACCACTATGCAAGCATCATCTGACGTATCCCAACACGCCACACATCCCATGCTTGTGACTCCGCTCACCCTAAATTGTGCCCGAGTGACCCGTCGTGGGTGTGATCGCATCAACTTGTTGCTAACTACCTACAGACGTTCTTAGACACCCACACATGCCACCCACCATGCAGTAGGGCATACACTAGGGAGCAACACAGTCAAGCGGTTTGACTATGCCGATAGTCAAGTGGTTTGGCTATGCCGATAGTCAATTCCACACTATCATGTGTTAAATATTTGCCCAGAAATGTCATTTGAAGGCTTTTTCTTTAAAAATATATATTACCTAAACACTATGTAGAAAAATTGTGATGTTCTATATCATTTTGACTAAAAAATGTAAACTTTAATCAAAGTCTAAATCTACTCATTACTTCCCATTTTTGCCAAAAGTTATGTTATAATTATTATTCAATGATTTAAATGCCTTATTATGCTTCTCTTGTGTCATTAACAATATTTTGCTCAGCTAATCCATAAATTAGTAACCTTGTCTCATAGTTGAAGTGATTAAATCACTTCAACGATCTAAATGTACCCGTAACAACAATCAAGACCCACAATGACTCTTTTATGCATAAACTTGAGGTAACTTGACCAAATATGGAACTCTAGCCTAATTTCTCACCATGTCACCATCTAATTTCGAAATCAATAATCTTTATTAGTATTTCATCCATAATGAACTAATATTTCATGCAAATATGCCATGTTTAACAAATGAGCCCTCAAACACCTACTTTTGATTAGAAAAATGACCTATATGACTTAGCTTGATTCCTATAATGAAACATGATAATATTTTGAATGTCATGCTTTCCCTAATTCAAATAAGAGATTGTATTTTTCTTGTTACCCTTCTAATTTTGATATTAAACCTGGACTTCAGGTATTATTGAAAAAAGTGTACTATGTTGAATAAATGCATGCATGTTGATATGTTAGAACTATGATTGAATGACTTAAAACCTAGGTCAATGGGAACTTTCACATGATATCAATCATGTTTATCTAATCAAAATATTGTTGATCTAAGACCCCTTACTCTTACTTTTTATATCATAGGTCGCCTTTGTTTGGACCTAATATAGGACTCAATTTCAAGGATCATATCATCATTCTACTCTCAAGGTACACTTTTAACTCTTACTACCCTATTACTTGCTATGAATTTTTTTCTATGTACAAATAAAGTATTGCTTGGCTATGATATCTTGTTTGAATTAATTAACTCATATGATACTAATTTAGGCACTCTTTATACAATATATCGATCAAACCCTCAAACATAAACTTGATAACCATTATACAAAACCCTTGTGCCTTATCCAATTCATGGAGTTTTAGTCACAAGTCTTAGTTCTATCTCCTGGAGATGTCAACTGATAAGCACAACTCATGTTGATAATAAGGTTCTTTCAATGACCATGGTCATATGAGTTCCCTCATGTTGAAACATGATCAATTATTTTTTTTGCCTTAATTGCCCTCATGGACTCTTCCTTTGGGAAGTTATCACCAAACCAAGGCCTTCCGATTAATCTTTTACTATAATGGTAAATGCATCTAAACATATTTTGGAAAAAATGTTTACTTCCTTCTTTTTTCCAGCTTACTTTCTTCTTGGCCTTTCTTTCCAAGCTAAATATGCTCAATCTTAAACTTGTGATCTTATATTTTTTAAAAGTGTACCTTTGCATTTGCATAGACAATGTCTTGTTTTTTCTTACTAGATGTTGCCAATAGATTATCTAGTTCTCTTTTTATCTTCATTCTATGAGGGACATCATGTTGCTCCAAATGTCATCAACATCATGGGTTTATTATTCTAATAGTAATGGGTTGAACTATCGTTATGATGTAATAGCTTAGTCTCTCTTTATATTATCTTTGGTTTTTTTCTTAGGGATTTTTGATGTAATAAAACTTATGGTTCTTTATTTTTAAGGGAATTCTTTTGCTTTTCATATATATTGAGTTTTGTTTTTCTTTCTCTATTATACAGGCGGGCGCTTAGGTCCTATTGTTGTTGACTTCCAGGTCAGGGGAGGTAGGATTTGGATAATAAGGGGATCTGTGACAAATAGTATTAGATCATATACCCATAGGATATTTGTAATTTTAAGGCATCATAATCCATATGAACCTAGGGAAAACCTAAGTCCATAATGGTGAAACTTAGGTGTCTAGGATGGTCCATTCATGGGGGATGATACACCTCTTATTCGCTTAGATGTGGTGGTTGAGAAGTTTCTTGTATACCTATCCAGCCAAAGTCCAAGACTAGATTAAGGATTTATTTGTTAGAAGTAGAGAGTTCTCTATAATCTTATGTCTTCTTTAATTACTATTGGATTTGGTTAGTTACTTATCTCATCTCTTCTATAATGACTACCCTAAGCTTGGGCTAATGCAGTTTCCAGAAAACAGTGTGTCACTTCTATAAGTAAGAGGGAAACTTTAGGGGAGCTTGTCCCTACCCTCCTACACCATGGTCCAACAAGTGTAAGCAACCTAAATATCTGCAAGCTCATGTTTTTGCCATCAAAGGTGAGTAATATAATGCAAATGGAAGTCGATTAATTCTAGGTATGTCTCCTGATAAAATAGTGAATGAGGAGAAAACATCTGAGTGGCCTACCAATAAGAGTAGTGGGTGGTTGAAATAGGTGGTTGCGGAAGACTCATGAGCACATAAAATCATTCATGCAATCAAAAATCATGATGAACCTATGATGATGCAATTTTTAGAATGCTCCTAATGCCTAATCATTGTGGTGGAATGATGCATGCAACTATTATTTCATCTCAAGATAAGACAAAATATCTACAAAACTAAATCATGTGCTAACTTTTCTTTATAATTGAGTAGAATTGTTCCCTTGAACTTTCAAAAATATATAAGTACTTTTTTTTCATTTAAGCCTCCTCTTTCAATCACAATAGAATTTCTTTAGGCTTCTTATTCACTACACCTTTAATTTTTGTAAGTGTTTTTTTTCAAAGAATGGCCACAATCACTACCTTTTTATTAAGAGAAAAGAAGTTAGACAAGATTTTTTTATGCAAGAAGAAATGTAATGCTTATGCAACTATATGACATGCACCATGATTTCGTTGTGCATGTATGATTTTTCTATTTTTTTATATGCGCTAATGCAAGCAAAACTAAACAACTACTATGCAAAGTCTATTATGCAATGTGTTTGCAATCAAGAGAGAAAATGACAGCATGTGCTCAATCCTCTTATGGTGGAGAGTGAGACAAAGGTATGCGGTGGGTGAGATTACATGACTAAGAGATAGAACCTATAGAAAACATCATATGTCCCTCTTTAATGACCTGTGTACAGGGTAATTGAGTGGTTTCTTTCTTGAATTTTAATTTAAGGTCACATTAGTGTTTGATCAGTTTAGGCTCAAAAATCCTTGTCAATCACTTTCTTAGACAAATTAGATGGTCATTTAAGCTCTAATGTCCTAAAGCTGACTTACTCAAGCACTTCCTCAGTTGTGTGACTTGATTACTTGCAAGATAAGCTCATACAGAAAATTTATTATGTTTTTATAAAGCACCCAACCTAGAGATTGATATTCTCAATTGAAACAATGCATTAAATTCTCCACATATTACACTAGATAGATTGTGGATCCTACATAGCAGAAAAACTAACAAGAAAAACTACTCAAAATAAAACAAATAAAAAGCTAAAATAAAAGAAAATAAAAACTAAGATAGAAACTATTCCAACACCCCCCAAGCTTGAATATGACTATGGCCTCGTAGTCAATATCCCAACTTAAGAGGTGGAACAGTGATACTCGACTCAAAATGGTGGTGGCAGTGTCTGCGTGGGGTCCTGAGGAGGAAACATCCCCTGAAAGGTAGGATCAGATAGGGGCATGTCCGGCGGCATCAGGTAACCTCCAAAATACCCCTGGCTCCAGTAATGATCAAAGAAAGATTGTTGATAATTCTCCATCTGTTGCAGAAGATGATGCATATTCTCTTGGTTGGCTAAGAGAAGGCGTTCATTTTCATAGATCGCCTGCTGGTTGCTATACAATTGACCTTGCATGTCCTGAATGCCAGCCAGGGATTGGGTTTGTTGTTGTTGATGCGTCTGGGTGTCCTGTAGCATAGTATACATACCCGCCATAGAGTAAGCATCCTTTCCTTTGTCAGAGGGCAGTGGGGAAGAATATGATGAGGTAGCATAATGGCGAGGACTCTTCTATGGACCCACTCTATGTCTCACAGGAATGGTGGGCTCCACTTCCTCCACGTCATCGCTTCCCGCATCTTCCTCCTCAGCCTTAGCTTCTTGTTGTCCAACATTATCATCATCACCCAGAGCCAGCCATTTATAGTGCCTGGCTCCCCTAATGTTGAAGATGGGATCAGGAAGTCAATGCTTGTAGAAAGTATCATCGACTGAGCATGTGACGAAGATGACATTGTTGTCCATAGTGATGAGGTCGGACTGCTTGAAATTAGGGGTGTAAACAGTGCGGGTATGATGCAGGTCTGGCCATACCCATTCCCATACCCATATAATTTAGCGGGTCCGGTTCCAATTCTAGACGCGCATAATACAAAACCTAGACCCGCACCATACCCGTACCCGCAATTATAGCGGGTATGCGGTGTGGGTATGCAGGTAAGCGGTTCTATAAAAATCATATTCTTTATTGAAGAGAAATTATTATGTTCTATACATTTTAACGTAACAAGATATTATTATTATATAGTATATTAACATGCAATAGTTATATTAGATAATGCTATATTTTATACATTAACATTAATTGAGTTAATTATTTACATATTTGTAGTCATCATCATAATGCTTAACCTATATAGAAAGTAATATAAATTAGTAGACATTTTGATTTTAAGTTCACATATGATGTTCATTATTGTAACTGGAATAGTTAATTATTAATTGTATGACTAGTCTCAACCTTATTGTGGTTAGAGTAGGATATAATCTCAAGAATTACATTAGTTAGACTACTAAAGTATAATATATATACATATTATTTAAGTAGTTACTTATGTATAGAGGGTACACGGGTCTAGCGGGTCTGGGTCCAAGCATACCCATTATTGGACCCCCTTATATGCGGGTCCAAGGGTATACAGGTCCAAAGGTATGCGGGTATAAAAAATTAGACCCGTGACGGGTTTTTTAAGGGTCTGGATTTGCGGGTCCGTGGGTCTACCCGTACCCATTTACAACCCTACTTGAAATGAAGGCGGTCGATGTGTAGCCTGGAGTTGAGCAGATCCAGAGTAGAGAGATCAAGATCCAAGTGAAGATAAATGGGGGTGATAAGTCCCCAAAAGAGAATGGGCATAGCTCACCAGACATTGCGGCTCACTGCAAGAATATATTGGAGAAAGAATGATCCCCAATTAACCGACTCTCACTCCTAAAGTTGATATAGAAAATACAAGTCCAATACTCGTACCTTTGCTTGCGCTTGGGTTGACTTTGCAAGTTGCGTGTTGGTCAACATTCGATGGAGCATCCGAACAAAGGGATGCTCAAAGTTCGCCAATGAACTATGGTGGAATTTAAGTCTTTTACCCTCCAGCGTTGTAACAAAATCCTTCCAGATGGCATCCAAGTCAACGTTCTTGGGTTGACAGCAGGGCACATGTGGCCACCAGTAAATATCATTGAAGGTGTGGAGAGTAAGGGAGTAGTTGGTGTTGTAAAGGTGAAAATCCACCTTTCCTTCTCTCCATTCGCCGCTTGACAGGCGTGCTTGATTGAGGGTGACTAATACCTCCAAGGACGCCATGAACTCGATGACGATTTCTTTGTATGTTGGCCACCCGCCAAAGATTGGACTCACAGATATTCAATCAAACTCCTGTCACTCAAGAACATACGCCATGTTATCGGAGAACCCTATATCCTCCAGTGGTTGAAGATCGTCATATCATGTAGGTGTGAACGACCTCTTTGCAAGCTCTTCATAGACCTTCCTCACCTTCGTCGAGGTGTGGCAGAGGCATGGTCTTGGCATAAGAGCGCCAGGGGGTCCTCCTCATCTGGCCATGATGATGGAGTGAGCAGGGATGAAGAGTAAGAGAGAAAGAGCTCGATGAAGCCTCGAGATGCTCAGTGTAGCCACTCGTGCTTGTGGGAGTCATTGTTCTTCAAGTTGTGAGAAAGAAAACAAACTATACCCTCCCTTTTATAGTGTCGACATCGACTGGCGGTGATAGAGTCAGTGGCACTAACTAGAAGTCAGTGGCACCAACTTCTGGGACTAAATCTGATCCTTCAGTGCCTCGACATCTATCGGTGCAAGATCTTCCTTTTCCAGATTGCTGGTGTGTCGGTGGCACCAACTTTTGGGCAGGATCGAAACTTCAGATAATGCACGTGGACGCATCTGGGCCATAGATCGAAGTTACTCATGGATCGACGTTTTCTTTCATCGGTGGCACTGACATCGAGGTCGGTCGTACCGACATGATGACCGACCCCTTTTTTTATCCATCGGTGCATCGACGCACCCACCGAGCCTGGGACCTCATGTCGAGTCGGTGCCACCGACTTGTGTGTCAGTGGTATTGATTCGGCTCATTAGTTGATCACATCTGACTTCTGCACTTTCTTCAGATATGTTGATGACACTGACGTAGATGTCAGTGGCACCAAATTTTATTAGCTGCAATGCCCATCTCTCTAACCTTGTCTCAGTGCCACTGACATTCCAGTCGATGGCACCGACTCAGCAATAGACTGCACACTCAACAAATGAATCAGGGTATCATTTTTACACAAAATTTTCAAAAATTAAGTACTAATAAAACAACTTAATGGAAATGAAAGAAACGAACATCCTAATGGTTGGGTTGCCTCCCAACAAGTACCCTTGTTTAACATCCTAGGCTAGACAACTCCCTTGTTGAGATTAATTAATAGCAATGAGTTTAAATTCATGCTCCTTCCTCACAAAATCTTCTTCAAAAAAATGTTTCAATCTTTGACCATTGGCTAAGAAGGATCTCTCTCCCTCTTTTATCATAACCGCTCCATGTGTAAACACCTCTTCTATGACCAATGGTCCACTCCACCAAGATTCCCAGGGTGCAATTTCAAATTTGAGTTAAAGAGCAACACACTCTCTCCTGGTAAAAAGACTCTCCTAGCTGTATGATGGTCATGAATTTTCTTAGTTCTTTCCTTGTACAATCTTGAGTTCTCATAAGCATTCATCCAAATTTCATCAAGCTCATTCAACTCTTACATCCTTGTCTTTCCTACTTCATCAAGATCAAAATTGAGCCTTCTCAACGCCCAATGAGCCTTATGTTCTAATTCCACGGGAAGGTGACACGCTCGTCCATAGAATAACCTAAAGGGTGTTGTTCCTATGGGTGTCTTGTAGGTTGTCCTATAGGCCCATAGTGCATCAATTAACAAATCACTCCAATTCTTTCTACTAGACGATACCATCTTTTCAAGGATCTTTTTAATCTCATGATTGGAAACCTCTACTTGTCCTTGTGTTTGTGGGTGATATGGTGTAACCACACGGTGCATCACTCCATACTTGGTTAAGAGTGCCCCAAATTTCTGATTAGTGAAATGAGTTCATCCATCGCTTATGATAATCCTTGGCAATCCAAATCTACAGAAAATGTGTTCTTTGACAAATTTGCATACAACTGCAGCATCATTGGTGTGGGATGGAATTGCTTCCACCCACTTTGACACATAGTCAATGGACAACAAGATATAAAGGTTGGAATTAGAGGACACAAAGGGTCCCATAAAATCTATTCCCCACAAATCAAAAACCTCTACCTCTTGGAACACATTCAAGGGCATCTCCTGTCGCTTGGATATGTTATTGGGCTGTTGGCATGCGTCGCACCTCCACACATAGTCATATGCATCTTTAAACAATGTTGGCTGATACAAATCACTTTATAGAACCTTTGTAGATGTCCTAGAACTAGTGTGGTGCCCTCCTGTAGGTAGAGTGTGACAGTGTTTCAACACACTCTCATACTCGCTCTCTGGCACACATCTTCTCAAAATACCATCCCTGCATGGTCTCAACAAGATAGGATCATCCCAAAAATAATAACGCAGAGAATGGAAAATTTTCTTCTTTTCTTGATACCCCTAATCATTAGGCAACTCCTTTCAAGCAAGATAATTCACAATATGAGCAAACCAAGGGTCCTTATGATTAAGAGAAAATATTTGTTCATCGGGAAAGGTCCCTAGGATGGGTATGTCAAGGTTTTTCTTATCTACCATCTATAGCCTAGATAGGTGGTTAGCCACCACATTCTCAACTCCAGCCTTGTCTTTCACCTCAATATCAAACTCCTGCAATAAAAGGATCCATAGGATGAGTCTAGGTTTGGCATCCTTTTTATGCAACAAGTACTTTATGGTTGCATGATCCGTCCACACCACCACTTTAGCTCCTACAAGGTATTACCTAAACTTTTCAAAAGCAAAAACCACAGCCAAGAGTTTTTTTCCGTGTTGGTGTAATTCAATTGAGCATCGATAAGAGTTTTAGATGCATAATAAATGACTGTAGGGACCTTGTTGAGATGTTGTCCTAACACAACCCCTACCGTGTAATCTGATGCATCACACATCAACTCAAACGGTTGGCTCCAATTTGGAGCTTACACAACCGATGTGGATATTAGCTTCTCTTTCAAAATCTCAAATGCTCTAAAACATTTTTCATCAAACTTAAATTCCACATTCTTTTCAAGAAGCTTAGATAATTGTTAAGCGATCTTTGAAAAAATCCTTGATAAACTGACGATAAAACCCAGCGTTGCCTAGAAAACTCTGAACTGCCTTCATCGAAGATGGTGGAGGAAGTTTAGAAATCACTTCTATCTTAACCAGATCTACCTCTAGTCCTTTGCTAGACACCTTGTGTCCTAGCACAATCCCCTTGCTAACCATCATGTGACATTTTTCCCAATTAAGCACTAGGTGTGTGTCCTCACACCTTTGTAAGACCTTGTCCACATTTTGCAAGCACTCGTCAAAATATGCCCCATAGACCGAAAAACCATCCATGAAAATCTTGAGGCACATCTCCACCATATCTGGGAAAATTTCCAGCATACACCGCTGAAAAGTCACAGGCGCATTGTACAACCCGAACGACATGCGATGATAGGAAAACGTGCCATAAGGGTAGCTGAAGGTAGACTTCTCCTGATCCTTAGGCTCGATAGAAATCTAATTATATCCCAAATATCTGTCTAAAAAGAAAAAGTAGGAGCAATTAGCGAGTCGCTCCAAAATGTGATCGATAAATGGTAGTGGAAAGTGATCTTTTAGTGTGGTGGTGTTCAATCTCCTATAATCAATGCAAACACACCATCCTGTCACTAATCTAGTTGTGATTTTTTCATTAGATGAATTAGTAGTGACAGTGATTCCCCCCTTCTTAGGCACTACCTATGTCGGAGTTACCCACATAGAGTCAGAAATAGCATAAATGATACATGCCGACAGTAGCTTGATGACTTCCTTCTTCACTACCTCCATCATGATGGGGTTGAGGTGATGCTGAGGCTGTATGACTGGCTTCGCTCCTTCGTCTAGCCAGATTTTGTGTTGGCATAGCATAGGTGAGATTCCTTTGATGTCGGCTACCGTCCACCCGAATGCACCACAATGCCACTTAAGCACGACAATCAATTGCTCTTCCTCGAACTCGCTCAATGATGAATAAATGATGACCGGTAGCTTTTCTTCAACAGATAGAAACACTTACTTACGGTGAGGGGGCAGCAGATTGAACTCTAGCTCCAGTGGGCTCACAAGTAAAGAGACCAACGGTGGTAGCAATGGTCCTAAGTCTTCAAAATGCCTAGAATAGTAGCACAGAAAGACATTCAGTAGCCTTGCACACTCCTCCAAGGATTGAATCCTCATGCAATCATCCATGATGTTCATGAGGTATGCCTCTAGAGGTAGTTGTGGATGTATCTGGACTAGAGAATCCTCCATGTCATCCTGTGTAGTAGAAGAAATTAGCTCCTCTTGCTCATCATCTGGGTATCCCACCGCCTTGACAAGTGAGACCACCTTTGTGTTCTCCATAATGTCCATGGCTAGCATACCCCTATCCACCTTTGTCATCACATGTTCCATATTTAAGAATGGTTGTCCCAAACATAGTGAAATGTTGTTGTCCCTATGTGTCATCACATTGCATTGCTCATGATCATCCGATGACTTTGAGTTATCTGGCATGTTTATCTCAAACTTGTCATCCTTGATCCCCATGGTTAAGCGACCTCTGCCCATCTCCAAGATCATATCAGCTATGCCTTGGAAAGATCTTCCCAATAGAAGCTCATTTCCATGGTCGTCTTGCATTGAAATCACCACAAAATCTGTGGGAAAGACAAATCTATCCACCTTTACAAGCACATCCTCACAGATACCAAAAGTCCTTACCACAGAATGTCCGCCAATTGGATAGTCATGCTTCTCTTCCTAGATGTCTTTAGGCCAAGACTTTTAAAAGTGGTTAAAGGTATCAAATTGATACTCGTCCCTGAATCATACAGTGTGTTGCCAAACTTGGTCTTCCTAATATAGTAGGTGATGTTGAAGCACCCATGGTTCTGTCTCTTAGGTGGCAGCGTACCTAGAATGAAAGCACTGACTTGCTATCTAACTACCACTACCTCAGTGTTTGGGATCTTCCTCTTCTTATTGATTATGTCCTTCAAAAACTTGCCATAGGATGGTATCTTCTCAATGGCATCTACTAATGGAATATTCACCGAAAGCTTCCAAAAACTGACTAGAAACTTCTTGAACTGCTTATCCATATTTGTATCTTTTAGACTATTAGGATAAGGGACCGACACTGTCTGTTTCTGCTGATGAGGTGGCACATAAGATGTCCTAATATCCACCTCAGGCTCCTTGGTCTGTTCCTCTGCTGTGGTCTCTGCCTCTTTTTCTACTTGTACTGGCTCTACCACTGGATCTACACTAGCAGTCGGCTTGATCACCTCAGTAGCTGTTGGCTGTGGAGTCAAGGTCTTCTTCCCGCTTCTTAGCAACACTGCCTTGACTTGTTGATTCCCGGATGGGGCATCAGTATTTTCAAGAAACCCTTGCTATGACGGTTTCTGCAATGAAGCCACATCCACTACAAGCTGAGATAATGTAGTCTCAAATGTTCTCATGCGCATTGTGGTTCTGGAGATCGCGCTAAACATTATTGAGTAACATGTCATTTTGCTTCACAATTTTGTCCAAGATATCATTAGTGCTCTCTTCTACCACTGGGTGCTACTGCTACACTGACCTATTTTGATTCTGCTGATCTGGATCCTACAAGAAGTTTTTTGGATCCTTCCATTAGAACTTGGGGTCCTTCCTCCATGTGTAGTCATTATTGCGGTACCCCTGTTGATGCATGTATTTCACATGCTCTTCCTCTTCAAAAACATGATCATCCTTCTCAAGCAGCTTCTTTGCAATAAGGTACAACTTTTCATTCAAGGATGAAATAACCTTGGACTCGCCCATGCTCTTTATCTACTCTGGGCGGTCTCTATCACTGACCCATGCTTGGTTCTTTGCCATGTTTAACAAAATTTCCTGACACTTTGTCTGTGAGTTGTTTAAGAAGAACCCTGTAGCTACGCTATCCAGAGTGGTCCTTTCATTCAAGTTCAACCCAAAATAGAACATCTTGACTTAGTTCTCTAAGTCAATCCCATGATGTGGAACCTTTCGCAGCATGTTCTGAAATCTCTCCCATGCCTCAGAGTATGATTCAGCAGCCTGTTGCTTGAAGTTGTGTATCTTTCTGACCATGTCATTTGTCTTCTCAAGTGTAAAATAATGGCCAAAGAAAACATCGACCATTTGGTCCCACATCTCGACAAATTCCATCTCAAGGTTGCGTAGCCACTCCTTTACATTGCCATCCAGAGATGATGGAAAAAAACTTTAGTATATGGCCGTCTAAGGGAACCAGTCCACCTTGATCATGTCACATGTTTCTATGAAATTGCTAATGTGGGTGACATGATCTTCATGGGCATGATCGTGGAAAGCTTGTGTCTTAACTAGTGTTATATGCCCTGGCTCAATCTTGTAATTCAGTATGTTGATCGTCTGCTTCTTAATTAGGCCCAACTATGTTATAGAGGATGATGCCTTGATTTTGTCCCATATCATTTGCTCTTCAGTTGTTGCATCGTCTGCCATTTTTGGTTCTGCGGTAGCAATAGGAATGCCTTCAACAAGGGGTTGAACCATCTTATCATCTATGAAGGGGATCTCAGAGGTAGAACAACCATATTCTGTGGTCCTTGTGGCCACCATACACTAATACCTGAAAGATTAAAAAAATATTAATTCTTACACTTAATCATGAAAAATAGTATGAATTTAAATATAATGATTGAATGACTAAAAGTAGAAAAAAAATTAAGGTGGCCTAGAATGGCCGTCGGCAACACTCGTAGTGTTGAACGTTGTTGTCTCCCCGACAATGGCACCAAAAACTTGAAACATTTTTTTGTGCATCTAAATGCAAGTGTATGTGTCACGTAATATAGGCTAAATGAGGCCCGAGTCGAAATCAGGGAGACTTTCATTCAGAGACTACTACTAACTACTGGCAATCAGCTAGACTGATTAATTTTGAGAGAGTTGGTTTTTAAAAGAAAACAAAAGAAAATTAAAATGAAAATGGTTTGATTAAATCAAATGATGATGGAATTCCTTAGAAACATTGGTTTCACCACGGATCCCCATTGTATTTTATTTTTACCAATTTTAGTATAAATTAACCTCTATCATAGATAGGAAGCTTGTAGCGAGAACTGCCCACTCCCATGGTACAATTCACTACCTAAATCTAAACCAACTCCACGTCTGTAGTTGTTTAAATTTAGATTAGGTGCTTTACAATCAATCTCTAGGTTTCTTCCCACTAACCGCACATCACATGTACCAAAGGACGCATAGGATGGTGTTTATGTGCAGTTTCCAGGCATTTAATTCTCCTTCCAGAATAATTATTCACCTATGATTTCTAAAGAAGTTGATCAATCAACACAAGAGCAAGCATTCACACGCATAGATATCCAAGATTATGAGGAAAATTACACTAAATCATGCAAAAGTCGATATAATGGTTCACTGGGATACTCCCATGTCCTAAGGAATTAAGGGGTTTAGCCCCGCATGGTTTTCAGTTGAAAATACATGGAAGGAGAGAAGAAAAATGTGGGAAACATGAAAGAGATTCTTGTAACCCCTGGAAAGACGGTGCTCTAGATGATCCTTCTTGAGAAACATGCGTTCTGTAGTCTTCCAACAGTAGAAATGTCCGTCAGAGGTGCTCGAATCGTCCGATTGTCATCCTTTAGCTCTATGCTCCTCTCCTCTAGCCAGATTTTGTGCTGTCGTGCGGTACAAAAACTCATCCCCCTTAGGTCTGGTCGTCCTCCCTTTTTGTCCTAAGTCACTTACGGTACCACACAACGTGGACCGTTGGATCTGGGCGGCCGGTTTAGATTGTTGAATTCCGACAGAGTTGGTGGCACCGACTTGGTGGTCGGTGGCACCGACTGTATCGGGCTCTGGTCGGTCCCTGGCTGGGTCAGTACCATTGACTGGACTGTCGGTGGCACCGAGCTACTACGAGATTTTTCCCTTCCTCTTTGATGCTATCTCGGTGGCACCAAGCTTCTATGAGATTTTTTCCCTTCCTCTCTGATGTCATGTCAGTGCACCGACCTATGTGGTTGGTGACACCAACTCCTCAAATATATGGACTTTCTTGAAATTTGACAAAGACCATGTATTAAGTCAAGAAATATATAAAATAATATAATTATGATGAAATAAGCATAGTTTGATGCACAAAGAGTATACAAGCCAATTATCAAGATTTATGTGCATATAATCTACAAATTGACTTACGAATGCACAAAATGAATGTAAACTAGGCCTATAATAAGCGACTCAAAACCTGTACATCAACGATGCTAACCCTAACCCTAAGTGGTAGTTATAGAAAGAGAAGACACAATGAGTTGGATACCTCAGTTGTCTGTGCATGTAAGTATGTGGGTTGGACATGCATGTTTTACGTAAAAGTTTTGAGTATCCATGAGAAACATGGACCATGTTGGTTGTTTGACTCTGGTGCATTTGGTGACCCGACCTTGGGTGGTCATGCCTGTTGAGGGTGAGGGATCGCTCCCTCATTGAGTGGTTAGTGGTGACCATATGGGAACCATAACAGGCATATAGGAGCATAGACAAGGCATGCACCTATGTAGAAGAGAACGACATCAAGGCTGGAAGCGGATTTGAGACCTAGGCCAAGAGAGTTATGCCTCATAGTTCATGAGATGACCATGTAGAACTTTGGATGGTCTTGGTTGGACACCTTGACCCCAAGACATGAAGAATCATGAGAAGTTGGGTATGTTATGACCTAGAATGGATGACCCTGAGTGGATAGAGGTGGTGACCTCATGCATGATCCTTGGGGGTTTGTTGTACCTTGGTTGCCATTAGAGGAACCAAACCCTAGAATGAGAAGAGTCTTCTTGAACCGGTGTACAGAGGTTATAGGTACCTACCTCTAGGTATAGGAAGGAGAGTTCTTTAGACCCTAAAGAAGTATAGTAACAAGTTATGGGGTCTCACACCCAGTTGGTTGTCTTTGGGTAGGACTCTAAGGGTTGTTCACATGGAAGAGTGTTAAGAAGTATATGCCCTATCTGACATAGGTTCGGTTCATAGTTGAACAACTAAGCATGAGGTTAGCTACCTGATGCATAAGAGGTGAACCTATGGTTCCTAGACCAAAGAGTGGAAGTAGTAGTATCTGGTGCACATGATGCTCACGAGGTTGTTTGAATTCATGGTATTTGAGTATGGCACCCCCCCTCATGTATTAGTACAAAAGGAAACCCCATATGAACAAAGGTATATGTTTAGTGAACCACTCTCATAGGTTGGTGACATAAGTATGTATGAGATTGGTCCAACCTTGAGGAATGACAAATATGACACACTAAGGAACTTCTCATGGTTTAGTAGAATGCCTTCTTGTTAGCTACATGCATAAGTTGCAGTATAGGGCTAAGCTTGCACATGATGATGTAAAACATGGAAGTAAGGACGTTAGTGACCTTTGTTACTATCAAGAGATAGTTTTCTCCCATCCTGGGAAGGGACCGTTTTGTAGGGTGAGTACCAGCTTTTGGTTTAGGTCTGAGGTAACTTAAAGATGTCTCTCATAGGAGCTTGATGAGCTAAGTGGAGAGCACATAGTATGAGCATGAATCTATAGACCCATGTGTGATCATCTCTAAGAGGCAGGAACATATGTTGCCATGGAGGCAACCTGTATGGGGCCAGACCAAGTTAGGTAGGTCGCCATGATCCCTATGAAAGGATGTAAGTTGACCATGAGTGCCCAGAGAGAGGATGGAGAATCAGGTGAGGATTCAAGAATGATATGTGCTATGATGGAATACTAAGTAAATACTAAGGTGAGGAAGAGATAAGACCGATGAAAGTAGGAGTTTTTTGTTCCCAAGATGCACGAGACCATCGGGTCGGGAGGTAACAACTACCTTTGCCCAAGGACCATTGGTTAGGAGGTTGGCCACATTCATGAGTTCATGGGGCCTAAGGGATAAATGTGAGAGTCACTACCTAGATGCACAAGGGTCAGATCACCCTCAAAGTGTCGGCTAGAGACCTTGAGGTAATGACTAAGGATTGTACATAATAGATATGTTAAGATCCAGAGGTGATGGGAATAGTCTGCCCATGGGTGTAGACCCATAATGGAGATGTTCATGGTGTGGAGTCATGTTTCAACTTAGTTTGGAAAGTATAATGGCATTTTGTGATGCACCATCTCTACTCTTAGAATGGGATGAACTCTGTATTTGGACTGCAGCCAAATGCTTATTTCATCTTGATATGGGTGTGAGAGACAGGGCAAAATGCATGCCATATACTAAGGATGGAAATGAAATGATTTGAAACCCTTCTACAATGATTTAGGATAGAGGAAGTACCACACCTTTTGAAAGCACACGAACAAATGGTTTAAACACATAAAGAGGACAAGGTCATATGAAGATGTACCTTCCTGGAAGTAGTTGGAATCTATGAGTCATAAGTTTGGATTTGATAACCAAGAACTCAAAGTTTCTTGACTTAGTTAGATCAAAACCTGAGATGAGGATGATGAGTGACGTATATGAGGGTTTATGTCTTCACCATCACCTAGCATGTAAGGATGCTTATGTGGTAACAAGATGTTCTCAGCAGAATACGGCTCAGGTTTACATCTGTCTTGCATAGCCGGTAGAGAGACTAGAAAAGGTTGTTAGGTGAACCCTATGATCATTAGAAGAGGTGACTTTCGTGGCTAACACTCAGATATAACATGACCCGTTGGTCAAGTTAGTAGTTACTTAGTTAGCCAACCCAGAGCCTGATGAGATAAAAGGATAGTTGTGAGAACCTTAGATACACTTCTCAGGAAAAGAAGGTGGTGAATTCTGCTACTAGAGTGTTTTAGGGTTTCTGAGGAGTCACCCTTGAGGAATCATGTCATTCCATAAGCTCATGATTTTAAGTATATTGTACATTGTGGTACTACCAAGATGGTTAAGGTTTGTATGTGGTTCTTGAGGACCTGGGATGAAGAAGGATATAGTGTTTCATGTGCCCAGTTGTCATACACGCCAGAGGGTGAAGGCCGAACACCAGTAACCCAGTGAGTTGCTACAGATAATGAGAAGTCACTGAGAGGAAATGGGAGTGGATCACCATGGACAATGTGGTGGGTCTCCCTAAGACCAAGAGAGGTCATGATGCAATATGGGTTATGGTAGATCGCCTTACCAAGTCGACCTAATCCCTTTCCTAAGAGTGAGCATTGTTAGTATGATAGTTTTGGTTGAACTATTTGTATGAGAGAGATAGTTCAACTGCACTGTGATCCGAGTTCAATACCTTAAGCATAACCTCAAGTTCACTTCCATGTTGTGGGAGTAGGTGTAAGAAGAACTTAATGCTAGATTGAAGTTGAGTACAACATATCACCCCTGAATGGTGGACAGTCAAGAGAGTATGAGACAGACTCTAGAAGGTATGATGAGAGCATGTGTGCTCATTCAGAGTGATACATGGGAGCAATTCCTATCCCTATCAGAGTTTTCTTGTTATGATAGCCACCATAGCCAATATCAGGATGTGTGAAGCTCTGTAAGGGAGGATGTGTCAGTCACCGCTTCACTTGGATGATGTTGGTGAGAGGACCTTGTTAGGGTTAGTGAGACCACAATGTATGTAGATGAAGACACTTTGATCGAGTAATGGCTGAGAACGCCCATGATCGATAGGAGTCATGAGATGATGCAAAGTAGACTGACATGCAGTTCACTATAAGTAAACATGTGTTAGGGAAACCCGACCCCTCTGAGCTATAGATGAGAAAGATGATTCCATGATACATGGGTCCAATTGAGATGGATTGGTGGAGTTTCTTATGTTTAGCCTTACCCCTCAGGATAACATGATGTATGATGTGTTCCATGAGTCTGATCTAGAGCGCTATGTGATGTACCCGAACCGTGTGCTGAGCCATGAACCTATTGAGCTTATAGGAAGGCTGAAATATCTTGAGTCACCTATGAGGGTACGAGATACCAAGGTGAGAGAGAACTCATATGTAAGAATATAAGATGATAAAGGTTCTTTGGAAGCACTGTGGAGAGGATGAAGCCACATGGGAGCCAATGATGGACATGGAAAAGTCTTATCCTAGTTGTCTGTATGTTTAGAGAAATTTAAAGGGCAAAATTCCTATAAGAGGGGAAGGATGTTACAATCCTAATTTTCGGGTTCATATGCTGGGAAATGCAATTTCCCCAATAAATGTACGATTATAGGAATTGTGTGAATTGTATGTATTGAATGGATTTCCTTTGTAATATTTCCTTTGTGCATGTGATTTCGTGGATCATTATATATGCATGTGATTTTGTGGATCATTATATATTAATGATTCCAATGTAATAAAAAGAAAAGAAAATTTGAAGGAGATCAAATACTGAATAATAACAGATATTTCTAGAAATATAGAGGAAAAGAATATTCCAAGAAATAATGGTATTGTTTAATTGAAATGACTAAAAGGGAAAGTTTTGTATATGTAAGATGTCCCAAGGGTTTTTATGAATTGCCAAGAAAGGAGGACAATTAGTCTACAGAATATACCAAAAAGAGAGGTGAATCAACAATCAAGATTCCAAGAATATTGAGCAATAATGCAATACATAAACCATAGGTATATACCCTCCTTGATATATTTCTAGAATAGGACCTTTTGAGAAAGGAATGAGTTTCTACTTTAGGAAAGGAATAGAAAGAAAAAATACTTTTCTATAAGTGGCTTATCTGATAGAATAGTAGTGGGACTCAATATCTTTCTTTTAAGCGCATATTTTCCAAAAAATAAGCAATAGCCGATGCTCCATGACTTCGTCGTTCCTCACCTTCAAACCCTAAGAGTTTTGGCTCACACCCTATATAAAGGGGGTGATGGATACGTGACTAGGGAACCCTAAACCCTATTGTCATGGCCAGTCAGATGAAGGAGACATATTTGACCCTAGTGCAACCCTCCACCATCTCCATCAGTTTGGAGAAGAACTAGGTACTGAACCTGTGACGGAAGGGCCAAGTTGTGGTAGGGAACCACCCCTCTTCAATGTTTGCAACCAGGAACACAACTATGGGAGTGTTCCAGGGTCCGTCCTTCACGAGGGAAGCTCAGGAAGCAGATGGCCAGGGAGAGCTGGGTAGAGCAGCACAACGCTGCTAGTAGATGGCGTTGAAGGTACGCTGCTATGGAGGACGAGTCTAGAGGTGGTAAGGAAACTGTAGGAGCATGGAGCCCTGAAAATGCGAATGAGCCAACATGGGTGTCGAGCCTCATCGGATGGAAGATGTGGGACTCATTGAATGTGGGAGTAGTGCGTAAAGGAAGGGGACCGACCGCGTGGGGAAGGGGACTGACCGCATGTATATATATATACAAACATATATATAGGTTGTTCAATCAATACCCAGTGGGTAGCCTGGATTTTCTCTACCCGTCAGCCAAAAAAGTAACTATTTCTCCAGAAAAGTAACCCGGGGGAAAAAAAGTAACTATACGACTAAAAGAGTAAATCTGGGCAGAATACATAGCAAATACATATGTAATCGTATTTTTGAATCTACTGTTGGAAATGTAACTATCTATGCACGAAAAGAAACAATTTGCAAGGTAAAGTAACGCTCTACATGTCAAAAGTAAGAAACTCAACAAAAGTAACCAAAATAGGGGGCGGGTGGCTACCCACGTGGGTATTGAATATGTACACACACACACACATATATATATATATATATATATATATATATATATATATATATATATATATATATATATATATATATATATATATATATATATATAGTGTGTGTGTGTGTGTGGGTCCCGCTCTCTATTTTTTGTGTGTTCGTGTGTATGTGTGTGTGTTTATATGTATATATATCTATACATATATATGATTTTGATAACCTTCTTGTGCGCCTCTAGACTGCTACAAGTGAACTTTTCCAACTTTAGGACTCAAAGGTAGTTATATGATTTTCAAGACATCATACAACTATTGTGGTTAAGGCTTCACTTGATTGTTAATATATCTCACTCATCTTTTATAAATCTTATAAAACTGATAATACAAAAACACATGAAGCCATTTAGCATATTGTAACAAAAAACCTAGATTAAGAGTAGTTGAGCAAAACTAAAATAACTCGTGTAATTTTCTACAACTAACATTTCTTAATTTAGAGATACAATGTGATTCCTTCATTTTGATTACTTGTTTTATAGTGAAAACATTAATATATATGTTTCATTAAAAAATAATACCATTTTTCCGGCCAGAGTAGCCCGACTGGTTACGGCTCGGTAAGTCCAGATGAAGGACTCGGGTTCGAATCACGCCAAAGGCGCTCTACAAAAAGTAATAGGAATTTGATTAGGTGGGGGAGGGGGTGATCGGACCACACCCTCTCATACCCCGAGAGTTTACGCTGTCTGGGGGTTCATGAATGTGGCACTTTTACGTGGGCGGTTCTCTCGTAAATTAAAAAAAATAATACCATTTGAACTCCAAACAACCTAATGAAGAAAATATTCCTTCAATTTACATAAATTGTAAAATTTTGATAGTCAATGTTCAAAGAAATTCTAAAAAGACATAATGAGCTTCAAGATTAGTTGATAGCATATATAAAGATACTAAATTACAAATCTCGTCCTAAATACACCATTCCCCCAAAAAAATTTAAATTAATTCTAATTAAATTTCATCAAGAATGTCTTCAGTAAATAAGTAATTAGTGCATGATAAAATTTCTTCATTAGGGATAAGATCACTCACATAAAAGATATAGGTGAAACTTAGCTTGGGGATGGAAATCCACCTCAAGATCTCATTTATTCTTAAAACTCAATGTAAGATCCAAATCTAGGTCAAAGATGGAAAAACTAGATAAATGAGTGACTAATTAAGGACTTTTAGAGAAATTCCAGGAGGATATTTTTCCTATAGGGTAGACAATGGATAAAATGAAACAAAAAGTAGGAATCATGAACTTGCTCTAAAGGATATGAGGATCTGATGCAAAATTAGATTTGCAACTTTTTCAAAGTTTTGCCTCTACGAACCTATTCTCTAAATTCAAGGTCAAAGTAGTAGAATGGTTATATATGAGAGGTGCTTAGACTCATATTTGGTAAATTTACAACATTAGAACTGATGGCCGAATTGCATTATAATAATTAATATTTTTTCTATTTGGTCGGTAAGTTAGCTAACTTATGATAGGAGTAATTTTGGTTGTAGGAAGCCAAAACACACAAGTGGAGTTACATAAATTTCAAGTGACCCATTTGGGTCTTTGCTTGGAATCGTGGACCACAAGCAATGTACAAAGGTGGTGTCACTCAACATTGACCAAAAGTTTCACTAAGTAAAGGGCAAAGTCACTTTTGAGCATCAGTAGCAATGCTACCCTAGAGACCGACTTGTCATTGAAAACATAAAGGCGGGTAGACCTATGGAAAAGTTATTTGATGTTAGACCATACCTTGTTTGAAATCATCTTACATCCCATGCCAACCTCCCAGGGATCTAGCCCCTAGTTAAGTATCAACAAATCTTTAATTCATAATAAGATATCATGAGCACTTTGATTATCCTTAATTTGTTGCATATTTTATGAAATTAACATGTTGTGATATAAATGAGACCAAAATGCTAATTCAACATATACTAAGGTTTTCTTTCACCAAACTATGAGATAAACTCAACATATAAACATGTAATTTAAGATACATGTATGTAAACAAATCATCTTGTATTACTCTAGTAAAATCTCATAATTAAAATATAGAAATATATGTGAGCTAAAACTTAAAATAGGATCTCACATATAGTCCCTATGTTTGTAGTGAGGGAATCACAAAATCACAATTCTATAAGTAGAGACTCTGATTGTCCTACTGAGTAGTTTCTTAACAGTCAAAGAATAGGTGGCCCTATGTAGGATATCTACAATTGTAAGTCGATGGATGGTGCATCCATTCCAACTCATCAAAGGATACTATGAGTAATTCAAACTTTGTCTCTCTCGTAAAATACACAATCCTTAAACAACAACTATAATCATGGGGCTCTACCTCAACAAAAAAAAAATTTGAAGTATGAACATTAATCTATACTTCTTTTACCAAGCGAGGTATATAACTTTGAAGCATTTCCTTCCTATTTTCTACTTACATGTCATTAATCTTGCTCTAAAACCTTATCATCGTGCTAAAAATGGTCATTATAAGTGTTATTTTGTACCACAAAAGGGTGATCCAAAATTGTCAGTTGTAGTTCAGACTTTGTGAAAGTTGTTTGTTGACTATTGAACTATTCCTTTAAGCACACAAGGCCTAAAATTCATAATACAGGTGAAATAACTACTAAATATGCCACAGAAGTGCTGATCTAGTACCCATACTTTAAAACTTATTGATTTGGTTAATCCATGGTAGTCATATTGCCTATCTCTATTATTATGGTGGTGTAACCATGGCTGGATGAAACCCTAATGTTGAGGGCAACATCTTTCTACTAAATTTGAATGTATATTGATACTTGTTTACAAAGTTAATGCTTTTTGTATCATAGTGATTCTTATGGAACGATACACTCTAGTTGGTGGTCAATCATTTCATGACAAGGGATGGTTAAATTCTCTATGAAGGAGCATTATGGAACTATTCGGTACGTTTTATATCTTCTAAGGTTGTGAATCCCAATGATCTTTGTAAGAATCTTATTAGTGTTTATACGAAACTTGATTGATGCAGTAAAAAACACTCAACTTGCTAAATTAATCAAGTCAACCGTTAATCATGTAGTGACCTAAGTCTGGATAACTATTCCAATGTCAGAACTTGTCAGATAGTGAAATTAGAGGTCAGAAAGGATCTCAGAGTCATATATTATTGAGTATATGCGGGAGCATGGAGGGTTTATCCATATCATCTTCATCCCAAGGCTTTGGAGAGCAATCGAGACCATGTCTCAGATGATGTAATTGAGATTGGATGTAGTTATAACTCAGATTTGAGGGTTTTATACCCTAGTTTATAGTGTCGTGGTCTGTGTACCCAGGGAAGACTAGGTTCTTTTTTAATTGGGCTTATATACCACTATGTATGACTTGTACTAACTGAGGGGAAGAGATCTTCGGATTCTAATCATCCTAGGTCTTAGCAGGTATGATTTCTATTTTGTTGTGGTCAGCTAGTAGTTTGAATGGTACACCTCAATCTACGTAGGGTTCGATAAAATATGTAACTAAGTTGTGTAGCATTGATGCTAATGCTATTTGACAAGTCACATTGAATGATAGTCTTTGTTATGTTTCCTCTAAATCAAAGATGATCTATAATGTGGTAAGAGAAATTAATTGTGGAAGTGTTGTAGCTATACTTGTAATTATGAGCAAGTTATATAGTCTTTTAACTCTACAATGCAATATGTTTTATCAGCTTTAATACATAAACCTACTCAGTAATAGTTCGCTTTAGAGTTATATCTCTCACTGGGACATGGGTCTCACCTCATGGGCTAATGCATCTTTTTAGGTGATTGGCAACACCGTCAGACATAGAGTAGTGAGGAGGATTTGTTCTAAAAGTAGTAAAGTCAAAAGGTTAGTTTTTTAAAAGAAATAGCTCAATATCATTAAAAGTAAGCCATAAAACATCTACAAGATAGACATCTCTCATCAAGTAACCAAGAAGCAACTCCTTTTGCTGAAAGACATAGCACAAGGCTCAGATTGGGATGTGATAGGTATGCTTCTACACCGTCCACCTCTTGTACTGGCTGTCTAAAACAACTATCTGGGATGGAATTCATCAATCTACAAGAACCTATGAGTACATCCGGAGAGGAGTTTGCAAAGCCGCTGACAGAGATTACCATCATGAAGACAACAAAAGATTACCATACAAAGAGCTCGACCACAAAGCAACGACACAGACCTAAATGACACAGACACAATGCCCAAAAAATAGGACGAGAAACACAACTACCAGCGATGAGCACTAAGGTTGTACCAACCAAGAGACCCGGGAAGGAGGCCAAACCCCAGCGATGCAGATAGAAAGGAAGGATGGCTCATGCAGATACAAAGGCGGGGAGTAGAGGGTGTCGGGAACTCCACCACCACTCCCAACCACCACTGCGAATAGGGGGTGGAAGACCCACACGAAGCCCAAACCGAGCTTACTCCTCCTCTTCCTGGAGCACTAAGGGGTGCCCGATCTCACCGACCGCCCAAGAAGGAACCCAAGGCATGACATGACCAACAAACGAACACCACAGAAAAAACAAGCCCCCTCACAGGCGACAAGTAAAGACCATGCTGCCCAAAAGCCGCTAGCACCACTGTGAGGCCCGGGCCAGACCAACCTAGACGGAAGCAAAAAAGCAAAAGGGAAAGACCGGACAAATAGAAGTAGGGGGAAAAACTCAACACCCACAAAGACTACCGATCTGGGCACTCCTCCCACACCTCGCGCCACCCGAGCGAACTGCCCTAACCTAAGAACTCAAACCTACAAAGAAAATGAGAACATAGAAAGAGGAAAGGGGGCTTGAAGACAGCATATTTGTCGAGTAGTAAGCCACCAGCACTACTTCAGATCCAAAGACCTGGGAAAAGGTTGCAGCCGCAACACTAGCCCTCCCAAACCCCTTCGTACGCAAAAACCAGCCCAGACCAGGGCAAGAGGAGAAGAAGAAGAAATTGGAAGCCACCGGCCTGAAGCAGATCGCAGGAAACGAGCCGAGGAGTAGACCCAGGGGGAGAGGGGTGGCGGTCGACCGTCGCCGAGGCCCCCTCCCCCGAGTCCCAAGCAGCAACCGCCTCACCCTAGATTGTGAACTCAGTCGCCAGAGGCCCCTCCAAACCTAACCCCTAGATCTTTAGCTTGCTCTTGGCAAAAGGTTAGTTAGATTGTATAAAGACCGAGTGTCTTCCCTATACTCTCAGGTTTGGGCGGGGAGTTTAATAGATGATGCATATCGTCTCGAGTTTTTGGTAGTGTATCTTGTTCTATGTGCTTGTTGTAAATATGTGGACAATATCTTTTGTAAACAGGTTGTGCATGAAACTGGTGTACAAATACATGGTACAGTTATATATATATATATATATATATATATATATATATATATATATATATATATATATATATATATATATATATATATATATATATATATATATATATTTGTGTATATATCTATATATATATACTATATATATATATATGTATATTATATATATGTATGTATATAAGATGTTGAACATTTGCTTAAATGTTCCCTCTCATTGAAATTATAATTCAATTTTATTTATATGCCCCATCTTTGGTAACATGTTTTATTAGTAATTAAATTAGAGTTTTGATTTGAGTGATCTTGTTTAGTGTGGTGGGTTGCCACAATTTGTGGGATCAAGCATATGTTAAAGAGGGAACAAGACAGAAGAAATCACATCTTGACGTTCATAGGACTGACTTGTACTGTAAGGTTGGTGAGCATGAGTACTTGAAAACCATGCCAATCTAGGCCATTGCAAAGAATATGGTGAAGTTAACGCCCAGATGTGTGGGACCATTTGAGATTCTATCTTTTTTTGATAAATATGCATATAGGATGGCTTTACCTTTGTAGTCCAATATGATGCATAATTTCTTACATGTATCTATCCTCAAACATTACGTCAAGGGTCCCAGTCATGTTCAGAATCATGAACATATTAAGTTGAAAAATTCTCTAGTCTATCAAGAGGTTCCTATGAAGATTCTATACATTCAAACCAAGGAGCTCAGAAACAAAGAGATTGACACGGTGATGGTGTTGTGGAAGCACCACACAATGATGATGCCACTTGGGAGTTCAAGTATCCATGGGGTCATGCTTCCACAACTTTTCAAGGATGCCCAATTTTGAGGAAAATTTTCCTTTTAAAGGGGTGGAAGATGTGATAGACTACACCTTCCTCTCTCTTCATGTATGTACTCTCTATACCATCTTTGCTCAATTTTTCTCACTCTTCCCTTCTATTTCATGATGAGATGTGTTTTGATGCTTTTTTAAGTTTATATTGCCTTTATATGACTTGTGATGGCATTTAATTGGATTAAAAACCTAGATTGCACATAATATATGCATATTTCTATTTCATCCTATTTTGATTCCTCTTTATAGCATCAACATGTGTTATTTGTGTACAACATACTCTCACACATCTAGCCCACCAAATATCATGCAACTTGGTTCTAGGATGAGAAAGTTATGCCTATTTGAATTCCTTCATTTCAAAACCTAATTTGTTACCTTTCTAGGTCATGGGCCAGCCACTTTGGGCCAAGACCCATGCATTGATCACACACTTGCTTTTTTACCTTCTGTTATTCTATTTTTCCCATGATTTGATACCTTAGTCTAGGACCTGTGTGGACTATTGGATCTTCATGCGCCACAAGTCCACGATAGATCTAATATATGTGGGGTAATCTTCAACATTGGGTCATCTCTTTCCTACATGTAAAATTTTACAGTATGCCACTACATCATGCCCACTCACTTGGGTGTCCTCGGCCCACTTATGGGTGCACCTAACCTACACCTAGTTCCAATAGGGTGCAATGACTCTTAGGGTGGGGTGGGTGAAGTTTGACCTACATCCTTTTCTCCCCTAGTGGTGGATGGTCATTTCCCTAACCCTAACCACTACCGCACACCCCCTTATTTCATATAAAACCCTCCCCTATATCTAGAACTTCCTCCTCTTGATTTTCCTTACCATGTTAAAGCACTTTCAGGCTCATAGCATGGCCCATCCATGTTGCAACCACCTACCCTAGGGCTTGCAAGCCCTAGAATGAGGTAGGGGACAATACAAGGAGCATTGGATTGGACATCAAGAGCCCAAAATCTATGATTATCTTCCATGCTCTCACTCTCTATCATTCAAGCCCCCTCCATTCTCTCTTTCCACTCTCTCTTCACTACTTGGTAGACATCACATGGCATATCTCAATGAGGCATGCATACGTGACTCTGCTACCCCAACTCATGCTCGAACAACCTAGCATGCACCCAATCACCTCGACTGTCCATCCTCCTACAAACATCCTCGATCGCCCACACCCACTACCCATGGACTAGCAGAAATGCACCATGAAGGTGCCCAGTTAAGGGGTTTGATTGTGAAGACACCAATCCTACACTTCCTGATGGTAAATCATTACCCAAAATTACCTTTTTGGGCATTTACTTCAAAAATATATATCACCTAACCCCTATGTCCACAAATTACTATGTTATATATCATTATGATAAGAAAATTTCACCTTTCTAATGTTCCTATTATTAAAACCTAAATCAAGTTAGTTGTCAAATGTTTTATGACTATTCAATGATCTAAATACCCCTAATATGTTTCTCTTGTATCATTGATGATCTATTTCTCCCCTAACATCTAAATTAGCAACCTTGTTTCATAGTTGATGTAATTAGATGACTTGAACCATCTAAATGTACCCCATTGACCAATAATGACTCTTTTATGCAGAAACATAAGGTAACTTGACAAAATATGGAACTTTGGCATAATTTTAAACTATATTACCATCTAATTGCAAAAGCAACAATCTTTATTATGCTTTGAGACAAGATGAACTAAGATCTCATGCTATTATGCCATGTTTGACGTATGAGCCCTCAAATACCTCATTTTTTGCACCATAATGACCTATATGACTTAGCTTGATTCCGTATAATAAAAACATGCTAATATTTTGAATCTCATGTTTTCCCTAGTTAAAAATTAGAGATAATTTTTCTTTTATTAATCTTCTAATGTGGATTTTCACCTAGACGTCAGGTATTATTGTGAGACTTGTATTGTGTTGAATAAATGCATACATGATGATACATTAAAACTATGCTAGAATAACTTGAAATTAGATCAAGGTGAACATCCACATGATATGAAACATGTTTATCTCATAAAAATCTTGTTGGTCTATGACCCCTTACTCTTCCTTTTTACATCTTAGTCACCTTTGAGTGGCCTAATCTAGGACCTTGTTTAAGGATCACATTATAGATGTACTCTTAAGGTAAACTTCTCTCTTGAATTGACTCTATTACTTGATATAGATTGTTAGCTATGTATAACTAAAATATGTCTTGGATATTATAACTTGTTTGAACTAATTGGCTCATATGATGCATTTTTGGTATTATTTATACTATATGTTGATCAAACTCTCTGATATAAACTAGATAAAAATTATACAAAACCCTTATGCCTTATCAAATGAGGGGGTTGTAGGTACAAGGCTCGATGCTCTTTCCTTGAGATGTCAAGTGAAAATAACAAAACATGTTGATAATAGGATTAGCTCAATGACTTTTGTCTATTGATGTCCTTCATGTTGAAATATGATCAATTATTGTCTTTGTGCCTTAATTTCCGTCATGAACTCTTCTAATGGAATTTGTCACCAAATCAAGGACTTATGATGCATTTTCAAGCATAATAGTAAACACATTTAAAACATGTTCTGAAAGAATGGTTCAATAACTTCATAATTTTTGCATTTTATTGTTTGTTTCTCTTAATTCCAAGCTAAACATGTTCAAAATTAAACATGTGATCATATAGTCTTTAAAAGTGTACCTTTGCATTTGCATTAATTATGTCTTGTTTTTCTCTATTAGATGCTTCCAAATAGATCTATTGTGCTATGAGAGAATTCATGATACTCCACATGCCATCCCCACCATGGATTACTTTTTGTAATAATAATGGGTTGGACTATATTCATGATATAATATCTTAGTCTCTCTTTGTCTTATCTCTTTATATTTCCTTAGGGATTTTTTTATGTACAAAAATATTATGGTTCATTATATGAATGGATTTTTTTCCTTTTACATATTTTTTCTTGTGTGCTTCTTGTTTCATTGTATGGATGGATGTTCAGGTCTTATCCCCACGGGCTCTCTAGTCAAGGAGGTATGGATTGGGTAATAAATGGATTTGTGATATATTGCTTATGATCAATGTATGTGAGGTAACTTATTGTCTGGACACATCAACATGCAACCTAGTCGATTATGGATCTCTTATTATGGGTACAAAAGTGTGATTCCTAACAAGCATTCTAAAACTATGGCTAATTATATTAACCACCGAACTTCCTAATTAAGAATACACTAATATCACACCCTTTCTTACTCGAGGTGGGAAATTTTACTAGAGCTATAGGCTTATTCCCATTACATAGGGTCACTCACTCATCTTATTTAGCTTCAATAAAGTTGTGAGAAACCACACCAAGTGAGGCTCCATAAACTCTCTCTCACACACACACACATATACATATAAACATATATAGGGGATTTATTTGCTACCCACGTGGGTATCTAAGTTTTAGTTACTCGTGCATCCCAAAAAGTAAATATTTGATAAGAAAAGTAAGTATATAGCCAAAAAAATAACTATTTTTTTAAACAAAGTAACTATTCTCTTTTATTAGAAATCATGTGACCCCTTTTTATTCATAAAGAAAGAAAGAACATTGAAGGAGGGAGGGGAGAGATATGTACAAAATCATATAAGTTGTACAATTATGTACAAGTGAACTGTCTATTTATATAGAGAAGAAAACAGTAACTTCACTATGTATACTATCCCAGATCTTTGGAGCTTGGTCCTTATCTCTGAAGTATATATAGTTTCTCTCTTTGCAAATGTAATAAAGAAGAGAAAGAGAAGTATAGTGTTGGAGATAGATTGAGCTTAGAAGAAAATCGTAAGTACCCATAGGTACCTAAGAAATGCAACTTGCCCTCTTAGAAAAAATCCTAATTAAATTTGAGTAATGACAGTTGAAGGCAATAAGACTTGTGGTTTCATACTCCTCCTCAGAGACAAAACAGCTAGACGTGATAATAAGGTACCTTCTTTGAAGGATACATGTGTTAAATCCTATTATGACACATCTTCCAACCATTACTAGATACGTTTTGGGATTACACCAGCACCACAACCAATCCACGTGTGATAATTAGTGGGTATGATAAGAGAAAGAATGTCCTTTCTATGGGTAATAGTCTTACCTTTAAAGAAGACACAATCAATCCCCCCAATGGTTTGGGATAAGAATTCACAATGGTTCTGAGAGGATCATTAACCCTAGAATATTTCATATATTAGGCTCCATCTTGGATAATAGAACAAACTTTAATCATAGCAACAACATATAATTTGAGGGAGGTTTGTATTAGAAATGATATCAGTAACAAAATTGTTGCCCATCAACCATGGATCTTTCCATAGGAGGGTGACTTCTCCATCTCCAATGTTGAAGGAGATGCACCTCTTAATAATGTCCCTTGTCTTAATAAGTTGTTTCCAAAACAAAGAATCCTTATATGTGTTGGTGATAGACCAGAAAGAATCAGATTTAAGGTATCTGCCATGAATCCATTTGACCCACAAGATTTTTTATGAGAAATGATCTTCCAAATATTCTTGATTAGACCATATTTGACAATGCCATGACCACTAGTGATACACAAGCCTTCATCCATTTTTGGTAGAAAAACAATTTTCTAAGAAATAGATTTATTTTTTTAGTTAGATCGGCTCCTTCTCAAGGAAAATATATATATTCTATCAATGGAATAGCATATAGATTCAGGATGAGGAAAACTATTAGTCTAGTGGATATACAGTGAGGATATAACAATTCAATTTTCATCCTACCAAAAATAGACAAAATGCTAGCTTTCCATCCTTCCAGTCTACCCTTAAGTTTGTCACATATAGCCTAATTGAGGGCTTTAATGACTCTTCCTTGAGAGAGAGAGAGAGAGCCCCAAATATTTACTAGGAAGATCTTTGCAAGACACACTTAAAATCTTAGACATCTAATGTTTATCAACACCAATACTACAGAATAGGGAACTTGTTTTTTGGCTAATCCTCAAACCAAAAACTCTACCAAGATCCTCCAAGCACTTTTTAATGTTAGAAGTACTATTATCAGAAGTCTTTGTGAAGATTTAGACATCGTCTACAAATAGGATGTGAGAAACAAAAACTTCCTTAGATGTAACTATTTGGAGGTTAAATTATACTACGGTACTATTCTTTAAAAAGAATGATGGGAGACTGCCTAGGGTTAGGCAAAGGCGGCCGAGGCTGAGGAGGGAGAAGTGGATGGAGAGGAGGCGATGGGCATGGCTCTATTCCTTCACATCCATGGGCGACACAGTAGGACCCCGTTGGAAATGGTGAAGGTCAAGACAGGAAAGCTCTAGGCAACGATGACACTGAACAACCCCGAGATCATTCTTATACGGAAGCCATGATAGACCGTAAGGCCTCAGATCTACTCAAGACAATATCCCCAGATACCCTCACTGCCAACGACATCCAGGTGGATTGCAGCGGGGCTCTTCCCACATTAATAATCAACATAGAATTGCTCCCGCCCTTACTGGAACCATGTAGATATGTTGTTATTGTCAAGATGATCAGAGGAAATATTGGATTCCAAACTTTAGTCAATCGCCTCTCATTACTCTAGTCCCCATCAGATTCATTCAGGGCAATCGACCTAGAGATGGGCTACTATATCGTTCAACTGGCCAACGAGACTGATTTCATCAAAGCCATGACTGGAGGACCGTGGTCCATGTTTGGAAACTACCTTTCATTACAATCATGGTCACCAGGCTTCCGACTCTCAGACCTGATTCCTCACAGGCTTGTGGTGTGGCTGAGAGTGAAGGATCTACATGTCTTTCTCTATTAGAATCAACTCCTTGCCTGTATTGGTAACCTAATCGAGAAGATGATCAAAATTGATGCATCAACAATGATTGGAGACCGAGGCAAATTTGCTCGCATTGCAGTAGAGGTAGATACAACCAAACCCCTTTTACCGGTGATCTTTCTTAATGGAAAAAAATACAGACTAGAGTATGAAAATCTACCAGTTGTCTATATGAAGTGCGGATGCATTGGCCACTTTGACAAAGATTGCAACCACTCAAAGCCTTTTGTTCCCACTAAAGCTCCATCTTCTACTACCCTAGTCCCATGCACGTGCACGGAGGCAATACATGCTCCCAAACCTACAAGGAGGCAGCCACCAAAACAGGCTGATTCAAGCCAGGAGAAGGCACCTAGCAAAGCATCTACCAAGGACAAAGCATCTCAAAACAAGCCCACCCAAACTGATTCAACCTTCCATGTTGACGATGGGGAAGAATCAGACTGGGAAACTATTTTCAGTAGAAGAAATAAGAAGAAGGGCCCTCCTAAGCCGCCACCAAAGCAGAAGACTAAAGTCACTAACACTGATAAGGAAAGGAATGTTGCCCCATCTAACACAATGGTCATCCTTGTCGATGATCAGATGTCAGAAGACAAAAGCCTAGAACCTAAAAATGGGGAAGCTTTCCGCTTTGGAAGCACAATAACACAGGTGGACTCAAACATTCCTCCGGACAAGTTCACTTGGGGGAATACCAACCAAGTTAATACGGGGGTCATCTTAAGGAACATGAAAGTCATTTATCAAAATGTTGTAGTGAGCCCTGGGAGAGAGAGAAAGAAGGGAAAGCTTGCTCAAGTAGTAGGCAAACTAGAATCCTCAAGCCCCAAAAAACAACTCAGCTTCACCGAGGAGATCTAAGATATGGAGATTGTGAATCCAACTACCAATGACGAAGTTGGTTGTACTGGGCAAGATGATGAAGGCCAAGATCAAGGTCTTCTTTCCACAATACAGTAATCCCCACCCTCTTATGTTCTCCTATTTTTATGATGAACATAGTCTGTTGGAATATCCAAGGAGCATGTTGCAAGGATAAAATTCGTCTTGTTAAAGAATATAAACTGAAGTACAAGCTACATATACTAGTCTTAATTGAAACTAGATGTGGTGGTATCTCTGTGAGTAATGTTATCAAGAAGATTGGTTTCACTTCCTCGCACCACGTGGAAGCCCTCGGCTTTTCTAGTGGCATTTCGGTCCTTTGGGACGATGATAAGTGTCATCCTGAAGTGATATACAATCACATGCAGTTTATACATTGCAAAACAAATCGGTCATGGTATGCCACTTTTTTCTATGGAAGCCATACTCTATCGAAGAGGAAGCTCTTATAGACAAGACTCCTGGATATATCACAACGTACCTTTATAGCTTGGGCTGTACTTGGTGATTTTAACACCTTGCTTGATATCTCAGAAAAGTGTGGGGGAAAGCACTTCGACCATCCCAACAGTCGCTTGTTCAATGCAATGTTCTGTGGAAGCGGCTTGGAAGAGGTTAAAATGGCCGGACATTTCTACACTTTTAAAAGAAAATGTCTTCTGGAGAAACTTGACAGAGTAGTAGCTAATGATCTATGGCTCAATGTTGAGGGAGGATTTAACTATATTGTCTTCCCCAGACTACATTCTGGTCACAATCATGTACTCTTGTCGAGTTCTACCAATGCTGAGCCCAAACCGACAATCTTCAAAACAAAGGCTAGTTAGAAAATTACATATGACTTCAACCAATCTATAATGACCTCATGGGATAGTTTTAAAACCTTCCCCGAAGCCTTAGCACCATTTAAGTCGATTGTACTTAATGGGAGAAGAAGAAACAAGAGAAGAAACAACGCAAAAAAAAATCTATCGTGACTTAGCACCATTTAAGTCGACTGTACTTAAATGGGAGAAGAAGAAACGAGAGAAGAAACAAAGCAAAAAAAATTCTATCATCTCCAAGTTGGACCGTTGCCGGGTAATTGATAGTTGTAATCCAAATACTGCTAACGATTTATTATCTATTAGCTTGCAAGAACAACATTCCAAACTCCTTCTTGAAGAAGAGATGGACTGGAAACAAAAAGCACACGTCCAATGGTTCAAGTGTGGTGATGGCAACACCAACTTCTACCATTCTTATGTCAAGGCTCACAGGCAGTTCGTCAACATAAGCAGGCTTCATGATGAAGCAGGTGAATGGCTGGAATCCCCTAAAGCTCTATAGGAACTTGTCTTGAATCACTTTCAAAGCCTTATGGCCCAACATGATATTGGTGCCACAGATGCACCTCTCATCTCAGACTATATTGGCAGCTTTAAACAACTTTCAAGCCCAGCTTCTAACTTCATCACGTGCATGCCTGGTCAAGAAGAAATTCACAAGACTACATTCCTCATGGTGTCGTCCAAGGCACCAGGTCCAGACAGAGTTTATACTGAATTCATATAGAGTCAATGGCAGATGATTGGTAACTCCATAGTGCTCAAAACACAACATGCCTTTAACAGTGATCATATTGATGCCAACCTAGTCGAGGCATACATGATCCTAATTCCCAAAATAAAGCAACCACAATGCTGCTCTAATTTAAGGACCATTTCCATTAACAACTCATGCTTCAAACTGTTGTCCAAGATACTAGTGGAATGAATAAAAGCTCATCTGTCAGACTGGATTTTAGAAAATCAGTCAAGTTTCGTCCTAGGCAGGCGTATCAGCAACAATATCTTACTAGTACAAGAAGTAATTCACTCCATGAAACAGAAGACCTCTGGGAAGAAATGGGTGAGTATTAAACTGGACCTATCCAAAGCTTTCGATCGTATGAACTGGAGTTTTGTTAAGGATACACTTATTAAGACTGGTCTTCCATCAATTATTGTGTCCCTTATCATGGATATTATCACATCTGGAAGCACCTCTATTCTCTGGGAGGGGGTTCCCTTTCCTGCATTCAAGATAACCAGGGGCGTCCGTCAAGGGGATTCCCTCAGTCTGAATGTGTTTGTTCTTTGCATGGAGAGATTCTCTCAAGCTATTAAAGCAGTAGTCTCTAACAACTTGTGGAAACCAATCAGATTAACAAGGCAAGGAACTCCATTATAGCACATCCTCTTTGCTGATGATATCCTCCTCATGGTTGAAGCAAGCCCATCACAGGTGAAGACTATCCTTGAAGTCCTTAATAATTTTAGTGTTGTCTCTGGACAAGCCATCTCTAAAGAGAAAATAAGATGCTTCTTCTCGGCTAACACCACACGGAGAGACAAGTGCACCTTCTGTTGGGCAATCAGAATTCAAAGCACTGAGGACCTCGGAAGGTACCTTGGGGTTCCTATTCTTCATCATCGTGTCAACAAGAATATGCACTAGCATATATGTACAACCATCAGAGAACATATGTCTAGCTGGGCAACCCAACACCTCTCCTTGGCAGGACAGATCACTCTGGCAAAGGCGACACTACAAGGTATTCCCTTGTACACAATGCAAACTGTGAAATTGTCCCCATCGCTATGTGATGACATCAACAAACACATCAAGAACTTTATCTAGTTAGGAGGGGGGGAAGAAATTATCCCTGGTCTCCTGGCAGAAGGTCACTACTACTAAATCTGATGGAAGTCTAGGCATAAAAAATGTGTGCGACCAAAACAAGGCCCTAATGCTCAAGAACGTATGGCTATTCTTAAATAACCATCCAGCTCCTTGGGTAAGGATAATGAAAGAGAAATACATGTGTGGGACACAGGTAGTTAACAAGCCATGCTCGTCTGTATGGGGTTTCATCAAACATAACTTGGCAAAGGTATCCACTGAATGCTATAAAACTATCAATGATGGATCTGGAACTAATGTTTAGATTGATAAATGGCTCAATGGAAAGTCAGTCATGGACTTCTCTCCCAACTGGCCTATCCCACAGTAACTCCAAGATATGCATGTCAATTCCATGTGAATGGATAATAGTGAATGGGATTCCTCATTCATCCATGTGTTTATGCCCCCTGAAGCCCATAACATCATCCGCTACATGCCCCCACCCACGGGGAGCCCAGAACCAGTTTGCTGGGTTTGGCCACATGACCCTCTCGACAATCTCACTGCAAAGGTTGCTTATGACTGGATTAAAGAAGATGATATCCTCCACACCGATGGGAATCGGAGGGCCATCTGGAAACTTAAAGTTCCTGAAAGAGTCAAAGTTTTTGCCTGGTTGCTTAAACACCGAGCACTACTTTCTAACGTGGAGAAAAAAAGAAGACACCTAGACGTGGAAATTGTGTGCTCAATATGTAATAATAATGAAGACACCCTCATACACTGCTTGAGGGACTACACTTACAGCAAAGCTACCTGGAAAAGCTTGGAAGCGCCAGCTGAATCCCTCCTTCTTTCTAAAGATGAATGGATAAGTAGGATTATTTATCCTCACCACGTTGATTACAGGACTGTAATCCTATACTTAGTTGCAAGCTGGCACATATGGAGTTCAAGGAACTCATTCATCCATGATCGTGTCATCCCTAATGCACAACTCCAAAGTACTTTCATCAAAGAGAGAACAAGCTCCATCATCTACACAATGGGAATTGATAGAGGTTTTGTGCCTTTGCCGATTATCACATTCACACTGCCAACTGAGATAGACTACATTATCTTTGTTGACGTCGCCTTTCAAAACCTGGACAGGAATGCTGGCGTGGGTATCCATGTTATCAATAGCCAAGGGAGGTTTTAGAGAATCGAAGGTATTCCTGTGCCAGCCACATCACCCCTCCAAGTAGAACTACTTGCAGTAGTCATCACAACCACGATTTGCAATGAAAGTAATATGAAGAAGTCCCTCATTCTCACTGACTCTAGCTCTTTGGTGAAGCTAGTTAGTCAGATAAAATGCTCCTCACTGAGCCTCCAATATCTTTGGAGAAAATTCCAGGTCAACAAAGCAAGCCTCGACTAGTTACTGGTTATGTACGTCCCAAGGGACCTTAACAAGGCTGCTGACAAACTTGCAAAAACCACCTTAACATCCCGTACCTTTCTTTCTTCAAATTGTAATAGGCCAAAATGGCCGGAATATGAACTAGATGTGAACCTTTCTATCCTTTGGCCTGTTCTAGAGCACATGATGAATAAAAATTAAGCTCTGGGATTCACAAAAAAAAACTATTTGGAGGGTAAAAAAGGCAAGGTTTACAGTAAAAGCAGAGATAATATATAATTGTACATCTATAACAATTGTTACTATTGTGATGTAAAAATGAGGAAGGTAATATAACCTTGTTGATGTGTATTGTAAAATATTGTAAAAAAGTACTTATATAAATATACATATATATACATATATATAAGGCGTTCATTCATTGCCCACGTGGGTAGCCTGGATTTTCGCTACCCGACAGCCATAAAAGTAACTCTCCTGGCCAAAAAAGTAACTCTGCTGTCAAAAAAGTAACTATGGTGAACAGAAAGTAACTACACGATTAAAAGAGTAACTTTGTACAAAATATACAGCAGATATATAAGGACAGGTTTTTTTTATTTTGGAGGGGCAAATGATATTATTTTTGGCTAAATTTTTTTTGGAGAGCTAGACAAAATTGTCCTCTTCAATTGTGGAAGTTTTTTTTAAAAAAAAGTGGTCGGAAGGGTGGGAGGGTAGCTACCCGCACGGGAAATAAAGATGAGCCCATATATATATATATATATATATATATATATATATATATATATATATATATATATATATATATATATATATATATATATATATATACACACACATGTATATACATATATACACATATATACATATGTATATATATGTGTGTATAGATATATATGTATAAATGGGGTTTTATTTGTTTCCCTTGTGGGTAACTATGATTTAGTTACATGTTCATCCTAAAAAGTAATTATTTAGGATGAAAAGCAACTATTTGGACAAAAAAGTAACCATTTTTTCAAAATAGTAACTATTTTACTATAAAGGTAAAAGTGGACAAATTTTACAGTAAAAGTTCAATGAATCAGCTTTAAAAAGATGTAATTGTACATATAACTATTGTGTATGTAATGTAACTATTTGGAAGTTAATGTATCCATGTTAACATCTATTGTAAAAAATTGCATAAAAGTAACTATTTCCTGGAGTTGTACCTACCCACGTGGCATTAAAATTATATATATATATATATATATATATATATATATATATATATATATATATATATATGTGTGTGTGTGTGTGTGTGTGTGTGTGTGTTTGTGTGTGTGTGTTTATTTGTGTCATCTTTGTTTGTGTGTGTGTTCGAATGTGTTTGTATGTGTATGTATATATATACATATTTATACATATATATAATTTTGAGAACCTTCTCACATGCTTCTAGACTGTTACAAGTAAAGCCATTTCACTTTCTGACTTCAGGACTCAAAGGGAGTTATATGATTCTCAAGACATGATAAAACTGAGATGGTTCAAGTTTCACTTGATTGTTAATCTATCTTACTCATCTTTCATAAATCTCATACAAATGACAACATAAAAGTTGGTGAAGCCATTTAGTATATTTTTATAAAAATCTAGATTAAGTGTACTTGAACAAAATCAAAACTCAGGTAAATTGCTACAACTAGAATTTCATCTTTTAGAGGTACAATATGCTAATGCACTCTAAAAGATCATTACTACCTATTGACATCCATCAATTAGGTCAAACTCTATTTTGCCAATTTTTTATACTTGAATACTCATTTTATAGTTAAAGAGCTCATATATATGTTTATTTCAAAAATGATATCATTTGAACACCAAACAATCTATTAAACAAAAGTATCCCTTCAACTAACTTAAATTGTAAAATTTGATAGTCGATGTTCAAAGAAATTCTAGAACAACATAATGAGCTTCAAGATTTTTCGATAGAATATTTTTTCTATAAAGACACCTAATTACAAATCTCATTCTAAAATACACCATCTCCAGAAGAAGAAAAAAACTTAAATTAATTCTAGCTAGAGTTCGTCAACAATGTGTCCAGATAATAATTAATTAATACATAATAGAATTTCATCATTAGGGATAAGATCACTCACATAAAACATATAAGTGAAACTTATCCTAGGGATGGAAATCCACTTCCATGGTTGAATTTATCGTTAAAACTCAATGTTGAGATCCAAATCTAGGTCAAAGATTGAAGAACTAGATAAATAAGGGACTAATTAAGGACTTTTAGAGAAATTCCAGGAGCACTTTTTCCTAGAGGGTAGATAATGATAAAAATGTGACAAAGAATAGGAATCCAGAACTTGCTCCAAAAGATCCTAGAATCTGATGCAAAATTAGTTTTTCAACTTTTTTGAGTTGTTCCTCTAGGAACCTATTCTCTAAATTCAAGGTATAGTTAGTAGAATGGTTATATATGAGAGGCTCTTAGACTCATATTTGGTATATTTACAGAATCAAAAGTGACAGTCAAATTTCATTATAGAAAATTAATTTTTTTTTCTATTTGTCCTAGTAAGTTAGCTAACTTATGTTAAGAGTTATTTTGGTCATAGGAAGCCAAAACACACAGGTGGAGTTACATAAATGACAACTGACCCAATTTGGTCATTGCAGGTCACTGTGAAGCACAAGGAATGGCCAAAGGTTGGGTTGTTCTACCTTGACCAAAAGTTTGACCAAGTAAAGGTCAAAATCACTTTCGAGCATCAGTAGCACTACTACCCTAGAGACTAACTTGTCATTGGAGATGAAAAGGTTAGTAGACCCATGGAAAAGTTATTCTACCTCAGACCATACCTTGATTGAAATCAACCTACTTCCCATGGCAACCTCCCAGGGCTTCAACAACAACCAAAGGGTATCTATCCCCAGTTAAGAATCAACACATCTTTACTTAATAATAAGATATCATGAGCATTTCACATATGCTTAATTGGTTGTATATTTTATTAAATTATCATGTTAAGTGATGGAAATGATCCCAACATGCTAATCCAGGATATACTAAGGTTTTATTTTACCAAACTATGAGATAAACTCAACATATAAACATGTTATTTAAGATACATGCATGTAAAAAATATATCTTGTATTACTCAAGTAAAATCTCATAATTTAAATATACAAATACATATGAGCTAAAACTTAAAATAGGATCTCACATGTAGTCCCTATGTTTTAGTGAGGGAATCACAATTATATAAGTATATACTCTAAATGTCCAACTAGTTAGTTTTTTAATATTCAAAGAATAGGTGGACCTATGTAGGATATCTACAATTTTAAGTTGATGGATGGTGCATCATGTTACACCCAAATATCACAATAACCACTAATCATGAGATTAGGGCATAATTTGAGAATTAAACATAATATAAGGATTACCCTTAAACATTTTATTTCAATTTTAAACTTTTTGTTTACTCACATTCAATCGCATAAAAAACATTTCAAGGGAAATTAAGACTTGATCACTCTAATTTGATGCCGACAACAAAGATACATAACTAAATGTTCATGAAGTTACACACACTTCCATGTACCTACAATATGATAATCAGATACATAATCTATTATTAAGGAACACAATTACACAACATCATTCACAACTCTATCACTACTCTACAAGGACCTAGAGTGGTAGGGACCGATTAAACTTAAGTAATCTGAAGCTTAACTTCCATGGCACCTCAACTATGGAATTGGCATTCTTCAGATCAACATAGTTTCCCTAAAATTTGTGATTAGAGGGGTGATTCTACTTGCTCAATGAATGAGTACTTCAAAGAAATAGTTTAAAGAACTTGTATAATTACAAATATATTGTTGAGAAAAAGATATTAATTTGAACAAAAGAAAGTGATATAGTGACTAATCATTCACAAACATACATAATGTAGGTTACTCTAGATGACTACAAAGAGTAAATTAATCTTTGAACATTCTTGATCAGTCACAAAGAAAATTGGTAATTCATAAACATACAAATAGAAAGTTACTCTATAATAATTTGAAGGAATAAATATATACATGCACACACTTCATTGATCTCACATTCATGTTATTATACCATGAACCCAAATGAATCATACCATGACATGTGAAAGCATCATTGCAAGTTATGATCTCATTGTATAAGGATTAGAGCATACATGGGTTCCTAAGCCTATAGTCTCATCTTCCCCATCTACAATGGGTAGTCGCCACGTCTGGCTCTAGGTAGTTAATGGGAGTGGCCAGATATATGGAATCCTCCTTTAAACCTAGGAACTCAAGTGGAGATTCAAATCACTCTAGCTTATTGTGCATTAGTGGACCTACTGACTGTTGATCGCTACAACTTGCAACATAGGTACCACTGACATCCCCAGTTTGTTTTGGGTACCATACAATTCATAAGGAGTTTGCCCTTCTGGTTAAGACCCCCACACCCTACTAGTATGATCTAACTTACCTCGATCTACACTAACTCTAGTTGGAAAGTTGTTTCCTCCTCACAGTGTAGTCCTCATCCAATGAAGATTCTACAGTGTTCAGGGCATCTAAAATCTAATTCACTTTTTAAATTTATAGTTTAATTATCAAATCAATATTTCTTAATTTAAACTATCAACAATTTATATCATAAATTGAGTAGATGTACAATGGCACTTATCAAACTAAGGAACAATGAATTGAAAACACTTGATTCATTGTATACCCTATCCTTAGGGTTTCAATCACCTCATTCACATATCATATGACTCACATAAGGACTTTATACATCATAACTTGTCATTGATAAAAGACTGCTTTCAATAGTTCATGTATAATCAAGAATATATATCAAACCCTAAAATGAACCAAACTAGGGTTTACACCCCCATTCACTTAAATATCATGCATCAATAATATCATTGAATAAAGAAATATGTGATGTAAAATAGTATCACTTTAGTTGTATTTCATAATGTCTATTCACAAACTTCCAATTTTCACTCATCTAGGGTTTCACCGTCTTTATTGAGATATCAAGCAAACAATGATAAGTTCACATAAATCCCTTGATAATTTCCAACTCATTCATACTAAATATTTAGATAAAATAATATTATACCAAAAAGGAGATCCATATAAGCAAATATTTTCATTCAATATGCAGCAATTTTAGACATAATCGAAAACTCTGGATTTCAATATATTCTTATAATCTCTGCAATCACTTTAGGAGTTATCATTTATATTGATTGTATCCATTTCTAATATGGCTTTATCATCTAAAACACATTATAACAGAGAAATAATCTATTTCATATCATCTTGTAAAAGCTAGATCAAAAAGGCAGTTTAGGATTTATAGTCACATACAAAGAAAATGAAGATGAATGATGATTTAACTACTCATTTTCCTGCAATATACTATTTAAACGAAGTAACCACTCACCTAAAGTGTGAAAACACAATAAAAACATAGCCCACATATGAAATTCTCAAACTCATATCAAAACCCTAACAAATCATTGATTTCTTCTTCCTTTCAACTCGGAAACCATGGGAATGGAAATTGATGGAGAAAGAGTGAGAAAAGGGGAAGATTCGATATTGTTTTGAATCAAATTGGAGGAGGGGAAGAATATTGACATGTGAGAGAAAATTCACCATGAAAGGTTATGCAAACAACCTAAACATACTTGATTTCATCATATCTTAGATAGTGAAACCCTATGTCAACATCTCCACCACTTTCTCCTCTCAAACCCTAGCTCTCCTTTCTCTATAGAATTTCATTTCTATGGAATGAATAATGAATTATGATAGCTCTTAGTATATTAAGTTTCATCATATAGAGCAATTGAGGTGCTTGGGTATTTTGCGAATTCACCCCTCACTGTAGTTTCTCTTAGTCCAGCTGAATTTTCTATCATAAACATGTTATTATAAATCATTCACTTCAAAGGTCAAACATCCTCCAAAAATTATGTAACTTTAACATGGTGTCTTTAACATAATTCCAGAGCCCTTCTAAAAATTTCATATTATTTGTAGCCGCTAATTAATAATCAAACAATGTACTTCTATAGTGAAATCTACAAAACATTCGGTTGAAGAGAAAATGTCCCAGACCGGTCATGTGAGGAACCACATCCATGCTAAGATGAACTCAGCATGTCCATTCGGTCTACCACAGTTTTGATGCCTAGGTTCCATCATATTTGAGTACAAAAATGTTCTACGCTTCTATTTCTTCCAAAATAGTCGTGTGGCCAAGAATGCCCTTGCCACCAATAATCCAACAAGGTCGTACTAGACACCACAACCTTTCTAACCAAGACTCCAATTCCCAATTCCACTCTTTTTCTCACCTCACCTGTTTCACCCAACCAGGGACGTGTTGGGTAAAAACTCCGATTTCATCTGACTAACGTTTATACATCTTAAACCCTAGTTAATCAAAACGAAGACAAGCTTAGAGTTCTCATTAGATTTAACACATCATAATTGAGATACCATCCTTAATCATTTTTAAGTTATGATACATATAAATAAGCATGCAATCATCTAGGTAAACCCTAGTTTACCAATTAAGCTCTTATGCGTCATAACAATTCTCCCCCCCCCAATGTTTTGTCCTCAAAACATAAATACACAATCAAAGTACAATTAAGGTTTCTTTTAAACTTCTAAAATCTTATGTGTCACTATACTCTTTTTATTTCATATTAGAATATTGTTTTCAACATTGAGTCCTTTATTTCTCTTTCAACCAGAAAAAAATTAAAACAAAGCTTCTCAATGAAGCCAAAGAGTTTAATATATTACAATCAATAACTAGGAAAGAGAAAGAGAAAGTAACCATTTTTAATCATGTCATACTCTCTTGATGTGTTATCCCAGTACTTGTAATTTGGTTCGACTTTCTCAATCTATATAGTTCAATATGTACTATTGTTTTGTATCACATCTAGGTTACTAGAGAGAGTTCACCTTGTTATTTTGATGTTTACTATTTTGCTACTACAATAGCAAAGCACTCGCAAGTTGTAAGGCTAGGTTTAACAAAAATTGTACAATATTGACCTAGATTATTAAAAAAATGATTAAAGTCATAACACCCTCTTGAAATACGTATATTATTTGCACATGTACAAGTGAAATCATATGTAAGACAAATTCACTTCCCTTGATTTTCTTTCAACAAGTTATACTTTAAAAATCATGTATTATTAAAAGCCATTTGTTTCCTCTGATTTCTATTCTTATTCACTACTACTTGCTTCTTCTTACTTATCCTTCTCATTTTCATCATATAGATTAAAGATCCCTAACATTGAAACATTCAAGGTAAGAATAGAATATTCGTCATTCTTTGTATCACCGCAAGAATTAATTTTAGATTACACTTTTCTCATGTAACACTTCTCCTTTTATTAAAATCACACTTCTTGCATTTCAAATCTATTTCTTACCCTCTATTCATAGTCTATTCCATGTTATTTATCTATCTTCCCCATTTGCTGCCTTTGAACCCTGGATTACTATCATAGTTGTTTTGTTCTCATATTGTTGGTCTCAAGATTTTATTTTATAGGGATGTTCATCCTCAACGTCAAATCACTAGTGACATCCCTTGAACTACTACAACCCCACACATTCTAGGGTTTTATCCTTATCAATAATATGATCTTGTTGTGACATGATTTTACTCCCTTCAAGTCTTCCTTATATTTATCACTTAAATTTTCTTTCTCTTACTTGGCAATTCAGATAGATTACTTTCTTAATTTATCCTGCTAGGGTTTCACCATCATATTATGTATCATTAATACATTTGGTAGATGTCTCTACCATGGTGGCTATGAATCATACATAATTCATTTTCTTATCACTTCATTCACATTTTGTTCTTATTAATGAAGATATAAAAGAGAAGTTGATTTTGAGATTCACAATTCTTATATTCAAGCATTCACTTAACATATTTCTTGTATCTAGGTTTAATTAGTTATCAACAAGAAGACTAAACATATGGCACTTTCTTTCATCTCACAATCTTTCTATTTTATCATCTATATTACTCCCTCATGTTCTAAACTCTTAGTTAATTTCCTTCATCCTCGTACTGTATGCTACTCTTCCATCTATCAACTTTCATTTCTACTTATCTCATATGATCATGTTTCTTATGCATGTGTATGATTATGTATTCCATGCCATATTACTTGTTATCCTTTACCTAAGGTGAATCTAAAATTATAATTCAATATTCTCCCTACTCGTTTCATCTTATGCATAATACACTACATGTATTTCATTTCAAATCAAATTTATCATGTAGGTTTCAACCATTGTTTTTCTTGTAATCAAGTTTTTCTATTCTTAAAATAATTCACCTTTATTTGACTTGATTATTTGTTTATTTGCACCTTTGTTATTCTTTTGAGAACTAGTTTCACTTCATCACTAGGAACCTATTGAACACATTTGATGTAAACTAGGTTGTTACTCTATACAGACCTTGAATCAAAAGGTAGAAACGATGAATTCATTAAACTTGATAATTGAAATACACATTCCATGCTTCCAACTATATCATGTAATCCTTCTTCCTTAATCAAACTCATCATTTCCATCATTTCCTTTTGTTTCATTTGAGTTTCTTATCCTAGTCTTATAATATTCATGTTCATTTAGTTCTTCTCACTTTAATACTTCTAAAAATTCTCCAGTTCTATGTCTTATTCTATACTTATCTCTTTTTTGCTATTTTACCTTTATGGAGTACATCAATGCATTTTACTTGATTATATGATCCATTCATTGTAATTAATTACTTCTATCTTTGCTTCCTGTGTAGTTGTCTCTTATTTTTCCTTGATTTCAAATTGAATAAAGTGCCTCAATTAGTTATATGATTCAGTTCTCTTTATCCATCCTTTCTTGTTCATTATGGATGTTAGATTCTAATCTGTGTCTAGTATCAATATTCCCTCTTCCTTCATCCCCAAATTAGGGTTTCTTATTTAAGCCTAAAAGCTAGAACATGGATATCAGTTCCAATTGATTCTTAGCTATTCCAGTCTTTCCCTTATATTTCAATATCTTACTGTATGTACAATTTTACTGCAATCTGAACTTAATTTGTCTAGAGTTTACTCTTATTATATTGTTAATAGGATTCATTAGATCCCAATAACACATCTTGCTAGTCAGACCAGGCTGAACTTGTAGTCCAGAAGCCAAGAGCTACTCAAGATTAACCAACTCATTTTCATTTCAAGCATGTGGAAAGAATATACACTTAGGGAAAACTCATTTAAGCATAACTTCCAGTCTACTTGATACAATTAATGTAAAGAATAACTAAAATAACTTCATGATATACAACAATCTAAAAGGATCATATATCTTCTACAAAATGATAATCTAAATTCAAATATATAAGCATTTCTATTCATTTCCAATCGAAACAACAATATAAAATAAGATTTGTATCTCATTCTATCTTTGTGCTCTTATTTCATAATTATTATTATTTTTTTGTCTTCTAACCTTAACATTTATAGGGTTTCTCTCTAGTCCATCCTTCCACTGTATACCTGGCCAGGGCATCCAGAGAAGAATAAACAAAGTAGCTTGATACTGGTCAACCTAAGTATGTAGATATCGGGCCAGGATATCCAAATACTCAGAATTCCTAGATCAAAGACACATACCCTCCTAAATACCTCACTTATGACTTTGACTTCCTATCTTAATGGTCCCTGATGACTCAGCCTAATCTCTCATACCATGTTGTTACACCCATATCTCACTATAACCACAAATCATGAGATTAGGGCATAAGTCAAGAATTAAACATAATACAAAGATCAGCCTTAACCTTTTTCTTTTGATTTCAAACTCTTTGTTTACTCATATTCAATCCCATAAACAAATTTTCAAGGTAAATTAAGACTTGATTATTCTAATATGATGTCAACTATAAAGATACATAACTAAACATTCATTCAGTTCCTCACACTTCCTTGTACTTATGACATGATAATCAGATACATACTCTATTATTAAGGAATCGTGGTTACACAACATCATTTACAGCTCTATCCTACTCTACAAGGACCTAAAGTAAAAATGACCAACTGAACTTAACTAATCGGAAGCTTAAGTTCCATGGTAGATCTACGGTGGCATTGACATTCTTCAGATCAACATGGTTTCCCTAAAATTTGTGAGTAGATGGATGTGCATTCTCACTCAGTGAATGAGTACTTCAAAGAAAAAAGTTTAAGACACTTATATAATTACAAATTTATTGTTGATAAACTAATATTAAGTAGAATAGAAGAAAGCTATAAAGTGGCTAATCATTCACAAACATACACATTCCATGTAACATACTGAAACTTGGACATATTCTCTTTTGGCCCTTTTCCAAGCTTTTCCTTTCCTTTCTATCCTTTTTTGGATTTGATGTTTAATTAGTGGAATTTATAGTGGTTCGGTGAACATTTATTCACTATTTATACCAATAGAAGGGTTTATGCACAAATACCTCAGTGAAAGTTTATTTAAGGATCTAACATGCAAAATCATCACTTTAGTGGAACAATGGTAAGTAAATTTGTGCAAGGCCCCAAACCTTGCTTAATGTATTAAAAAAACTTAATTACCATAATTAAGTTCTATAAACCTTAATCAAACTTTTTTATGTGATTTGAAAACATAAAATGAGCCTAAGTTTCAAATTTGGTTTGATTAGGATGTTGTTTGTGCAAGTTATGCAATTTTAGGTATATTCTGGACTTTTATGCAATTTACCCAATTGGGAGGTATTCTTTGCAAATTATCACCTGAATTTTAATCCTTAGATATTCCCTTGAAATTCTCAAGATTTTTAACCATGGGGAACCTAGTTGCACCTTGGTTTGAAGGTGTTTCTTTCCAGGGACTTTATAGGGATTACCCTCTTTATAAATGAGCTTATCTTAAAAAGCTATCAACCAATGGGGTTATTTATTTGTTTGAAGGACGGTGGGGATGGCCTAGAAGGCTCCAGGATCTCTTAGGACCGACCTTTGATATACAAAAGGAGTCCATGAGATGTCCTCTTGCATGGCCATGAAGCCCTAGCCTAAGGACACATGGAAAGTCCCATAGACACCTCATACTTGCCCCCTTCTTTATAAAGCCATGCATACCCCTTCCCACCACCCAATCCAAGAAGCAATAATCTCCTTCTCTTTCCCACAGCTTATAGCATCATCCATTCTATGTTTAGCCACGAAGTTGCTATCCCAAGGTAAAACGGGGTGCCTACCTTGGTGAAGAAGGCTCCTAGGGTTTCAAATTTCTCTATTTAGGATTTCTTAAGCTCCTCCTTGGTGATTTTGAGAAAACCTAGTAATTATCCTCCTTTCCTTCCCTGTTTTCATGCTATTAGTATTCCTCCCACCTTCTTACAGGTCGGTACCATGACCTTCCATGGTAAAAATCCACCTAGAACCCTAAAACATCTCATCTCCATGCTCTTTTACAAGGGTTTGCACCTCTAAAGTGGGGAAGGTGATCTTTGCTCAAGAAAGGAGCTTGGCTTGGAGCAACCAGACCTTCTAATCTCGAGATCCTTTATGTTTGGACCTTATTACCTTACTAAAGGCAAGTTTTGTCAACCCCCTTCTCATATATTGGTTAGTACATGCTTAAAACTCATGCTTCTATGTTTAAAATTGATGATTTCCATCTCTTTTTAGCATGTTCTTCTAGGGTTTTGGTTTCTTGCTATTTTACCTTCTCTAGAAGCTCTAGTTTGGTTACCTATGCAACTTCAAACCTGATCTTGGGTCAAATGGTGTTTTCTCCCTCTCCCTCTCTCTTCAATTATCTCGATCAGTTTGATGATGTGGCAATTTCCTGTTGTCAGTATTGAAAATTCATATCTTCTAATCCGCTTATCCAAATTTGACAAATAAATATGTTTTGGAATTATAAAATTAATCTATATATAATAAAAATATTTTCAAGGTCTGATTTCGTGGTTTGAGTAAGGGTGATTTTTGTAAAATGAATTTAATGCATAAAATCCATAAAAATTACATCTTAATCATCATAACTCCAAAATTAACATAAAAATATGTTTTCTTCATCAAGAGAACCTAATAAGTTCATTGATGATATTTTCAAAATATAAATCTGAGTTTTGCTAAAAAGTTATGAAATTTGGGTTTATATACATTAATGTGCACTATGTACTCTAATACATGTTAATACATTGAAAATAGGCAAAGTGGAACTGGGACTCAATTAAAGTGGTGAAAGTTAGTAATTGATATCAGTAAGAGAGGTATGTGAAATCCCTATTTATTTATATGCAATCCCCCTTTATGTATTTGTAATCCCTCTTTATGTATGTGCAATCCTTATTTATGTATGTGCATTCCTTACACCCTATGTTGGGATAATTAAAGTCAAACCCTATATTTCCCTAATGAGGCTTAAATGAACCCTAAATCTTCTATTCTTGAATCCTAATGTTGTTCATGCCTCAAATCATATTATGATTTCTTCTTATTTGGGTCTTATACCCCACTGCCATGCTTATTGAATATTATGACTACTCTTGCCTTGATTAATTTTCTATCATGAAGAGTTATGTTCTGTTTAATTAAAAGTAGCAGTACTTATGTACAACTACCCACAAAGGGAATGTATTTAATTGCCATGGGGAATGTTTTTATTATCCCCTATATAATTGTGTAGGTGACTGGGAATGTCTTATTCTCTCCTCACAGGTTAGAGGTTCGGTAGGTGCCTCAACCCTACTTAGTTAGGTAGACATAATTATCTTACATGCAAATCCTTTTTAATATAATTGTTAATGGAAAGTTTATTTTGAATATAGCCTCATACTCTTGTTCTGTTCATCTTATGATGAAATCTTAGCCTTTACTTTCATGTTATTTCCTTATCTTTTGTTCTTGTACATTACTTGACACATACCTTGTATTTCTCTCTCTTGTTGGATGATTTCCCAACCACCCAGGTTTAGATCGAGGTGTTGAACATGACCAAGGAGAACATATCTTCCAACATGGACCTAGATCTTGGAGATGTTGCTTGGAGACATATTTAAAGTAGTTTAGAATTCCCTCTACTTAGATCCTTATGTTGTATCATACATGTAAACCCTTACAGGATATTATGATATACTTTTGTAATCTTTTGTGAAAATTGAATATAGTCATTTGTTTAATTCCACTGCTACACTTTGGTCTTTTGCATACCATTATAATAAATTTGGAAAAATTATACCTATTCCAACATACCTTTGAGTGTTTTGGAATGGATGTTTTATTCTTCATTTTTTTTAGTAAGGGGGTGATCCCTCCTCCTTACAACATGGTATCAGAGCCCATGGTAGTTAGAATCTGACTATTTCAATTTTGTCTTCCTAATTAGAATACTTGACTTACCTTTAAGTGACATGTTTTCCTTAGAGTTGATTAATAGATGATGAAGGGTTGATTTAGAATCTTATAGTTTAACATTAAAATAATGATGAATAGATTCCTAAAATAATTACAGCTTAAAGATGCATAAGTAACCATAGTAACTTGAGGTTGTTTAGTTTGGCCTCTAAGCAGCTACTAGGACATGAAGTTGAAAGCAAAGGTGTCTAGAAAGGATCAGGGTTCGGGGGCTGGCATGATTTTCCTCCGCACCACTAGCTTGGTTTACGAGGACTCCCGAATCCATATGAGACCAACATGACCTGAGCTGATATGAATTGTTCAAAATAGCATGTTTTAGGCAATAGTAGCCTTAGACATCTATATGATTTATCTTTAGGGACCCTAATATGTTGAACTAGTCTTTCAGATGTAATGACCTGTTTGAGGATGGATACCCAATATAGTTCCTTATCTATAAAACTACATGTTTGGATAGTTATCCCTAGAACCTAGACTTTGAAGTTTGGTGTTTAGTAAGCAATCAGAGTGTGCAGTGAAGCGTGATGGATTTTGTATATGGTTTAGTTAGACTCACCCTTTTACCTCTAGATTAGTTTGGCTTGGTAGGACAAACCTTTTAAGGATTGGAGAGTAGTTTGTTTTATGATATTTGGGTAATTAGATTTTGAGGATGAAATCCTTTCCAAGGGGATGGAGTCATGTAACATACTGAAATCTAGCTACTCCAACTTCAGAAACCCTAACTCCCTAATTCAGAAGTTAGTTTGCTTGAATCCTTAGTTTTGACCTAACAAGTTATAGTCGTAACCACATGTTTCTTGGTACCCAAAAGAACATATATTGAGCATCTAATGAATAGTTCATATGTTTTTTTTGGTGAAACTAGCTCATCTAATGAATAGTTCATATGTTTGAACCCTAATGAATATCTAATGCACATAATAAGAGTAACTCACATTTTAATGTTAATAATGGATAAGTATGATGCTGACCATGTCATAAACTTATAAACCCTAATGATATGATGGGCATGATAATTGTAATCTAACCTTGGACTTAATGCATCCTAAGAAGGTATAGGTGAAGAATAATGATCATGTTAACCTAAACCCTGAGTTGTAATCATCTAACCTTAACCTATACATCCTTAATGACATTCATGATTCATTGGTGTCACTAGGTGTCATAATCAGATAACATACTTTAATACACATAAATCATACATTAATCAGGTCATCAATATGAAATGCATATCACCTTGTTCTCTAATACACACCTAATTAATCACCTAATCATTACTTGGTATTTGAATCAAATCATTAATACGTAATATGTCCCACATTGATCACTAAAATACATATAATGACTCCAATATGGATAAGAAGTAATTGATTCACATAAATGTGCATAATCAATAATAATAATAAGTGAATAAACAAGAGAAAATGATTAATGATGACATCAATGTAAAAAGAAAGGTAATTCAATAATGTTTAATATAGATATAAGTAATTAATGTGACATTATTTGGATTAACTATAAAATAATACATAAAATGTCTTATTTCTTAATAACAATCTGTTATAATTTAATTGGTTGATAACAGAGACTAAATCTAAATTATTAAGGATAATAATCAAGTATATTAAGATAATTGAGTAAACCCTATTTTCTTTAAAAATCTTAATGAGATAAACAAGGAATATATATAGGACATTGTGTATAATAGTAAAATATAACTCTTTTTGCAACAAAGTAAATATAACATGACACAATTAAAAGAATAATAATGATAATGTGATATCCTAGTGAATATAATTCTAATAAGAATTTTTTTTAATAAAATTGTAAAAGTGGAACCTTTAGGTGATCCATGAGAACTTGACCTATGTGGATTTTCTTGAGAATATTTTTTACTCCCAAGTTAAGCAGTTGAAAAATAAGGAGTTTAAGTTAGTAGAAGTTTTGGTGGAAGTTTAATGGAAACAACTTAGGAGTTTAGTGGTGATATGTTGCATAATCACCCTTCTCACTTTGCTTTAGATTTCAATGATGAAATCCTCTTTAAGGGGTGGAGTGTTGGAATGTACTGAAACTTGGACATATTCTCTTTTGGCCCTTTTCTAAGCTTTTCCTTTCCTTTCTATCCTTTTTTGGATTTGATTTTTAATTAGTGGAATTTATAGTGGTTTGGTGAACATTTATTCACTATTTATACCAATAGAAGGGTTGATTCACAAATACCTCAGTGAAAGTTTATTTAATGATCTAACATGCAAAATCTTCACTTAAGTGGAACAATGATAAGTAAATTTGTGCAAGGCCCCAAACCTTGCTTAATGTATTAAGAAAGCTTAATTACCATAATTAAGTTCTATACAACTTAATATAACTTTTTTATGTGATTTGAAAACATAAAATGAGCCTAAGTTTCAAATTTTGTTCAATTTGGATGTTGTTTGTGCAGGTTATGCAATTTTAGGTATATTCTGGACTTTTATGCAATTTACCCAATTGGGATGTTACTTTTATGCAATTTACCCAATTGGGATGTTTTCTTTGCAAATTATCACCTGAATTTTAATCATTATATATTCCCTTACCATTCTCAATATTTTGAACCATGGGGCACCTAGTGGCACCTTGGTTTGGAGGTGTTTCTTTCCAAGGGCATTATAGGGATTACCCTTTTTATAAATGAGTTTATCTTTAAAAGCTATCAACCAATGGGGTTATTTCTTTGTTTGAAGGATGGTGGGGATGGCCTAGAAGGCTCTAGGAGATCTTATGACTGACCTTTGATATACAAGAAGAGTCCATGAGCTGTCCTCTTGCATGGCCATGAAGCCCTAGCCTAAGGACACATGGAAAGTCCCATAGATACCTCATAGTTGCCCCCTTCTTTATAAAGCCATGCATACCCCTTCCCACCTCCCAATCCAAGAAGAAATCATCTCCTTGTCTTTACCACAACTTAGAGCATCGTCCCTTCTATTTTTGGCCTTGAAGTTGTTGTCCCAATGTAAAAGATGGTGCCTACCTTGGTGAAGAAGGCTCCTAGGGTTCCAAATTTCTCTATTTAGGATTTCTTAAGCTCCTCCTTGGTGATTTTGACCAAAAGTAGTAAGTATACTCCTTTCCTTTCCTTTTTTTTATGTTGTTAGTATTCCTCCCACCTTCTTACAGGTTGGAACCATGATCTTCCATGCTAAAACTCCAACTAGAACCCTAAAACATCTCATCTCCATGCTCTTTTGCATGGGTTTGCACCTCTAAAGTAGGGAAGGTGATCTTTGCTCAAGAAAGGAGCTTGGCTTGGAGAAACCAGACCTTCTAATCTTGAGATCCTTTCTGTTTGGACCTTATTACCTTCCTAAAGGCAAGTTTTTTTAACCCCCTTCTCATATATTGGTTACTACATGCTTAAAACTCATTCTTCTATATTTAAAATCGATGATTTCCATCTCTTTTTACCTTGTTCTTCTAGGGTTTTGGTTTCTTGCTATTTTACCTTCTCTACAAGCTCTAGTTTGGTTACCTATGCAACTTCAAACTTGATCGTGGGTCAAATGGTGTTTTCTCCCTCTCCCTCTCTCTTCAATTATCTCGATCAGTTTGATGATGTGGCAATTTCTTGTTGTCAGTATTGAAAATTCATATCTTCTAATCCGCTTATCCAAATTTGACAAATAAATATGTTTTGGTATTATAAAATTAGTCTCTATATAATTAAAATATTTTAAAGGTATTATTTCATGGTTTGACTAAGGGTGATTTTTGTAAAATGAATTTAATGCATAAAATCCATAAAAATTACATCTTAATCATCATAACTCCAAAACTAAAATAAAAATATGTTTTCTTCATCAGGAGAACATAATAAGTTCATTGGTGATATTTTCAAAATATAAATCTGAGTTTTTCTAAAAAGATCTGAAATTAGGGTTTCTATACATTAATGTGCACTATGTACTCAAATACATGTTAATACATTGAAAATAGGCAAAGTGGAACTTGGACTCAATTAAAGTGGTGAAAGTTAGTAATTGATATTAGTAAGAGAGGTATGTGCAATCCCTATTTATGTATGTTCAATCCCTCTTTATATATGTGCAATCCCTATTTATGTATGTGCATTCCTTACACCCTATGTTGATATTTTTTGCAGCCAAACCCTATATTTCCCTAGTGAGGCTTAAATGAACCCTAAATCTTCCATTCTTGAATCCTAATGTTGTTGATGCCTCAAATCATATTATGATTTCTTCTTGTTTGGGTCTTATACCCCACTGCCATGCTTATTGAATATTATGACTAATCTTGCCATGATTACTTTTCTAGCATGTAGAGTTATGTTCTATATAATTAAAAGCAATGGTACTTACGTACAACCACCCACCGAGGGCATGTATTTATTTGCCCTGGGGAATGTTTTTATTCTCCCCTATATAATTTTGTAGGTGACTGGGAATGTCTTATTCTCCCCTCACCTATAGGTTAGAGGTTAGGTAGGTGCCTCAACCCTACTTAGTTAGGTAGACATAATTATCTTACATGGAAATCTTTTTTAATTTAATTTTTAATGGCAAGTTTCTTTTGAATATAGCCTCATACTCTTGTTCTGTTCATCTTATGATGAAATCTTAGCCTTTAATTTCATTTTATTTCCTTATCTTTTGTTCTTATTCATTACTTGACACATACCTTGTATTTCTCTCTCTTGTTGGGTGATTTCCCAACCACCCAAGTTTAGATCAAGGTGTTGAATATGACCAAGGAGAACATAGCTTCCAACATGGACCTAGCTCTTGGAGATGTTGCTTGTATATAGATTTGAAGTAGTTTAGACTTTCCTCTAGTTAGATCCTTATGTAGTATCATACATGTAAACCCTTATGGGAGATTATGATATACTTTTGTAATCTTTTGTGAAAATTGAATATAGTCATTTGTTTAATTCCACTGCTACACTTTGGTCTTTAGCATACCATTATAATAAATTTGGAAAATTTATACCTATTCCAACATACCTTTGAGTGTGTTTGGAATGGATGTTTTATTCTTCAAAATTTTTTAGTAAGGGGGTGATCCTGCCTTCTTACATTGTAGGTTACTCTAGGTGACTACACAAAGTAAATCAATCTTTGAACATTATTAATCAATCACAAATAAAATGAGTAATTCTTATGCATACAAATAACAAGTTACTCCATAAAAATTCCAATTAATAAATAAATAGATGCACACACTTGATTGATCTCACATTCATTTTATTATGCCATGAACTCGCATGAAGCATACCACGACATGTAAAAGCATCACAACAAGATATGATCTCACTATACAAGGCTTAGAAGCATGCCTAGGTTCCTAAGCCTATAATCTCATTTGCCCAGTCTATAGTGGGCAGTCACCACATCTGGATCTCGACGGCTAATGGGAGCGACCAGATATATGGACGCCTCTATACCTAGGTACTTAGGTAGAGAGTAGAAGCACTCTAGCTTGTTGTGCATTAGTGGACCTACTGACCAATGATCACTACAACTTGTAGGACATATACCACCGACATCCCCAATTGGTGTTGGTACCACACAATTCATAAGGACTCTTCTATACCGGTTAAGATCCCAGCACCCTACTGGTACAATCCAGCTTACCTCAATTTGGACTACCTCCAGTCAAGAAGTTATTTCCTCCTCACAGTACAGGCCTCATCTTGAGAAGATTATATAGTGTTTATGGCATCTAAAGTCCAATTCAATCTTTAGTTTATAGTTTAATCATCAAATCAATAATTCTTAATCTAACCTTATATACATTATGCTTCATAAACTATCAACAATTTGTATCGTAAATTGAGCAATTGTGCAACGCCACTTCTCACACTAAAGAACAATGAATTGAAAACACTTGATTCACTATATACCCTATCCTTAGGGTTTCATTCACCTCATTCACATATCACATTATTCGCATAAGGACTTAATGCATCATAATTTGTTACTGATAAAAGATTGCTTTCAATAGTTTGCATACAATCAAGAATATATATGAAACCCTGAAATTAATCGAACAAGGGTTTCCACCCCATTTTCTTAAATATTGTGCATCAAAACTTTCATTGAATAATATAATATATGATGTGAAAGACTGTCACTTCAGTTGTATTTCATAATGTTTATTCACAAACTTCCATTCTCCAGTCATCTAGGGTTTCACACTCTTACTGAGATATCAAGAAAACAATGGTAACTTCAAATAAATCCCTTGATAATGGCCAACACATTTGTATAAATATTCGGATAAAACAATCATGTATAAATAAGGAGATCCTAACAAGTAAATATATTTATTCAATTATACAACAATTGCAGACATAAAAAGAACTCTAGATTTCAGTATATTCTTATAACCTCTACAATTACTTTAGGAATTATCATTTATATGGATTGTATCCATTTCTAATATAATTTTATCATGTTAAACTAATTACAACATAGAAATAACCCAATTCATATCATCTTGCAAAAGCTAGATGAAAAACGTCATTTAGGGTTTGTACTCGCATACACATCAATTGAAGATTATTGATGGTTTAACTCATCTTCGTGAAATCTACTATTTAAAGGAAGTCCACTCAACTAAGGTGTGAAAACATCATAAAAAAGTATTCCACATCTAAAGTTCTTGAACTCATATCAAAACCCTAGCAAGTCACTGATTTCTTCTTCCTTCTAACTCATAACTCCTAGGAATGGAAATTTAAAGAGAACGAGTGAGAAAATGGGAAGATTTGATATCATTTTGAATAAAATTAGAGGAGGGTGGAATATTTACATGTGAGAGAAGATTCACCATAAAAGGATATGCAAAGAAGCTAAACAAACTTGATTTCATCATATCCTAGATAGTGAAACCCTAGGCCAATGTCTCCACCACTTTCTCCTCTCAAAACCCTAGTTCTCCTCTCTCTCCATAATTTCATTTCTCTAGAATGAATCACAATTTGTGAGAGTTCCTAGTGCGTTAGTTTGATCATATAGAGCAATTAAGGTGCTTGGAAAATTTGCGAATTGACCCCGCACTATATTTTCTCTTATTTCAGCTGAATTTTCTGTCATAAAAATATTATTGTAAATCATGTACTTCAAAGCTCAAACCTCCTCCAAAAATTATGAACATTTATCTTGGTGTGTTACATGTAGAATCGTAGAGCTCCTGTAAAGATTTCATATCATTCAGGGCTACTAATAAATTAGTAAAAATCAAATAGTCAATGCTATAATTTAGTCTACAAAACAGTCAGTTGATAAGAAAATGCCCCAGAACGGCCATGCAATGCACCACATGTTGGTATGTATGCCCTGAGAGACAATCATGGGATGATTGGTGGGATACATTAAGATTGATTTGATAAATATCATAGGCAAGCTTCCAATTCTTTCTGGTTCAGTCATATGAGATAATGATAGAACAGATTGAATGTCTAGAGAATGACAGTACTCAATGAGGTATGCCTTCAGGTTCAGGACCTGAACGATGAGATCATATGGATGCTAAGAGTTAGTACATTCTTATTATGTCCCTAGTCAGATGTCATTGTGGAAGGTAGATAGACAGCAATGACACACAATACTAGATTGTGGTGTTGGTTGATGACAGAATCTCATTAGTCATGATATGGAGATATCAAACCAAACACATTGGTACTTGTTGGAGAGCAAGTTTATCAGACAGACCCACCATGAGTTTGACACATGGAACCATGACATGGTAGTCACAGTTAGTTCTCACAGTGAGGGTGGTGAGTGTGATTCTTTGACCTAAAATCGCTACACTCAACACATGTCGTTGGGTACACTTTGACATCATTAAACACAATCCTGAAACATGGGTTGTTATAAAGGTGATGATTGGGTGGCTTTGACACATGGCACTTTTGAGGGGTGAGTGATAGATATGGGATTTGTCCCTCCTGAGCGAGTTTGATATCCATGGCCACTTGATGAGTAAGATTGAGATAGGCGTGCGCACGCATGTTTGAATCAGTATGTGATATTCATGTCATACATATCTCCTCCAATCTACTCTGTGATCAAGAAAATGAATGAACGTTGATAGGATGATTGTTCCATTCCTTGATTTCATTCGGGATATCCGTGACAAAATAATTATACATTCGCTGTAACACCATTCACGGATTGTAGGATTGAAAGTTGTTCTCCAACTTTCTATTTCACTTGGGTAGCACTGATGTGTGACTAGGCACCGCTCTTTGCTTGTGAATTCATAAGTGTTATGGACTTTCACTGCCAATGTGAAATGGACCTGTAGGGTCACACACATAGGATTTAACCTAGAAGAGGAGTTTATCCACAAATGATGTTTAGCTTGATTACTAAAGGAGTTTAGTAGTTCAATTAAACACTCAATCAATTGATAGCACAGTATCATCGTGTTCAAGGTGTTGGAGTGATTGATTAGAATATCAGATTGATTGAAACTACAATTGACTGATTTGCACAAGTTTACAGCCCCAACCGATCGTCTCATGGGATGAACTGATCGGCTGAGGTTGGTGAACCGATCAGCTCATGGGATGAACGGATCATCTCAAGATAGTCTGAGACGACCGGTTCAAGAGTTGAACCGATTGGCTCAACTGGTCCAAATAAAATCATTTGGAAAGTCAGAAGACTATTTTGCAAATACAATTTGTTTCACTTATACAAATTCGATTTGGACAAGGATTAATATTTGATTAATCGGAAACAAATTTGGAAGTCAATTTGAGTTGGATCAATACCGTGAACCGATCAACTTAGGGCACCAGCCGATCAGCTCAGAGTCCCAAAAGACCGGCTCAGGTCCCAAACGATCAGCTCAGGGCCTGAAACGATCATTTCAGGGTATGAACCGATTGGTTCAGTTGGCGAGTTGGTTGTTTTGTGGAAAATCCCGAACCCTTCTACTCCTACATTAATCCTGCATTGACGGGGATAGAGAAGCCTATCCCATGACCCTCCTATATATAGGGGTAGTGGGGGCTTCTTATAAACACAACTCAGTGCACCAGTTGCTCTGCAAAGTTGTCATTCTCTCTGGTTTTGGTAATCCAGAGAGAGCCCGAGAAAGTGCTACCCAATAAGGGAGGCACAGTAAGGGAAAGACAACTATAGAAAAGCGACTGGTGGCAGGTTTGGCGACTGTCTCCGAAAAATGAGATCAACGAATGCGGAAGTGATTAACTAGCAGCGGAATTATTAAAAATCACTAAAAATTAAAACTTTTTGTAAAGAAATCTTTAAACGATAAAACTCCTTTATAAAGGAACATAATAAGTTGTTTACAACATGTTTCATCATTGCATCTCTGTAACAAAACATATCTCAAGAATTACAACATCAACCACTTTGTTAACTGTACAAGGTAAGATATAAAATCTCGAGGCATCATGCCAAAATCTCAGATTTACTAACTCATAGGACCTAAGAGTACAAAGACGACACATAGGACATACTATCTACAAGACTTGACAGTTAGTGTCTCCACCTGAGGATCACTGTTGTCCCTGAGATTACTGCTACTGCAGCTCACCCACTGGTGGGTTTCTTCGTCCTCGACGTCTACCTAAAAAGTCGAATCCCACAGGGGTGAGACAATTGAATAATTATCCCAGAGAGAGTTATAACTCTCCACCAGAAGCCTTGTTATTGCAATAATGGAATAACATAAAGCAGTAGAATTATAAATATTCAACAGCAGGTTTAACATTGTGTAAACTAAGTGAAGCAACATTCTTATAAGTAATCATTTCAATTATAACTTAATTGAATGACAGGACATATAACAATAAGGAATATGAAGAACATGTATACTAGTTATTTAACTACAACATCATAAACAATGTAACATCAATCATTGTTTCTAGTAGTTCAACCTAAGCAGTTATGCTACCTGGTTGATTAAGTTTTTCAAACATTATTATGCCCTGAGGAGATGAGTTACACCTCTCATACTCCATCCGACCATTACTAAATCGCAATCGGTACCATAAATAGGTCATCAGAAGAGCCGGATTCCTATGACCTCATCTTCCTCAGTCAGTGTGAGGATCAACATGCAGGACATCTCGTGTCTCTGCTATAATAGCTTTCTAGGGTATTCTGGCAACTTCGCTATTAGAGTTGCAGTGGCATTCTGTACTCTCTTCGCCATGGAGGGGTTTCTTATTTATCTCACACCGATGCGGCATTAACATCATCATCGGGAGATTAGTGATACATCATCTCGGCATAAACATATAATGAAGGATTGATGGGTTAAAAGTACATCTTACATCAAATCCTACATTAGGACGTAAGGATATTCACGTCCATAACCCCCACATACTCAAAAGTATGTGCTCCGGGAGTTCTCTTAGGAAAACCTATTTCACCATCATTTAATTTCTGACAATGATGGATCTATGGTCAGGGCTCTACATGATATCATTATACTTGATTAGTTAAGTACATTATTGTATTCTTTAGCATCAGGCATGTTTTCAAACATAAACCAATAAGACAATGTCTATAAAGAAAGAGTACTATTTGTATCAAGTTCACATTACATATTTTTAACATTGGGATATCAATCCCTAACCATCTCATCATTGTGATTCAGGAATATGGGTGTTCAAACCCTTGAATCATCATAACACTTGTTACCAAGTAACATTTTATCATCCAGTCATTTTATCAGTATGACCTTTGATTATAAAAAGTGCATATGTTTCTCATGGCTCATTCATCCTATCAAGCTCATATGTTACCACTCACCAGGTAACATAACATATCATTACTCTTAAAGCATATAAAGTGTTTTCAATGCATATGACATCATAACCCTTACCTAGATATGATCTCCTTTTTATGAAAACCTACATGATTAGCATTTAGTGATAATATACACACTATAACTATATCAGCACAATACAAGTTCTTTTCATATAAAATATAGGATGCCACGGCCGTGCTATTTTGCACGGTCATGGAAGAGTAAGTCACCACGGTCCTGCTTCATTACACGGTCGTGCAATAGAGGAATCACCATGACTGTGTCATATTACCACAGCTAGTTTCTAGGTTTAGGTTTCCCTTTTAATTCAAATAGGATTATTCAACTCCTTATTCTTATAAAATCATAATGATTACTTACTTCCATAATCATGTATAATGTTTCATGTTTATAAGCATAACCCAAAATTTGGGTTTACCGTTCATTTCATCATATCACCCTAGATTAGGGTTTACTATTCACATTACATGATATAACCCTAGGATTAGGGTTTACTATTCACATTTAGTGAATAGAGATCATACCATCATCATGTATGAGAATTGCTTTTATTAATGTCTTTAATTAAGTTAAGATTCATTAATCACCATAATTAGGGTTTCCATGATCTCACCTTAAAGGATCATACCCTAATTATGTGCATCCATACAAATTGGAGGATTTTACCTGATTCTCATTCATGTTAGGAGTCTTCTCTCTCCTCTTGCTATTAGATGATGTTTACATCTCTCATGATTAGGTTAAGTCAAAACAACCTTGATAACACCAGTCAAGTCATCACTACTATGGTTATTAGGGTTTGCTTGATTAAGAGGTACTAGTCACACTAACCCACTAAGGGTACCTTTGTAATGTTCACCTTTGACCATAACATGTATTAGTCCACTCATTACTTAACCCCTTAATGACTTTAGGTATCTTTAGGGTTTAGGTTAATCAACTACTAAACCATCTTGACCACTAAGGCACCAAACGTTATTGACCTTAAAAGACACCAAACGGTATTACAATTTCAACCTCCAAACAGTTTCAAAACCGCATGGAGTTGTTGACTGTTTGGACCCTTTGACTTACAAGACCGCATGGACAAGTACAACATCAAAACCATTTGCCCTATGTGAGGTGAAGACTGTTTAGTCCCGTTGACCGTTTGGCCAATTTTGACTTTTGAAACCGCATGGACAAATTGGTCTTGAAACTGCATGGCCACCAAACGGTCTTGGGATCATTTGGTCCCAAACGGTCTTGAGACCGTTTGGTCCCAAACGGTCTTGATACTGTTTGGACCCAAACGGTCTAGAGACCATTTGGACCAAACACCCTCAAAACCGCATGGACCAAAAAGTGTATCAACTCTTCCAATTGAGTTAGTGTTTTCAATGTTGAACCCCCCAAACGATCATGCAAAGGTTAGCCACTCATCAATTGAGACAATTAGGTCAATCCTTACTGATTTGATCCTCAATTGAACCTCAATTGGTCACAAATTAGGGTTTGGATTTATTGGATTAGGGTTTGGAAGCGATCACCCTTCAACATGTATCAACATGAGTCTAATTAACCTAGAGACCATTGAACCATCATTCAATTGGGTCATGATCTGACCCCAAACGGTCTTTGGATCATTTGGACACCCTCCAAACGGTCTTGAGACCGTTTTCTCAAGTCCTCATCAAAAAATAATCCAACCTATTAAGGTTTGGACCATAGATTTGATCATTAGGTCACTAATCGATTATATTCAACTTATTGCCTTTCAATTTCCAACCATTTAACCATAGTCAACCCTAGACCTCCAAACGGTCTTGGGTGATCCACAATCGGTTTTGAAACCATTTGGACATACTCCAAATGGTCTTGAGACCGTTTTCTCATGTTGTCATCAACAACCAAGTCATTCTCTCAAAGGTTGAACCCTAATTTAGGTCATAAAATCAGCACTTGATTATTCAACAACTTGATGTGATTGGACCCTCAATTGATCAACCCCACTTAACCCTAGACCTCCAGATGGTCTTGGGTGATCACCAAACAGTTTTGAAACCGTTTGGGTGATCCCCAAATGGTTTTGAAACCGTTTGGGCCACTCAACCCAAACTCCAACATGATTGCACCATTGAAATCAGCAATAAACCCAATTAGGGTTTAGGTGACTGATGTGCCTTCAATTAGTGATTTACTTGGAATTAGGTGATGAATTTCGATGGGTGATTAACTCATAATCTATACAACAGATCTCCAAATGGTCAACACTTGGTCAACTCATCCAAATAGTCTTCGACCCGTTGCTCCCAAACATTCTTGGTTGAAACTGTTTGCCCTTCAAATAGTTTTGAAATCGTTTGCTTCCAAATGGTTTGGCAAACCGTTTGGGCAAGAGGTGGAGGACTATTTGCTAAATTAAGATTAGGATGAACATAGATATTAATGCCATCATCTTATACCTCAAGAACAGGGGTGGTTCTTCATGGAATTGTTTGCAAGAACACTTAGAAGTGTATGAAGAAGAAGAACAAGCAATAATTATAGGAAAAAAAGATGCACTTAACAAAGTTAAAGGTTTAGAGTTATAAAACCTGCCTCTAGGACTGATCCAGAGCTCCAAGATTAGTATCTTTAATGGTGTCTTGAGCTCCATAGGTCGTACAAGGTTCGTTCCTCAAAATTTGGATGGAGAAGATGGCTAGAAAGAAGAGCTATGTAAGAAAGACTATCAAACCAACCTTGTAGCAAGATTTCCTCCATGAATCCGAGCTAGATGGTGATCAAAACTTACCTAAACCATCTTGGTCGTTCTCCTCTGCTCCTGAGATTCTCCTAAGTCGGTCAAAGCAAGAAGATAAGAAGAGGAATGAAGGGAAACGATCCCTTGCTTTGTAAAAGAGATGTGCTTATATATTTTGGGTATATTTTCAAGATAAGGACAATTGTTTCCTTTATTTTACATCTATATCCCCAAGCCCTTCTCCACTTATTGGCTACGTCTCTCCCTTCTTATCATGTGCAAAACCTCTCTCTCAACCAAGGTTTAGAGGAAAAGAAGCCAAACATCTTACTAAATTGTATACATAAAAGGGGTCATTTTGCATACATCTTGATTATTTAATTATAATGGTTATCTTTCTTATATGATCATTATGATGAGGTGCCCTCCTCATAATCATACATCTACTTGATGTCAAGAGTCATGAAAGATACTCTAGAGGGTGTATTTTACATATTTCACCCTATGTTTTGGGTAAATTGCACTTTACACCAAAACTAGGTTTTAAAGCATAAGGATTGCTCTACAAGCTATAACTTGGTGCCCAAGCTTGGAGAACCCATATTACCACATCATATTCATCCTTATGATGTATCAACACCAGAGGAACATCTTAACATGTACAATTTGCAAGTTGACCCCTCTAATTGGGTAATTTGCACATAAGTCCATATTTAATAAAATAATTGTTTAAAAAGGATAGAAATGGAAATATAAGTTCCTCAGAAGCTTTAATTACATATAAAAAGATAATCAAAAGCATCTAATCACATGTCTTAAGCAAAACACCTAGGGTTAGTTCGTAACCCAGGTCAGGGATGTTACAAATTATCCACCCCTTACAAGGATTTCGTTCCCAAAAGCAACAAAACATATCAACAACACATATTAAGAGAAAAGAGCAGGGTATTTCCTTCTCATCTCTTCCTCTAGTTCCCATGTGGCTTCTTCAACACCACGATGATTCCAGAGGACTTTCACAAGACTTATGTCTTTCATTTTCAACTTTTTAATTCTCTTATCAAGGATTGACACTGGTCCTTCCTCATAAGATATATCATCATTCAATTCTACCTCCATAGGTTGCAGAACTAATTCTGTATCAGGGTGACATTTCCTCAGCATGGAAATGTGAAACACAGGGTGTAACTTCTATAACTCTGGTGGTAACTCTGGCTTATAGGCTACCCTCCCAATCCGTTCAATGATTGGATAAGGCCCCATAAACCTAGGAACTAACTTCCCTTTCCTTCCAAACCTCAGAACTCCTTTCCAAGGTGAGACTTTGAGATACACTCTGTCTCCAACCTAGAATTCTAACGGTCTATGACGTTTATCAGCATATGATTTCTGCCTATCCTGTGCAATCTTTATCTGTTTTTGTATTACTTTAATCTTTTCTGTGGTTTGCTGCACATGATTAGGACCTAAAAGAGGATATTACGTGTCCAAGGAAAGAAACTTATGGCAACCAGAACTCACACTTGCTAAATTTAGCATATAACTTGTGTTTTCTTAGCAAAGTTAGAGTCTGACGAAGATGTTGTTCATGCTGCTGAGCACCTTTACTATAGATCAGAATGTCATCTATAAAGACAACAACACACTGATCGAGAAAAGGTCGGAAGATTCTATTCATGAGTTCCATAAATGCAACTGGTGCATTAGTTAGTCCAAACGACATAACTGTGAACTCATAGTGACCATACCTTATCCTACAGGCAGACTTGGGTATGTCACTATCCTTAATACGTAGCTGGTGATATCCCGACCTCAAATCTATCTTTGAGAAGACGGTTTCACCATGCAACAGGTCAAAGAGATCATCAATCCTCGGCAGAGGATACTTATTCTTTATTGTCACTCTATTTAACTGTCTATAATCAATGCATTACTGCATTGACCCATCTTTCTTTTTAACGAAGAGGACTGGAGCACCCCAGGGTGAAGTACTCGGTCGGATGAAACCCTTCTCAAGCAACTCTTGCAGCTATTTCTTGAGTTCTGCCATCTCAACAGGCACCGTCCTATATGGTGTCTGTGCTAAAGGTTGTGAGTCTGGGATTAAATTGATCTCAAAATCAATTTCCCGAGGTGGTGGCACACCTGGAAGTTCTTCAGGGAATACATCTACAAATTCCCTGACTATCGGAACTTCGGCAGGGTTAAGACTATCCATGGTAGTATCTACCACATGGGCCAAGAATACATAACATCCTTGCCTCGTCAGCTTCTCAGCAACTATAGCTGACACCAGACAGGTGGGTAGAATCTTTCTCTCTCCTTGAAAGATCCACATACCTCTATCATCAGCAAACACAACTTGCTTGGACTCACAATCCAAGACAACCTTATACCTTTCTAAGGTATCCATCCCAAGGATTATATCAAATCCTTGCATCTCAAGTGGTATAATCTCCACTTGAATGTGATACTTAGAAAAGAAGAGGAGGCAGGGAGAACATACCTCCTGCAACACAGCAGCCCCCATCAATGAAGTTTCTAACAACAAACTATCTGCTCTATGACTTATAGTCAAGTTGCAGTAAAAAATCACTCTTTGAGTGATAAAGGAGTGCATAGCACCCAGATCAATCAAAACAGATACAACGCAGGATATAGACATATCTGAATATAACAATTCAATCTAACCTGCCACAACCCGAGGGTTGACCACTGCATCAGGTGGATTCATCGCATAGAATCTTGCCGTCGCCTGTGGTTGATTCGGTGCTCGTTGACTAGGTGTTGATGATCCCGCTTGGGACGCTTGTCCACGTCCTCTAGCTCCTCCTGGAAACTGTCTCCTTTGTGATCCTTGCTGATTCTGCCTCTGGGGTTGTGTTACACTCTCTTCTCTGGCTCTGCAGTCTTTCATCAGATGTCCCATCTTCCCACATATATAACAACTTTTGTTCAGTTGTTGTGGTCTGGGTGGTCCTGTAACCGACATAGATGCTGAATTGCGAGCTCCTTCTAGTGGTAGGCTTTGTCCTCTTCCTCTATTCGATGTCCATTGTGTCTGAGTACTGGGTCTAGGTGGGGGTGTAGGTGCAGAAAACCTAGGTTTCTTGAAATCTTTAGATGAAGATCCTTGGAACTGAGGATACACCCTCTTGTTCTGGGTCTGTCTCTTCTCTGCTACAGATCTCTCTACCCTTCTGACAAATTCTATGAAGGTAGCAAACCTTTCTCTATTTTCTAGGGCAGACACGGGAGTAGTCAACTCAGCATTTAACCCTTTCTTGAAACGCCTAATCCTTTCTTCATCTGTAGCTGCCATATGCGAATAGAACCGCAGCAGCTCCATGAACTTAGTCTCATACTCGCTAATGTTCATTATACCTTGCCTTAACCTCTCAAATTGAGAGATTTTCTCATCCAGGAATGTCTTAGGGAAGTATCTGTTAATAAATTCCCGTCGGAAAACTTCCCATGCAGCCTCCACACCAGGCCTCTTAACTAGCAGTGAAATTATTAAAAATCACTAAAAATTAAAACTTTTTGCAAAGAAATATTTAAACGATAAAACTCCTTTATAAAGGAACATAATAAGTTGTTTACAACATGTTTCATCATTCCATCTCTGTAACAAAACATATCTCAAGAATTACAACATCAACCACATTATTAATTGTACAAGGTAAGATACAAAATCTTGAGGCACCATGCCAAAATCTTGGATTTACTAACTCATAGGACCTGAGAGTATAGAGACGACACATAGGACATACTATCTACAAAACTTGACTGTCAGTGTCTCCATCTGAGGATCACTGCTGTCCCAGAGATTGCTGCTGTTGCTGCTCACCCACTTGTGGGTTTCTTCATCCTCGGCATCTACCTACAAAGTCGAATCCCACGGGGTGAGACAATTGAATAATTGTCCCAGCGAGAGTTATAACTCTCTGCCAGAAGCTTTGTTATTGCAATAATGGAATAACATAAAGCAGTAGAATTATAAATATTCAACAACAGGTTTAACATTGTGTAAACTAAGTGAAGCAGTATTCTTATAAGTAATCATTTCAATTATAATTTAATTGAATGATAGGACATATAACAATAAGGAATATGAAGAACATGTATACTAGTTATTTAACTAGAACATCATAAACAATGTAACATCAATCATTGTTTCTTGTATTTCAACCTAAGCAGTTATGCTACCCGGCTGATTAAGTTTTTCCAACATTATTATGCCCTGAGGAGATGAGTTACACCTCTCATACTCCAGCCGACCATTACTAAATCGCAATCAGTACCATACATAGGTCATCAGAATAGCCGGATTCCTATGACCTCACCTTCCTCAGTCAGTGTGAGGATCAACATACAGGACATCTTGTATCTCTGCTATAATAACTTTCCAGGCTATTCTGGCAAATTCACTATTAGAGTTACAGTGGCATTCTATACTCTCTTCGCCATCAAGGGATTTCTTGTTTATCTCACACCGATGCGGCATTAACATCATCATCAGGAGATTAGTGATAGATCATCCCGACATAAACATATAATGAAGGATTGATGGGTTAAAAGTACATCTTACATCAAATCCTACATTAGAATGTAAGGATATTAACGTCCATAACCCCCACATACTCAAAAGTAAGTGCTGCAGGAGTTCTCTTAGGAAAACATGTTTCACCATCATTTAATTTCTGACAATGATGGATCTATGGTCAGGTCTCTACATGATATCATTATACTTGATTAGTTAAGTACATTATTGTATTCTTTAGCATCAGGCATGTTTTCAAACATAAACCAATAAGACAATTGCTATAAAGAAAGAGTACTATTTGTATCAAGTTCACATTACATATTTTTAACATTGGGATATCAATCCCTAACCATCTCATCATTGTGATTCAGGAATATGGGTGTTCAAACCCTTGAATCATCATAACACTTGTTACCAAGTAACATTTTATCATCCAATCATTTTATCAGTATGACCTTTGATTATAAAAAATGCATATGTTGCTCATGGCTCATTCATCCTATCAAGCTCATATGTTACCACTCACTAGGTAACATAACATATCATTACTCTTAAAGCATATAAAGTGTTTTCAATGCATATGACATCATAACCCTTACCTGGATATGATCTCCTTTTTATGAAAACCTGCATGATTACCATTTACTGATAATATACACATTGTAACTATATCAGCACAATACAAGTTCTTTTCATATAAAATATAGTATGCCACGGCCGTGCTATCTTGCACGATCGTGCAAGAGTAAGTCACCACGGTCGTGCTTCATTACACGGTCGTGCAATAGAGGAATCACCATGACTGTGTCATATTACCACGGCTGGTTTCTAGGTTTAGGTTTCCCTTTTAATTCAAATAGGATTATTCAACTCCTTATTCTTATAAAAGCATAATGATTACTTACTTCCATAATCATGTATAATGTTTCATGTTTAAAAGCATAACCCAAAATTAGGGTTTACTATTCATTTCATCATATCACCCTAGATTAGGGTTTACTATTCACATTACATGATATAACCCTAGGATTAGGGTTTACTATTCACATTTAGTGAATAGAGATCATACCATCATCATGTATGAGAATTTCTTCCATTAATGCCTGTAATTAAGTTAAGATTCATTAATCACCATAATTAGGGTTTCCATGATCTCACCTTAAAGGATCATACCCTAATTATGTGCATCCATACAAATTGGAGGATTTTACCTGATTCTCATTCATGTTAGGAGTCTTCTCTCTCCTCTTGCTATTAGATGATGTTTACATCTCTCATGATTAGGTTAAGTCAAAACAACCTTGATAACACCAGTCAAGTCATCACTACTATGGTTATTAGGGTTTGCTTTCTTAAGAGGTACTAGTCACACTAACCCACTAAGGGTACCTTTGTAATGTTCACCTTTGACCATAACATGTATTAGACCACTCATTACTTAACCCCTTAATGACTTTAGGTATCTTTAGGGTTTATGTTAATCAACTACTAAACCATATTGACCACTAAGGCACCAAACATTATTGACCTTAAAAGACACCAAATGGTATTACACTTTCAACCTCCAAACGGTTTCAAAACCGCATGGAGTTGTTGACCGTTTGGACCCTTTGACTTCCAAGACCGCATGGCCAAGTACAACATCAAAACCATTTGCCCTAGGTGAGGTGAAGACCGTTTAGTCCTGTTGACCGTTTGGCCAATTTTGACTTTTGAAACCGCATGGACAAATTGGTCTTGAAACTGCATGGCCACCAAACGGTCTTGGGATCATTTGGTCCCAAACGGTCTTGAGACCATTTGGACCAAACACCCTCAAAACTGCATGGACCAAAAAGTGTATTAACTCTTCCAATTGAGTTAGGGTTTTCAATGTTGAACCCCCCAAACGATCATGCAAAGGTTAGCCACTCATCAATTGAGTCAATTAGGTCAATCATTACTGATTTGATCCTCAATTGAACCTCAATTGGTCACCAATTAGGGTTTGGATTGATTGGATTAGGGTTTGGAAGCGATCACCCTTCAACATGTATCAACATGAGTCTAATTAACCTAGAGACCATTGAACCATCATTCAATTGGGTCATGATCTGATCCCAAACGGTCTTGGGATCGTTTGGACACCCTCCAAATGGTCTTGAGACCGTTTTCTCAAGTCCTCATCAAAAACTAACCCGACCTATTAAGGTTTGGACCGTAGATTTGATCATTAGGTCACTAATCGATTATATTCAACTTGTTGCCTTTCAATTTCCAACCATTTAACCATAGTCAACCCTAGACCTCCAAACGGTCTTGGGTGATCCCCAAACGGTTTTGAAACCATTTCGACATCCTCCAAATGGTCTTGAGATTGTTTTCTCATGATGTCATCAACAACCAAGTCATTCTCTCAAAGGTTGAACCCTAATTTAGGTCATAAAATCAGCACTTGATTATTCAACAACTTGATGTGATTGGATCCTCAATTGATCAACCCCACTTGACCCTAGACCTACAAATGGTCTTGGGTGATCACTAAACAGTTTTGAAACCATTTGGGTGATCCCCAAACAGTTTTGAAACCGTTTCGGCCACTCAACCCAAACTCCAACATGATTGCACCATTGAAATCAGCAATAAACCCAATTAGGGTTTAGGTGACTGATGTGCCTTCAATTGGTGATTTACTTGGAATTAGGTGATGAATTTTGGTGGATGATTAATTCATAATGTATAAAACAGATCTCCAAATGTTCAACACTTGGTCAACTCATCTGTACCAGTTGCTCCCAAACATTCTTGGTTGAAACTGTTTTCCCTTCAAACGATTTTGAAACCGTTTGCTTCCAAATGGTTTGGCAAACCGTTTGGGCAAGAGGTGGAGGACCGTTTGCTAAAGTAAGATTAGGATGAACATATATATTAACGCCATCATCTTCTATCTCAAGAACAGGGGCGGTTCTTCATGGAATTGTTTGCAATAACACTTAGAAGTGTATGAAGAAGAAGAACAAGCAATAATTCTAGGAAAAAAAGATGCACTTAACAAAGTTAAAGGTTTAGAGTTATAAAACCCGCCTCTAGGACTGATCCAGAGATCCAAGCTTCATAGCTTTAATGGTGGTTTGAGCTCCATAGGTCGTCCAACATACGTTCCTCAAAATTTGGATGGAGAAGATGGCTAGAAAGAAGAGTTATGTAAGAAAGACTATCAAACCAACCTTGTAGCAAGATTTCCTCCATGAATCCGAGCTAGATGGTGATCAAAACTTACCTAAACCAGATTGGTCATTCTCCTATGCTCCTGAGCTTCTCCTAAGTTGGCCAAATAAAGAAGATAAGAAGAGGAATGAAGGGAAACGATCCCTTGCTTTGTAAAAGAGATGTGCTTATATATTTTGGGTATATTTTCAAGATAAGGACAATTGTTTCCTTTATTTTACATCTATATCACCAAGCCCTTCTCTACTTCTTGGCTACGTCTCTCCCTTATTATCATGTGCAAAACCTCTCTCTTAACCAAGGTTTAGAGGAAAAGAAGCCAAACATCTTACTAAATTGTATACATAAAAGGGGTCATTTTGCATACATCTTGATTATTTAATTATAATGGTTATCTTTCTTATATGATCATTATGATGAGGCGCCCTCCTCATCATCATACCTCTACTTGATGTCAAGAGTCATGAAAGATACTCTAGAGGGTGTATTTTACATATTGCACCCTATGTTTTGGGTAAATTGCACTTTACACCAAAACTAGGTTTTAAAGCATAAGGATTGCTCTACAAGCTATAACTTGGTGCCCAAGCTTGGAGAACCCATATTACCACATCATATTCATCCTTATGATGTCTCAAAACCAGAGGAACATCTTAACATGTACAATTTGCAAGTTAACCCCTCTAATTGGGTAATTTGCACATAAGTCCATATTTAACAAAACAATTGTTCAAAAAGGATAGAAATGGAAACATAAGTTCCTCAGAAGCTTTAATTACATATCAAAAGATAATCACAAGAATCTAATCACATGTCTTAAGCAAAACACCTAGGGTTAGTTCATAACCTAGGTCAGGGATGTTACAGCAGGAGAGTGTGTCGATGACTAGTACGCCGACAGGAGGGTGTGACTCCTTCTGATTCCTTGTGGGACAAGGAGATCGGAGTTCCAGGTGATCTGTGTGGACTACTTCAGAGGCGAGAGACTTCTTCCACTTGTAGGACAACTGTCAATCCTGACAGTCTCATTGAGACCAGGAGCTGCTCAAACACCGTCTAAGACTGGAGGTGAAGACTGCACAATCCACGAGGTAACGTCATTGAGCAAGCCTCGGGACAAGGTACGCCTCCACAAACCATCCTTCCTACTGTATAGACTTTGACGTGATTCCTTTATTCTAGGTTTGGGAGAAGAAAAAAAAATTCCCACTGCCGTCTCTGTCTCCCCTAAAACCCAACAGTGGTATCAGCGGCACATCAACTGCTCTATACTTTAGGATTATCGATGTGATCAGTTTTGGTTTGTCGCCTTTATTTATTACATGCGATGCGAATAAAATTGGCTTTATGCATGTCCAATCCTAAATCCAAAAATCCCAATATACATATATGATATGTAATATGAATGCACTCGATATGCGTCGCCCTTAAATGAGTTTTGTGGTAGATGTATAGCGTGGTTATGGCCAATAAACCCTATATGTGTGCTTGGTTGTATGTGGTTGCTTGCATCTTAGTTTGCGCACCGATTCCCTATCTCATTTTCCTGATGTAACTCGAGATAACTGGAGATTTCTTTCCTACCTTTTCTCCCTCGGAATGTAACTCGGGTTTCCCAGTTCAAATGTAAAATTGGATAGATCTTTTATTTCCTGTTATGTCAAACAATGGAGGACCATCTGATGACGATTGAGACGATCGGTTCAAGGAATGAACTGATCGGTTGGCGATCCCGACGAACGGTTCATGGAGCGAGATGATCGGGTGGCGGCCATAAGGAGATGCATGATGACCAGGAGAACCAACCGGTTACAGGAGCCAACCGATCGGCTGGTGGCACCCAGACGACTGGCCAGGGCGAGCAGGTCATTCATGTGATGAGTTGATGAACTCGGACGACTATAGCACTTCATCTTGGATAGGTTGCATGTGATGTAGACGTAGATGACCGTGATTCCTCTTGGCTCGAGGAATCACATTAGGATGACCATAATCATCGCTTTTATCATTTCACATGTTTTCTGTGGGATACAGCATGTATATGATACGTACTATATATTGTGGTGATTGGATATGTATATGTACCTATAAAAACCAAATCCCTCATTAAATATTAAAGTTTTAGATGCCATCCAAAAGTGACACACGTGAAAAGCTTGATCGGCCAAGTGTGGGCATGTCCTAGCATGGTACACCGTCTATCTTGTGGAAGCGTGAAGAATGGATATGTGGGTCTGCCCTAGCAGGGTGCATATTCATCGTGTTGGCTTTGGGTCAGACTTAACAAGGTGAACTAGATAGGATCTAGCACCTTGAGGCATGGAGGTGATCATGGCAAGGAGTTGCATATGACATCTTTCAAGAGTTTCATATGATGCAATTGGCAAAAGTTGCCTACCTAGAAGATCTAAGTTGTGGGTGACAGCCCTAGCTGGTCCAGGACTTAGAGGATTTCAAGATCTTGACCCACTAGAAGATTGTATGTTGCAATCTTCTGAATTGATGGTGATGGCTATCAATTTGAACAAAAATAGTGGGAGAGATAATTAATTAAAGTCCTAATTATATCATCAATCTTTCAAATCAATCAAATAAGTCAAAAATTGAGTTTTGGACTAAATTTCATATATTTCCTTTTGTAGTACAAATGACAACAAACAACAACCACTTTTCATTGTGATCAGTCCTTGAAAAGGACAAGTTGAATGGGACTAACTTCCATCACTGGTTTAGGACATTGAGAATTGTTCTCACTCAAGAGCAAAAGCTCTATGTCTTGGATACTCCAATTCCAGAGGAACCTGCTCCTACCACACCAAAGGCAGAAAGGGATGCTTATAAGAAGCATTCTGATGATGCCATTAATGCAAAGTGCTTGATGTTTTGCTCCATGAACCACGAGTTGCAGAGACAATATGAGAACATGGGTGTCATTGAGATGATTCAACATCTAAAGAACATGTATGAAGATCAAGCACCACAAGAGAGATATGATGTCTCCAGGGTGTTGTTCAAGTGTGTCATGACAGAAGGAGATCCAGTTGGTCCTCACACGCTCAAGATGATTGGGTATGTGGAGAACCTGACGAGATTGGGATTTCCCTTGAGCAAAGAGTTGGCTACTGACGTGATACTGCAATCGTTTCTAGAATCCTACAGTCAGTTTGTGATGAACTCGTTGTACACACAACAATCACTAGGAAAAGTCCTAGAGTTTAACCTTCTAACCCGGTTGTCAACTTGTTGTGAACAACAAGTCAACTTAGTATAGATAGGTATCGATCCAAGGGACGGCGGAAAGGAAAAGTCGAAATCCAAATCCGATTGCAAGTACAAAAATTAAATTCCGATTTGAGAGAGTTGTTAATACTAAGAACAAAAATAAAAGTGCTGAAATAAAATTTAACTAAGTAAAGAAATAAAGATCTGGGGTCCAGAAGATCACCACCAAAACCACGTTCCTATTCAAATAATCAAATTCTAAACTCCAAGGATCAAATCAGGACCTTGTGTTTACATGTCCTTACGGACAAACTCACAAGGATCAGACTTCCCGTGAACCCGTTGGTCCCGGCGTTCACGGATCATTGCCCAACCGTCCAACATACCATTATCCACGGTCATATCAAAAAGCATGTGAATTCAAACCGGCGTTCAAACCCAAGGATCAGGTGGTCACGTCACCAAGGATTACAACAAAGATTAAATAGACGAAAAGATGATAATCGCAATTAAGGGACTATTGTTTCATTCTTACAGAGATCCACGGTCATATCACTCGATAAGAATATATCAGATCATCCAAATAACCACAAAGAAACAGAGAGAAGACATTTGTTCGATGGAGAAATATAATTTATTATATTGAATAGAACCGGGCTAAGGGGCTACTTCCATTCCCCAGAGAAATTTACTCAAACATAACAAGACCAGAAGAAATACAAACTAAAAATCTGATGAAATGGAATGGAGAATGGAATGCCTTTTACAAGTGAAAAAGTCTCTCCTTTTATAGAGGAGGAGGGGGTAGGCTGCCCTCAAAAAAGAGGGAAAAAAGAGAGGGAGACCAATTTTCGAATTTTCTGGATCTGGTCAAATTGAAAGTTTGTTGTCTTTAATTATCTTGACCATGTAACTCCCTTTAATGCAGATTCTCGCAGCAGCGCCTTCGAACGTATTTCTCTCCCGTTAAAAGCACAGAAACGGTCCAAATAATAGGACTTTATTTTAGGAAATTAAATTCCCTTTCCAATGAATACATGTACACTCAATTTGGAGTTTGAATGTGAGAGTTATGTCACTTTTGGTGGAGGGTATATACGAATTTCTGGACTGCTGCAAATTGTGTGATTTTCCTACAAAACCCAAGAAAATAGAATTAAAACTCCAATTAAAGAGAAAAATATAAAATAACAAAAATAATTATGAAATTAAGAGATTAAATGACAAAACAATCCTAAAAAAATATAAAAAATATACAAATAAAAGGGATAAATATACATTTATCAAAATACCCCGGACTTGAATCTTTGTTTGTCCTCAAACAAATAAAATCACAAATTATTCCAATTTATACTAACAACATGTCTATCCTCACCCTTGTAACATCACTTTATTTCTTACCTCCAAATTTGGCCAAGCAACCCAATCTCCTAAAACCACAAAACACAAAATTCTATATTCTCTATTAAAAACAAATATCATATCTTGTTTCTAAATCAAGATTTTGTCGAAAAACATGCTTCATCTTACTTCTGCTTTGACACTCTTATTTTTATTATTGTATTTTTTTTTATGTGAGTTGTTGCACAAGAACAAGATGAACTTTGGGGGTGTGAAAACAAGGAAGGAAGTGATGAATTTTTTTTTGATCCCTCCTCTATTCGACTTGGGATTTAAATTTGTGGAGTTGTGGCTACATTGGTCACAATTTTTTTTTTTCATGTACACTTTTGGCATCTTTTGATGGTATGCCCCTTTGTGGGGTATGGAATTTTTTATATGGGAAGCATGCCACCCCAAACTTGATTTTTGTCTGGTGGTGATTCTTTGCTTCTCTTTTTTAGAAAGAAAATAAGGGGGAAACAAAAGGTGTCCTTGTGCTTATAACTTCACACTTTTTTTTTTGAAAGTGTCATTACATCAGAAAGAACATTCATGTCAATCACATTATACAAGATTTATATCAAGTTAATCAACAGTTTAAAAATAGAGAAAATTTGTGTTTGGTTTTGATTGATTTCATACGGCTTGCCAACTTTTCCAAGGAGTGATGTTATTTTGGGGTCCTAGGTGACATGGTGGTTTCAGACATGGCAATTTGTAACAATTTTTGCAAAACATTTACTAAATTCAAAGGGGTACAATGATAAACATCTATTCATATTGGCCGACTAGATAAAGGCCATTTTACAACAAAAGAAATAAAAACATGACCGGCTAGATAATGGCCATGCACAAAGCAACTATATGCAAAACAAAAAAAAGTAGAAATAATGCAGAAAAAAAAGATAAGGGGGTGGAATAGAAACATACCACCCACCTCCACCCCGGACTTAGATTTTTGCTTGTCCCGAGCAAAATCAAAATCCGAGATGGAGGGAAGAGAAGAGCGAGGGTTCTCCAGGTGGCCCTGGTAGCTCAAAAAATGTCCAGTTGAAGGGGATGTGTATGAGGGCTGGGACCTTTATCTGAGGAGCTTCATAGTGTACCCTATGATAGGGTAATTGTAGAAGCTTAGTGTGGTGCTCATATTTTCTTTCACCTCGCATTCCCTCCAATAGGATCCAAAGATCTTCCATCAATAGAAGGGGAAGTGTTGAAGATGGATGTGGATTTGGGGAGTTTGGTGGGTACCCAACCAGTAAAGTCGCTAGAGCAGGATAGAGTGGAGGATTTGGCACAGGTTTTCCACCATCATAACGACCTGCATATGAGAGAATTGATGCAAAAGATTTCAAATTATTTACAAAATTGTTTTGCTTCTCCTCAAAAATAATGTCATCAACATTGGGTTTGGTAAGTTTCATTGTTGATATAACATATGGATCTAATTCTTTTGTACAAGGGGTCCCCAAGGATTCAAGAGGGATGAGGACGACTTCCTTAAAAACAATAGAAGGGGGTGAGTGGGCTTCTTCCAACGGTGGTATCTCCCCTTCTAGATCAGCCATGTGTGGGATGGAAATTGGTTGTGATGGCTTGGGAAGAATCATAAAGGGAATTAGATGTTGATTATTCAAAATAGACTCAAAAGAAGGATATTGGTCTATGGTATCATTCATATTTATGTTGTGGATTGGAGGAGTTGTTGGATCTTCATAATGACTCTCCTTCTTTGACATTTCATATTCAAGTAAAAGAGTCTCTAAAGGAAAGATAGGGATACCAACGTCCTCATCACACACAAAATATGGCTCCATGGTTTGTTCTATTTCTTCAGGATCTGACATATATGACACAAAATAAGGATCATCATCGTCATCGTCAGGAAGAACCATCTTGGGTTGCTCAAGCTCTATAGGGGGAGTTTGTGATTGATCCTCTAGAAAGGTAGCTAACATGCCTTGACTGGATTCAAGTTTTGCTTGTGCTTCTGCTACCATCTTTTCTAGGACCTTAAGTCTCTCTTTCGGATCAAGATCAATTTGCATTTCACCATAGGATTTATACACCCCAAAATTTTGGTCACCCTCACCACACTCCCCATAGTGTCCTTGTCCATAGTACTCCTCATATTGTTTTGGGTGGCATTGCTCCTCATAATAATCTCCAAAAGATGGTGGATTGTAATTTCCATTGCGTCCATCTTGGTAGGAAGATTCAATATTATAAGGTGTCACCAAATCATGAGGAAACATATTTGAACAATCTATATTTTGAGTTTGGGCTTCTAGCAGGGTAGTTAAGAAGGCTTGGCTGGCTTTTAGTTTTTTTTCTACTTCTAATGCTATCTTCTCTAGGGCCCTAAGTCTCTCTTCTTGTTGAGGATTACATTGGGTTTCATAAACATGTTCATAACCCCCAAGGTTTTGTTGGTTACACCCCACAAAATTTTGTTGATCATATCCCCCATTAGAATATGGATAGCAAGGTTCCCCATAATGGTTCTCAGAAAAATGTGGATTCACATTATACCCACCAGGATGAAAGGGCTCGCAATTAAAAGGGGTGCTATTATAAACATGGGTTAGAGTTGGACATGCAAGAGATGCATGGTGGTAGAGACCACAATAATAACATTGTGGGGGATATTGGGATGCCCACTCCATTTGAAAAAAAAATAAATTCCTGAAAGATATGTGAATCAATGAATGAGAGAAGAAAGATTGTAAGATAAAAGGTTAGTCAAAAATTACAAAGAGAGCTAAAAATTATAAATATAAAAAAAAATTATGAAATAAACTAAAATTACTAAAAAAAATAACTAGAAAGCAGTACTGCTGGAATGGAAACTCAGCAGAAAGAGGAGATACACTTCCGGAATTTTGCTCGGAAGGTAAAAAGAAATTACAAAAATCTAAAAGAAATTATAAAAAAGACTAAAGTTATGAAAGTTAGAGAATATGAACAAGGAATATACAAGATATACAGGCAACCAGATCTGAAAAACAACTGTGTCGTCCCCGGCAACGGCGCCAAATTGATGCGCGTCGTTGTACACGCAACAATCACTAGGAAAAGTCCTAGAGTTTAACCTTCTAACCCGGTTGTCAACTTGTTGTGAACAACAAGTCAACTTAGTATAGATAGGTATCGATCCAAGGGACGGCGGAAAGGAAAAGTCGAAATCCAAATCCGATTGCAAGTACAAAAATTAAATTCCGATTTGAGAGAGTTGTTAATACTAAGAACAAAAATAAAAGTGCTGAAATAAAATTTAACTAAGCAAAGAAATAAAGATCTGGGGTCCAGAAGATCACCACCAAAACCACGTTCCTATTCAACTAATCAAATTCTAAACTCCAAGGATCAAATCAGGACCTTGTGTTTACATGTCCTTACGGACAAACTCACAAGGATCAGACTTCCCGTGAACCCGTTGGTCCCGGCGTTCACGGATCATTGCCCAACCGTCCAACATACCATTATCCACGGTCATATCAAAAAGCATGTGAATTCAAACCGGCGTTCAAACCCAAGGATCAGGTGGTCACGTCACCAAGGATTACAACAAAGATTAAATAGACGAAAAGATGATAATCGCAATTAAGGGACTATTGTTTCATTCTTACAGAGATCCACGGTCATATCACTCGATAAGAATATATCAGATCATCCAAATAACCACAAAGAAACAGAGAGAAGACATTTGTTCGATGGAGAAATATAATTTATTATATTGAATAGAACCGGGCTAAGGGGCTACTTCCATTCCCCAGAGAAATTTACTCAAACATAACAAGACCAGAAGAAATACAAACTAAAAATCTGATGAAATGGAATGGAGAATGGAATGCCTTTTACAAGTGAAAAAGTCTCTCCTTTTATAGAGGAGAGGGGGTAGGCTGCCCTCAAAAAAGAGGGAAAAAAGAGAGGGAGACCAATTTTCGAATTTTCTGGATCTGGTCAAATTGAAAGTTTGTTGTCTTTAATTATCTTGACCATGTAACTCCCTTTAATGCAGATTCTCGCAGCAGCGCCTTCGAACGTATTTCTCTCCCGTTAAAAGCACAGAAACGGTCCAAATAATAGGACTTTATTTTAGGAAATTAAATTCCCTTTCCAATGAATACATGTACACTCAATTTGGAGTTTGAATGTGAGAGTTATGTCACTTTTGGTGGAGGGTATATACGAATTTCTGGACTGCTGCAAATTGTGTGATTTTCCTACAAAACCCAAGAAAATAGAATTAAAACTCCAATTAAAGAGAAAAATATAAAATAACAAAAATAATTATGAAATTAAGAGATTAAATGACAAAACAATCCTAAAAAAATATAAAAAATATACAAATAAAAGGGATAAATATACATTTATCAACTACAACATGAACAACTTTGACAAGCCGTTGACAGAGTTGTTGGGCATGTTGAGAACAGCCGAGACACAGATGAAGAAGGACAAGCCTATGTTTGTGATGATGATCAGTGACAAGAAAGGCAAGTCCAAGCGCAAGGGCAAGGGCAAAGCTAAGAAAGGTTCAGATGCTAGCCAGCAGCCCAAGTCATCTTCAACTGTTAAGGCCAAGGGAGGCGTGACCAAGAGAGGCAATTGCCACCATTGTCAAAAGCCAGGACATTGGAAAAGGAATTGTCCACTCTATCTGGAAGAACTAAAGAAGAAGGAGGCGACAGACGTCTCCACCTGAAGGTGTCATGAAATAAACTTGTAACATTTTTGAGGTATCTAATACCAAGATATAAAATGTAAAGCACTCAATAAATGGGGCAAGTGTTGCCACCATAAATAGGAGTACTTTAGTTTATTTTCAGCCCTAAAGGCATGTAATAGAGTTATGAACTGCTATTATGGATAGAAACACATTATTTTTTGCATATTGTATGACAATGATAGCAATTAATAAAGTTGATGTTTCAATCTCAAAGATATGATCTTTATGGAAATGCCTTGTTTATCTTATGGTACTTAGTATGCATAAGATAAAATGATACCTAAAAGTTTTTGATAACTCAAACAATCAAATTAGGATAAATCATGAGAAATTCATTTCTAGTTTCCATATGATGGATAAATCTAGATTCTTTTGGTTAGAGAACCAGTAAGAGACATGAATCTCTTAGACATGATTAATCAATCTTCACTAGTAGTAGTGGGAGAATGATTATCCTATTAGGTATAATACATGTGATGTATTTACATACCTATTGGAGAAAATGCTAATACTTCAAATGGTGTTTAGAGAAATACCAATATGAATATCTTGAAGTGTTCAAGAATATCATAGATGAAGTACCAATTTTGTAAAGTGTTAATTCTTGATGAGATCAATGAATGAAATACTTGAACCAAATGTTAGAGAACCTTATGAGTGATTATGATAGTGTATCATAGTAAACTCATGATTAATGCATGGTGATGTCTAAATCATAAGGATTCATACTCTAAGGAATTAGAGGATGATTATCAAATAACTAATTTCTTCTTCAATAAAGAATACCCCACACTAATAAAGGACATTAAGAATCACAAAGAATTGTGAGTTCTTATATCCTTGACAGATACGCCTCGATTATCTATGTGATGAGTTGGTCATGTTATGAATCAACTATCTACATGAATATGAGGAACCAGATTTTGAGTTATGGTTTATGACCATTACATCGTAAATTACTTCCATGTAAACCATAAGGTATGACCTTGTTGGTAGCACCCATTGGGATGAAATCCATAAGTGCGAGTGAGTCTTAAGCATTAAGACACATTGATAACATTTTGAGAAGGATGATGCTTGTTGATTGCAACTTAATGACTAAAAGATTTGGCATACGGATACTAAAACCACATTCCTATAAGGAATAAAACAAGGATGTGTATGTGACACAACCTATAAGGTTTATGAATCCATTAATGCAAATGAAGTCTATAAGTTACAATGGACTAATCAATGTGATTTATTAAGTACAAGAAACTCAGAGCTAGATATTTACTTTGATAATATGGTCAAAGGGTTTGACTGATATGTCAAAGATAAAGAAGGGATCTGTGATTTAGTGGGAGCGTATTCACATTCCACATGTTGATGTGAAATGGAAATGTTCTAGAATGGAAATCCAAAGTGGAAATAATCTTTAAGGAAGATAGAGACATTTCCAATGTGATAGGAATAGAGATCTATAGAGATAGTTCTCAAAAACCTCTTGACCTAAAAAGAGAGAGCATACATTGGCAATCTATATTGAAGAGTTCAATGTACATAGATTTAGTGGGAGAAAACTTGTCCATGTTACATGGAGTTGGTATGCCAAGGCCAAGTGTCCAATTCTTATGAAGAATGGGAACACTAAGAATAGATATGGATCTATCATGTATGTATTCATTCCATTATCTTACATGTATGGACATAGTAAGAACAAAACACATTCATCATTTTGTATGTGAGACATGACAATATGATATGCTCATCCTGATAACTCATATGTGGGACATAACGAGTGGATGTCTGTCTAGTTCCAGTAAGGGTTACTGGAATATCATAAGAACTTGATAAGTACTTGAGAAGTATTAGTTCTATGGAAATAAGGAAGGGTTCACTGTAAAGAGTTACACTGATGTGAACTTCCGAAAAGGACATAAGATTTATCACAAAATATATATGGGATATGTAAAAGTGAATGTTTGTTGATAAATGGAAACGTTCCAATAAAGTCGTTTAAAAAGAAAAGCCGAGTATCCATTTGTTAGACAACATTAGTGGATACTATATGGATTTGGAATTTCATGAGATGAACTTATAACTATTTCGGTCATTAATGACAAGTTAGGAGTACTTGGTCATACAATGTGGCTAAAAGTTAGTAAAGGAATACTAGATCGCATATTACGGCAACTCCATCTCATATGTGTGACGTACAGTGAAAAGCTGAGAGACATGCAATTAATACCAACTTTGGCAAGGTGTTTCCATAACTCACTATGTTAGCACTAGAGCATAGTAACATGTGGGAGATGTTTGAAGATGACCATGAATATGATTCAAGGGTGATTGGCTCACAGTGCAAGTGGGAGTCTGTTGGTATGTATGCCCTGAGAGCCAATCATGGGATGATTGGTGGGATACATTAAGATTGATTTGATAAATATCAAAGGCAAGCTTCCAATTCTTTCTGGTTCAGTCATATGAGATAATGATAGAACAGATTGAATGTCTAGATAATGACAGTACTCAATGACGTATGCCTTTAGGTTCAGGACTTGAACGATGAGATCATACATATGCTAAGAGTTTGTACATTCTTATTGTGTCCCTAGTCAGATGTCATTGTGGAAGGTAGATACATAGAAATGACACACAAGACTAGATTTTGGTGTTGGTTGATGATAGAATCTCATTAGTCATGATATGGAGATATCAAATCAAATACATAGGTACTTGTTGGAGAACAAGTTTACTGGACAAACCCACCGTGAGTTTGACACATGGAACCATGACATGGTAGTCACAGTCAGTTCTCACAGTGATGGTGGTGAGTGTGATTCTTTGACCTAAAATCACTACACTCAGCACATGTCATTGGGTACACTTTGACATCATCAAACACAGTCTTGAAACATGGGTTGTTATAAAGGTGATGATTGGGTGGCTTTGACACATGAGGATTTTGAGGGGTGAGTGATAGATATGGGATTTGTCCCTCCTGAGGGAGTTTGATATCCATGGCCACTTGATGAGTAGGATTGAGATAGGCGTGCGCATGCATGTATGAATCAGTATGTGATATTGATGTCATACATATCTCCTCCAATCTACTTTGAGATCAAGAAAGTGAATGAACGTTGACAGGATGAATGTTCCATGCCTTGAGTTCATTCGGGATATCAGTGACAAAGGAATTATACATTCTCTATAACACCATTCACAGATTGTAGGATTGAAAGTTGTTCTCCAACTTTCTATTTCACTTGGGTAGCACTAATGTGCAACTAAGCACTGCTCTTTGCTTGTGAAGTCATAAGTGTTATGGACTTTCATTGCCAATGTGAAATGGACCTATAGGGTCACACACATAGGATTTAACCTGGAAGAGGAGTTTATCCACAAACGATGTTTAGATTGATTACTAAAGGAGTTTAGTAGTTCAATTAAGCACTTAATCAATTGATGTCTCAGTATCATAGTGTTCAAGGTGTTGGAGTGATTGATTAGAGTATTAGATTGATTGAAACTGCAATTGATTGATTTGCACAAGTCTACAGCCCCAACCGATCGACTCATGGGATGAACCGATCGGCTCAAGTTGGTGAATAAATCGGCTCATGGGATGAACTGATCAGCTCAAGACAGGTTGAGATGACCGGTTCAAGAGTTGAACCGATCGGCTCGACTAGTCTAACTGAGATCGTTTGGAAAATCAGAAGACTATTTTCCAAATATAATTTGTTTCACTTGTACAAATTTGATTTGGACAAGGATTAATATTTGATTAATAAGAAACAAATTTGGAAGTCAATTTGAGTTGGATCAGGACCATGAACTGATCGGCTCAGGGTACCAGCCGATTGGCTCAGAGTCCCAAACGATCGGCTCAGGTCCCACACGATCAACTCAGGGCCTGAAACAATCTTTTCAGGGTATGAACCGATCGGTTCAGTTGGCGAGTTGGTTGTTTTGTGGAAAATATGAAACCCTTCTACTCCTACATTAATCTTGCATTGCTCGAGATAGAGAACCTTGTCCCATGACCCTCATATATATAGGGGTAGTGGGGGCTTCTCAGCAACACAACTCAGTGCACCAGTTGCTCTGCAAAGTTGTCATTCTCTCTAGTTTTGGTAACCGAGAGAGTGCCCGAGCAAGTGCTACCCAATAAGGGAGGCACATCAAGGGAAAGACAACTATAGAAAAGCGACTGGTGGCAGGAGAGTGTGTCGGTGACTAGTACACCGATAGGAGGGTGCGACTCCTTCTGATTCCTTGTGGGACAAGGAGATCGGAGTTCCAGGTGGTCTGTGTAGACTACTTCAGAGGCGGGAGACTTTTGCCGCTCAGAGGATAGTTGTCACTCCTGACAGTCCCGGTGAGACCAGGAGCTGCTCAGACACCGTCTAAGACCGGAGCTGAAGATCGCACAAGCCGCGAGGTAACGTCGCCGAGAAAGCCTCGAGACAAGGTACGCCTCCACAAACCATCCTTCCTACTATATAGACATTGACGTGATTCCTTTATTCTAGGTTTGGGAGAAGAAATTTTTTTATTTCCGCTGCCTTCTCTATCTCCCCTAAAACCCAACACCACAACCATTCTAATTTGGACCCAACACAGTTGTTCTACCTACCACAGTCGTGGTGCCTAGGTTCCATAATATTTGAGTAAAAAAATATTATACAGTTCTATTTCTTTAAAAATGGTCATGTGGTCAAGAATACATGTGCCACTATCTACCATACACGACCATGCTACACACCATGGCCATTCGAAACAAGAATCTAATTCACAATTTCACTGTCCTTTTCTCACCTCACCCCTTCCAACCCATCACGGGCGTGTTGGGAAAAAACCTTAATTTCATTCAACTAAGGTTTATACTTCTTAAATCCTAGTTATTCAAAAAGAAGACAAGCTTAGAGTTCTCATTAAACTTGACACATCATAATTGAGCTACCAACCTTAATCGTGTTTAAGCAATGATCCATCTAATTAAGCATGTAACCATCCAGGTGTACCAATTAAGCTCAGATGTGGTCATAACATATCCATTCCTACTCTTCATAGGATGTTATAAGTAATACTAACTTTGAATTCTCTCATAAAATAAACAATCATTGAACATCAACTATAATTGTGGGGCTCTACCTCAACCAAATCAAAATAAAAGTATGAAAATTAATCTATACTTTTTTAATTTGGAAATTCTATTCATGTCATCTCCAACGCTTGAACTTGTAACCTAATGGCAACAAACTAAGGATCTAACAACATGGTGTCCCATCTTGGACAATCTATACTTATTAGAAGAGTTATCAATGGGTTGGTATCCAATTTATGGTATTATTTTTTGTAAATACGTATAGGCCACCCTTTATACTATGGAGAGGGTGGGAAGAAATTTTATGGTATGATTATGTATAGACCCTTCTATTCAATATTGTATTTGAAATTTGTGAAGGAGGTGCAATGCAATCTATGGTTTATATTTTTAAAAATATGGATAGGATGTTTTGTTCTATAACTAAATATGATAATCTGGGGTTATGTATTGAAGTTGAGTATAGATTAAGACAAAATAGTTTGGCCCATATCCTGACCCACACAACCTAAACAAAAACTCACAATATTACTTATATAGTTGAATCCGACGAAGAATGTTGACAATAAATTTTTGTACAAGTAAAGTGTGTGTTAAGGTGTACTCCTGATCAGTAACCTAAATACTCATACTTGTACATGTACAACTATAATTAAGTATATATCCATTTACAATACGTAAACGACATGTATCTTTCTTATTTCATGATGTTCCAGTTTATTTTCATCGGATTTTTAAATTGATAGGCATAAATTTTTATGATGTGTGGACTTGAAAACATTAAAAAGATGGTTTTTACATCAATTTTTCTTCAGATTATAGAGATTCCCTTTTATTTAAAAAAAATAGTTATGGGTTGCATATATAGGATGAGTAAAAAACTAAACCAACTCTTTCGACCTATGTTTATATCCATGTAGCATGAACCATATTACTTATATAGGTGGTTTGTGCCAAGGAATTTGACACTTGTTTTTGTATGAGCCACACCCAAACCCAGATAAATAAATGCCAAAATAAACTAGATACTCATTAATTTATCACACATATCATCATATCTATCCATACATCATTTAGTACATTGATAACATATGCATCTTTTATAAGATAAAATCTTGTACAAAATTTGAAATGATATTTTAATATAGTATATCTTTGAAGAAGTTGTTAAAATATATGCATATCTATATTGATCAAAAAAAAATATGCATATCTATATTGAAATTCTATAGTTTTATGAGCCATACAAAATGGACTGAAGCCTAGATTAGTTACACAAAACAGATGTGGGAGAAAGCTTTTCAACATTATTTGAACTAAAACATGACCAATGACCCAATTTACAATATGAACTTGAGCATCAGCCTACTCAAACCTAGTATAACTTGACTCAGTGAGTCTATGATTATTTTGTTTCATTCTTTGATATATTATGCCACTTAAGGAGTGTATTCTTGGGTCCATGTTCCTAGTATTAGCCATGACAATCAGTTATATGGATGCATGTCATTCAAAATGTAATACTTATTACCATGTATCTATACCCATAACATCTTAAGAGGTACTCATTGGTAGTTAATATCCAAATCAAATAACATCCATGATATATATTATAGAATGAAATGACATGTATGTAGATACAAAAATCAATACCATTAATTTCATCTTTCCCCTCCATGCCTCTTCATATATAGTATTTATATGTATGTATATTTGTTTTTGGAAAAATTCAACTCTATATGTTATATGGACCTCCTATTGTGATTTGAAAACATTCCATTCACTACAAAGTCCACCATAACAACTACCAAAAAATTGAATATCCTAAAACATAACAACCATCTTAAAACCTATCACCACTGAAGATAACCAAAGAAGATATATTCATGGGTTTTCCATATTTTGAAGCCAACATATATATATTATTCCACACAAGATAGGATAAGAAAATAACAACAATGAATATGGTGTTTCACCTATAGGTGACATTATAATTAGAATCAACAATGATCACACATTTGAACACAAAGTTCTAGGTACATATCCTCAATGAAGCACGTCTAAAAATATGTTTAAACATACTTCTAATAGTGTATCTAAACTCGACTAAAAATTACATTTCATGGTCAACTCTATCTATTTCATTTATATCTCAAAATAAAATTTGATTTATGCTTTATTGACATCATGAAGTGAATGAATCTATTAAATGGAACATAGTTTGGGATAGTTCAATCACCATAGCAAATATATCTCCATTTCTCCCTTGAACTCACTATACTTATAGACTCGTATTGTTCATTTTTTATGAAGTCATTCAATTAGTATAGCTGATGTTTAAAACCTATTCACAAAACATTGTAGTGGCCTCTATTTTCCATCATAGTTCCATACAAAATTTCATTAGGAAAACAACTTTGAAGCTATCACTATCCAAGAAACAAAAACCCATTGAACAAAAAGACACCTCTCTTATATGGGGGAATAAAATAATTGCCATAAAGTGAACAAATGATGGATTGCTAATAGTTTGGAACAACAAACAAATTATAAATAGTTCAACTTACATCACTACCAACTCTAGTACTATCAGCCTTCATTTGACCTTGGAAATCTTACACGAGTTCTTCACATGCACATACGAGAACCTAAAAACAAAACAATTATGTGTTTTAAAAATGTGTTAACCCTAGAACATAATCATAGACATCTTTCATGGTTTATAGTGGTGGTTTAAACTTCACCAAGTTCATTTATGATAGATAACATAACCACAATAATAAAACCCATCATCACTATCATATATGGAATTCAATGACTTTATACATTCTACCAATCTTATGGATATGAACATATGCTTTAAATGGTCTAGGAAAAACTCTTTGGACGTCCTTGATTGTCTCCTTGGATAGGGTCCTAGGGAAAACTTGTGCCCCCCTAAAATCATCCATTGTGGGTCTCTATTAACTATGGACCAATACCCATTACATTTAAAACTATATTTATTTATTGGGACTAAAATCTTCCTTACTAAATGCTTTTTATGTGACCACTCTAATTTCGACAATATTATTGTGAACATTTGGGTGTCCACTAATTATATGAATCCCCATGAGGAATTTATACAACAATATAAAAACTCAAAAACATGTCATTATTTCATGAAACAACAACACATATGGAAATATTAAGATTGTCACACTCAATGTCACATAAATCAGTTTGGAAAATCTAGAATTCCTTAATTACTTATATATTGATAGAGAAAAAATATATACCAACTACTACTTGACCAAGAGACATTGTGGAAGCAAAGATCAAAAGATAAACAAATTTTGGAGTGGAACTTAATATTAAATGCTTTCATAGACTACGCAATGGGTTAAAAAATGTGCACTATTGTCCTAATTGCTTAGTTGAGGATTTTAACAAAATGTTAAGCATAAGTAAGCATCTCATTGACCAGTAGAACACCTTTTCAACCACCATTGCTCTTTTTCAAACATCTTGAAACCCAAGTGAGACCTTCTCATTACATAAAATCATAGACACTCACTTTCTTACTACTCCTTTCTAGTTGGACAAACTTAAACTGATGGTCAGTGTTTGGTAAAATCACCTAGAACATTTTTCTTTGGCTTATCTTTGTTCCATAAATGTTGGTATTAGGTCAAACTTCATACCGCAATATGTTTGATGACATTACTCAACAATAAAACATTGGAAATTATGACTATATCCTTAATCAAACACATATTTATCTCATAAAATAGATTGAGAATCCCACAAACATAAACCATTTTGGACCTATCAATCTCATCAATTTTACATGTGATTTCAATTTTAAAACTTTTAAGTCTCTTTTTAAACTATAAATGGTCAAAATAATAGGCATTGAATAGACTACTTTCTTGGAAGGTGTGCATAGTCGGGATTCTTATAATATGGCTAATATGCCATGTATAATATTCATACAAAAAACATCATATTCTTAACCTTAAATTTTAAAATCCTTTGATAACATCAATTTTAAGTTCCTTCTCCTTTTCATAAAGAGTTACAACTATTTTTAACAACGAATTTTCTTGGATTCATAGTGGCATTAGTAGTTATCATTTTTTTCAATCCCATTAGTATTCACCTTTTGATTACTTCATAGGTTCTATTGGACTGAGCCAAGGACACCCCCTCTCCCTTAGACTCTTTAGTGTAGTTACTTTTATCCTAGCCTCTATGTCTCAACTCGGAATACAAAATTATATCTTTGAAAAAGTGGAAATACGACAAAAGAAATGAATATCATACAATTCATAGGCGATACTATTATATTCATCAGAAATTATGACAGCAACATCAAAATTTTCATGTAAATTATAGTAGCCTTCTAAAAAATTTCATGGTCTCAAATATAACTTTCAAAAATCAACTTTGATGAGCATAAATTTTCCTAATGGGTATCTTAGATTTTCCTATTGAATGGGCAATTATAAAGATGTGATCTTCCCCATGAAACGTCTAGGTATTCCTCTCTCTCCATGTAAACTCCATTTCCATTTGTGTCGGCCCACACTAGAAAAATGTAACCAATGTTTGTGGCTTAGAAATTCATTTGTGTCTACTTTTTTATTGTCTCACTATCTTAAAGGCTCAAACTAGCCTAAACTTAGATCATATCAGTCGTATACCAATTCCGACCATAGTGGAGCTACAAATTGGTAAAATATGTTTATATTCCTTTGGGGTCCCACAAATGAACCAAAAAGCAACATATGGTTAACTAGAAAAATTGATGTAGGCTCTAGATTCTCGAAAAGTAGGTCATTATATACTATTGCCTTCACTCCTTCTGTATGTTCAATAAGACCATGGTTTCACTTGTTTGACAACAACAAAGAAATTGGTCTAATTTTATATAAATAAATATTATAGACGCAATCAACATTGAATCCAAATTAATATAAACCAATGCTCACAATGATAGAGGTACCTTCTCAAGGTTAGCATTTACATGGAATGCTCAATGATTACCGCTTAAAATGTTTTTAGTATAAAATTTCAACCTACCCCTGGCCTCCTTATGGCCGAATTACATAATGCAACCCCAACATCCACATTCCAAATACTATGAAGTACATCATTCTTGATTGGGCTTTCAAACTACTCACCATTAATTAAACAAACAATCTTCATATACATATCACTATGATAGGCATTCTTGATGATATGCTACACCTCCTATTGATCATAGACCATACAAAAACAATAGAATTTCTTGGATATAGGGTGATAATTTTAGTGTTTCAAAATCTTATTATATTATACTCATTTAGTCTTCTCTACATTTTGCAAAAACAAATTCCATATTAAAATACATGCTTATTTTTTTATGGCGCATAACAAAATCCTCATGGGCATAAATTGGTATAAACGTGTACATTTGGGACCATTTGTCTACTTCCTAAAGAATATGTACAATATGGATCCAACCTTCTTCCATTGTCAATACACATGGATCATACATAAATACTTTTACAATGGCATCTTTGAAATCGATGGTAATATCTTCCTTACCACCTACAACCTCATAAATAAAAAAGTATGCATTGTCCACATGTACGCAAACATTCGTGCAGTCTTGTTGCTGGCATCGTATGACATACTTATATCAAACATAATGACAGGCTCTTTGTCAATTTGGTTCTCTCTATCACTCATATAATTAATAAAATTCACTCAACCCAGTTATTTGTGGCTTTCTTACTTTTGTATGTGATGTTTTGTCGACTTGCATGCCTAAAGCACCCCCCGAGGCCTTCACAATCTCTTCTGTTGATGGCTTCCAAGATCCAACATGATTTATCACTTTTTTTATGTTAATCGTGGAAATATTGATACGAATTCATGCTTCACCTCTTCCTTTTTTGTCCCATTAGATCCTTTTAGGCTTAACATATGTGTCTATTAATTATTGTTCTGAACTACTTTATGTGGGTTGTTATGAGGGGATCTTGCCCCCATTTGTGAACTATGTTCCTTTTTTACCGTTGCTCTTATCTTATGATCTATGGGTTGTTTGATAGGATCACACTCCTATTTTTATGTTATTTTAAATCACTCTAAGTAGCTCAACCATTTTTACGTCAGTTTATGTCGGTGCCCTCTCTGCATCTTGCATCTTCTTCGTGTATACACATGCACCAAGTTGTGCAGTTGCATCTTCTAGTTTATATATATAAATAGAGAGTGTGCTTGAGTGTAAGGCTAGGATACACTATTTTACCGCGGGCACAATATACTTAATAGATTTGCATCATCCCACCATTAATTCGATATTCCATATGATTTATCTTCTTAAATATCATATAATTATTTTACATTAAAGTTTTGATCTTTGAGCACTTATTGGTCACACACCAAAGGCATCAAAAGTTTTTTCCTTAAATATTTTCTATGTACTATTTTTTGTTAATAACTCCGCCTATGCTTTTGTACATTTGTGCAAATATAGTTGGTCTCAAGCCCGGGTAAAGCAGGAAGGTTGGTGGTAGGTTGACATCCAGCCATAAAAATTTTGTCACTCTTTCTATGATAGATCCTTATAAAAATTTTGTTGGAACGTACCTACCTAGCGACACGCTGCATCGGCACCCGGTCGTAGTGATAAATATACAAGGGGTTTCGACACAATGATGCCCAATTGAGTTGGAGGACAAACAATAGTTTCCACATCTTGGACGGGTGTGGTTAAAGAAGCTAGTCTCGCTGCATCATCGCCCGGATGTAGTGAAAAAATGTGTAAGATTTTCCACATCTTGGAAGAATGTGGGTGAAGAAGCTAGTCCCACCGCATATATGTGTGGATGTAGTAAAAAAATGTGCAAGGACAACATTTTCGACGAAGGCAGGTAAAGAACCAAGTTCATCAAAAAAGGATTAGAGTTGGATCTTGGAATCTTGACTCTTTGACAGGAAAATTGTTGGAGATAGTGGATGTCATGATGAGAAGAAAAGTCAATATAGCTTGTTTGCAGGAAACCAAGTGGACAAGGGAACATTGTAGAGGAATTGGAGCCACTGGGAACCAAATCTGGTATATAGGTATTGATAAACATAGAAATGACGTCGGCATTATTATTGATAAGATGTTAAAAGATGATGTTGTCAATATCACAACAATGGGTGATAGAATCATAGTTGTCAAGGTTGTTCTTGGGGGAATATGTTTATCATTATTAGCTCTTATGCCCCCAAATTGGCCTTATCGAGGATGCTAAGAAGGAATTTTGGGATGATATGGATGAATTGATGCAGAGAACACCCAGAGGTGAATATTATTACTGGGAGTGATTAAAATGGCCATGTGAGGGGTAGCAACTGTAGATATGAGAGAGTTCATGGTGGTTTTGGATATGGCAGCAGAAATGGAGAAGGAGAGAGGATATTAGATTTACAGTTGTATATGATATGATTTTGGCAAACACCCATTTCAAGAAAAGAGAATATCAAAAGATTACTTTCAAGAGTTTGCACAATTGTAGCCAAATTGATTATCTCCTTAAGAGGTAGGTGAATCGTAATATATATAAGGATTGTAAAGTGATTCCTGGTGAAGAACTCATGACCCAACATAAGCTGGTAGTTTTGGATATTAACATGAAGATCACTAAAGGCAAGCATAATAAAAATCAAGATAGCATGATCAAGTGGTGGAATCTTAAAGGAGAAAAGAAAATGACTTTTCATGATAAACCCATCAAGGAGGGAATTTGGAACTTGGAGTCTAATATTAACATTATGTGGCATAACATGAGCTCCTACATAATGAAAATTTCCAAAGAGGTTTTAGTGGATTCTAAAGGTTGTGGGCCTCCACAGAAAGAGACTTGGAGGTGGAATGATGAATTACAAAATTCTAATAAACTAAAAAGGGAGATCTATAGGAGCTTGTACAAATCTTGAGATGATGTAACATTCCAAAGATACAAGCAAGAAATAAAGAAGCTAAAACGGTTGTTCAAGAGGTAAGGTCTAGATACTTTGATGATATTTATAAGAAGTTGGACACAAGAAAAGGGTAAAAAGATATATATATAAAATGGCTCGTCTAAGAGAAAGGAAAGGAAGAGACTTGATTCATGTAAATGCATCAAGAATGAAGATGGAAGAGTGTTGGTGAAGGACGATGATATCAAGAACCAGTGTAGAAATTACTTCCATAAGCTTTTCAATGGAGATACTATAAATAATGTTAGAGACTTGTGTGACATGAATACAAGCGATATCATTTACACATGATGAGTTTCACCATTTGAGGTCAACAATGCTTTGAAAAAGATGAAAATGAGAAAGGCATGCGGACCAGACGGTATTCCCATTGGTGTATGGAAGAGTATGTGGGTGAAGGAGTTATGTGATTAACAAAGTTCTTTAACAAGATCATGAAGATGAAGAAGATATTAGATGAGTGGAGAAATAGTACTATAGTCCCAATCTAAAAAAACAAAGGCAAGTTCAGATCTGCACCAATTATTGAGTTGTCAAGTTGATGAGTCACACAATGAAGCTTTGGGAGAGGATTATTGAGAAGAGACTAAGATCTATAACGCAAATATCAAACAACCAATTTAGTTTCATGTCTGGAAGATCAACAAAAAATGCTATTTTTATGATAAGGAGGCTTACGGAGAAGTATAGAGAAAGCAAAAGAGATCTTCATATGGTGTTTATTGATTTGGAAAAGGCTTATGATTGAGTACCCAAAGAAGTCTTGTGGATGGTTTTGAAGAAAAATGGTGTTCCAATCCAATACATTGACTTGATCAAAGACATGTATGATAGCTCTATTGCAAGTGTAAAGACTCCTGGTAGAGGGACACCAACTTTTCCTATCATAGTTGGGGTATGGATCCACACTCATCCCATATCTATTCATTCTTTTTATGGATGAGTTGACTAAGAATGTATCGGATGATATTCCTTGGTGTATGTTATTTGCTGATGATATTATTTTGATTGATGAATCTAAAGATGGATTGAATGATAAAGTTGAACATTGGAGAGAGGTATTGGAATAAAATGTATTGATGATTAGTAGGAGAAAAACTAAGTATATACATTACAATTTCATCCAATCTTGCAGCGTGAATGATGAAGCCTAGTTGGACGGAGTAGATAGACCAAAATGTGATAAATTGTGCTACTTGAGTTCACTTATTCAAACAGATGGGAATGTCCAAAATGATATTTGTCACGGGATCACTGTAGGATGGTTGAAATGGAGGAGTGCAACACAAGTATTATGTGATCAGAAGATCCCTCTCAGGTTAAGACATAAGTTTTATAGAACAATTATACAGCCAGCCATGCTCTATGGAAATGAATGTTGGGTGGTGAAGAAACAAGGTCTAAACAAGATGAGCGTGGCCAAAATGTAAATGATGGATGGATGTGTGGGAATACTAGAAAATATTGCTTGAGAAATGACTATATTAGGAATAAACTGGGGGTGACGAGCATTAGGACAAGTTGCGTGAGGGTCGACTAAGATGGTATAGACATGTGCAACATAGTCTGACTAATGCACCTATACGAAGCAATGTTATTGAGTCAAGTACAATAAATAGAAGAAGAGAAAGACCTAAGTTGAAATGATTGTCACCAAACAGATAGCCAAAATGTCACTAATAATGCAAAATAATCATAAATAGAGGATTAAAAAAATCACTAAAAATTTAAAACCATTTTGCAAAGTGATCCATTTCATGGAAAATTCTTAAAGAAAGAACAAAAACTTTATATACATCAGGATTCACATTGTACATGCATTGTACCATCTCATCCTAAGGATAACATATAACAGTTGCTTTGTTAAAACATATACTGAAGCAACATAAAACCTCAAGGCATACAAGCCAAATTCTCATATTGTTCATAAAACCATCACGTAGTAAATCCAAGGACCTGAGAGTACAGAGACGACATATAGGACTTATATCTACAAGACGACAGACAGTACACTCAACCTAAGTTGTTATTGATGTCCTTGTTATAGTTGTCCTTCCTCTGTAGAATGGTCTCTACCTCCTCACGTACATCCACCTAACAATTGTGGATCCCATGGGGTGAGACAATTGTCTCAGCAATAGATATAACTCTTCGTCAACAATGTTATTATCATAGGTAAATAGTATAAAACTAAGCAGAGGTTCTTTTATATTAATATGCAAGGTTAATCACTATGGATAAGCATATTAGAACATTTTTCACCTTTTTAAAGCATTATAACTATCTATGATAGAGCAGTAAATCATGTATTCACTTTATAAGGAATATGAAAGACTATTATATCATTTACCCATCATACTATACCAACATATCAAGCTTATCATGTGATACTATTATCATGGTATGAATTATTTCTCATTTCTATCTGTTGGCCTCAACAAATCTTCTATCCAAGTATTAGATTGTACGAATCATGTGAATATACATCATTATGCTCCAACTTTATTCCAATCTTGTAAGAGTACAGCTAGGTATTGGATTATACCAATCATGTGAAATTACAACCAGGTATTGAATTGTACCAATCCTGTGAAATTACAACCAGGTATTGGATTGTACCAATCCTGTGAAATTACAGCTAGGTATTGGATTGTACCAATCCTGTGAGATTACGGCCAGGTATTGGATTATACCAATCATGTATGATTATAGCCAGGTATTGGATTATACCAATCCTATGAGATCATAACGAGAGTACGGTCAGGTATTGGATTATACCAATCTTGTGTGATTACAACTAGGTATTGGATTATACCAATCCTATGAGATTACAGCTAGGTATTGGATTATACCAATCCTGTGAGATTACAACCACATTGCTAAGGATCCCATAGTAGTTAGGAAACTTTTATGTTTCCATTTCACTTTCATTATGGGATATCAATCCCTTGAACTCATCATTGAATACCACATTACCTTTACTAGGCATTATACCTTGGCCAAGCCATCATACCCATTCACATCCTTTATGTGTTACAAGTGTTACGCATATCTCATTTTAGCATATTCAAAACACTATAGCCCTTATTTGGCTATCACCATAATTCATGTATGTCCAAGATTTAATTATTATCCTTATAAACATTTATTATTATTCTTATGTTACGTGGTTTCCATTTCCTTAGTTTATTTTGAACATTACCATCTCTTACATCAATATCTAGATCATGAGACTTTTATAAACATTTTGTCACCTCTCACTAGGCAACATCCATCTCTAGGTTATAAGACCTATACAACATTATACTTGTTATACAAGTATTTCACATGGTTTACAAGGTCCATTAAACACCTTGTCACCTCTCACTAGGCAACAACTATTCACATGGCTCACAAGGCACATTAAACATCTTGTCATCTCTCATTAGGAAACACTCATCTCTAGGTCATAATACCTATATAACGTTATATTTGTTATACAAGTATTTTGCATGGCTCACAAGGCCCTTTTAATTCATATTATATGAAACATCATAGCTCACACTTATATATTCCCATTATCTCATGATACCACCATGGTTAGTATTTCATGTAATAACATTATCAAATAAATATCATTACCATGAAATATAGGAGAAATACAATCTTCCCATCATTAGGGATAGGGTTCTCCCTCTATTATCCATTTAGGGTTTCAAATCATATCATTATCCTTCATTAGGGTTAGGGTTTCCCTTCATCAACCGATTAGGGTTTCAAATCATCTCATCACCCATTATTAGGGTTTCAAGATTTCATCATAAAGGATTAATCCCTAATTCATACTCCATTCATCTTAGGAGTATCAACATATACTCACTACATAATTAACATTCCCATCTTAGTTTCTTTCTCATCTTCACTAGGATGTTGATTGCACCATACTTTTATTAAGTTGGCTTAATTCTCCTTTTAAGGTATGTTAGCTCATAATTATGAAATTGCATTAAACTCATTACCTTTTAATGTTGCATACAACATATATCACTTAGTCAAATACATTGGATTGAAGCATACCCACCATATTGGGCATCATGGTGTATATATGCTATCATATTATTTTTGAGATATAACCTTCACATCATATCGTGTATCCATATCGGGCATGTAGTGTAACCACATCATCATATCATGTTTAGGGTGTATCCCCTAACACCAAAACATGTATCCATCTCGGGTTGGCTATCACTTTAGTTCTTATCATCTCAAGTTAACCTCATATCGTGTATGAGCTAGATGCTTGACCTCTTACCGGGTATATAGGTATATTTGGTACCATATCGTGCACAAGGTGTGCACCATATCTTGCATGGGGTATAAGCCTTACCATGGCATCGTTTGGGAGGTGTATACAAAATACCATATCGGGTTCCTATGGTGGATTATCATATTGGGTTTCCATATTGGTTGACATATCGGGTTACCATATTAGGTAGACCATTATGCTCATATCCTTTCATACCTTCAAAGGATTAGTCCCATAATCTATTTGAATGATAGTTGGGTACCAGATTGAGCTCTTTCACAACAATCTTTTACACGAGAGGATAGGGGTATGGGTTCAAAAGCATATCTGATTTCACTTCCTTATCTAGGGTTTCAACTTATAATCAGTTAGGGTGTACCATATCATGCAAGTGGTATAGACTTGACCTTATATTGTGCACAAGGTGTCGATATGTATCACTCATATAGTTCATGACATATCCCTTATATCATTAATTAGGTATCACCTATCATTGTATCGAGTTACCCATTATCTTGGGTTTCTCATATCGGGTTTAAGGTACTTCAACCCCATATCAGGTTGTACCCTGATGATGTCATCATCATCAACCTCAAGACCTTTATCTTGCTATTCTAGTTCATGGACAATAGTCCTAAGAACTTATTGTAAATTTATTTGAACATCAATTATCATAGGAATTTGAAATCAAGAGTAAATCAACAAGTTCAATAATATTGAAAGTGAATAATAACATAGTTGGGTTCAAGTTATATAACCCACCTCAAGAACAACTTCCAAGCTTTAAGCTCCAACTCTTCACATTCCCAAGTTTGAATATGAGCTAATCAAAGTCCAATGCTTGATCTCCTTAGTACTTTGCATGATATCTTCACTACTTGTGGCCGATATCACTTTGCTAGGTTGATATCACCTTGCTTGGCTGATATCCCTTCTCTTTGGACGATATCAGGGCTCTAGGCTCGACACTCCTTTAATTATGGATGATAATAGGATTTTATGCACTATATATAAGAGAAGGATGATAGTGATATCCGAAAATTCTACTGATAGGGGAAGGGAAGGGTATTTATACTTATGGTTTATGAAAAAGAGTGTAAGAGGTGTCATCTTCTTAGGCTACTAAGTGCCACATGGTCATGCATGGATTGACACATGTATTTACATGCATCCCATCTTTATATTTCCATGAAAAATAATAACTTAAGGATAATGCAAAGGATAAGGGTCGATCCTCTTTGGTTATCTTCTAGGGCAAGCTATTTCCACTCAAATTATTATTATATTCACAAGCTCAAATTTGGAGTTTTAGGCTGTACACAAGCCACCACTTAGCATAACTCTCTCTCTCTCTCTCATGATGCTAAAGCACTTAAGTCACGTTCAACATGTGACATTTTGCAATATAACCCCTTATCTTGGGTAAATTGCACTTTGGTCCAAAACAAAGGAACATTGCTCAAACAATATTTAAATAGGACCAAACTTGAAACATAAGTTTGTCACCTAATAACAAAACACTTTAGAAGATTATATTAAAGTTCTAAGCAACTTACTTAGGATAAACAAATAGGGTTAGCCCTAAATCCATGTCAGGGATGTTACATAAGTGACATGGGATGAGCTTATAAAGAGAGATTTTGAATCTCTACATCTCAACTAGAATATGGTCCATGATAGAGTTGAATGGAAATGAAGGATCCATGTAGCTAACCCCAACATAGTTGGGACTGAGGCTTACATGATGATGAGTTACTTTTTTGTTATTATATGAGTACCTTACAAACAACCAAATGAGCCTAAATTATTTTTGTCATTATCATTCAAATTAGTTGTTTAGATTTTTTTGAAAAAATTATGCTAATATATAAACACCTCTTGAGTGTACCACACGATTGGTAAACTTAGGTGTGTTCTAGGCTCTTTTTCTCTCTTTCTCTCTACTTCTTTCTATTTCTATCTCTCTCTCATTGAACACAAATGTACATTCTATGTCCCATTCATATGTAGAAAAGGGGAGGCCAAGATCATGGTGTTGGTGTTCTTTATAGTGCCAATCATGGGAGTATTCATGATAGAGGTCTAGAAGATGGCCAATAAGGACTAATATTTGTCTACTTCTAAGGATGTGTGGGTTATGTTGGGTTTGTTAGGTCAGTTGGAGTTGGGTCAATACTTGTGTCATATGCCTAAGAGACTAAATTCATATTGTTGTTACTACGGTTGAATTGGAGAGTTTTCTTACAATGAGATATGATAACATGTGTCCACGTTGTATTATGCATGGTGTCGAGATGGTAACACCATTTCTAGATCCACCAATAATTTGTTGCAGGGTGGACCAACTATTTTCCATTCAAGTTATTAAGGATTGTTAATCATTTGTTCTTTTTTAAATTAATGAGAGAGCATCTAGCATGTAGGGTCACGTTTAGCCAGATCAATGGATAGGTAAAATGTCACCCATGTTTGTTATTTGTGGGCTGGAGGGGGTGTTTACATCATACATTGGACCATCTTGCATGATGGAATAAGTCATATTTTAGGGAGGCAATAAGTGGGTCGATCTTAGATCTCTTCATGGAAGAGTAAAACGTATTTTTATCGAAGTGAAGATAAAAATAAAATATATATATATAATTTGTATTAAATATGGAAGACAAAACATATGGTATATGATAAAAGACATTTTTATTTTTGCGACATATCATGTAGAGATAGAAACTACAATATTTAAGGGAAACAAATATTTATATCATAACTACACTATAATGACAACAAGTACATGTACAATGACACCCTTTTTTCACATAGTTCGTTTAGTATTATCCAATAAGCATATTCATCTTTAAAAGGACAGGCACAAAGCTATGCTATATGAGAAAGCTTGTGGAGAGTTTTTTTATATTTTTTCTTTTCTTTTGTGAATCTTCATGTATTCTAATATAATATTGTATATGAAAGAGTGGTGGAGGTGTTTTATATATAAAGAATTTATGTTTTTAGTTTGGAAGTAGTCTTTTATTCTAATAATATAGTCGTTCAAGGGCCCCAGAATGGTTTGGATGCTATTATTGTGTCACTTTATAAAATTATGAATTGGTATGTACGCATTCTAAGACATTATGAAATGTTGTAGGAGGGGTTGAATGTATTCTTTTATTTATGTTTTTCAAAATTATAGATTGATGCTTGTCTTATTAAATATGAAAGGTGGTGATAAGGATTGTTATAACCTCAATTTCTTGAATATGTAATGTAAAGTGTATTTCTCTTTTAATGAATAAATGAAATCCTTTTCTTTGTTTTGTGAAGGATTTCGTGTGAAATGGCCTTGCTTGATTGATGGTGGGCTTTGTTGGCCATTGAGCCCAATTGAAAAGAAAAGAGAATTAAAAAGGAAAAGGAATTGATTAATAAAAGAGAAATATGAGAAATTGACAAATAAAGAAGATAAAGGCAAATAGATGTTCTCCAACATGGGAATCTATGCCTTTGGGATTTCTTGAGGTCCAAGGGACCCAAAGTACAAGATAATGGCAAAAGGAAAAGAAATAACAATTAATTTTGAATAAATTAATGAATAACTTGAGAGAGAAGGAAGCCTTCTCATCCATTGCAATTTGTTTCCCAAATTTTGTAAAAAGATAGATAATGCCAAGACAAACCTTCCCTTAAAATTTGAGACAGAAAGGAGTTATGGTTTGGGAGAAATTGATTTTGAAAGTTATCTTCAATTTGGGAATTATTTCTGAATTAATGAAATATATCTTTCATTTGCTTTGAACGCGAGCAATGAGGTCCGTTGGATCTTAATCCAACGATGGACGCTCATCGTATAAGTCGCAAGAGGATTGGGACTCTTCTAGATACAGGGAGAATTTCCCATCCTATTTTCTCGAGATCCAGTGTATGAGCAAGCCTGGGGATAGTCCCATTGGACTTGGGAGATGAAACTGCGGGGAATCATCCCCGGTTTGATTGGCTTTGGTCGTGGTTTTGGGAAACGCCCAAACCTTGCAGACCTGACCTCGATCCTATATATAGGGGAGGGTCAAGGAGGGAACCAGTGTCTCTCTTGGCTATTCCAACCTCTGCGGCAGAGTTCAAGGATCCACCTCGCACCTTCAATTGCTCCGTCCACCCTGATCTGGACCCTTGACATCGCAAGGAACCTCGTCGGAGTCCAGCGAGTAGGGGATGGCTTTGGCGTGTTCCTGGCGAAGAATTGCACCTACGGCCGACTTCGATGATGGGAGGCGAAGCTGCTTGGCCTATCGCGTGGCTCGCATGTGACCTAGAGTCCGGAGTCAACCCTCGAGTTGACCACCTGGACCTACTTGCTCGACGCAAGGAAGAAGAAGAAGACTGATGGCCTTTTACACTTCTGCCCCTCCACGTCCTCTTTGCAGGTAAGGGCACCTTCGTCCTTTGTTCCCTTTATTTGCAAAAGAAAGGCGTGCTTTTTCAGGGCCATTGGATCCTCAGTGGATCCAAGGCCCATGGATCGGGCGGTTCTAGTTTTTCTGGAAAAATAGCAAATAAACCATAAAAAGGGAATTTTCTTGTTAAAATTGTATCTTTTGCTAGAAAACTCAGATGCAGGAAGTTAATACATGAAAAATGATCATAAAAATATGAGGAATACATTAAAAGTGGTTTGGACACCTAAATCTGGATATTTTTGCAAAAGTGCATATTTTGATGGGAAAAGTGTTAATTTGTAATTAGAAAACTCTAATTGTTGATAAAAGATATATTTAATCTTGCAATTAGGATAATTCGAGCATGGTTAACTTGTTTAATGATTGAGATGGTTTTTAACCTATTTTGATGATAGAATTGCAAATTTTAGGGTTTTAAACCTAATATAATGGTTAAGATGCTTAGAAACCCCAAATTAGAGAAAAAGAAAAGAAAAGTACTTATAATATGAAATTAGGGTTCCCTGTTACTAAAAGATGAAATTAGAATATTTTGTGAGAGAAATATGAAATAGTTAGGGTTTGTAAGTGATTTTGTGAAATTAGGGTTTAAGGTAATAAAGATGAAGTGGAACCCTAATTATGCTCAAAACCCTAAAGAGGGAAAATAACCTAGGAAACAACTAGGATTAATGGATCAAGATGACATGGTTAATGATAGAGAAATTGGATGCCTTTTTTAGGATCAACCTATGTGCACTTGTTTGATTTCTTGATTGGTTATTTCTGCATTCAAGTCTGCTTAACAGGTATGTGGTTAATTATGAATAACCACTTTAGTTTCCCGAAGGATTCCCAGATGTTTAATCGCATTGAGTGCAACTAAATAGTTTGGATGTTCATATTGCAATTATAAAGTGACTATGATTATCACAATTTAATATAAATGTGTATTCCTGCACCTACATGCCACCCTGATGGAAGATGCCATAAAGGTCAGGCCCAGGAGGGTAGACTGATGGGCACCATGAGAGGTGACCCCAGACACCAAGCTCGTGAATGAGAAGGTGGTCTATGATGCTTGACTATGTAGCACCATGAGAGGTGACTCCCAAGCACCAAGCTTGGGATAGAGAAGGTGGCCTTAAGTCAATGGCAAAAGAGAAACCCTAAAGGGGGGTAATTCCAGGGTTAAGGCAAAAGCGGTGGGGAATGTCACATGGAAAATGTAAATTTACTTGCTAAATATCTTGATTGCAATACTTAAATTATTAGACTTATTTGTGAGATTTTGGTTGTCCCCACATACCAGTTTTGGTTGATCGATGTTTTGTTTGTCGGCGTTTTAGGTACATCCCTGAAATGAACAAACAGTAAAGTGACACATTGTGAAATTATGAAATAAAGTGCAAGGAGGATTAGATAGATTAATTCAAGATCTGGATAGACATATTTCCAAAGTTTTTCAAAGGTAAGTAAAGTTTTAATTTTATACCCAATTCCAATTTAGTTAGTAGAATTTCATAATTACAATTGATTATTTGTTGAACCTTTGATCTTGTTAATTGAATAACGGCTCTATCCTTCGGGTCTCCCTTAATTGGGGGTTACAGGGAGGTGGGGTCGTTACAAGGATCGTATGTAACTTTTATATTTAGTTTTATAAATTACTAATTGGATATTTTGAATTCTAATAAGGTTATATATTGGATAGTGGGAGAGGAGTCCTACTGGCCTCCACACACTCACCATTTTTTTTATTCTTAGGGTTGGGAGTGTAGCACAACTAATGTCTAAAGAGGAGGAGGATGTGGTCTCCCAAATTATATCAGGAAGTATCTATGTAGTGATGTTGTCGATACAAAATTTTGTATTCACTGTTTTTACCCTCTTCTTCTCTTTTTTATTGGTCTTCTTCTTCCTTAACATTGTATTTGATACGGAATTAGTCAAAAATTTTGATTTTGATCACAATGTAAATTCCTATAAACTCCAAGCCTATCTCTCTTTTGTTTTAACTATATAAGATGATGGAATATAACAATGATTGTATTTAGAGAAATTCAAAACTCTCAAACCATGAAATACATGGGATGCTGCTAATTAAATAATAAGATAACTAGAAGGAGGAAAGTAGTTATTTGGAATGGGAGATGGAACTTTCCAGAAATATATTAATAGTTTAGCTGAGAAGGAAAATAAGATGGGATAAGGATGGGTGGGTATCATATTGGTAAGTTTGTTTAATAAACAAATTCAATAGTATTATGAAAACAATATGTCTGAGATCATATCTATGAAATAATATTACATAAAAGGCATTAGGGATAGTCATAAGCTTTTCAAAGTATAGAAATATAGTAAACACATGTTATATGGAGTTCAATTGTGAATTTAACACACATAATGAAGGGAAGAGTGGGAGTCACCCTTAACAAGCCTCGTACATACTCAACATGAAATAAAAATATAACTAATCATCGTGAAAAGCAATGGATAGAAGTAGCTAGTCTTCTTAATATTTTTTAGTATCCTCTAAGATTTATTCCAGTGTGTATGAACCATGAAATATTCCATCTTCATGAAGTCGATCTTGGTGTGAGTGTCCTTGTTCTGGTTCTAGGATCATAGTCCCTACTTCAATGGTGAATCCACATAATGTCATCATATAAATCAATGATATTTTTCTGATAGAAAAACCACTGATTTTCAAATAAACATCTTATTTTTCTCTATTTACATATTCCAAGACACTACAAGATAGAATGGTAGGTCATTTGCAGTATGTATTCCTATCTTTTTTTATTCAACCTATGATTTTTTTGATGTGTATATCATTGGTGATGTCGAGTATCAGGAAGAAATGATCCCATATATTTTTTAGTTGTGGTACAATGAAAGAATAGATGGTAATTATTTTCATAATATGATCGACATAGAAGTCATATGGTAGGTACATAAGAACCTTGTGTTGTCCATTTATCCCCTATAGTGATCTTATTGTGTGTAATGATCCATATAATAATGTGAACTTTTGGTGAACATTTGATATTTTTAGAACTTTTCTTGTAATAAGTTGTGCTTCCTTGGTGGATGTAAAATAAAGGTGCATGGTTGGAGGTGTAGAGATCACCCCAAGTCCAATTCACATCTATTTAGGAGTTGTTTGGTGATAGTTTGTTTTGGTTGTATTCTTTGTGGTGAGGGGAAAAGAGATGACCAAGCCTTTTGTTGAGGTAATTGTATTCATGAGATGAGATAAGTTTGAGAATTTCTGATGTGGGTAATTTTTAATATAAATAGGAATGGTGGTGTTAATTTTCATGGATATTGTTGTTCTACCTTCCAACAAGGATCTTTTGAGAAAGTTGTATTTTTAAATATAAGAGGAGAAACTTTAATTCCAATTTATACAATGTGTATGGTCTCGTTGATATATTTCCATAGGAGAGGTGGTTGAGTTCATGGCGTTGTGTCAAGGGTTTTTATGGGAATAGTATTTTCTAAGTACTAATTCTTTCCTAATATTTGGGGTTTTGTACGTAACCATGCTATGTGTACAATGCACATGAATGTGTTTCAAGGTAGGTGATTCCCCCTTCACCGTGATTCTTAGGTTTTCATATCATCTCCCAATAGACTAAGTGTATTTGTTTTCATTTCCTAAGTGTCACCCCATAGCAAATATCTATGAACTTTGATTGTATGTTTATTTACTATAGAAGGGAGAGGGATATGACTAAGGATGCATTTAATGAGTAGGGTGAGAGAGTAATTTTGAATTGTGAAATATTCAACAAAGTTGAGGGTACATGATTTCCAAATAGATTGTTTATTCGAATAATTTGTAATAATTGGGTTCCAAATAGTCACATAGAGTTTCATAATAGAAATAGGGAGACCCAAGTATTTGAATAGGGGTGGGTTCTTCTTTATAGTCAAGTAGATGTTTACATCTTTCAATATTGTTATGTAGGATGTTTGAGTCGATTATGGTGGATTTATGAAAATTTATATTCATTCACTTAGATATGTGTGAAGATGCTAAGATTTGAATGTCATTTATGATGTTTTTATCATTTAGGGTGGAAAAGATGATGGTATCATCCACATATTGTATCACTTGTTCAATACAATGTGATAGGGTTGTAACAGTTTATTACCAATATCGCGTTGAAACAACTTGGTGTGTATGGATGTGGCAAGGATAGAGAGGTAAGGAGATCGTATATTACCTCTTACAAGCCCATCTGAACTTTTAAAATACCCAAAGGCAAGCCATTAATTATAGTAGAAGAACTAAATGAGATGATAGAACTATGTATCCATCTGATCCATCTATTTAGAATTTGTATCCTTGAAGGCATGTGTTGAGGTTTTATTTAAAAAAAAATTTAGGATGAGGAGAGGAATGTGTTTACAATGGAATGTATGAATGGTTTCATTGACATTGATGTACACATCTTGAATTTTTCTACCTTATATGAAAGCATTTTGTTGTAACCCTCAAATCTATTGTAAAGGTATCTTGAATCTCATATTGAGGACTTTCAAAACGAGATTATATGAAGCATTTATGAGGATAACAAGTTTAAAGTGGTATACTAGGGTGACAGTCTCATTTTCTTATTGAGAGTTATATTAGTTTGATTGAGAATGCTAATTTTGTGAGTGATATCATCGTGGTTATGTATATAGGAGGAGATCACAAAAAAATGATAGCATTCGGTTGATGATGTTAGAAGATGAGACTAAATCCGTCAAGACTAGGGGAATTATTGACTCCAAGACTTAGCAAGGATTTTGTTACGACCTCACCTTTCAGTAACCCCCAATTAAGGGAGACCAAGAGGTGGAAGCCGCACCCATTAATTCTGGATCAAAGGTTCGACATATAACCAAAAACAATTATTAAATTCTAACTGACTATACTGAAAAATGGTAATAAAATTTTTCTTTGCATACCTTTTTGAAAACTTGGATCTCTAAACTTCTATCCACTTAAGGATTATACTCTAACTAATCCTCCTTGTATTTTACTTCATGTATTTCACAATATGACAGTTTATTGTTTGTTCTTTTGGCTTGTACCTAAAACGCCGACAAACAAAATGTCGGTCAGCCGAAGCTGGTATGTGGGGGAAAAAATAATCATGTAAATACATTAACAATGTAATCATTCAATTAATCATTTAACAATCAAGATTACATTTTAAGCCAAACTACTCAATCCATACCTATTCACAACTCTGTGTTGTCCCTGTAAGGACTTATATGGTACCTCTATAAAGGTGACTTGATGGACCTACCCTCTAGGCAACCATTTACTAAGTCATTCATGACCTGATGGACCTACCCTCTAGGTATCCATATACCAGGTCAGCCATTATGACACAGAGGGGACCAGGATCTGAGCTAGAAGGCGTATACATTATGTGATAGTCATAGTCACTTTATAATTGAAATATGAACATCCAAACAGTTTAGTTGCATTCAATGCGATTAAACATTCGGCAATCCATCAGGAAACTAAATCGGTTATTCATAATTAACCACATACCTGATTTGATGAGTCATGCAGTTTATTTAACACATACTTCATGTATATATCATCAAACCAATCAACAGATCCAAGCAAGTAATTCAATCATCACATAATTCCTGAAAAGAATATGTACTCTATTTATTACACACTTTATCAAGAATCTACTTTATTGACTTGGATTCTCTTTCTAGGGTTTCTAATCCGCATTAAGATTTCATTAATATTCATTAGGGTTTCTTAGATCAATTTCTCAAACTTTATCCCTTTTAGGTTAACAAGCCCTGAAATACTCTTTTCCATTTATATGAACCTTAATTGCTCAACTATTCATTTTAATAGTCTTTTATACCGAAATTGACTTAGGATCATCACATCCCTATTTATTCATGGATTTGGACACTTAAACCAATTAAAAGACATATTCTCCTAATTTAGGGTTTTCAAGCTCATTAATGCATAATCATGCACGAAACCCTAAATTATACCAATTATATAAAAAGATCATCTTTTAAAATCCTATTTTCACTTTTATTAACAATAGGTTAATATCAACTTGAATTATGTCATTAAAACCATTTACTATCAAATTTAAGGTTTTTCCCTTAATTAAAACAGTAAAGATGATAACTTTATGTACTTTTCCAATTTCATGCATATTTAAGCACATAAACTCTAAATTAGACTAATCATGTGAAAAGTTATTCCTTTTTGAACATAATGTACCTTTTTACATTTAACAGGTTAATATCAACTCTAAAGATCCATTAAACCCTATTAAATACATTAATCATATCAAAATAGGGTTTCTAAATCTTTAATTCATTAAAGATGATGATTTACACTAATTTTCACATATAAAGAGGAATTAGCTTCTGATCATATTTTTATTGAATTCCTTGCATTTTTCTGATCAAAATACATATATAATTTGTATTGATCCGAGCTACGGTTTACGAGATATGAATTTAGCAAAAGATACCTTTTTGGACCAATCAGAAACCACCACGTCACCTCGTTCTTATACAACTCGCTCAGCTGGTTGAAACATAACCAAATTATAGAATTGCCCCCGCGAGATGTCCCAGCTCGTCAAGCCTTGGAAGGGCATTTTTGTCAATCGGTCTAGATCTCCTTCTTCCTCGCGAGTTCCTCCAGGCCGTCGCCCTAGCTGCTGACCTGCAGCGTTTCGCGGACTTCCTCCCATCTCCTCAATGCTCGTGCCTAGATAGGACCTCTTTCCTGCCTCTGTCCCACCCTATCGCAGCCAGCCATGCTGCAAAGCACGACCCAGACGTCCGGTCACAAGAGAACTAGTGCTACGATCTACAGCGCTCCGCGGGTGCGCCCTCTTTTCTCTAGGGCTCTTGGTCTGCCGTCGATGGCCGCCCAAGACTCCATGCCCTCCGCTGCACCTAGGGGATTGCTCAGAGCGCGATTTGTCTGGCTTATGCAAGTGCAGTCAACCCTCCAGGCGTGGCCACCGTTGCATCCAAGTAACTGCAGCTGCGCGTCGGTTGGGGCATGTCCTTGACGGAGGAGCTATTCCCCGCGTTTGTGGAGCATCAGGCCCCTCTCTGCAACTCCTTCTTGCCACCTCCTGCTTCATGTTCAAGTTGTGCCCCTTAGTTAGGGTTTGTATGCCAAGAGAAAGAAGAAGAAGAGGTAGAAAGGGGTATATGTGGGATATCTCCCTCCTGGACTCGGCTAGAGCTCTTTCTCTCCTTTTATAGAGGGTGTAACGAAGTCTAAAGATGGCTATTCTCGAGTTGCCAAGCCCCTTTCCTATTAGGAAGTTATATTCCTTTATGAAAAAGAAACCCTTCTCTCTCTTCATTATTCTTTGGATATCCCCTATTATATGGATATTAGCAAATTCGAAATTTCCTCTTCATTTCCTTTATACTTGCTCTTTCTAACTCATTGGCCACGGATTCTATTTATTTTAGTAGTTATTTCCTTTTTAACAATACCACATAATTCATTAATTAGTATTCCCATTATTTCTTTATTTTGAAATTTTGGTATTTTCTCTTTCTTTCCTCTTTATTGGGACTCCTTGGATCCTAAGAATCTCAAAGATTTCGAAATTCCTTTTTCAAGGATACTTATTATCCTTCTAGATACATCTATATGCATTATTTCACATTATCTTGTTTATTTCTCATTAAAATATTCCTTTTTGAGGATTTCTCTGTATTTCTCTTTTATTCTCCTCATTGGTATTCCTTTTATCATTAGGAATCCTTGGAACACGAAATTCCACAAAGGATCTCCTAATTACACCTTTTCCCACTTATTTCCAACATTTTAACATTATTTTCAATCTCTTTCTTATTAAAGAAATACTTAATTAAACTTTTCTTTTCTTATTGCCTTTTCTTTGCAACTTTGGACTCCTTGGTACCCAAGGAACCCAAGAGGCACGAAATCCTCTTTGGATTTGCCTTCTAGAGGTTTCCACATATTTCTTTTCTCAAATATTCAATTATTCATTCACTAATTGAATTTTCTTTGTTATTTCCTTGTTATTGGGCCCAATAGCCAATAAAGCCCACAACACAAACATCAAGGCTATTGTAAAAGAAATCCATGTATTCAAAACAAATTATACCATTCTTTGTTCAATTATCTTTAATATGAGAAATTGCATTTCTCACCAAATGAACCCAAAAATTGGGGTTGTAACAGATTTATTATCTCTTTTATAGGGAAAGAGACAGTGAGAGAAGTGGGGGTCAATGGTCTTAATTGGACATATATGTCCCAATTAATCTTGAAGGGATCAATGAATGTATGTCCTTGGTTGAAGAGGCTTTTGAAGTATAACTTAGATTGGTCAATGATTTGTTGTTTATTTGTGGTCATGACGTTGTCATTGTTGATGCTATTGTGGATGTGTGAGTTTCTATTCTTATTATTCAGATTTTATGGAAAAAATTGTGTTTTTTCATTCTTGATGTGATATTTGCTCTTTATTTCCATAGAGTCTCTAGCACATTATTAAGTGTATTTAGTTTAGCACAAAGGGTGAAAGTTATGTTAGGATAGTGAGCAGGGAGCTCTCTCCTAGACAAATTCCTCAGGAATATGAATGATTTTGTGGTAGATATTTCCATTGGTGTTTTTGTTCTATGTAATGAGTTTCTTTCTAAGTAGGTTGACACTACTACCGATATGACATATTGCATCGATTCTTTTTTCAAGAAAAACGAATGGTAGTATATATAGTGTCGATTATAAGTAGGCAACCACCATGGATTGACCAGCTAAGAAAACACGACTTGTACTTTTTTTGCCTTTGGTCATTTATCAAAGAATTTGATGTTATATATCACCAGTGAAAATAAAATTTTGCACAAAATTTTTGTGGGCATTTCATTTGACTCTAAAAAATATATATCGTCATTTTTTTATACATAACCAATGAGATAAAGAGGTACACGTGTCATCTCTCTCATGAGAAATAGTTTTAGTTTCTCATCAGTTTTCTACAAAGCAACCGATGCGAAAGATGTTCACGCCATGTGTCTGATGAATTTTTCCCACCTCCATTTTATGTTTATCTCTAGTTACTCTTATAATAGTCGACGCAGTATGTGTCACTGGGTTGCGAGATTCAACATCAGTTTCTTATTGGCAACCGCTGAGAAAATTGTTTTTTATGTTAGTGGTTGTTCGTCTAGACCCGGTGACATAGAACCTAGGTTGGCAGTTTTACTAACAACCAATGGGGTAAGTCTTACTTAACCCCGCAAAAACCCTTTCCTCCTCCTTCCCCCTACATGTGTTTCTCTTGAATTACTCATTCCGCCGATTTTTCTCTACTACCACCGAAGCGTTGTGTTGCTACCACTCACTCCTGTTGACGACACCAGAACATCCATCGGGAGCTACCATAGCTTCTACTCCTCCTCTAGCCAAAATTGTTGTTACTCCTCCTCCAAATCTCTGGCAACGTTTCTCCTCCTCCAGCTAATGCTCCTCCTCGCCGTTACACCCCGATCTCACAATTACCATTAATCATGAGATTAGGGCATAAATTGAGGATTTAACGTAATACAAAGATCACCCTTAACTTTTTGTTCTTTTTCAAACTCTTTGTTTTCTCGCATTGAACCACATAAACTAACTTTACAAGGGAATCTAAACATTGATTTCTTTAATATGATCTCAACATAAAAGATACACAACCATACATTCATTCTCAGGCACATACGACATGATAATCAGATACATTCTCTCTTATTAAGGAAACCAAGAGACAAACCATTACTTACAACACTCTCACATCTATACTAGGACCTAGAGTGATAGGGACCGACTGAACTTAACTAATCTCATACTTAAATCATGTGGTAGATCTACTCTGATGCTTTGACCTTCTTTAATTCCATGTGGTTTTCCTAAAAATTGTGAGTAGAGGGGTGAGCCTACTCGCTCAGTGAATGAGTACTTCAAAGAAACAGTCTAAAGAACTGATATAATTATATATATATACTTTTGAGAAACTAATATCAATTATAATAGTAGTAAGCTTTAAAGATATTGATCATTGACAATCATAAATATGGCAGTATACTCTAGATATCAACAAGAGTAAATCAATATATTAGCATGCTTGATTAATTTCAACGAGAACTAATTCAAAAACATACAAAGAATAATTGATGGGAAACTGTACTCGAATCTTTCTTAGCATTTCTTACTTATAAGAAACACTTTAAACCTATATGAACATATTTTAGCTTATGCCCTAATCATATGCAGTGTACTCTACATATGAAGACTCGTAGCGAACTACGATCTCACCGTACAAGACTTAGATTAAAACCCAGGAAGCTAAGCCTAGAACTAAATCTGGGTCTGCTTGACTTGAACTGTCACATCTGACTAAGGCGGCTAAACAGCTGACCTTTAACTGGCTTCTAGGCTGAGTACACAGGCAGAGGGTCTCAGACACTTTGTGGGCCTCATCTTGGTACGCTCCGTGGGTACCTCTGCGTTACCACCGGGATCTCTAGTTCATGTTGGGTAACCTATCTTCTCTTAGGAGACTTCCTCAAGTGTCGTCTCCCAGCATGCTCTGTGGGTGCGATCCGATCCCCGTATACTGGTCAATGCCAGGGTGGATCGTTTTCTCCCTACAATGCAGACATCCGTAGAGAATCTATGGTGTTCAGGGAACCTATGTCTATTATTTTATTATTCTTGGAAAGCTCTTTCTACATTGTACCTTTCTCATACTTATACTTGACTCTGATATCTCTATGGTACCGTGTCTATTTAACTGAAGTTTATAATACAACATGTACATCATTCTAAACTTGGTAGAGCAGTATTTTTAAAATATTGTAATTTACTGAGAAATCAACATACTATACATGCAGGCAGACTGAAATACTTACATAAACATAATGCATGTCCATTTGGCACTTATATACTAGAATCATGCAATTAAACATATTAATATACTGATAAGAGCTAATTACTTGGCATACGAGTAATCATCATTTGTACCCATAAATTATTTGCACTTTCTTGGAAAACATGCACATTGACCCAAATCTTGGGTTGTGCATCTCATACTGAGAACATGGTAATCAAAATGCTTAATTCATTGAACACCCTATCCTTAGGGTTTCATTTACCTCATTCACTTATCACATGGCGCTCATAAGAAATTAATTTGTCATAAACATCCACTCAATACAGATTGCTTTAAACAAGTCATATACAATCAACATATGTATGAAATCCCCGAATTGAGCTAAATTAGGGTTTTCCATGCCATTCATTGAGATATTATGAATCAAGAATAACATTGCATAAATAGAGTCTATGATGCCAGGAAAAACACTTCAAATGGATTTCACCATATTTATTCACAAATTTCCAACTTTCCACTCATATAGGGCTTCACCCTCTTTATGAAGATATTAAGAAAACACTATTCACATCACATGATATCCAAAATAGTATCTGACATATATGTACTATGAATTTAGATAAACAATCATTCATAACTAAGGGGATCCAGATAAACAAATTTCTCCATTTAATTATACAGCAATTCCAGTCACAGACAAATTCCCTATATTTTAGTTTACTCTTATAACCTTTGTGAATACTTAGGGAATTCTCATTAGGATGTATTGTATACATTTATAATATGAATTTATCATCTAACATTCAAACAAACAGAAGAAGAATCCATTTCATATCATTTTGCAACAACTTAGATCAAACAGACAATTCAGGGTTTGTAGTCGCATACTAAGCAATTAAAGATTATGGATGATTTAACCAATTTTCAGGCAATATACTATTTAAAGGAAGTTCCCACACACGTTAAGGTGTGAAAACACCTTAAAAACTCAGCTCATCTCTGAAAATCTCAATCTCATATCTAATCCCTAGCAATTCACCCGATTCTTCTTCCTTTCAACTCAAAAACCCTAGAAATGAGGGATTATGAAGAAAGAATGAGAAAAGGGAAAGTTTTGACACCATTTCGGATCAAATCAGAGTAGGGATGGAATCTTGAAATGTGAGAGAAGATTCACCATGAAAGGCTATGCAAAGAAGCTAAACTTACATGATTTCATCATTCCTCGGACCGCAAAACCCTAGGTCAGCATCTCCACCACTTTCTCCTCTCAAACCCTAACTCTCCCTCTCTCTTTAGGATTTTGTTTCTCTAGAATGAATTATGAATTATGAGATATCCTTGTGTGTTAGTTTTACCATACACATCAATTGAGCTTCTTGGGTCAATTGCACATTGACCCCTCACTATACTTTTTCTTATTTCAGCTGAATTTTTCTGTCATAAAAATATTACTGTAATATGTCTATTGATAAGATATAAACGCATCCAAAAATTATGAACTTTTTACATATTGTTTATGATTGAGTTGTAGATCTCCATTAAAAATTTTAGATCATTTGGAGTTACCGAAAAATAATTAAAAACAAAACACTACACTGCTAAAAAGCACTCTATCAGCATTTTGGTCAAAGTATAGTTCAACCGAGAACCACATTTAAAGAACACTCAAATATTCTAAATTTTTTCTCCAATATGCATGATTTAGTTATCCATATCATATCAAAAATTCAATTAAATAGAAAATGTGTAGAAGATATGAAAAATCATTTACTACACTGCTATCCTGATCAAATTCCATATTCATGTACTATCAAAACACTAATTTTTGCCGATTAGGGTTTACATTTCTCAAACCCTAATTCTTCAAACTAAAAATCATAGTTAGAGTTTCTTCTTAGGTTTGAAACATCACAATTGATTTACTATCATTAATCAAGTCTAAACAATTTTTAATCTAATCAAGCATGTAATCATTCAGGTAAACCCTAGTTTACCAATTAAGCACAAATGTGGTCATTACAATGCTTATCCCCTTAAAAAGTTTCATCCTCGAAACATAAATACGCAAACAAAGTATATTCAAAGTTTATTTTAAGCTTCTAAAATCTTACATGTCATTATATTCTTGTATTTCATACTTGAATGTAGCTTTCAATGTTAAGTCATTTATTTCTTTTCTAATCACAACATGTTAAAACAGTTCTCAATGATAACAAACAAATTCTCTATGCCACAATCAATCATAGGATAGAGAGAGAAACAACCATTTCAATATTTTCATACTCTTGAGGTGTTACCTCAACATTGATAATCTGATCCAACTATCTCAATTCATACGGCTCAATATGTACTATTTTTATGTATTACCTCTAAGCCACAAAAGAGAGTTCACCATGTTCTTTTGAATTTTACTATTATGCTACTCAAATAGAAAAATAGTCTTGAGTTGGAAGACTAGATTCAACAGAAATTGTACAATACCACTCATGACATCCCCATTGCATCATTGATGCATAAGGTGAGAATTACCATCACATTCCATATTATTCTCAAGTATGAACCCACACATAATTCAAGGTGTAACTATCGGGTTATACCATAATAGGGTTTCAACAATAGTAAAAAAGTACTCCATGATTGTATTAGTCATTCAAGGACTATTCATACCCATTACCATCACTTAGTTATATTAAAGCTAGGTATAACAAGCTATACCTCATTAGGGTTACATATCAATACAATATGGTTATCATTCCTTCTATTCATATGAGTGAATCGGTAAGACTAACTTATTCAGGGTAACCCTTTATTTGTTCCATCATCATTCAACCCATATCACCATACCACAATTGTACAATACTAAGATGGATTACTGGTATGAATGACTACAACTATCACAAACCTTTAATTAACATATTTCTTGCACATGTACACTGAAATCATACATAGAACCAATTTACTTCCCTTAATATACCTTCAATAAATTATACTTCTAAAAACAAATTCACATATTATTAAAACCCATTGTTTTCTCTTATCTCTCTCCTCATTCACTACTACTTACACTACTACAGAAACAGCATTGATTCTGGGCGTCAGTTATTTAGGAAAACCGACGCCTATAATATTCAACGTCGTTTATTTAGGAAAACCGACGTCTATATTCAAAGACCAGCCAGACATGGGTACCGCTTTGTATTCAGCGTCGGCTGGGTATAACAAACCGATGCCTAAAATCGCCCGCAAAATCCAATTTTCGAGCGAAAAAAAAATTTGACCCCAAAGTGTCACATACAGCGGCGGTTGTTTAACTATTAACCGACGCCTATTTAAGATGGAAATTTGCGCAAAAATTTCCACTTTCGGTGTCGGTTATCCTTTGATAACCAACACTGATAATGGTTCCCGCCAAATAATTTAGGGTAAAGATTGTCTAATTGGACGTCGGTTTTTAAGGAACAACCGACACCTACGAGTTTAGGTGTGGTTTGTTTTTTATAACCGACGTCGTTTACCAACTTAATATACCCACGAACAACAATTGTTCCCCTTTCTTCTGTTTCATCACGAAGCAACTATTCCCCTTTCTCTGCTCTTGCTGTGTCGCCACCCGCCCGCCCGCTGCTGCTCGTCGCCTGCTGCTTCTCGCTTGCTGACGACGCTGCTCGCTAGCTGCTACTTCTCGCTCGCCGCCAACGCTTCCTGTTGCTCTTACACTTGGCTGCTTGCTTGCCGTCGACATCACTGCTACTGCTCTGCGTCGCTGCCGTCATCCTCCTTGTCGCCTCCGTCGTTCTCCTTGCCTGTCGGCTCCGTGCTCGCCTGCCTGCTGAATGCCGCATGCCTACCTACTGCCTGCCGTAGCCTCCAGGTAGTCGTAGCCTCTTTTCTTCCTTCTCCATAGCTCCTTACCAACAGCAAACACGGACGTGGCTGTGTTGGCCTACCACGGTCGTGTTTTCTATTGGTAAGGATATGAACAAATCTTTATGTAATGCTTTATGTAAATTCTAAGATACGAACAAATCTTTTGCTTGCATATATTTGTGCTTCTAATCCTAATGCTTGACCTAATTCAGTAAATTTTGATGCATGTTGAAATAAGATTTAAACTTGTCCATTCTAGCATCCTAATTTGATTTGATTAAACCCTAACATTGATGAAACCCTAACATAAATTGTGATGAAACCCTAACATTAATTGTGATGAAACCCTAACATGTACATATCTATTATTGTGTTTGTTGGCATAGAAACCCACTCAAGATTTACTCATTAGGAGTAAATCTTGGATAGTCCCCAGTTTGGGACTGTTCTTGAACACCTAATCTCACTTAGGATGTAAGTGTATAATGTGTATTGGGTTTTCGAGAAAATTTCGGTAGCATTTCCCCATTTGTTCTCTAAGTACATATTTATTATATATAAGATTGACATCACGTGTTTGTTGGCCTAGAAACCCATCCAAGATTTACTCATTAGGAGTAAATCTTAAATAGTCCCCGGTTTGGGACTGTTCTTAAACACCTAATCTCACTTAGGATGTAAGTGTATAATGTGTATTGGGTTTTCGAGAAACTTTTAGTAGCATTTCCCCGTTTGTTCTCTAAGTACATATGTACTTAGAGAACAGTAGGGAAATGATGCCGAAATTTTCTTGAAAACCCAATACACATTATACACTTACTAGTGAGATTAGGTGTTCAAGGATGGGATAGGTGGTACACATGTATTGAAGCTAAATGTTTGCTTTTTTAATATCAATATCATTTTCAGATTTGATGTTTCATTATCTTCTAGTTAATAAAAATGCTAAATGTTTTCCTTTTTAATGACATTTTCATATGGTTGACCATGATGAGCATGATGTCCATGATGAGCATGAAGTCCATGAGGAGCATGAAGTCCATGATGAGCATGTTGTCCATGATGAGCATGGAGAGGATACCAATGTAAGTTATAAAAACATATCCTGTATTTCTATAAAATTCATTATCTTCTAGTTAAGTCATATATCCCATATTTCTATATTGGGCTAATTATGTGGGTTTATTTTTGTCAAATTTTAGGTTGATGATGCACATGTACCCACTGAAGCACTGGAGGAACTTGATGTGCATCACCAAACACTTAATAAGAAAAGGGGCATCACTCTATTGAAGAAGTTAATAGCACTAAGTGGCAGTGGATCCAGATTGGTTGTGGAGTTTGATAATGGAGGAAATGCAATTGGAGTGAACCGCAATAATTTTGTAAACTATCTTGGGGTTGTCACTCGAAGCCATTGTGGTGTTAAGTATGATAATTGGCATAAAGTTCCTCACGAGAAGAAAGACTTGATATGGAAGGATTTATGTGTCAGTTATTATTATTTACAATTCTATTTTGCAGATTACAAATTCTATTATTTGCAATTCTATTTTTGGATACTAGTTAATAACAATTCTATTTTACAGAATCTGTTTGCATTGGATGAGAAGTTGCATCATAAAAGCATGATGCAACGTGTTGTAAATATGCTAAGGAACTATAGGACAAATCTCAACAGAGAATACATAAAATATGGTTATAAGAAGAAGAAGTCAGCCCTTGAATAGTGGAACTTCTTGGACAAAGAAGATTGGGACATGTTTGTTGCTTCAAGAAAATCTAAAGAATTCAAGGTATTAGGTGTCACTCCCAATTTAATTAATATACGTTGTATTCACCTATTCAAGATTAACATTTAGTGCTACTAACCAAATGATTAATGTGCATACTAACTAGGCCCTCAGTGAGGCGCAAAAAGCAAGGCGTGCACTGAATGTGCATGACCACACTATGGGTCCAAAGGGCTATGCAAGTGTTCGCCAAAGACTACAGGCAGAGTCTGCTGCTACTCAGGAGTCCTCTACTACATGAGCCACACCCATGCCTCGCCATGATGTCTGGATAGCTGGGAGGCAAAACAAGAAGGGTGAAATAAATAAGCATGTAACTGCTGAGGCGGCTACGAAAATGGTAAAATACAACTCTTAGAGCAATCGTTTGAATATTGATTATTTGTGGTGTTAACTTACCAATTTTTGTTGATGGTGATTAGTGGGAGCTGCACGAGCAGAGGAAACAAGGCACGTTCATCCCTCAGGGCACAAGGGATGAATTGACAGTTTCTCTGGGTAACCGAGAGCATCCTGGACGTTTTAGGGGTGCAGGCGCTGGTGTGGGCATCAAAGCATTCTTTGGGCCATCCCAGCGCAAACCCAGAGAGGGACTTTCACAAGAAGAGGTAACCTATTCTTTTTTTAGAATGTTACTGTAAAAGGGAATTCAATAATAAGAGAGTCGAGGATATAGTTGCTAAGAAGGTCAATGATATAGTTATTGAGAAGGTCAAGGAAGAAATGGTGCGGTGGCAGGCATCTTAGGCTTCCAATCAGCCTATGGCAACCCACTCTTCTCCTGATGCACAGACTGAGAGTAATCCTGGAGACCCATCGCCTAACACGTCTGCTGTAAGTATTGTTTATGACATTGTAGCTAGTCTTTTCAATATTATATGTTTGCAAGATGATATGTATATATGTATAACATTCTTTACGTAAATTTGTAGGCATTGAAGCCATGCCGCTTAAGAATGCAAGACTATGTTGTTGCAGAGGCACAAGCTTATCCGTCCCTTCCTGGGGCAACGTTTCATGGGACTCCAATGCCACAGGGCTATGTTCCTGTGAGCCTGATATGTGTATTACCCGATTGGAGGGAAGTTGCATTTCCATATGCCCACCCGGATATGGATACACTTGGTGAGGCAGAAGGCGGGGTGATATTGTGGCCCAAAGAAGATGTCGTCTACACTACTGAAATTGTAAGATCACAATTTACATTACTTTAGATTGTTAATGTGTATATATGAGGTAAATTGATCTGAAATTATATATACAGGTTAAAAAGAAGACACCCGGAGCACCTAGGCCTCCACCTCCACTTCCTGCATTACCAACTTGGGTTCCAACTGACCTAAAATACCTATTAGGTCCTGCTTGTAGGGGAATGGCATGTTGGCTATGGGCATATAATATACATTTCCCTATAATTGTTTCTTTAGAAGCTAATTATGTAGGTCAATCATACAAAAGCTCTTTATTTATACAAGATATTATTGAGTTGTTTATATATGATTGGTTGAATACATCAATGATAGAGACATGGATAAGGTGAGATCTTATTTATACATCCATATACCTTGTGTAAGATTCGGTGATCTGGTTTCTTATATATTAATGCATACGTAATACATGTTTTGCAGCTACTTAGTCAAAAATCAATGCAAACAATTTGCATTTGACCATGTGGGATTTTTGATTCCATCATTGATTAGTATGGTAGTTAAAGACCCTGATAGTGTTCAACAATATTGTATACATGCTTTTACAATTTTTGGTCAGCAAAAGAAGACGATAATAATAGCTCCATTCAATGTCAAGTAAGTTTACTTTACTTATAATTTGGACTTAAGAAAATTACATTTTTATTGTGGATTTTGAGTTATTAATTTTTAACTTTTTTACCTCTAGCGGTAGGCATTGGGAGTTACTCGTTATTGTCCCCGCGACGTTCACTGTTTATTATCTAGATCCTACGGGGAGTACATTGAATACTAAAATTGGACACGTAATGAGATTGCCATTATTCTGGTGAGAAATAATTCATTTTTATATCTGTTAACATATGTTATTACATTACTATTTAATTATGCAATTTACTGTGTTACATTAACATGTAGGGGTTTAGATGCATTCAAAAATGCAGGAGGAAAGGTCCCAAGGAACAAGAACCAGCCAATAATTTGGGAGAACGTAAAAGTAAGTTCCCGACTCCAATGTATATATTATTTATGTGAACTAAGCTTAGTTGTATTTTTTAATATTTTGTATGTTTCAATTTATAGTGTGCTACATAAGACAACGACTGGGCATGCGCATACTATGTGATGTGATTTATGCAAATGATTATCCAATATGCCGCATTGGACATCAATACCATACATGAGGTATTATATATAGTCTCATTAGTTAGTATGAAATATATCAATCTTATTTTGATATTATTACTTATATATATACATCATTCTCTTTGCAGGTATTTAAAACTGACCACACTATAGGTAAACACTTAAAAGATGTACATGCTCCATATACGATGGAAGTATTAAATGAAGTAAGAGAAGAATGGGCAAGAGCCATACAAGCAGTGGCGATTGTAAGATATAATTGGGATGCTGATAGCGATGTTGAATGATATTTTGTAAATGAATGTTTATGAATGTTTATACATGACTGAATGTTTCTACATGTATTTGAATGTTTCTACATGTGTGAATGTGAGAATTGAATTGATGTCTGAATGTATCTACTTGTGTGAAAAGTATATTTGTTGATTTTGCAGGTTTGTGGCCTCTTTGTAGGCTGATATCAATGGATGTCGTAAACTTGCAGTTCAAAAAACTGAACTACAGGTTCTCATCCTGCTGACCAGCCACAACAGGCTTGCAAACTGATAAGAAAAAAAAACATAGGCATTGGTTATTTATATAACACAGTCATCAAAGACTTACAACGTCAGTTATTGGATAAAACCGCTGCCTAATATGACAAACAACCCAACCGTGCAGGAAAGCACGACTGTGGCAAAAAACGCGTCAGTGCTTAGTATAAAACTGATGCCTATAGTACTAAACACGGTCGTGCAGGGAAGCACGGCCATGTCGTCTGGAAATATGGCGTCGGTTAGGTAGTTGCAAAACGACACAGAAAGTGTCCTACATGGCACCCTTTTTGTGGCGCGAACCCTTTTGGTGTCAGTTATAAAACTGATGCTGAAGAGTTTGACCTTTAGTGGCACCCACATAGGCATCGATGGAGAACCGTCGCTAAAAGGGGTTAAACAACTGACGCCAAAGGCGTGTTCTGTAGTAGTGTTACTTTTTGCTACTTATTCTTCTCATTTTAATCATGTAGATTAAACATTCCTAAAATTGAAACATACAAGGTACAAATAGATTATTCATCAATCTTATTATCACTACAAGAATTTATTTCATATCGCACTTCACTCATATTGTATTTCACCTTTTGTTCAAAAGACACTTGTTACATTTCAAATTTACATCTTACTCTTTGCTCCAAATTATTTCCATATTGTATATCTACCTTTCAGATTAGCTATCATTAAACCCTAGATTACTATCAGTACCAGTTTACTTCTCATGGTGCAAATTTCATGATCTTATTTTATAGAGATGCTAGTATTCAAGGTCAAATCACTAGTGACATCCCTTGAACTACTACAACTCTAAACATTCTAGGGTTTGGTCCTTATCAGTAGCATGACGTTATTGTGATGTGACTTTGCTCCCTTAATTTGAAAGTCAAATTTTGGATCTCACAAGTTTTACTAAAGTATTCCTTATCTTATCAATTGAATTTCTTTTCTCTTACTTGGCCATTTAGATATATTGCATTCTCAATTTACCCTTCTAGGGTTTCATCATCATATAGTATGTCATTATTACATTCACTAGATGTCTCTACCATGGTGGTTATGCATCATATATGATTCATTTTCTTATCACTTCTGTGACATCCCGCTATCACACAAACAACGAGATGTCACATGAAAATGCACAGAACCACCATGAAACCACATATTACTGAAAACATAGGTTAATTAAAACTGATTGCGGAAAACAGATAAAAGAGAACATTACATACAGATCCTCATCCTGCAAGGAAACATGTTATATAAATATTTACAAGACTTAATATTTGTCCTCAAACTATAAGAACCAGCTGTCATGTCAGCACCAGAGTTCATCACATGTTTATACATACATAATGGGCCACGTAAGGCCAGCAACATGATAAACAAAGGTACATCAGCTATACATTGTAAAACATCGTCAAAACACCTCCGAGGACCTGAGAGTATAGGGATGACTCTAAGACTCTACTACAAAACAACCAAAATAGCATCATATCCATCTCTTGCCTCCTACTGCTCTTCTTGCTACTCGGCCGCAACCTCACGACCACCACCACGTCTAGCACGATCACCTAAAAAGGTTGTAAACCAACGGGGTGAGACACATAGTCCCAGCGAGAAACATAACTCCCTGCCGAAATTATAAAACTTTAGAAAAAGCAGGTAAAGCAGATAACGGATATCAGCAGATCATAAGAGTAGCATCCTGAGCAGAACTTATTTTATTAACAAACTTACCAAGATATCCAGGAGGCATATAACCAAGTATTCTTTATGGAACATGATTGACAAGATAAGCTTTATAAGAACTTATCACAAAATTTAAGGATCGTACAAATGACTACAAGGTATAACTAGATAAACTATACAAGAAAGGCATCAATCAATGTTCTATGTTTTGCCCTAAGCAGTATATACTATTCAACTAGATTATGTATTATCATGTCCTGAGGAACTGAGTTGTACCGCTCAAATCCAACCATCGGCTGTGAAGCCCAAACTGGTGCCATACAAGGTCAATGGAAGAGTCAGACTCCACGACCTCACCACCTCATGGTCAGTGCATGAGTGCTCAACAAGTAGGACCGCAGTCTCATGCTTAGGTGGTTGCAGCCACACAAGCTCTTCCTAACCCACCTTGGTATAGGTATCGACACTAGTGATCTGAGCCACGGGCCTGTTCATTGTACTACATATTCATTGAGCCATGGTCCTGTTCACCATGCTCTTATCACACATCCTGATCCATGGGCCTATTCACCATGCTCTTTCATATTGAGCCACAGGCCTGAAACCATGCTCTGGAGACTACAACCGAAGTTGCACTCTAATCCTCCTATTTTTGGTTAGGAGCAACCACACATATTCAAAAATATGCACTTCCACATTAACCCGCAGGGGAACCCATTTCACCATCACCAACTACTGATGATGATGGATCTATGTCCAGGGAAAACTACATGATATATTCCAATGTAATTAATTAGTATATTTTAAGTGGATTGTTGAGGCAACCAAGTTGTAAAACATAAGCAGCATTTAGTTACATTATTATTTTCATTACCATGGAATCTCACTCCCTCATCACAGAATGCAACTGCCTCTCAAGGCTTACATCATCACCATGGGATATCAATCCCTTATCTCAACATCAGAGGATAACACCTCAACTAGGCAATCGGCCTTTATCGGGTCAACAGACCTTTCACATCATACTGGTGATACATGTTATCTTATCAACAAGGATTATCATCGTTGAGTGTTACACAGAACACATGCACCTCATAGCTCTAACGTGGCTATGAATTCACTTGATTCACCTGCATGGGTAGTATGCATATCAAGAGAGATAACAGAATCACCAAACATAGCTCTTTATGATTATCATGCAATTAGGGTTGAAGGTACATGATTGGAACAACATCCATGATCATAGCTACATGAAGCGCAAAATTGTATCTGTAGACAGATTACATTATTGTTATCAAACCATGGGCATCCACTATGCCTTTATCTTATGAATATAAACATGTATCTTATCATCTTACTTAGCACCAACTTTAGGTATCAAAAATATCATTGGTTACAACCTATCATTCATAACTCATCATCAACGGAGGTACAGTTACAAGATAACAAACTCATCAAAACTAGGGTTTCTTAGCTAGGTACAACCCTTACCAAAGATAACGCCTACCCTCACTATAGGTGTGGTGGGCAGCACATCCCTCACCCAAAGGGGTATCGGGTAGGATCACATCCCTCACCAAAAACCTATCGGCTAGGGCACTTAGCCACACATATTTTCCAAGACCTTATCGCCCATGCACAATAGATGTCGTGCAACCAAGGATCATAGGTGTATCGTGCAACTAAGTGCAAAGATGTGTCATGCAGCATAACCAGCCCTAATGGCCAAGACCCTATCGCCCATTAGGGTTAGGGTTCATGTCGGGAAACCACCATCATCATAACGCCAAAGGCCATATCAACCAAGGCTAAGATCATAATTCCCAACAAGCACACTACTGACCTCTATCCAACTGCATCATTGCGCTCAAGGAGGGCTATCGTTCAACTAAAGCATCTATCTAGGGTTTAACCACCCAAGCACCATATCGGGCAACATTATAACCAACCCATGTAACCCAAGGTACAAAACACAGATATCTACCAAGCACCATGTCGGTCAAAGGGACAACCAGGGTTCAACACTCCCAAAACCTTCTTGGGTAACAAGGCATATCGTCCAACAACACTAACATGGTGAAGGGGGTCATATCGGGCAACAAGGTCAACAAAACCCAACTTATCATATTGCCCAAGACAAAACCCTAGAAGAGGGGTATCGTGTAAAGCACCACAAAAGGGCATCGTGAAAAGCACAAGGACCATATCGGTTTGGTCATCATCAATCTCAAGATCACCATCATCAAACCCTGATATATCAAGAGAGTTGGCTCACCTCTCAACAACTAAGAGAGAGGGGTTTTGTACAACCTCCATCACATATCGGGAAACAAGGTGGATCATCCCCTTATTGGTTAAGATTCCAACCAAGGCTCACCTCTCAAATCCATGGTGAGAGAAGGGTATTGCCCAAGCAACTAGATCATAGACTCACCACTCAACAACCAAGAGAGAGGGGTTTTGCCTACACCACTAGATCTCAAACTCACTTCTCAAAACCAAATGGGATAGAAAGGGGTTTTTCCCAAGGAATCCCAAACTCAAGGTTCAGTCACAAGGTCAAAGAACACATCAACAACATGACCACAATATATATAACAAGATCAAAGGGTTCATACTAGGGCAAGAAACATATCTAACAAGATGCATGGACGATCAAGATGACATATAAACATGCAACATGAAAAAGTAGTAGTATAGCTAGGGTTAGGAGTTATGTAACCCGCTTTAAGCAAGTTCCAAGCTCCTAGCACCAAGCTTCCAAGATCCAAGCACCACCTTCGGCCACCACAATAAGAAAAGCAAATCTCATAACCACCATGGTTGTAGATCAAGCAAGAAGGTCAAGAAGGTGCTAAGGAAAGAGGGGGAGATGCTCACTACAAGAAGAGAAGCAAGACACACTCTAGGGTTCATCCACCACTAGAGGAAGAACAAGACTCCACCAAGGAGATCGGCCACCAAGCTAGCTCTACCAAGGGGAGGTATCGTCCACCAAGGAAGAAGGGAAGCAGCTAAGGAACTAAAGGGATCCTATGCAAGAGAAAGGAGAGACATATATATAAGATGGTGAAGAGGAAACTAAGGCAAGGTGTCACCCATCCTAGGGACACTTTTTCATGGGGCAAAGCCACTTACTAGCTCACTACCACCACATGTCCAAAGTTTTTGCCACATGCAAGCAACAAGCACCAAGTGTCCACATGGAGGGGGGGGGGTTGACACAAACGATGCTAGGTCAAAGAAGGTCACTTGGCCGATACACCTCATGGGCCACACACCCTTGCCCGACACAACCACCTGTCTGATACACCATGGCCGACACACCAAGGTCTTGCCTGACACAAGGCCCAACAAAGTAAGGCAAAGCCCAAACAAGGCTAAAAAAGGCAAAACAAAGCCCAAGGTTGCTCAAGCAACGAGCCCAACCCATCCTCTCAACCCTAAAGGATGCAAGGAGAGGGGGAAACATCTCTCAAGGTGTCAAACTTGAACATCAACCCTAAAGCTTGGGTTATTTGCAAGTTGCACCTCCAACTCTCAAAAAAGCACAAACAAACCCTAATCACCATTTGAGGTGATTAGCAAGCATTTAAACACAAGGTTTAGGAAAAGAAAATAGGGTAAGCCTGAAACGAAGGTCAGGGTCCTTACAAGCCATAACCCTCTACAAAGGGATTTCGCCCCAAAAATCTGAAGAGAAAAGCGAGGTATACATCCTTTTCATCTCTTCCTCGAGCTCCCATGTGGCTTCCTCAATGCCACGATGATGCCAAAGAACCTTCACAAGCACCAGGTCCTTCCTTTTCAACTTCTTTACTCTTCTTTCAAGAATCATCACTAGTCCTTACTCGTAGGCCACGTCTTCATCAAGCTCAACCTCAACTGGCTGTATCACTTTCCCTATGTCTGGATGACTTTTCTTCAGCATACGGATATGGAACAGTGGATGTAACTTGTGCAACTCGGGCGGAAGTTCTAACTTGTAAGCTACCTTGCCAACACATGCTATTATCGGGTATGGCCCCATATACTTGGGTGCCAACTTGCCTTTCCGGCCAAACCTTAGCACGCCTTTCTATGGTGAGAGCTTGAGATACACTTTGTCTCCCACCTAGAACTCTAGGGGTTGTCGATGATTATCTGCATACGACTTCTGTCTGTCCTGTGCCGCTTTCAACTGTTGTTGTATCACTTTGATCTTATCTATTGTCTGCTGCACTAACTTAGGACCCAAAAGCTTATACTCGCCTGACTCATACCAGCACAAAGAAGATCTGCAAGTTCCTACCATATAAAGCCTCATAAGGAGCCATGTCGATGCTTCACTGGTAACTATTGTTGTAGGAGAACTCTATCAAACTGAGATGCACGTCCCAACTTCCTAGGAAGTGTAGAACACAAGCTCGGGGAAGATCCTCTAAAGTATGAATAGTCCTTTCAGACTGTCCATCTGTCTAGGGGTGGAAAGCGATACTAAACCTCAACTGCATTGCCAACGCTTTGTGCAACTGTTCCCAAAAATGACTCATGAGCTGGGGTCCTCTGTTAGAGACTATTTTTGTAGGCACATCGTGCAAACGCATTATCTCATCAACATATACCTGAGCAAGCTTCTCTACTGTATACGTTGTCTTCACAAGTATGAAATGAGCAGACTTTGTCAATCTGTCCACTATCACCCAGATGGAATCATGATTCTTAGCCATGCTCAGTAGACCAACTATGAAATCCATGGTTATATGATCACATTTTCACTGCGGTATCTGTATGGGTTGCAACGAACCTGCCGGCTTCTGATGCTCAGCTTAACTTGTTAGCATACCACGCACCTAGCCACAAAATCAGCTACATCTCTCTTCAAGCCAGGCCACCAATACAGGTCTTTCAGATTATGATACATCTTGGTGACACCTGGATGCAGGGCATACAACAACATGTCCACTTCCTTGAGCACTAGCTTTCTCAGATCATCATCATCGGGGACCACCATCCTACCATGATAGCAAACTAGTCCATCCTCAGACTCATGGAATCCATCATGCTTTTCACTACCAAACTCTAATTTGATCAACTGAGCTGAAGCATCTGTCTGTTGTGCATCTTTGATCTGCTGCCTCAATGTAGGCTTTACTTGCATCTGTGCCAACAATCCTTCCAATAAGGAGACTTCCAATCGTACATTCATCTGTCGCAAAGAGACAAACACATCCCGCTTATGACATACCAGGGAACTCAAGTGTGCCTTCTTCATAGGAAGAGAAGAAGACTTCCTACTAAGCGCATCAGCTACCACGTTCACCTTACCAGGATGATACTCAACGGTACAATCGTAATCATTGATCAGCTCCATCCAGCGATGCTATCGCATGTTCAGCTCACTCTGTGAGAAGATGTACTTCAAGTTCTTGTGATCTGTAAACATCTGACATACTTCCCCATAAAGATAGTGTCTCCAAATCTTTAACACATGGAACATCGCTACCAGCTCCAAATCATGTGTTAGATAGTTCTCCTTGTGTTTCTTAAGCTATCGCGAAGCAAAAGAAACCACATGATCTTCCTGCATCAGCACACATCCTAGGCATTTCTTGGAAGCATCGCAGAAAATGACATAGCCTTTCCCAGGCTCTGGCAGCACCAACACTAGAGCACTAGTTAGCTTCTCCTTCAAACTTTGGAAAGCTTTCTAACATCGATCATCCCAGACAAAAGGTACATCCTTCATGGTCAACTTTGTCAATGGCAATGTGATCACACTGAAGTTTCTTATAAACCTCCAGTAGTATCCTACTAAACCCAGAAAACTACAAACTTCTGTCGGCGTCTTCGGTTGCTCCCAGTCTACAACTGACTCCACCTTCTTAGGGTCCACTATGACTCCTTCTGTAGATATCACATGACCCAAGAAAGTCACTTCTTTCAACTAGAACTCGCACTTACTAAACTCGGCATACAACTGGTGTTTGTGTAGAAGAGACAATGCTTGTCGAAGATGTTGTTCATACTCTTGACTGTCCCAACTATAGATCAAGATGTCATCTATAAAAACTACAACAAACTGATCTAGAAATGGATAGAACACTTTGTTCATTAGATCCATGAAAGCAGCAGGTGCATTGGTTAGCCCAAACGGCATAACCACAAACTCAAAGTGACCATACCTCATCCTAAAAGCTGACTTTGGTATGTCCTCATCCTTGATTCTTAATTGATGATATCCAGACTGTAGATTGATCTTTGAGAACACTATCGTGCCACACAACTGATCAAATAGATTGTCTATCCTCGGTAAATGGGACTTGTTCTTGATCGTAACTTTGTTCAACTGCCGATAATCTATGCCCAAATGCATCGATCCATCCTTCTTCTTTACGAACAGGATCGGAGCACCCCACGGCGATGTGCTCGGTCTGATGAAACCTTTATCTAGCAACTCCTGTAACTATTTCTTCAGCTCTGCCATCTCGGCTGGAGCCATCCTATACGGTGTCTGAGAAACTATTGTGTTCCTAGCACCAGATTGATCTCAAAGTCAATCTCTCGAGGTGGGGGAACACCGGGGAACTCATCAGGAAACACATCTGCAAACTCTTAGATAACAGGCACCTCCTCAAGGCTAGGACCTTTTGCCTTGGTATCCACAACGTGAGCTAAGAATGCCTTACATCCTTTCCATAAAAACTTCTCTGCCACCATAGCTGATACTAAACATGTCGGAAGGATCTTTCTATCTCCTCGGAAGATCCACTTCTCGCTATCGTCATCAAACACTACTTACTTGGAACCACATTCCAACACAACCTTATACTTTTCTAAGGTATCCATTCCAAGGATCATGTCAAAACCATGCATATCAAGTGGTATAAGATCCACTTGTATATTGTGTCTCGAAAAGGATAAAATACAAGATGGACACTCCTCTCGAAGCAACGCGGGTCCAACAAGAGGAGTTTCTAACAACAGAATATCTCTCTTACAGCTAATAGGTAAAAGACAGCTATCAAACATACTACGTGCGATAAAAGAGTGTGTAGCATCAGGTTCAACAAGAACAGATATAAAGCAAGAAGAAGACACATCAGAATGAAATAACTCCATCTGACCTTCCACCACTCGTGGGTTGACTATCGCCTCCGGCTGACTCATAGCATAAAATCGAGTCGTTGCTTACTATCCACATCCTCTACTTCCTTGGGCATATTATCCCACTTGTGATTCTTGACCACGTCCTTGCCCTATGTTACCACTATACTGCTCTCTATCTGACCCTTGATGATTCTACCTCGGTTGTTGTGTCACTTCAACATCTCTCTTTGGGCAATTTATCCTGAAATGCCCAACCTGACCACAAAGATGACATGACTGGTCTCTCTATTGTGGCCTAGATGGCCCTGTCACCACCACTGAAGCTGTACTATGGGCTTTGGATGGTGAAAATCCATGCCCTCTTCCCTTACTCGGAGACCACTGTGACGGCGCACTAGAACCTTATATCACAGAAGGTGCTAAAAACCTTGGCTTCTTGAAGCCATCAAACCTCTGTCTCGGGAACTGAGCAGGCCTTTTCTTGGTCATGGGCTCTCTCTTCTCCTTAACAGACCATTCTATCCTTTGGACAGACTCCACAAACGTGGTGAACCTCTCCCAGTTCTCCAAAGCAACAGTAGGTTTTGTCAACTCAGTGCTCAAACCTTTTTCAAATTGTCTGATTCTCTCATCATTTGTTGCTGCCATGTGAGGACAGAACCTCAACAAGTCCATAAACTTGGCTTCATACTTGGTGATGCTTATTTATCCTTGGCGCAGATGCTCAAACTGGTTGATCTTCTCATCCAAATACGTCTTCAGGAAATATCGGCTGATGAACTCCCAATGGAAAACCTCCTAGAAGATCACCTCATCGGGTTGCTTCTCCTCCTCGATGGCCCACCAGTGGCCAGCACTACCTTTTAGAAGGTAGACAGTGTTCTTGAATTTGTCTACTTTGGGGATGTCGAGGATCCGAAAGGCCTTCTCGAGACTTGTCAGCCATAGATTTGCATCTGCTGGATCAGCCGTTCCAGCATAATCTGAAGCTCTGACTCGGCGAACCGCTCAAAGGTCTTCCTAATACCCGATGTTTCACCATGGGGATCATGTGCTCTTGGTGGAGGCATTGGCAACCTTTCCACCATGAGATTCATCATATCCATTAACTGTCCCACAAGGTGTTGATAGGCAGGGTTTTCAAGAATGGTTGGGTCAAGTTGGGGGACCTCAGGCACCCAATCTTCATGTCCCTGCACTCTTGCTCCATCAACTGATGCAGCATCACTGCTCTCGACAACATGTTCTTCATGGTTTCCAGACATCTTTAAGCTTTATCTTTTGCTGAGGACAGAAGGTTATTGTAAGAAAATCTAGAAAACTCACAAGAACAGACACAACCCTACTCCTAGATCCCTATAGACTTAGCGAACCTAGAGCTCTGATACCAAACTCACTGTGACATCCCGCTATCACACAGACAATGAGACGTCACGCGAAAACATCCAGAACCACCATGAAACCACATATTACTAAAAACACGGGTTAATTAAAACTGATTGTGGAAAATAGATAAAAGAGAACATTACATACAGATCCTCATCCTACAAGGAAACATGTTATATAAATATTTACAAGCCTTGATATTTGTCCACAGCATATAAGAACCAGCTATCATGTCAACACTAGAGTTCATCACGGATTTATACATACATAACGAGCCACGTAAGGCCAGCAATAGGAAAAACAAAGCTACATCATCTATATATTGTAAAACATTGTCAAAACACCTCTGAGGACCTGAGAGTACAGGTATGACTCTAAGACTCTACTACAAAACAACCAAAACAGCAGCATATCCATCTCTTGCCTCCTACTGCTCTTCTTGTGGCTCGGCCATAACCTCACAATCACCACCACGTCTAGCATGATCACCTAAAAAGGTTGTAAACCAACGGGGTGAGACACAGAGTCCCAGCGAGAAACATAACTCCCCACTGAAACTATAAAACTTTAGAAAAAGTAGGTAAAGCAGATAACGGATATCAGTAGATCATAAGAGTAGCATCCTAAGCAGAACTTATTTTATTAACAAACTTACCCAAATATCCAGGAGGCATATAACCAAGTATTCTTTATGGAACATGATTGACAAGATAAGCTTTATAAGAACTTATCACAAAATATAAGGATTATACAAATGTCTACAAGGTATAACTAGATCAACTATACAACCAAGGCCTCAATTAATGTTCCGTGTTTTGCCCTAAGCAGTATATACTATTCGGCTGGATTACATATTATCATGCCCTAAGGAATTGAGTCGTATCGCTCAAATCCAACCATCGGTTGTGAAGCCCAAATCGGTGCCATACAAGGTCAATGGAAGAGTCAGACTCCACGACCTCACCACCTCGTGGTTAGTGCATGAGTGCTCAACAAGTAGGGCCGCATTCTCATGCTTAGGTGGTTGTAGCCACACAGGGTCAGGCTACCCTCTTCCTAGCCCACCTTGGTATAGGTATCGGTGCTAGTGATCTGAGCCACGAGCTTGTTCACTGTGCTCCATATTCATTGAGCCATGGGCATGTTCATCATGCTCTTATCACACATCCTGAGCCATGGGCCTGTTCACCATGCTCTTTCATATTGAGCCACAGAACTGAAATCGTGCTCTGGAGTCTACAATCGAAGTTGCACTCTAATCCTCCTATTTTTGGCTAGGAGCAACCACACATATTCAACAATATGCGCTTCCGGATTAACCCACAGGGGAACCCATTTCACCATCACCAACTACTGATGATGATGGATCTATGGCCAGGGCAAACTACATGATATGTTCTACTATAATTAATTAGTATATTTTAAGTGGATTGTTGAGGCAACCAAGTTGTGAAATATAAAAAGCATTGAGTTACATTATTATTGTCATTACCATGGGATCTCACTCCCTCATCACAGAATGCCACTGCCTCTCAAGGCTTACATCATCACCATGGGATAGCAATCCCTTATCTCAACATTAGAGTATAACACCTCAACTAGGAAATCAGCCTTTATCAGGTCAACAGACCTTTCACATCATACTGGTGATACATGTTTTCTTATCAACAAGGATTATCATCATTGAGTGTTACACAGAACACATGCACCTCATAGCTCTTACCTGGCTATGAATTCACTTGATTCACCTACATGGTTAGTATGCATATCAAGAGAGATAACTGAATCACCAAACATAGCTGTTTATGATTATCATGCTATTAGGGTTGAAGGTACATGATTGGAACAACATCCATTATCATAGCTACATGAAGCACAAAGTTGTATCTGTAGACAGATTACATTATTATTATCAAACAATGAGCATCTACTATGCCTTTATCTTTTGAACATAAACATGTATCTGATCATCTTACTTAGCACCAACTTTAGGTATCAAACATATCATTGGTTACAACCTATAATTCATAACTCATCATCAATAGAGGTGTGGTTACAAGATAACAAACTCATCAAAACTAGGGTTTCTGAGCTAGGTGCGACCCTTACCAAAGATAATTTCTACTCCCACTATAGGTGTGGCGGGAAGCGCATCCCTCACCCAAAGGGGTATCAGACAGGATCACATCCCTCACCAAAAACATATCGGCTAGGGCACTTAGCCACACATATAGGCCAATACCCTATCGCCCATGCATAATGGATATCGTACAACCAAGGAGCATAGGTGTATCGTCCAACTAAGTGTAAAGATGTGTCCTGCAACATAACCAGCCCTAACAGCCAAGACCCTATCGCCCATTAGGGTTAGGGTTCATGTCGGGAAACCACCATCATCATAACGCCCAAGGCCATATCAACCAAGGCCAAGATCAAAGCACCCAGCAAGAACACTACTGACCTCTATCCAACTACATCATGGCACTCAAGGAGGGCTATCATTCAACTAAAGCATCTATCTAGGGTTTCACCACCCAAGCACCATATCGAGCAACATAAAAACCAACCCATGTCGCCCAAGGCACAAAACACAAATATCTACCAAGCACCATGTCAGTCAAAGGGACAACCAGGGTTCAACACTCCCAAAACCTGCTTAGGTAACAAGGCATATCGCCCAACAACACTAACATGGTGAAGGGGGTCATATCGGGCAACAAGGTCAACAGAACCCAACTTATCATATCACCCAAGACAAAACCCTAGAAGAGGGGTATCGTGCAAAGTACCATAAAAGGGCATCGTGCAAAGCACAAGGACCATATCAGTTTGGTCATCATCAACCTCAAGATCACCATCATCAAACCATGATAGATCAAGAGAGTTGGCTCACCTCTCAACAACCAAGAGAGAGGGGTTTTACACAACCTCTATCACATATCGGGCAACAAGGTGGATCATCCCCTTATCGGTCAAGATTCCAACCAAGGCTTGCCTCTCAAATCCATGGTGAGAGAAGGGTATTGCCCAAGAAACTAGAGCATAGACTCACCTCTCAACAACTAAGAGAGAGTGGTTTTGCCTACACCACTAGAGCTCGAACTCACTTCTCAAAACCAAATGGGAGAGAAAGGGATTTTTCCCAAGGAATCCCAAACTCAAGGTTCGGTCACAAGGTCAAAGAACACATCAACAACATGACCACTATATATATAACAAGATCAAAGGGTTCATACTAGGGAAAGAAACATATCTAACAAGATGCATGACTGATCAAGATGACATATAAACATGTAACATGAAAAATAAGTAGTATAGCTAGGGTTAGGAGTTATGTAACCTGCCTTAAGCAAGCTCCAAGCTCCTAGCACCAAGCTTCCAAGCTCCAAGCACCGCCTTCGGCAACCACAAGAAGAAAAGCAAAGCTCATAACCACCATGGCCGAAGATAAACCAAGAAGGTCAAGAATGTGCTAAGGAAAGAGGGGGAGATGCTCACCACAAGAAGAGAAGCAAGACACACTCTAGGGTTCGGCCACCACTAGAGAAAGAAGAAGACTCCACCAAGGAGATCGGCCACCAAGCTAGCTCTACCAAGGGGAGGTATCATCCACCAAGGAAGAAGGGAAGCAGCTAAGGAACTAAAGGGATCCTAAGCAAGAGAAAGGAGAGACATATATAGAAGAGGGTGAAGAGGAAACTAAGGCAAGGTGTCGCCCAACCTAGGGACACTTGTCCATGGGGCAAAGCCACTTACTAGCTCACCACTACCATATGTCCAAAGCTTTTGCCACACGCAAGCAACAAGCACCAAGTGTCCATAAGGGGGGTGACAAAAACGATGCTACGTCAAAGAAGGTCACTTGGCCGATACACCTCATGGGTGACACACCCTTGCCCGATACCACCACCTGGCCGATACACTATGGCTGACACACCAAGGTCTTGCCTGACACAAGGCCCAACAAAGAAAGGCAAAACACAAACAAGGATCAACAAGGCAAAACAAACCCAAGGCTGCTCAAGTAACGAGCCCAACGCATCCTCTCAACCCTAGAGGATGCAAGGAGAGGGAGAAACATCTCTCAAGGTGTCAAACTTGCACATCAACCATAAAGCTTGGGTTATTTGCAAGTTGCACCTCCAACTCTCAACAAAGAACAAAAAACCTAAACACTATTTGAGGTGATTAGCAAGCATCTAAACACAAGGTTTAGGCAAAGCAAACATGGTAAGCCCAAAACAAAGGTCAGGGTCCTTACAACTTCATTCCCACATTACTCTAATTAAGGAAGATATGAAAGAGAAGATGACTATGAGACTTTAGAGTTCTTATCTTTGAACATTCAATAATACATTTCCCATATGTAAGTTTAATTAATTATCAATAAGGATACTTGACTAATTAGCACTTTCTTGAATCTCGCAACCTTTTTCTTGTATAATCTATATTACTCATTATGTTTCAAACCCTTCTTTACTTTCCATAATCCCCTTACCATATACTACTATTCCACATGTCATCTTTAACTTCTAGTTTTCTCTTATGATCATGTTGCTTCTTTTATGTGTATGATCATGTATACCATGTTGCATATATTTCCTTTTATCCTTCTAGTAATGTGAAGTTGAAATTCTAAATCAATAATATCTCTACTAGTATCACCTCATGTTTAATACATTACATATCCTTCATTTTAAATCAAACGGATCATGCATGGGTGAAACATAGTTTCTCTTTCATCAAGTTTTTCCTTCCTGAATATAGTCTACCTTTGTATGACTTATTCATTTATTTAGCTACACTTTTGTTCTTATTTTAGAAACTAGTTTGTTGTTCTATAAAAACTTAGAATCCAAAGGCGGTAAGGATGAATGTATTAAACTTATTAATAAAGGTATACATTCCATGCTCTCAATTATATCATAACCCTCATTCCTTAATCAAGCTCATTATTTCCAACATTTCTCTTTGTTTCAACTAAGTTTCTTATCCTATTTTTATGATTTACATGCTCATCTAGTTCTATTCATTTTAACTCTTATGAAGACTCTTCAGTTCTATATACTTATTGTATACTTAACTCTTTTCTTCTATTTTCCCTTTACTTTGGTGTACATAAAAACATTTTACTCGGTTATATAATCCATTCCTCATGATTGATATTTACTATCTTGGCCACTTACATATTTTTATCATATCTTTTCCATATTTAATATTTAGAGTTCATATAATACTAATAATTAAACTTAATCTGAACCTTATGTCGTGTTCCTTTATTCCCAATTAAGGGTTTCTCATATGAGGCCCAAAAGTTGGATCTCAGATATCAGTTCCAACTGATTCTTAGTTATCCCAGTCTTTCCCTTATATTTCAAAATCTTAGAGTATATACATTCATACTAGAATTTGGATCTAATCTATCCAGAATTTACTCTTGTTATGTTACTAATAGGAGTCATTACATCCCAGTAATGCATCCTTCCAGCCAGACTAGACCGAACATGCAGTCCTAAAGCCAAGAGCTACTCAGGATTACTCAACTCCTATTCATCTCAAATGTGTGGAAAAAAAACTTATCCACTTAAAAAAGCTCATTCAAAGATCATTTCTAGTCTACTTGATACAAAGAATGTAGTCAATAAATGCTACAACTGCATAATGCACAACAAATCTTAAAGACCCATATATATTTCAAAATACTAAATATCTGAATTCAAACATATAAGAGCTTTTCTATTTATCTCCAATAAAACAACAATATGAAATGAAAGTTCTATCTCATTTTATATTTGTGTTCTTAATTCATGTTACTTATCTTATTTCTAACACTAATACTTCTAGGGTTCCTCTCTAGACCATCCTTCCACTGTATACATGGCCAGGGTATACATGAAAGAATAGACAGAGTAGCTTGATACTGGTTGATCCAAGTACTCAGATACCGGGCCAGGATATCCTAATACTCAAATCCCCAAAGCTAACATCATAACATCTCCTATCTGCCACACTTATGACTCTAACTTACTAACTTAATGGTCCCTGACAACTCAGCCTAGGCTCTGATACCAAGTTGTTACACCCTGATCTCACAATTACCATTAATCATGAGATTAGGGCATACATTGAGGATTTAACGTAATACAAAGATCACCCTTAACTTTTTATTCTTTTTTAAACTCTTTATTTTCTCGCATTGAACCACATAAACTAACTTTACAAGGGAATCTAAACATTGATTTCTTTAATATGATCTCAACATAAATGATACACATCCATACATTCATTCTCAGGTACATATGACATGATAATAAGATACATTCTCTCTTTTTAAGGAAACAAAGATACAAAACATTACTTACAACACACTCACATCTACACTAGGACCTAGAGTGACAGGGACCGACTAAACTTAACTAATCGCATACTTAACTCATGTGGTAGATCTACTCTGATGTTTTGACCTTCTTCAAGTCCACGTGGTTTCCCTAAAAATTATGAGTAGAGGGATGAGCCTACTCGCTCAGTGAATCAGTACTTCAAAGTAACAGTCTAAAGCACTGATATAATTACATATATAATTTTGAGCAACTGATATCAATTATAACAGAAGTAAGCTTTAAAGAGATTGATCATTGAAAATCATAAATATGGCAGGATACTCTAGATATCAACAAGAGTAAATCAATATATGAGCATGCTTGATTAATTTCAATGAGAACTAATAATTCAGAAACATACACAGAATAATTGCTGGGAAATTGTACTCGAATATTTCTTAGCCTTTCTTACTTATAAGAAACTCTTTAAATCTATATGAACATATTTTATCTTATGCCCTGATCATATGCAGTGTACTCTACATATGAAGACTCGTAGCGAACTACGATCTCACCGTACAAGACTTAGCTTAAAACCCGAGAAGCAAAGCCTAGAACTGAATCTGGGTCTTCTTGAATCGAACTGTCACGTATGACTAAGGCGGCTAAACAGTTGGCCTTTAACTGGACCTCTCCTTCTAGTCTGAGTACACAGACGGAGGGTCTGATACGCTCTATGGGCCTCATCTTGATATGCTCTGTGGGTACCTCTGGGTTACCACTGGGATCTCCGGTTCATTTGGGTAACCTATCTTCTCTTAGGAGACTTCCTCAAGGGCTTCATCTCCCCCACACACTTTGTGGGTGTGATCTGATCCCCGTATACCGATTGCTTCCAGGGTGGATCATTTCCTCCCTACAGTGCAGACATCTGTAGGGAATCTACGGTGTTCAGGGCACCTATGTCTATTATTTTATTATTCTTGGAAATCTCTTTCTACATTGTACCTTTCTCTTACTTATACTTGAGTCTGATATCTCTATGGTATCGCATCTATTTAATTGAAGTTTATAATACAACATGTTCATCATTCTAAACTTGGCAGAGCAGTATATTTAAAGCATTGTAATTTACTGAGAAATCAACATACTATACATGCAGGCAGACTGAAATACTTAAATAAACATAATGCATGTACATTTGGTACTTATACACTAGAATCATGCAATTAAACATCTTAATATACTGATAAGAGCTAATTACTTGGCATACGAGTAATCGTCATTTGCACCCATAAATTATTTGCACTTTCTTGGAAAACATGCACATCGACCCAAATCTTGGGTTGTGCATCTCATACTGAGAACATGGTAATCAAAATGCTTAATTCATTGAACACTCTATCCTTAGGGTTTCATTTACCTCATTCACTTATCACATGGCTCTCATAAGGATTTAATATGTCATAAACATCCACTAAATACTGATTGCTTTAAACAAGTCATATACAATCAACATATGAATGAAATCCTCGAATTGAGCTAAATTAGGGTTTTCCATGCCATTCATTGAGATATTATGAATCAAGAATAACATTGCATAAATAGAGTCTGTGATGCCAGGAAAACCACTTCAAATGGATTTCATCATATTTATTCACAAATTTCTAAGTTTCCACTCATATAGGGCTTCACCCTCTTGACAAAGATATCAAGCAAACACTATTCACATCATATGAAATCCAAAATAGTATCTGACATATATGTACTACATATTTAGATAAACAATCATTTATAACCAAGAGGATTCAGATAAACAAATTTCTCTATTTAAATATACAGCAATTTCAGTCACAAACAAATTCCCTACATTTCAGTTTACTCTTATAACCTTTGTGAATACTTAGGGAATTCTCCTTAGGATGTATTGTATACATTTTTAATATGAATTTATCATATAAAATTCAAACAAATAGAGGAAGAACACTACTACAGAAATAGCTTATAACGTCACTTTTAAAGGCGTCGGTTGTATAAATACACCGACACCTAAAACCTAAAACGTCGGTTTAATAAAAAAACTGACATCTATCTGTGAAGGGTGACCAGACACGGGTATCGCTTTTATTCAGTGTCGGTTTCCAAATAATAAACCGACGCCTAAAATTGACTGCCAAATCCAAAATTTCGCGTGAAAAAAATTACCTCCAAAATTTGACATATGGCGTCGGTTATTTACTAAAAACCGACGACGAAAGGTTATTCGCGATACAGAAATTGGGCACATTTTGGTCGTCGGTTTTACTACAAGAATCGACACTTATGGGTTTTCGCACGTTTTCCCGGGAAATTTTTCACACCCCTTTGAGCGTCGGTTTGAGAAAGAAACTGACGACTATGGTCATTAATCGAGAACAATTTTTTTAATCGGCGTATGTAGATAGACGTCGGTTTTTTTCTAGTAAAAACCGACGACTATCATTGAGAATAGGTGTCGGTGTGTTTGTAGAACCGACACCTTTAGGTCTACGTGTCGGTTGTTTTTAATAACCGACGCCGATTGATAACTTAACAGCACCCGCGCGAGCCCGACTCTTCCCCTTTCTCAGTTTCATTCATTGTCTCGCGCTGCTACTCTAGGGTTTGGTCTGGCGATTTCCGGTGATTTCTCCTTTTCCCCCACCTCCGCCGCCGTTTACTCCGGCCGTGCGCTGCTCCGCTCGCTTGGGTGGTCCTCTGCCCACCTCCGCCGCCGCTTGCCCTCTGCTCCCAGCTCCGGCGGCCTTCTCCCCTTCTTCGGTGACCTTCTATCTTGCTCCGGCGGCCTGCTCTCCTGCTCCTGCTGCTCGCTGCTGCTACTCTCCCCGCCAACGCCGCCGAAGGTACCTGCTCTGCTCTTCTTCCTCCTCTTCTTCCTCTACCCTCAAGAAGGTACCCTGCTCCGTGACCGAGGTGTGTGAAATCGCAGGTTGGCATGGTCGTGCTGCATAGCACGGCCATGTTGGTTGATTTTGTGCTATATTGCTCAATTATAATTGGATAGCCTATAATGTTGTGCTACATTACTCTTCTAAAATTATTCTTATATTTTTGAATCGGGTCAATGACCACACCTGCTATTGTGCCTGAATTATGCCATGTATGTTTGTACAAAGTGAATCTTATCGCTCTAATTGTGAATTATTGCATGTTTGAAACTATTGAATTCTTGATTTATTATTTAATAATGCTCTAATTGTGAGTGATGCAATGTAAGTGAGCAAATACATGTAGTGGATATGTACTCATTAGCCTAGAAACCCATCCAAGATTTACTCATTAGGAGTAAATCTTGGATAGTCCCCGGTTTGGGACTGTTCTTGAACACCTAATCTCACTTAGGATGTAAGTGTATAATGTGTATTGGGTTTTCAAGAAAATTTCAGTAGCATTTCCCAGTTTGTTCTCTAAGTACATATGTACTTGGAGAACAGTGGGGAAATGCTGCCGAAATTTTCTTGAAAACCCAATACAGATTATACACTTACTAGTGAGATTAGGTGTTCAAGAATGGGATAGGTGGTACACATTTATTGTATATAAGAATGACAGCACATGTATTTGTTGGCCTAGAAACCCGTCCAAGATTTACTCATTAGGAGTAAATCTTGGATAGTCCCCAGTTTGGGACTGTTCTTGAACACCTAATCTCACTTAGGATGTAAGTGTATAATGTGTATTGGGTTTTTGAGAAAATTTTGGTAGCATTTCCCCGTTTGTTCTCTAAGTACATATGTACTTAGAGAACAGTAGGGAAATGCTGCCAAAATTTTCTAGAAAACCCAATACACATTATACACTTACTAGTGAGATTAGGTGTTCAAGAATGGGATAGGTGGTACACATTTATTATATATAAGAATGACAACACATGTATTTGTTGGCCTAAATTTTTAACCATGCAAAAACTCTAATCTGTTAACCCTAGAGCCTAATCTTGTTGTAATATATACTTGTTTTCTCTTTGATCATAGAATGGATAGATCATGGATGTCCATTCACAATCGCTGCACCCCAGAGTTTATTTCTTGTCTTGACCAGTTTATTAGATTTTTCGAGGAACATAGGAAACAACCTGGAGATAGGTTCTACTGTCCATGTAGGCATTGCGGTAACAACTTGAAAGTCAGCACTGGTGACGAAATCAAAAGTCATGTCATGTGCAACAGGATTATACAAGGCTATACAGAATGGCACTGGCATGGAGAGATTTCAAACCCGAAACCAGTGGATGTCGATAGCAGTACTTGTGTGGAAGAAGAAATTGCCTATGATGATGTAGATGTGAATGAACCAGTTCCAGTAGACATCGTTGATGTGATGCTGGATAGTTATGGGGTAGAGCACACCGATCCACCTCCCATTTTTAGAAACATTGTGCATGATGCTGAGATATTGTTATACACAGGTTGTACTAAGTTTACGAAGCTTAGCGCTGTGTTGAGATTGTATAAGCTGAAAGCTAACAATAGATGGAGCGACAAAAGCTTCACGACATTATTGTCTTTGTTGAAAGAAATGCTTCCTGAAGGAAATGAGCTGCCAATCTCAACATACCAGGTACAGAAATTGTTGTACCCAATGGGAATGGATGCCAAGAAGATACACACATGCCCGAATGATTGTGTATTATTTCAAAAGGACTATGTGGATTTGAAAGATTGTCCAAAATGTGGTGTGTCACGGTATAAATTGATGACTTCGGGGGAGTCCAAAACTGGTTCTCCTACCAAGGTGATGTGGTATCTACCTATAATATCACGGTTTCAACGCTTGTTTGCCAATTTGATAGATGTGAAGAATTTGAGGTGGCATGCAGATGTTAAGAAAAATAATGATGGGATCCTACGACATGCGTCTGATTCCCCACAGTGGAAGAAGATTGATCTATTGTACCCTGAATTTGGTGAAGAAGTCAGGAATCTAAGACTTGGGCTTTGCACAGTTGGGATGAATCCGTATGGGACATTGAGCAGCCAACATAGTACTTGGCCAGTCATGCTTGTTATATACAATCTTCCTCCCTGGCTGTGTATGAAAAATAAGTACGTATTGTTGTCGTAGTTGATATCGGGCCCTAAACAACCTGGAAATGACATCGATGTTTATCTTGAACCTCTGATTGATGACTTAAAGAAACTCTGGGGTGAAGGTGTGATGACCTATGATGCTTCACGAAGAGAGACATTTCGTTTGCATGCTATGTTGTTTTACACTATTAATGACTTTCCAGCATATGGTAATTTGTCTGGATATAGTGTCAAAGGAGCTAAAGTGTGTCCTATATGTGAAGAGAACACTGATTCAACAAGACTAAAACATGGCGGTAAGACTGTATATCTCGATCATCAAAGGTTTCTTACAAAATTCCATCTGTATCGTAGGAAGCGCAAAGCATTCAATGGATTGAATGAGGAACGGAGTGCACCTAAACCTATACCAGGGGAGGTTGTTTATGAAAGAGTAAAAGAATTTTTCAATGAGTTTGGTAAGAGATCACAATGTACTATGGCCACACGGAGTGACAAATCTTTATTTAAGAAGAAGTCAATATTTTGGGATCTTCCTTATTAGAGTTCTTTGACAGTCAGGCATTGTATCGATGTCATGCACGTTGAGAAAAATGTATGTGATAGTGTCATTGGTACTTTGTTGAATATACCAGGTAAGACTAAAGATGGGATAAAATCCAGACTGGACCTACGTGAAATGGGAATAAGGTCAGAATTAATAGAATTTCGTGAAATGGGAAATCAGAGAACATACTTACCTCCCGCTTGTTACACATTGTCTAGAAAGGAGAAGAAAGCTTTTTGTGAATGTTTGGTAAATGTTAAGGTGCCACAGGGTTACTCATCCAACATCTGTAGATTGGTATCAATGAAAGATCTAAAGTTGATAGGTCTTAAATCTCATGATTGTCACACTCTAATGCAACAAATACTGCCTGTGGCAATTAGATCTATATTACCGAAGCATGTAAGGTTTGCAATCACCAGACTTTATTTCTTTTTCAACAGTATGTGCAACAAAGTTATTGACCATGATACTCTCGATAAATTGCAAAGAGAAGTGGTTGTTACCCTATGTCATCTTGAGATGTATTTTCCTCCATCGTTCTTTGATATCATGGTACATCTTGTTGTTCACTTGACTAGGGAAGTGAAAATGTTGGGACCAATTTTCTTGCATTGGATGTATCCCTTTGAATGATACATGAGCATTTTTAAAAGTGATGTTCAAAACCGTTATCGGCCTGAAGGGAGTATTATCAAGGGTTATGTGGGGAGAGAGGTTATGGATTTTTGCAATGACTTTCTCAGTGGTAATGACACTCCTGATAATGACAAGAATATTGATGAGCAATTTGGCAAAGGAATTTTGGGATCACGTGTGAAAGTAATCAGCTGTGAGCAGTTAGAACAAGGTCACTTGTATATTTTACACAACATGGACGAAGTGAACGTTTATATCGAGGAACGTACCAATTTCATCAAGAGACAATATCCTCGAGCCAACACAATGTGGCTTGCTAGAGAGCATAACAAGACATTTATTAAGTGGTTTGAAAATAAAGTCTCCACACCTTTAAACCAAAATTGACTGTTATGTCTCACCCAATACACATATGATATTACTGAAACTATCAAATGCCTCACCTTTAAACCAAAATTGACTGTTATGTCTTATGAAGGGTATGACATTAATGGATTCACATATTACACAAAGTGCCAAGATGATAAGAGTGTCGTCCAAAATAGTGGGGTCACCCTTCAAGCATCGACTATGTTTTTTGCAAGTACAAAGGATAAGAGTCCATGTGAAGCTAAAATGTCATATTACGGTGTCATTGAAGACATATGGGAGTTTGACTACATAGATTTCAGAATTCCTCTCTTCAAATGTAATTGGGTTGATAACACCAAAGGAGTTATAGTGGATGAATTGGGTTTCACTTTAGTGAACTTTGAAAAGATTGGCGAGAAGGGTGAACCATTCATATTGGCATCACATGCGAAACAAGTATTTTATATCAATGATCCTGCAAATGATAAATGGTCGGTTGTTCTTCATGGTAAAAGACAGTTCATTGAAGATCCTATAGATGAAGAACAATACTATGATAAGTATGATGACTCCAGTCCATTCTCAGTTGGGTTGCCAACACCAACAAATATTGAAGCTAATGATGACTTGTATGTGCGCGGAGATCACAATGAAGGATTGTTAATTGATAAAAAATAGCAATATTAGAGGCATGTTTATATTTTTTTATATGTTTTATTTTTCTGAATGTGAACTTTACAATGTGAATGTGAACTTTACAATGTGAATTTTACAATGTGAATTACTTTATAATGTGAACTTTACAATGTGAATTACTTTACAATGTGAATGTGAACTTTACAATGTGAGCTTTACAATGTGAGCTTTACAATGTGAATGTGAACTTTACAATGTGAATTACTTTATAATGTGAACTTTACAATGTGAATTACTTTACAATGTGAATGTGAACTTTACAATGTGAGCTTTACCATTTGAATTACTTTACAATGTGAACTTTACAATGTGAATGTGAATTTTCAGATGGCTGAGCATTCTCCTGATGACCATGCTAATGATTACCGTCAGGGTGAGGGCATCAATGCACCACCTCACAATGTAAGTTTTAAAAATATATCATATATTTATATCTATATGTCCATTTATAGTTATATCTTGTAAATGTGTTTATTTTGTCAAATTTTAGGTTGATGATGCACATGTACCATCTGAAGCACTTGACGCACTTGATCAGCAACACCAAAAAGTTGACAAGAGAAGGGGCATCACTATGATGAAGAAGTTAATAGCGCAAAAGGGCAATGGACCCAAACTTGTTGTGGATTTTAATAATGTAGGAAATGCATCTGGTGTGAATCGCAATTCATTTGTTTCATATCTTGGGTATGTTACTCGTAGCCATTGTGGTTGTAATATAGATTCTTGGCATAAAGTTTCTAAGGAGAAGAAAGACGTAATATGGAAGGATTTATGCGTGAGTTATTATTAATTTGCAATTCTATTTTGTAGATTACTAATTTTTTGGATACTAGTTAATAACAATTCTATTTTGCAGAGTATATTTGAATTGGATGAAAAGTTGCATCGTAAATGCGTGATGCAACGCTGTGGGAGAGTCCTAAGGAACTATAGGACAAATCTCACCTGAGAATACATAAAAGAAGCTGACAAGAGGAAGAAGACAGACACTGAACAGTGGAACTTCCTGGACAAAGAAGAATGGGACGTGTTTGTTGCTTCAAGACAAACTGATGAATTCAAGGTATTAGGCATCAGTCCCAATCTCATTAATATATGTTGTATTCACCTATTCAAGATTAACATTTACTGTTACTAACCAAATCATTAATGTGTGTACTAACTAGGCCCTCATTGAGGCACAAAGATCAAGGCGTGCACTGAATGTGCATGACCACACAATGGGTCCAAAGGGGTATGCAGGCATTCGCCAAAGACTACAGTCTGAGGCTACTGTTCAGTCTGCTGCTACTCAAGAGTCCTCCACTATAGGTAGCACACCTCTGCCTCGCCATGATGTCTGGACAGCTGGGAGGCAAAATAAGAAGGGAGAAATAAGGAAGCCTGCAATTGCTGAGGCGGATGCAAAAATGGTAAAATACAACTCTTACATCAATCGTTCGAATATTGATTATTTGTGGTGTTTCCTTAATTACAAATTTTTGTTTTGGCGATTAGCGGGAGCTGTACGAGATGAGGAAACAAGGAAAGTTCATCCCTGAGGGCACAAGGGATGAATTGACAGTTGCTATGGGTAACCCAGAGAATCCTAGAGGTGTTAGGGTTGCAGGCGCTGGTGTGGGCATCAAAGCTTTTTTTGGGCCATCCCAGCGCAAACATGTCCCAAAAGTGGGACTTTCACAAGAAGAGGTAACATATTTTTTCCTTGTAGATGTTACTGTAAAAGAGAATTCAATAAATAGAATTTGACGTTTCTTTTATCCATATATAGGTAGATAAGCTATTTGATAGGAAACTCGAAGAAGCAATGAAAAAGTGGCAGGCATCTCAGACTGCCACTTACCAGACAGTACCTATGGTGTCTCCTACTACAGGCTCTACTCCTACTGCAGAGGTTGGGAGTAATCTTGTAGACCCACCACCTAGCAAATCCGCTGTAAGTATTTTTATGACATATTAACTAGTTTTTTAATTCAAGATGATATGTTTTCAAGATGATATGTATACATGAAATTGTATTCGTTTCAAAAAAAGATGATATGTATATATGTATATAACATTCTTTACACAAAAATTTGTAGGGGTTGAAGCCATGCCGTCTAAAAGTTAATGAATATGTCATTGCAGAGGCGTCGGCTTACCTATCCCTACCAGGGGAAATGTTTCACGGGTCTCCGTTACCAGCTGGTTGGATTCATGTGAGCCCGGTACATATATTCCCCAAGTGGATGGATCTTCCATTGCCATATGCCCACCCAGATTGTGAAACGCTTGGTGAGGCAGAAGGCGGAGTGATATTGTGGCTAAAAGCGGATGTCATCTTTATTGAAACTGTATGGTAAATTTACATTATGTTAAATTGTTAGTGTGTGTATATGATGTCAGTTGATCTGAAATTATTATTATATATATAGGTCAAAAGGAAGACACCCACAGCATCTAGGCCTCCACTTCCACCTCAGGACCTATCTGTCCCGTTAGGTCCTAACTGTAGGGGTATGGCAATATGGTTAGGCGAACATGATATCAATTGCCCTATAACTGTTTCTATAGATTCAGATGTTGCAAGTCAATCATACGAAAGCAAACTATTTATACAATATATTTTGGAGTTGTTTTGATATGATTGGCTAAATACATCTGTGATAGAGCTATGGATAAGGTGAGATCTTCTTTATACATCCATATACCTTTTGTAGGATCTGGTGATCTGGTTTCTTATTTATTAATGCATGCGTAATTAATACATATTTTGCAGCTACTTAGACAAGATATGTGCAGATTTTGCATTCGAACATGTAGGATTTTTTATTCCATCTTTGATTAGTCTAGTAGCTAAAGACCCTCCGTCAGTTCAACAATACTGCTGTGAGGCTTTTACAATTTTTGCTCAAAATAAGAAGACGGTGATAATGGCTCCATTCAATGTAGAGTAAGATTACTCTGCTTATTATAATTTGGACTTGAGAAAATTACATTTTTATTATGGATTTTGAGTTATTAATTTTTAACTTTTTTACCTCTAGTGGTATGCATTGGGAGTTACTGGTTATTGTCCCTGAGACGTTCAGTGTCTATTATCTAGATCCTAAGGGGAGTAAATTGAATACAAAATATGGACACATAATGAAAATGGCATTATTCCGGTGAGAAATATTTCATTTTCATATCTGTTAATATATGTTATTACATTACTATTTAATTATGCAATGTACTGTGTTACATTAACATGTAGGGGTTTTGATGAGTTCAAAAAGGCTGGAGGAAAGGTCCCCATGAAAAAGAACCAGCCAATAATTTGGAAGAACGTGAAAGTAAGTTCCCGACTGCAATATATGTATATATTATTTATGTGAACAATGCTTAATTAGTTGTATTTTTTTATATTTTGTATGTTTGAATTTATAGTGTGCTACACAAGACAACGGATGAGCATGTGGATACTATGTGATGTGATTTATGCACATGATTATCAAATATGCCACAATGGACATCGATTGTATTGCTGAGGTATTATATAGTCTCATTAGATAATATGAAATATATCAATCTTATTTATAGCTCATTAATTATATATATACATCATTCTCTTTACAGGGGTTTAAAACTGACCACACTACAGGAACGGCCTTACCAGATGTACATGCTCCCTATACGACGGGAGAATTAAATGAAGTAAGAGAAGAATGGGCAACAACCATACAAATAGTGGGGGTTTTAAGATATAATTGGGATGTTGATAGCGAATAATGACTAAAGAATGATATTTTGTAAATGAATTTCTGAATTATAATATATGTGAATGTTTCTACATGTCTGGATGTTTCTACATGTGTCTGAGTGAAAATGAATGAAACAGTTGGTTTCTATATGAATGTTTCTACATATGTGAATGTGAAAATGAATGGAACTACAGATTGCTAGCTACATGAATGTTTCTAAATATGTGAAAATCAAATAGAACTGCAGGTTGCATTGCTAAATGTGTGAATATTTTTGTTGTTCATTTTGCAGGTTTGTGGCCTGTTGTTGGCTGATATCAATGGATGTCGTAAAATCTACACTTCATAACTGAACTGCAGGTTTCTCATCCTGCGACTAGCCATACAGCAGGTCTGCAGACTGACAGAAAAAAAACAAAAAATAGGTGTCAGTTATTTGTATAACACCGACGCCACATCATTACAGTGTCGGTTTTTAATAGTAACTGATGTCTATTTCCTTAACACCACGGTCGTGCTGGACAGCACGGCCATGGCAGCGGACCAAACACCACGGCTGTGCTGGCCAGCTCGGCCGTGTTGGGAGTGCACGGTCGTGGCAGCGGACCAGACAACACGGCCGTGTTGGCCAGCACGGCCGTGTTGGGAGTTATATGACGTCAGTTTCTTATCTAATAACCGATGCTGATAGTGCCCAATATGGCGCCCTTCTATGGCGCGAAGGTATATGGCGTCGATTGCTTATCTAATAACCGACGCATATAGTGCCCTACTGGCGCATTTTCGGTGGCGCGCGAAGGGTTTTGGCGTCGGTTTTTGAACCGACGCCTAACGGTTGGGCTTTTAGCGTCGCCCACATAGGTGTCGCTTAGAAATCGACACTAAAGGCCTTAAATAACCGACACTAAAGGTCGGTTATGTACTAGTGGAATCCATTTCATATCATTTTACAACAACTTAGATCAAACATACAATTCAGGGTTTGTATTTGCATACTAAGCAATTAAATATTATGGATGAATTAACCAATTTTCATACAATATACTGTTTAAAGGAAGTTCCCACTCACCCTAAGGTGTGAAAACACCTTAAAAACACAGCTCATCCCTGAAAATCTCGATCTCATATCAAATCCCTAGCAATTCACCCGATTCTTCTTCCTTTCAACTCAGAAACCCTAGAAATGAGGGATTATGAAGAAAGAGTGAGAAAAAAAGTTTTAACACCATTTTAGATAAAATCAAAGGAGGGATGGAATCTTGACATGTGAGATAAGATTCACCATGAAAGTCTATGCAAAGAAGCTAAACATAAATGATTTCATCATTCCTCGGACCACAAAACCCTAGGTCTACATTTCCACCACTTTCTCCTCTCAAACCCTAACTCTCCCTCTCTTTCTAGGATTTTGTTTCTTTGGAATGAATTATGAATTATGAGAGCTCCTTGTGTGTTAGGTTGACCATATAGAGAAATTGAGCTGCTTGGGTCAATTACACATTGACCCCTCACTATACTTTTTCTTATTTCAGCTGAATTTTCTGTTATAAAAATATTACTATAATTCATCTACTGATAAGGTCTAAATGCATCCAAAAATTATGAAAATTTTACAAGTTGTTTATGATTGATATTTAGATCTCCAGTTAAAATTTAGATCATTTTGAGTTACGAATAAATAACTAAAAATAAAACACTACACTGCTAAAAAGCACTCTGTCAGCATTTTGGTCGAAGTATAGTTTGACCAAGAACCACATTCAAAGAACACTAAAATATTCTAAAATATTTCTCCAATATGCATGATTGAGTTATCCATATCATATCCAAAATTCAATTAAATAAAAAATTTGTAGAAAATATGAAAAACCATTTACCACACTGCTATCCTGATCAAATTCCATATTCATGTACTATCAAAACCCTAATTTTTTTCGATTAGGGTTTACATTTCTCAAACCCTAGTTCTTCAAACTAAAAATCATAGTTAGAGTTTCTTCTTAGGTTTGAAACATCACAATTGATCTACTATCATTAATCAAGTCTAAACAATGTTCAATATAATCAAGCATGTAATCATTTAGGTAAACCCTAGTTTACCAATTAAGCACAAATGTGGTCATTACATCACCTCTTCTCTTCCACGCCTCAACTGATGTCTCTGCTCCTCGTTGCCACTTCTCAACGATCCTCCTCATCGATGTTGTTTTTGTCCTCTCTTCTATCCAAAGAGGTGGGTCTTTTTCTACTTTTTTTTGCATTTGCATATTTTTTCTTGTTGCTTTGATGATTCATAATAACTTGATGGATTACAGTGCCATTACACCGGCGACGCATCATTCAAATTTCTATCATGTCAACTTTTAAATGCCCAAATTAGGGTTTTGTATGTGTAATGTTGCTATTATTTAAATTAGGGGATAATATGGACAATATGAATTGTATGATCATGATGAAAATTCATATATGTAACTATCTATTTGATTAGAATTAAAAATTGTGTGTAACTCCTAATATGATGTTGGCCTAGATTTAATTAGATTTTTCTGAATTGTATGATTGTGATGAAAATGCATGTTTGTAACTATGCATTTAATTAGAATTGAAATTTATTTGTAAACCCTAATATGTTGTTTCTCTAGATTTAATTTGTGATGAAATTTATATGTAAACCCTAAATACATATATGTGATATCTGATTAAAAGATTCGAAATTGTGTCATTGGCCTAGAAACCCATCTGAGATTTACTCATTAAGAGTAAACCTTGGATAGTCCCCGATTTGGGACTATTCTTTAGCACTTCATCTCACTTAGGATGTAAGTGTATAATGTGTGTTCGATTTCATATATTTTATCAACATTTTTCCTTTGTTCTTTGGATACATATGTAGGTGGGTATTTGCCCATCTACATCGGTGTACTTGGAGAACTACGGGGAAATGTTGTCAAAATTTATTAAATCTGAACATATATTATACACTTACTAGTGATATGAAGTGCTCAAGAATGAGATAGGTGGTACACATAGATGATTAGGGCTCAATTATTCAAACATATTTTTTTCGTAAAATTAACTTGTCTAGCTAGAACATGATGAGCTACTCATCTCCCATCTAATCATATAGAAATGGATCGATCGTGGATGTCTAAACCAAATTGTTGCACTCCGAAGTTTATTAATGTCCTTGATGAGTTTGTAAGATTTGTAGAGAAAGACAAAAAAGACAACTTGGAGATAGGTTTTATTTCCCCTAGAGGAATTGTAGCAACAACCTTAAAGTTGACATTGTTGACACGGTCAAAGATCATGTCATGTACAATGGGATTGTATAAGGCTATATAGAATGGTATTGGCATGGAGAGATTCTTAGTATGAGATTAGTAGATGTTGGTAGTGGTAGTTGTGTCTAGGAAGAAATGACTCATGATGTTGATGATAATGAACCAATTCCAACAAACATGGTTTATGCGATGCTAGATAGTTGTGGGGGTAAATGTTACAGACCCACCTCCCTTATTAGAATTGTTGTACGCGATGCTGAGAAACTATTATACTTAGGTTGTACTAAGTTTACGAAGTTGAGCATTGTTTTGAGATTGTATACTCTGAAGGCTAACAATAAATGGAGCAACAAAAGCTTCACTTCTCTATTATCTTTGTTGAAAGAAATTCTCCATGATGTCAATGAGCTTCCAATCTCAACATACAAAACAAAAAAGATGTTGTGCCCAATGGGAATGAAGACTAAGAAGATATGCATGCCCGAATGACTATGTGTTGTTTCAAAAGGACTGTGTCAATTTGAACAAATATCGGAAATGTGGGGCGTCTACGTAAAAAAGGATGACATCAAGTAACATAAAAACTGAGTCTCCTGCCAAGTTGATGTGATATTTGCCTATAATACCCCGAATTTCAATGCTTGTTTACTAATGTCGTAGATGCAAAAAATTTATCTTGGCATGTAGAGGTAAAGAAAAACAACAATGGTATATTATGAATGTGTATGATTCCCCGCAATGGACGAAGATTGATTTTATTGTATCTTGAATTTGGCAAAGAAGCTAGGAATTTATGACTTGGACTTTGTACTAACTGGATGAATCCATATGGAACATTAAGCAGCCAACATAGTACTTGGCCTATCATGCTTGTTGTATACAACCTTCCTCTATGGTTGTGTATGAAGAATAAGTATGTCATGATGTCGTTGATGATATTGGTCCCCAAACAACCTACCAATGTTATTGATGTTTACCTTGAACCTCTAATTAATGACCTAAAGAAACTATAGGGAGAAGGTGTGATGACTTATGATGCTTTGTGTCGAGAGATGTTTAATTTATGTGCTATGATGTTTTGCACTTTTAATGACACTCATGCTTATGGGAACTTATCTAGATACAGCGTCAAAGGATCCAAGGCATGTCCTATATGTGAGGAAAATGTAGATTCTATTAGACTGAAATATGGTGGTAAGACTATATATCTTGGTCATTGAAGGTTTCTACCAATGGTGCATCTTTACTGAAAGTTGCACAAAACATTCAATGGCTCAACTAAGGAATGGAGTGCCCCTAAATCTATGTTAGGGGAGGATGTTTATGCAAGAGTAAATAACATTGTAAATCATTTTGGTAAGAGACGATGTACTACTCCCACAAATGAAAAGTCTTTATTCAAAGAGAGGTCGATATTCTGGAATCTTCCTTGTTGGAGTTCTTTGAGAGTTTGATGTTGTATGGATGCCATGCATACTGAGAAAAATGTTTGTGATAGCATTATTGGCACTCTGTTGAATATATTCCGTAAGACTAAAGATGACATTAAATCTAGAATGGACCTATGTGAAATGGGTATAAGGAAAAAAATTAACAAAACTAGTTGCCAAAAGTTGTTGCACATATCTACTCCTACTTGTTACACCTTGTCTACAACAGAGAAGAGAACTTTTTGTGAGTGCTTGCGCAATGTTAAAGTACCACATGGATGCTCAACCAATATATGTAGATTGGTATAAATGAAGGATCTGAAGCTAATAGGTCTTAAATCTCATGATTGTCATACTCTAATGCAATATATATTGCATGTGTCTATTCAATCTATCCTTCCTAAGCATGTAAGGTTTGCAATCACTATGCTTTGCTTCTTCTTAAACACTTAATGCATAAAAGCGATTGATTCTAAGATTCTAGATAAGTTGCAAAGAGAAGTGGTTGTTACCCTGTGTCAACTTGAGAAATATTTTCCCCCTTCATTCTTTGATATCATGGTACATCTAGTTGTCTATTTGACTAGAGAAGTGAAAATATTGGGTCCCATTTTCTTTCATTGGATGTATCCTTTTGAGTGGTACGAGTGTTTTTAAAGGTGATGTTCAGAACCATTTTCATCCCAAAGGGAGTATCATTGAGGGATATATTGCTAGGGAGGTTATGGACTTTTGCAATGACTTTTTGAGTTGCAACGAAGCTAGTGCTAATATTGTGAACCCTGATGTATATTCCGACAAAGATATTTTGGGAGAACGACAGATAAATATCAATCATGAGGAATGGGAACAAGAACACTTCTATATTTTACACAACCTTGACGATGTGGGTATTTATATCACTGAAAAAACCAACGAGCTCAAGAGAATTTATCCCCGAGCTAGTTCAATGTGGCTCCCTAGATAGCATAATCAGACATTTATTAGGTGGTTTCAAATGAAAGTATTCATCAACTATCTCAAACAAAAAATAATATTACAGAAGCTATAAAATGGCTCACACATAAGCCAAAGACCCACGTTACATCTTATGAAGGGTTTGACATGAATGGATCATCATATTACACAAAACGTCAAGATGATAAAATTGTCGTCCAAAATAGTGTGGTTACCCTTCAGACGTCTTCATTGTATTTTTCTAGTGCCAAGGATAAGAGTCCATGTGAAGGAAAGATGTCTTATTACAGTGTTATTGAAGACATATGGGAACTTGACTACACAAAGTTTAGAGTTCCATTATTTAGGTGTAACTGGGTTGATAACAATAAAGGAGTTGTAGTTGACGAACTCGGTTGGATAGGTGAGAAGGATGAACCCTTCATCATGGAATCATAGGAAAAATAGGTATTTTATATCAATGATCCTACAAAAGAAAATTGGACTATCATTCTTCATGGGAAAAGACAGTTCATTTTAGATCCTATTGATGAAAAGGAGTATTATGACAAGTATGATGACTCTAGTCTATTTTTTATTGACTTACCAAGTGTAAATGTTGAATCTAACACTAATGTCTATGCACATGAATATTACATAGAAGGGATATTAGTTTAAGGTATATTGTTCATATGTGTTGACTCTTTATAGGGTTGACTTTTTATTTGTGATCTGACATTTTATTGTATTGACTTTTTATATGTGATCTGACTTTTTATAGTGTTGATTTTATATGTGATCTGACTTTTTATATGTGATATGACTTTTATCATTTGTTTACTTTTAATTTTATAGATGGTATCTGACTAGGAGCATAGTGATCACGAGCACGAGGATGCTTAGCATCTTGACCAGGGTCCAGACGATGTTGATAGCCCAAACCATAAGGGAATTAGAGGGACAATTGTGATGAAAGATGCTACAAATAGGCAAGGGAGGAAGGGCGTCACTGAATTCAATGAAGCAGACACACCACTTACTAAAGAGTTTTTCAACTATTGTGGGGTCCTTGGTCGAAGCAAAGTGCCTCTCCTTGTTGAGGATTGGACACAAGCAAGTACGATCCATAAAGACCTCATCTGGAGGGAGTTGGAGGTGAGATAAATGAACTTATATTTTTATTCTTTTTCCTGTTCTTTCTTTTAACATCTCTAAATAGTATTGAATGTTGAACCTTTTTAGAGCTGGTATGAACTTGATAAAAAGTTGCATCGCAAGTTTGTTATGCATCTTGTCAGGAGAAGACATAGAGATTGTTAGACAATCCTCACAAGAGACTATGTATTTGGAGACAAGAAGGAACTATGGCTTAAATGGAACTATATTAATCAAGATGATTGGAAGGAATTTTTTCGGAGGAGACAATTAGATGCGGTCAAGGTATTAAAATCAATTACATTTTTATCATTTCTTATGGTTACATAACAATCACTTGTATGAATTAATTAGACCCTTCATGATGCTCAAAAAGATAGCCGTGACAAGAATGTACATAACCACCGGTTGGGTTCAGGTGGTTATTGGAAATACTGCCAGATGAGAGAGTTGCAATAAGAGCAAGATCAAGGGCATGGGAAAGGGCAAGAGTAAGGGCCTCTATTTCTACTCCTTCTACTGTCGAGTCTTCTAGTGCTTTTGGACATTTGCCTCACTATATTGAGTGGATAGATGCAAGGAAAAATAAAGCCGGAGAAATCTCCATCCAAGCAACACAGGAAGTGGCTCAAAAATGATAAATTTCTTGATCTATTGATAATGTCCTTATTCTTTTTTCACTAGATAACTTTTACTAAATAGTCATTTTTTTATGATAATTAGTTAGGGTTGGCTGCCCAAGCAAAGGAGGTCAAGTTCACCCCTCAGGACACACACAATGAGTTGATAGTTGCTCTAGGGATAGAAGAGCATCTGGACGTGTTAGGGGAGATGGAGTTGGATATGGGATAAAATCTTTTTTGACTCCCAACAAAAGTGCAAACCAGCAAAGAAAGGGTAAGTGGACCAGGAGTATGTGCAAAGATTGGCAGATGCAACCTTGAAGAAATATATAACTTCTCAGGTGACATAGAAACTAGCTTCTCAAATAGTCACATGACTTGTTCATCACTCACCCACAAAGTGCATTGGGAGTAGTCCTTAGGACCCGTAGGGCACAATCAGGGTAAGAATTCAATTCAAGTCAATTTATATATTACATTGTGATAAAATAATCCCTCAAGTCAATATTTATTTTTTTGTCAAATTAAATTTTATGTTTCATAAAATTGTAGCTGGCCAAAAAATATCTTCTTACCGTCGATGAACTAGCTGGCAACATCATGGCAGATGTCGAAGCTTCTATCGCCGATGCGGTTCATGGTATTCCCCTTCCTGCTAATCATTATCGTGTTAGAGTCATTTGTGTCTTTCTAGGAGTGAGTGACATACCTCTCCCATATGAGAACCTAGATTCCACCACATTTGGAGAGGTAGAAGACGGCTTTATTGGGTGGCCCAAGTGACTCATTATACTTTTTTAGGTATGAGAAATGTATATTGAAACTTATATAAAATAATATAAAGTTAATATTAGAATACATGAATGCATCCTACAATAGCTAAGAAGTCCCCCAAGGTTCTGAAGCCTATGCCCCCTCATTTTATTCCACATGAGTTGTTCGACTCCTTAAGCACTAGCTGCTAGATGTTGACAAGATGTTTAGACACTATACACCAAATAGATACCATTTTGATCATCCTTGGGGAGGATAAAGATAGGTATACAGTGGGACAATGTTACAATATTGACAAATGTTTCTGAGATATTTAAGTATGATTGACTGAACACATCAGTGATAGAACTTTGGATATGGTGAGTGTGAACACCTCGTCATATGTGAAAAAAATTTTAATTGTTTCCTACATATAAACTGAGTATTGGTTATTATATATTTCAGTCATTTTTATATGTAGCTCATGACTTCGGAATAGCAAATGTGTGATTTATAATGCCATCATTGATTACTGATGTACTTAGAGATCTGAATGGCATCAAAGAATATGTGAATACTGTGATGCAGTCTTTTAGTACTCCCAATAATGTGATCTTAGCTCCATTCAACATTAAGCTTCTAGCTTGTTGTTTATATGTCTAACCTATGAATATAATTTTTTTGTGAGATTTAAATTTTATTTTATTTGCCTATTCATTCAGAAATATGTACTGGAAGTTGTTAGTGATTATTCCCGAGACTGTGTATCAGTTTTATCCTTCAGGTGAAAAACTACCACCAAATGAGGGACACCTAATGAAATTGTCGATTCACGTGTAAGTTTAGTTTTTCAGTGCCCAACATATTTGTAAATGTTTGCATCATATATGACAGTTTAATAATGCAACATATATGTTAATTTAATTATAGAGGTGTGAAAGTATTCCGTACAGGCAGAGGGAAGGTAGATAAGAAAAAGAAATCAGTAACTTGGAGGAGTTTTGATGTATAGTCTTCTCATTCCAATTGTATACTATATGACCAACTCTACTTAATTACATTTATTTAATGTAAATTTATAAATCTACAGGCTCCTATACAAGACAATGGTTGGGCATGTACATATTACATGATGTTGTATATGCAGGTGATTGTCAATCATGCAAAACAAATCAAACGTATAGAGAATGTAAGTTATTAGTCTTGGATCATAAATATAGTAATGAATTAGTCATACAAAACAATCAAATATAATTAGAAATCTCATTCTCTTTGCAATTTTTTATGAAAACTGAATCTTATACATTGGAGCAGCTAAATGATCTACGTGAACAGTGGGTAGGTTGCCTCATTGGAAATGTGGACTTGAATGAAAAATGTGATGGTTGATTGATATTTTTTTTCTAGTTTGAACTTCGATGTCATATTTTTATATGTATTTTGTGAGTGTGTGTTGATATGTATACATTTTTGACTTAAAATCTGAGATGGTAGTTGATGTTGATATAAAATATGACTTTTATCTGAGATGGCAGTTGATGTTGATATATATTTTTGTGAGTGTGAATTGAATGTTAAGTGTATATGTGTGTGTGAATTTGAATTTGAATGCATGAGGAAAAGAATGATGTTTATTTGTGCAATATATGTATTGAAGTGTGGTTGAGAAATGAAATAATTGAGTTGTGAGTTTATAGATTTGTGTGCAATTTGAAGTGAAGAAAATTGATAGAAAGTGGCATGTTTGTGCCTATTTTGTATAAAAATATTTTTCTTACAGGTGTGTCAGTTTGTTGTTAAGCCGTGATGCTTGCAGAGAGCATGTTGTTCTTCAGAACTTTTAGTTCTGAAGAACAGTAGTCTCCAGACAGGCTAGCATGCTGGAAAGCAGGTCTGCAGACGTGTTATATAAAAAAAACACATTTATCGTCAGTTATTCATAAATAATTGACTACATAGGTTTTCACCATTGGTGTTTCTATAACAGTAGAGGATATATACCTAAAATGTTCACTACTCATTCACTGATAAAACTGACAATAGGGCATTTGGATTCGGTCATTTTCCATTCACAGCGAACGAGGAAAGCATAACAGTGTTGGTTTGTTCTTGCAACTGCCGAGAAAAAGGTCAAAGCGACCACAAAATATGTCGCTCACTAACTAAGAAATGACGATATAAAGTCTTGTCTTCGGTTTTCCTAACTGATGGAGAATGTTTGAGTTTTATCATCACCCACTTGGTCGTCGATTTGGAACTGACGCGGGATGCCTAAAATAATTGTCATCACATCCATATTCTATGCTAGTGTGATGTGAAATAGGGTAACCTGGTTCAGTGTTGAAATGGAAAATGAACCAATTCAAACAGATAAAGTTATATAAGTTTGGGTGAGTTGTCAAAAAAATGAAGTGGGAGGGTTTTAGACCACATATCTTATATTTCGTGTTGAGGATTATGGGAAATTGATTGGAGATGGGTTGAGGGGAAGCATGGACATATGTAAAAGTGTATATTTTTTTCCAGTCATGTGTACCAAGGAATCGATCTATTTTATCCTAAGACTCCCCTCTATTCCATGTGAAATTAATATTTGTGGAAGAAGATTGATTAACTAATAGTCTAATATGAACTTTTCTAATACATCATTGTTTAACCGTGGTGATGAGAGTTAGTTGAAGATATATTTCTCACTAATTGCTTTCTGGTGAAGTTGAATTCGCTAGCTATGATCCAAGAGGGATTTTGTATAAATAAGTTAGTTTATTAATTTCATGAATAAAGAGGGTTTTTTTAGGTATGGATTTGCCATATAATCACATAAATGTGCAAGTAGTATGATCTTCAGTGAATTTGAATGTAACAAAGATGAAGTTTGCACCCAAACTATGGTTGTGATGTCAGTACATGTATGGTTCCAACAAATGAGGAGTCTACCACTTAATTCAAATGAGTGTATTTGAATTTATTATGTGATGTAGTAGATGCCTAAAATGTTGAGATGAAATTTTGATAGAGTGGTTTTGGTTTCTTAGATATTGATAAGGTTTATCTCATGTAATCTTATGAATTACTTGATTTTGCATAGTGGTTCATATGTGGCTGCACCAGAAATGTTCCAAGAGGCAATGATCATTTAGAGCTATTGTGTAATTCACAAGTGAGTAAATGGTATTTAGAGAGATATACCATCAAGTTGTTCACTAACCAACGGTATTGGTCCTTTATTTTGCCAACCTAGATTGTTATCAACTTTAGAGGGAACTGAATTGGCATTCATGAAGGGTTCAAAGTGTATCCCAGTCTTCAACAAAAGTAAAAAAAAATCAAAAACATCATCCCAATATGTTGAAGCAATGTATTATCAAGAGTAGAGGATAACTGATCTATAGAAGAAGAATGATTGATGTTAGAGCTACACGAATTGTTTTTGGCAGAGAATTTTTTCTTCTTAAGTTTCTCATCTATAGTGGTGTATCCACCGTAGAAGTGTATTTGATGGATGAATAGTGGTGTTTATGGTGATAGATTCAGTTATAAAGGTGTTAATATTATTCTTTCCCAGTTCTTCAAGAAGTTCATCTTTGAGTAGAGCCGTCACGTCTCTAACTTTCTAGTGTTGATAGGTGATGATTGTGAAGGTAATGGGATGGAAGTTGTTTGTTGTATGAACCAGAGACACTAGGTTGAGAAATTATTTGGCCAATAGTGTTAGGGATAGGTTTTTCTGGGTGGAGAGGTTGGGAGAAGTGATGTGGTTTGTTGTTTGTATGGTTAGTCGGTAGAGATGTGTCTGTATACTTGTAGGAGTTTTTATTGTGTGAGATTTTGTGTGGGTTTATTATTGCGGACCCAAACATGGCCCTTGTTTGGTAGGGCATAAAGTGTAGCATCAAGTGTAGGTCTGTCTTTTTTCCTTAAGGAAATATGACATGGTAGCATGGTTTGAGATTTTAGTAAAGATCGAAGGGAGTTCGTTTAGGTATTCTCCTTTGAGTTTGATGGTATATAAGAAGTCTCCAACATGGATCTTTAGGGTTCAAGGGAGACAAATTTTGTGTGTCAAAGAAAATGTAGAATGCCTTAATGTAGTTTGTAGGAAATAGGGCTCCAGGGTTGATGAAGTGTATCATAGCTTAAACAACAACAACAATACTGCTAAAGATGTCCACAACCCAGAGGTGAGGAGGAAGGTTGGATTGAGATACCAATCATTCTCCTTTATTGGATGTTTGTGAAGCTCGCATGTTAAGTATCAATCAAGAGATGTGTTATTTATCAAACCTCTCTCCACATGGGACAGTAGTGGTGAGACAAGCCAAATGATCAAGTTTAGTGCCTTGGGTAAGGTGTAGATGAGTTGGGAAGTGGAAATGATTTTTGGTCAGTGGATGGTATATTCAAGAAAAAGGAAGCTTAATGCTCTAGTCACATCAAGGATGTTGACATGATTATTATCAAGGTTGTTTCAGATGCTAAAGAGGAGATTGTATTCAGCCATCACTTTGATTAGTCTCATGGAGTTTACAAGAAGGTCAACTACATCTTTATCAGAGGATCTAGAGTTAGGGAAATCCACGGGGTGAGCACGGGTGGGTGCAATAGTTAGACGAGGTTTGGAAGAGGTGGATGTTGTAGGGACATAGGAAGGTTTAGCAGGACTATGTGGTATCTGAGATAGGGTTTTAGTTGATATAGGGGGAGAGAATGTCAGTTGGAATCCCTGCCTGATGGTAACAGATGCCAATATAGTTATTTGTGTGGTGGTGGAGGCTTTTAAGTGGCTGCACGTGGTGGTGTGTAGTTGGTGTTGGCAAGCACCGAGAAGGAGTTCTATGTGTTGAGTATCGATTCGCTCAGGTCTCTTTTGTGATAAGGGAACTTTACCTTAGCTTTTGTATGGGAAGGATAAAATGTTTTTGCATGTGTTGGAAAAGTGTGGGATTGATAGTCTTATAAGCATGGTTGTAGTTGTCAAAGCATGTGAATACTCAATGTTGTTGCGGATTTGGGCCGTGTTTAGATAAACGTTTAGTTTGTCAACATGTGTAGCAGAATCTAGGTTTTGGCAATTGTAATGTTTATGGCCAAGGAGATTGTAGTGTCAACTTCAGAAAGTTTGTGTATGGTTAAGTTTCCCTTTTTCTACGAACTATTGTCCATGGAGGTAAGTGTAAAGTAATCATGTTGCATCCATTTAAGATGTAAAGATGTGTCAGAAGTAAAGATGTAACCATAATGATGTATGGGAGGATCATACATGATGTTGTCTTCAGCTTGTTCGTTGTTGTTATTTTCAACTTTAAATACCATATTAGGAGTTGGAGGTGACGACTGCAAAGATATACATTCAACATCGTCAAGAGATGTAAAAGAGACCTATTGAGAATTATTTGATATATTCCCAATTATGATTTGAAGCTAGGTTATTGTTGTTGTTATCCATCTTATGGCAATTTTTAGTGAGTGTGGAGGAGCAATCTCCATTAGACATAAATGTGGTGGGGAAAGACTTTTGTGGTGGCAGTCTATCACTGCATCAATTGAAGATGGTGGTATCGAGAGTCTATACTTGTGCGATGTCTTTCCATTTGTATAGAAGTGATCGAGAAACAATAGCCTACACTTAAACTAGAGTTGGCAATTTTCAACCCGAAAGGACTAAAAAATGTGCAATTTGTTGCAAACATGATGTATTTAATTTGTGAGCATTTGTTATTTATAAGACCCGAATAAGCCAGACTTGGACCAAAATGACTACTTTCGAACATCTAAATCTGAAATCGACTGGATATGACCCGATTGCCAACCCTAATTTAAAAGAGTGTATGTTGGGTCCATGCATACTCAGCACCAGATCGTCACTCTATACAAATACAAAATAATTTATTAAGTAGGTTAAATGTCCTAGAAGGGGTTTAGCAATGGAGTTAGTCTGGGATGAAACATTAATTAACTAGTTTCTGGACACACGATATATGGGAAATGCTTCAAAGTGTGATAACTTTTTTATTATTAGTAATTGTTGTTTCTTATGATCATTTATCGAAAGAAGAAAGGAAACATAGATCGCTTATGTTCTCATGCAGGGCAGTCCTTCTGCAGACCCACACAAGAACCAAGTACGCGCCCAGGAGGGCAGCGGGCACTGTTATGTCCATATTGTATAAAAAAATGTAAGGGGCGGACATATATAATGCATCACCCAATAGCAATGGGTTTTTTTTTCTTTCACTTGCTAACTTAACTTAAAGAGCTACGCTATCACAGGTCAGTTTTTATAGACCCGGTAGCCCACTTGGTTCCGTGGTAACCTGTAAAAAATCTACACTCAGTCATTTTTAATTAATATGAATCTTCTGCGTACCTCGGAAGTCAAAAAGACATTCATGACTCCCAAGCTTCTCTCAACTGCTCTCTGACGTCTAAATCTTTGTTAAAACGAATTTTTTATTACTTGGGTTTTTCCTCGTCATATTCCACACCCCTAAGTTCTCACGGGAGTACAGTACGTCAGTTTTCTAGGTTCCTCTGCAATTCCCTTTCTCTCCCACTGAGCTCCACCACAACTACTTTCGTCGATCCTAGTACAGCACGTCCATTTGCATGAGCTATAACCGATATTCCTATCGAAGTACTGTACCCGATTCCAACATCCTCCACCATTTTTCTTCTCCCTTACCTAACTCCTCCGCAACACCTCCGTCGACCACATTCGTACAATATTAGACGTAGTACGAGACGTACAGTACTTGACATTCAATACGAGACGTATGGTACGATAAAGTCAGTACGTGACGTGCATAATATACACTACTAGACATAGAGACGTACATTACGAGAAAGTACAGTACGTGACGTGCATAATATACAGTACTAGACGTATAGTACGAAACATACACTACTAGACGTAGAGTACTAGAAAGTACAATACTAATAACCACATTCTTGCTTACTTGTTAGTACCGTACTTCTTGTACAATGTGTCTATTAGTGTTGTACTTCTTATACAAAATTTTGTCATAAACTACATTTTGAATGTGTGCAAAACATGGTTGTTGATATTATACTTCATGTACAATGTGGTTGAAAGTATTCTACTTCTTGTACACAATTTTGACAAAATCCTACATTTTGAATGTATATTTATGCAGGCAATAGAACTTTTTGAAAAAAAAGAAGGGAATTAGAAACAAAAAAAAAATCCAAGTATTTTTCGTAATCTATAGTGGGTTGGAATATCATAGATTGGTAGATATATGCAATTTGCATGACTTTTGCACGGAGTGGACAAAATATATGTGTTTTACATGTGTTTTGCATTCTTTTACATGAGTAATAGTATCAAAAATCAGCTGCAGGCTGGGACATAGTAAAATTCACGTATTCCCGAGTTCTAATTAGGCCAGCGGTGGATCAGCAATTACGCTAGAATTTTTCTAACTTATAGGCCTAAAAATTTGCAAAACGACCCCCCTCCCCCTCAGCCGCACCGCTCCACAAGCAGGTCCCTGACTCTAATGGAACCCCACATATCGCCGCATTGCAATCCGTCCAAAGATGAGGAAATCATCAGCTACAATTCACTGTCGGTCGCCTGATCGTCACATCGACAACCGATATGGAGAAGAAACCGCGTCCACAGGATATAACTTCGGAGATTGAGATTCCATTTTCAGATGAGGAAAAGGGTCGTTCCCCTAAACTATAAAAATTTACCATAAAGAAGAAGAATAACAGAAAGGTAATGGGAAAGGAAGAAGTTCCAACTTTGCAAAGTAGTTGTTCTTAGTACATGAGAAGGCACGGCTGGTACAGGTAGTAGAGTGAGGGATTTTTCCCAAGTCCTACCAACCGAATAACAGAATTACTATCGCCTAAACTACCACCACTAATGAACAAAAAAATAAACAAGCCACTTGTAAACCTCGCCATCGTTTCAAGCATCGTGGTCCTGTGCAATTGGGTAAACAATTGCTTGCTACAGGACACGTTCACACGGAAATAGAGGAACCAAGAGTCAAGGAGGAGGTAGAGGAAAAGGTGTAATTTAGCCGTATAGTTGGGGAAGGAAGGTGGCTTCACCTTTTAGCATTCATGTTTGGCTCCTGCTATATAAGGAACACCCCCACCCCCTCTTTTGAGCAGAGAGCTACCACCACCGCCACCACCACCAAAAGGCCAATCACCCAGGTGAGGTTGAGCGTTCCCGTTTTCCCCCACACCACCACCACCACCTAATCCAATCTTCATCTTCTTCCCTTCAGAACTTCTCCCAATTTCACCAGATCACCAGCTCTCTGTGATCTCTCGAGTTCCCTTCTTCCCCTGAGAAAAAGAACAGAAACCAGAAGACAGAAGCGCAACTGGCTCTTGAGGGTTTCAGACACCAGAAGGCGAAAAAACAGAGGAATAATTCCTTCAGCGTTAGCTGCGTTCTTGCTTCTGGGTTTTATTTGTTTTTTTAGGAGGAAAATTTCAGATAAGAGACCCAGATCCTTTTTCTGCATCTGGATTCTCGGATTGTCCTTTAAATTTAATTTGTAGCATTAACTATTAGCTCATTTAACGAGAGGAACCTGCCTTTTTCCCGGTTCCCTCTGGTTTAACGTGCTAGATTATTTGTGTTTTTTTATCTCTGTTTAAATTCTTGTTAACAGGAAAAGGCTGCCTCTTTTTCGGCAAAGCCTCTTCAGTGATACTCATAGCAATAGTAGATCCTACCAAACCCCAAACTTGTGCTCTTTGTTTTTGTTCAAGAGCAGACTTGGGTTCTTCATTTGCTTCTCTACCCACCGCCTACCCATTCTCGCCTAAAGACCTACTGTCTAATTTAGCCTGTAACTTGTTTCTTTTTGTATTATCTGTAAAAAAGGAATCATGGCAACTGCTATCAATTTATACAATAGCATGCCACTCTCCTCTGATCCCTTCGGTGGGGAGCTTATGAAAGCACTTGAACCTTTTATTAAAAGTGCTTCCACCTCCCCTTCTGCTCCTGCCTTCCCTTCTTCTGCTGTCTCTGATTTTTCATCCTCCTATTCACTTCTTCCTTCCATTTCTTCCTCCCCCTCCACCTCCAATTCTTTTTCCCATTCTGCTTCTTCTACTACTAAGCAACCATGCTGCATGGATTATTATTGTTCACCCTCTACTTCATCACCATACGTGATTTCTCCTGGATACCTTACAGAAGCATGCACGAACAGTCAATTTAGTGGTTTTAACATATCCACAGAGCTGCCGACTGAGATAACTCAACTTAACTCGGCGCATTTTGAGCAGATCCAGTCACAAATCCAGTTTCAGCAGAACAGCAACATGATCACAACCCCAATTTACAACCAAGAAATAATGCACATGCAGTACCAGCCAGAGATGATACAGAGAAGCAATCCCTTCCTTGCCCCAAGAGGAGTGCCTATGAAGCATCAAACCTCCTCACCGCCACAGCCAAAGACCACGAAACTCTACCGCGGTGTTCGACAAAGGCACTGGGGTAAGTGGGTGGCAGAGATCCGCCTTCCCAGGAACCGTACCAGGCTCTGGCTCGGAACATTTGACTCTGCAGAAGAGGCTGCCCTAGCCTATGACAGTGCTGCCTTCAAGCTCCGTGGTGACAATGCAAGGCTTAACTTCCCCAACTACAAGAGAGGCAGGGCTCACTTGGCTCGTGGTGCACTTCCAACCTCTATTGATGCCAAGTTACAAGCAATTTGTGACAGCTTGAAGAAGCCACTGAAAGAAGAAGACAAATCGCCCACCTCCACCTCTGCCCTACAGGACGCTGAGCAGCAGCTTTCACAGGAAGATCCTTCCTTTGCAGCTAGAGTTGCCAAAGATGAAGCCAGCCTTTCCAGCCTGGAGGAATTCAGTGCTGATATGTTTCTTGGTGGCCTAGAGAGCAGAGGAGAGTCAGCCGGATCATCCCCAGTGTCAGACATGAGTTGCTTGAACTTCCCGGACTATGATGATTCTACAAACTTCCTTCTTCCCTCATGTCTTTCATGGGAGATTGACTTGGACTCAATTCTTGCTACCCAATAGCAAAAGTTGTAATTGAATATAAAATTTCTCAACATCCTCTAGAGTTACTTCATACCACTGTGGGCTCTGCAACTCGATTTTTTTTGTAGTTGCAGACCTTCAATGGAAGATCAAGTTTGCTGCCTGATACGAGAAGAATTCTTGCTGATTATGTCAGCAGCAAGAGAGGATACATCAGTAGGATAGCAGGAATTTTAGATGTTGAGGGGTTGTTAACGGTTGTAGTTTTTGTTGGTGGTTGATGCTTTTTTTTCAAATCGTCCACCTTCTTGTTAGTTCGTATTTTGTAATGAAAGTTGCATTAGATTAAACATATTTGTCACACTAAATCATCCAGATATCAATTTATCACTATTAAACAGAAATCCAAGGCCTTATCAATTTATCACTATTAAACAGAAATCCAAGGCCTAAACTCTCAATTGGGTACAAGTCTACAACAATATAGTTAAAAAACAAAACCATATCTCAGTAATCTGTAATGAATTAATACTTGGTAATGATGCAACTACCAGTTCTTGCTACTGATAATAGAATACTTGGAGATTGCTAGCGCTTTTTCCTGGGTGCAAGGCATTGTCAAAATAAGCCCATTGCGTCATTTGTGAGTTGTTCGTCTTCCGTTTAAGAACTTGTACTGAAATGGTTGTGTTTGTGAAAACTGTCATGAGAGATAATAGGAATTCGAACAAAAATAACTAGCCATATAGCCGTAAGACATGAACTTGATAAATTTTTGGAAGGCCGACTTTTGACAGATCATTAGGGAATGGAAAAGAGCAACCACGTGTCAAAATAAGTTTCAAGGAACCGATCCACTCTTGTTAAGCCTCAGATAAAAAAATCAACGGACAAAAAAAACATCCTCTACTAACATGAGGTCTTAAACAGTTGGGGAATTCAGTCATAGACAGGTAAATTAAATGAAAAGAATTACAAAGTTTATCTATCGGTGGAGATAGCAACTGATTGATTTTTGAACTATTCCGAAACGTTACAGGTTATGTTCTTAAAAGTTGATTATAGGCTCCAGAAAGTCAATTTATGTTCATACCAAGATAAGTTCATATGTTTACCTTGAAGAGGCTGCTCCTTGATATATAATGTTTATATTATTCGAGAAATCATTACTTTCTAACTACTACGACAGCAGATCTAGAATATTAAGATCTTTTGCAAGATTTTTAATGGTTTTCTTATGTGCTTCGCGTAGCTACTTCAAGAAGTTTAGCCGCATTCTTTCTGGCGACATTCGAGCATATCTGAATTTCAACGATTATAGTGAGTGGCCTGAGGAAAATAGTTAAGGCATAAACATGTGTTTCCCTTACTAAAAGCAGCGATTTTCTATCATGTGGTACTTCTGAAACTATGATTTAATTCAACAGAGGCTTGGGGATGACACCTTTTCTTCCCTTTCTTGCCAATGGATAAAGATGTGACGTTTGACGCTATGGTATTCGCATCACTAAATTAACAAAAACAGTTACTTCAGTGCCTAATGTTGGAACTCCATTCACAGGCGCTAGCATCCTTTCTTCCTGTAATAAAGGGTAATTTGACTGCATTTTACCAGACTAAAAGAAACTTGTACTTGCCAACTTGGGGATAGGTTGAAATCTTCAACATTCATTTCCGAGCATAAACCTGTAAACAATGCAACAATCTGACTGAGCAGCAATGCAAATAATCACCATAACTATCCTTGGAAGCCAACAGTAATAAGATTTCTTAAGTACGCTGGTTCTTTACAAGGCATTACCCATCTGAGTTTTCTCAAAAGTTATTTATAAAATAAAGTTCAGTTTTACAAAAAAAAATCACAATCTAGAAACTGTTGAATAAATTTATACATCTGAACAAGAAGACTGCAATAAACCAGACCTTCATAATTAAATTTTTCATAAATATAAAAATCTGAGATGGCATAAAACACCATTTCAAACAATTATTTAAATATATGTTTCTCCATTTTTCTTACAAGAAAGAGAAAGTGTTACCATACAGAAACATCAGAGAAGATAGCTTTATAAATGCTAAATTTCCGCATCTCTAGATTGGAGGTCCCAAAGCCTCCCCTTCTTTGCAGTCACTGGAAAATATAGATTGCAAGATTATGATGGAAATAACAAACCCGAATCTTTGGATTGGAACAGAAGCATTCCACAATGTCCAGTTGACTGGTCGCCTCAGTGGTTCAAAGTACATTAAGCACTAGAATTGAATTGAACTAGTCAAGGCAACAATCTACAGGCTATGCTTCTATTGAATCTATTGCTTGATAGCTAGGAGACGCTAACTGTGAGAGTAACTATTATCTAGAAGGTAAATTCTCCCTCGTGTGGATGGAAAGTAACCACACAAAGGATTAGGAATTTAGTGGACAATACAGATTCTCAAATCATAGAGGGGCAGAGAAATATAAAAGAACAAATACCAATGAATTAAGCGTCAATCAAGTAAGTGACAGCCAACGCATCTTTGAAGTCATATTAGGTAGCACAGAGACTTTCTCAGGGCTCCAGTGAAGGCACACCTAGGTCATACCACGAATCATATTAGATAGGCCGATTTGGGTATTCAATCACGTCCAGACGTGCCTCACTTATGTGATGAATGGAAAATTTACAAAAGTGGCACCTTTCGACCATTCTTTCATTGCTAGGGACGAGAGAATAAGATCATAACTTCCCATAAATGAGCCACTTCTCCATAGCCGACATTTGAAATCAAAGGGGCAATTCAAAATTGTCATGTAACCCCACAAACAAGTACTGTTTCATTTCACATTGACATGGGAGGGCAATTATTTCACATTGTCAATCTTTCACCACGAATAATGTGGGGTTTGAACCTTATAATGCCCTCACGCCCTATATTATTTCCACATTTATTACATATCACTTGTTGCTCAGTACCAGGGATCTGTGGGGCAATGATCTCAAACAGGATCTAAACTTTTCTAACAGCCTAGATCCTTCCCCCTAGCGACTTGGGCAGCTCTTCCATCACATTCACCATTTTTACGTCCTGGATAATGCGGAAAAAGGTCTTGTATTATTCGATGATAAAAGAATATACAAGAGTCTCTATATAATACACAAAAGAACCACAGGGTCTAGAGATAACCCATGTGGGATAAAATATAAGTGTAAAGGAAAAGAAAAATAGAAAATAGACTAAGTGTAAAAGAGAAAAACACAACAAAGTCTATCTACTAATACTCCCCCTCAAGCTGGAGCATAGATGTCAATCATGCCCAGCTTGGATGTCATATCAGTGAAGCGCTTCTTCGGAAGAATCTTTGTGAAGATATCAGCAATCTGCTCATCAGTATGAATGTAAGGGGTAGAAATCTGACCAGATAGAACCGCCTCACGAACAAAGTGACAGTCCACTTCAATATGCTTCGTGCGCTCATGGAAGGTAGGGTTGCTAGCAATGGAAGTGGCTGCTTTATTATCACAGAACATAGGAATGGGCGCCAAGTCTGAAAAACCAAAATCTGTCAGAAGGCTTCGAATCCAGAAGAGCTCGCAGGTAGTATGTGCCATGGCGCGATATTCAGCTTCAGCACTAGAGCGGGCAACCACAGCCTGTTTTTTGCTCCTCCATGTGACTAAATTGCCCCCAACAAAAGTACAGTATCCAGAAGTGGAGCGGCGATCAACCTTGCTCCCAGCATAATCAGAATCTGAGTAGCCCAATATCTTACAGTGCCCATGTTTTTTGTAGAGAAGCCCTTTTCCAGGAGAGTTCTTCAAATAGCGCAGAATATGGCAAACAACATCCCAATGACATTGTCGGGGTTTGTCAAGGTAGCGACTAACCAATCCGACAGCAGTAGTAATGTCAGCTCGTGTGACTGTGAGGTAGATAAGCTTCCCGACCATTCATCTGTACTGATGAGTGTCAGGATATGCAGGAGAGGCTTGATCATCCCAATCAATGTTAGGATCAAGAGGGGTGCTAGCAGGCTTAGCACCTAGGAGTCCAGTCTCAGATAACAAGTCCAGAACATACTTCCGCTGAGAAAGACACAGTCCTGCAAAAGAGCGAGAGGCCTCTATCCCAAGAAAGTAGCGTAAAGAACCGAGGTCTTTAGTAACAAAGTGCTTTTCAAGATACCGCTTAGTTGCCTGAATACCTGCTGCATCACTCCCAGAGAGTATAATATCATCAACATACACAATAAGAATAATAATGCCAGCTGTGGATTGTTTAACAAAAACAGAGTGGTCCGACTGAGAGCGGCGAAAAGAATAATCCTGGAGAATAGTGCTAAGTTTGTCAAACCACGCACGTGGACTCTGTTTGAGGCCATAGATAGCTTTTTATAAACGACAGACTTTAGATGGCTCCCCCTCACAGATAAAGCCGGGGGGCTGAGACATGTAGACTTCTTCATGTAGATCGCCATAGAGAAAGGCATTTCTCACATCGAGCTGGTATAACGGCCAATCAGAATTAACAGCAACAGAGATCAGAATCCTTACAGAATTAAGTCGTGCCACAGGAGAGAAGGTTTCAAAATAGTCAACCCCATAGGTCTGAGTGTGTCCTTTAGCAACCAGTCTGGCTTTCAGGCGCTCGACCGTACCATCAGGCTGATATTTCACTGTGAATACCCAGCGACACCCAACTGGCGAGCAATCAGTAGGAGGATCAACAAGAGTCCAAGTATGACGATCAGTAAGAGCCGTCATTTCTTCTTCCATTGCCTGACGCCATGCTGGGATTTTAAGAGCCTGAGCAGCAGTCTTAGGGACAGAAATAGCAGACAGAGCAGCAGTAAAGTTGGCAAAATTAGAATTCAAATGAACAGACGTACAAAAATTCTCAATTGGATGTTTTGTACAAGCATGTGTCCCCTTTCTCAGACTAATGGGAACATCAAGGTCAGAAAATACCTGCGGAGGTGGCTGATCTGGCGCAGAGGACGTGGACGATGGAGAGGCCATAGAGGGAGCTGTTGGCTTTGGTCTTCTGTGATAAACCTGCAGAAGGGGCTTCTCACTTGTAGATACAGGAGCAGGGCTATCATACTCATCATCCACCATAGGTAAGGGCGTATCAGTCAACAAATCAGACGTAAGAGCAGAACCCTCCGAAGAGAAAAATGGCATGTGTTCAAAGAATACCACATCCGCAGATACAAGCCATTTATGTGAAACAGGATCATAACACCGATATCCTTTCTGAGTGCGGGAATAGCCCAAAAAAACACACTTGGTGGCCTTGGGATCTAATTTAGTAAGACCAGGTCTAAGGTTCTTCACAAAGCATGTGCTCCCAAAAATACGCGGTGGTACAGCAAACAGTGGTAGATCAGGGAAAAGAATTTGAAAAGGGATTTTATTGTGAAGTACAGAGGAAGGCATGCGGTTTATGTGATAGCAAGCAGTGGAGATTGCCTCAGGCCAGAATTTGTGAGGAACATGGTAGTGAAAGAGAAGTGTGCGGGCGACCTCAAGGAGATGGCGATTCTTACGCTCAGCGACACCGTTTTGTTGTGGGGTATAAGCACAGGAAGTCTGGTGAATGGTGCCCTGACGTTTACAAAAAGACTGAATAGAAATTTGCACAAATTCCAAGGCATTGTCTGTGCGAAAAATCTTGATGGGCTTAGCAAATTGAGTCCGAATTTCCGCAAAAAACTCAGAATTTTTTTCAACTACAGTAGATCTGTCTTTCAGTAAAAATAACCATGTGGTTATGGAAAAATCATCAATAAAACTTAAGAAATATTTGAATCCAGAATCGCTAGGCACAGAACATGGTCCCCAAATGTCAGCATGCACAATGTCAAAAGGGGCTTTAGAGCCAATACAAAATTTTGCAGAAAAAGTAGAACGGTGTTGTTTGCCCAATTGACATGTTTCACAATAAAATCTAGTGCTAGCAACAGTCGGTAGTAAAGCCTTCAACTTCTCAGCAGACGGGAGGCCCAGACGGTAATGCCACTGAATATCAGGAACTGTAGATGTCAGGAAAGCAGCTGGCTTCGGCTCGTCCAAATAGTATAATCCATCCGGTCCCTCATGGCCTGAACCAATCGTCGTCCTCGTATGCAGATCCTGAAACAGAACACCATCCGGGTCAAATGTAATAGCACAACGAAGACTTTTTACCAGTTTACTGACAGATAGTAAATTCAGAGGAAATTTGGGCACATATAGCACAGACTGCAGAGGTAGAGTACTAGTAGAAGTGATATCTCCAATGCCACAAACAGGAGATTTGGAACCATCAGCAACTGTCACAGGCGGTATAAGAGAAGTCTTGCGCAGAGTAGAAAATAAATTAGCAGTACTAGAGATATGTGCAGTCGCACCAGAGTCGATCACCCAAGGGCTTTTACCAGTCGTCGTCAGGAGAGCAGCGCCATTCTCAGGAGAGTCCGCAGAAGTAGAGGCAAGGCGGGCTTGAAGCAGTTTCTCAAACTCGGAGCGAATCCAATCAGCAGTAGGGTCAGAGGCAGCAGAGGTAGATGCAGGTTGTTCAGTGGTAACCTGGTTCGCCCAGTCAGGTTTACCATATTTTATCCAGCAGCGGTCTTCATTGTGATTAGTACGCTTGCAGTGAGTGCAGTAGCGGGGCTCCCCTGACTCCGAGCCAGAACCACGTCCAGGTGCAGAAGAGCGGCCACCACGACCACGGCCACGACCTCGGCCACGACCATGAAAGGAATCCGCAGAACGGACAGCAAGTGATGTTCCATCAAAAGTAGAGAGTGTCAAAGAAGGAAGACGCTGGACCCGCTTGAGGACGTCCCGAAGAGTAGGTAACGGGTCACTGGAGAGGATCTGATCCACAACCCCAGCAAACAAAGTAGGAAGGCCAGCCAGGAACTGAACAAGCATGAGCTCATTCCGCTGACAATGTAGTTCTTCAAGATTCACAGTCAGAGGATGATAAACTTGAAACTCATCCCACAGAGCACAGCACGAGTTGTAATAGTCTTCCACAGAGTCAGATGTCGAGAAGTCTTGTTTCGCAAGCTTCTCGAAAATTTCAAACACCTTCTTGGGGTTGTGTTGATGAGAGTAAACATGGGATAGGTGATCCCACATTTCCTTAGCAGTCTGAAGGCGAAGCAAAGAGTGGTTGATCTTAGCATCAACGCTGTTGACCAGCCAGGCCATAACCCCATAATCCTCCTTGGACCAGAGATCATAAGCTTGCTTAGTCGTGTCATCAGCAGTAGCAGCAGGTACAGCAGGACCCTTGGTAGTCAGGTGCGAGTGGCGCCCGTGTGCTTTCACGTAGAGTTCGAATGAAGCAGCCCATAGGTGATCGTTGGAGCCATCCAACTTAACAGAAGTAACACACAAAGACCGTGGTAAATCTGAAGTCGCCATGAGAGTAGAAGCAGACAGTCAGCAGCACGAGCGCAGGGCAGACAGTAGAATCAGTAGGCAGCAGGAAGTGTCCAACACATGGACCAGCAGCAGCAGATAGGAGATCCGATCATGGACCTCAGAAACCCTCACGGGGCAGAGATAAAGAAGTAGAACCTACGCCAACATGGAGAAACAATTACTCCACCATGTGGCGCAGGCAGGCAGATCCGGATGTAGCGTTTAGACCCTCAACGTGCCAGAACTGGAAAGTGTCGGGGCTGTACGTAACGGATTTAGAAAATGAACGGAGACCGAAAAGGGAACTTGTGGTTGTCTAGGCCACAAGGATAGAGATGGTGAGGATGTGGGGGTGTGGTGGAGGGTTGTGGGTGGTGTAGGGGCCGGGAAATTGGTGGTGGTGGTGGTTGTTGGTGGCAGACAGCAAAAACTGTAGCGCCGTGGTACTGTAGCAGCCGCGGTACTGTAGCAGCGGGAAGAAAGGAGATGGGGCGGTGGGCAGGGAAAGAGAAGAGAAGGGCTGCGGTGGTGGTAGGGTAAGGAAGGAAGGGAGGAGGAGGAAGAAGGACGGCGGCGGCAGGGAGAAAACCGCAGGGGGGGGGGGGCGGCGGCGGTGTGGTGGTTGACGGCACAGGGGTAGGTTAGGGTAAGGAGGGGGGGGAAAGAATTAGGGTGGATCTTGTTGCTCTGATACCATCTGGATAATGCGGAAAAAGGTCTTGTATTATTCGATGATAAAAGAATATACAAGAGTCTCTATATAATACACAAAAGAACCACAGGGTCTAGAGATAACCCATGTGGGATAAAACATAAGTGTAAAGGAAAAGAAAAATAGAAAATAGACTAAGTGTAAAAGAGAAAAACACAGCAAAGTCTATCTACTAATATACGTGAGTGCCAAGATGCAATCTCCTGCACATTTAAAATTACACAATAGTTATGACCCCAAGATGCTGAACAAATCATCAAAAGAATGAAAAATAACAAAAAAATTATGCAACAATGATATCTTTTTTTGTCACCAATGCAAAAATGTTATCAAACTTTATTATATCACTTCATATTTTCAAATTCTTATTTCCATTATTACTTTTAGGTCTAAATTATGTATTAAAAAGGTTCTAAATATATAAATTTCATTTCAAGGTGTGATCATACCAAAGCTAATGCATCTAATATCACCAAGACTTTGCAATTGAACTGAGTGTTCTTGGGCAAGAGTGACACTAGGATGTGTGACATTTGCACAGTCCTCGTGTTACACTCCTTTTAAAGATTGTGATCATACAAAAACCAACGCATTGAATCCCATCAAAACTCAATACTTAAGCTTGATTGGGTAAGAGTAGTAGTAGCATGCATGACCTACTAGGAACTCCTTGTGTTGTATGCCTGTCTTTGAAGATAGTAGATACATGATCAAACAAGTAAATCGACGGGTTTGTATTAAGAAGTTGACATGCAAAAGATGTAGAGAGATTAGAGACAAGGTACAAACTTGTGGTATAGGTATATTGATAAACAAAGAATGGGTGTAGGAATTGATGGTTGATAAGATTTTGAGGGGTGATGATGTCAAGATTACAATGTTGGATGATAGAATCATGGAAATAAAGCTCATTCTTAGAGGTTTTTGTTGATAAGATGTGGATGGGTGATGTTGTCAAGATTACAAGGACGGGTGAAACAATAAATATGATTACACAATATCTTTACGAATATTTTGAAATTGAAGACATATAGTTGTCAAGGTGCCCAGTCTTGGCACCATGCCGCCTTGATGCTTTTTCAAGAATGAATTTGTTGTAAGGAGCAGTAGCCATAATTCTTATTATTGATAAGAGCCAGACCTCTTAATGTAAAACTACATCTATTTAAAAATAAACTAGGCAATGACTAAAATGATAATTCTCATTCATAAATTGTGTCTCTACATGGATGCCCATAGAGCCTTTATATAGGCTTTTAAAAGAAAGATTAAACACACAATAGCCAATGTGGGACTAAAACCACATGACTTTACAAAAACCCATAAGAAGAGAAAAGACATAATAAAATAAAACATGCCAATAAAGCCTAACTAATGGCACGATGACGCCTAAGCTCATAAGTGTGTAAAGGTGGGGCTTGTCCTACATCAACTCCCCTCGGATGCAAAAGACTCGACTCCGTCGAGTCAGTACTGAGGTAGAGCTCCGGAAGATCTGCATCAACGCGGAGAAACTCCTCCTCAGTGATCCATGTGGCGTCTGCGGAAGAATGACCTCTCCAACGAACCAAGAAATGGCGTACAATGCCCTGGCTGGTGAGGATGGTCTGGTCGTCCAAAACGGCGTCGATGCGCTCGGGCGGCTGTTGAGGAAGTCGAGGCAGAGGTGGTAACGCTGCTGACGGCAGTGAACCACGGTGACGGTCTGACAAAGCTGCTACTGGTGGTGGAGGAGGCTCGACTGTACCACGATAAGGAGAAAGATCCTCCACATTGAATATTGCACTAATGCCCCAATCTGCTGGCAAATCCAATACATAGGCATTGGGTCCATGTCGACTAAGTATTTGGAAAGGTCCTGACGCTCTGGCATGAAGTTTTTTGAAAGAATTTTTGGGGTAGTGTTCAGGGCGGACACGTACTAACACATAATCTCCCACATTATATTCTTGAAACCTACGAAGTGCATCTGTAGAAAGCTTATAGTTTTCATAAGACAAAGTAAGTTTTTGGTGAATCTCGGCATGCAAATCATGAATGTACTGGGTAAAGATCTCAGCAGTGTGGGAAGTGCAGTCATTAGTGGACATATGTACAAGATCTATAGGCTGGCGGGGTTTGTATCCATTAACAACTTCAAAGGACTCTTTCTTGTGGAACGATTTACAGAGTTGTTGTAAGCAAATTCAGCCGTAGGTAACAATAAGTCCCAATTGCCTAGGTGCTCACCAACAAGACATCGCAGAAGGTTACCCAAGCTCTTGTTAACCACCTCAGTTTGACCATCAGTTTGAGGGTGAAAGGCAGAAGAGAATTTGAGGTTGGTACCAAAGATTTTCCACAAGGTCTTCCAAAAGTAGCTAACAAACTTTACATCACGGTCGGAGACTATGGAGGAAGGAAGTCCATGTAGTTTGACTACCTCATTGAAGAAAAGGTGGGCGATACGAGAGGCATCAGAAGTCTTACTATAGGCAATGAAGTGGACCATTTTCAAAAAATGATCAACAACGACGAACACAGAGTCATGGCCACGGGAAGTGCGAGGAAGACCTAAAATAAAATCCATACTTAGGTCCTTCCAAGGCTCATGTGGAATAGGGAGAGGAGTGTAAAGACCCGTATTTTGTCTTTCGGTTTTGGCCAATTGACAAGTACGACACAGAGACACGATGCGATCCACATCACGACGTAAGGAAGGCCAATAAAATATGTCTATCACTAGAGTGGTGGTCTTATCCCTACCGAAATGGCCAATGAGGCCACCAGCATGTAATTCCCAAACGAGAAAATCTCGAACTGAAGTAGAAGGGATACACAACTGCGTGCCATGAAAAAGAAATCCATCACGTAGGCTAAAATCAGAAGCATGGCCAGGTGTGCTACCAAGAAGTTCAGAATGAATAGTCGCAAAATCAGGACAAGTGGTGTGACGTCCCCAAATTTTGGCTTCTCCAAACCCTATTGGGAATGAGAGGTCAGAATCCGAGAACATCATCCAATCATATCAGAAAGTGATGCGGAAGCATATGCGCACACATGAACATACAACCATAACATTCTCAACATTCAACATGTAAATTTATACAATACGAATTATTACACAATGATTTACAGTTACATATTGACTGAAGATTCTACAGTCTAAGAACATGTATGCTAAACTAGGATCTACACAATAGGTACAACCTGTGCAACTTGCTCACATCCTATTCTTTTATCCCATTCTAGCTCTGGACCTAGAAAATACGAGAAACAAAAACATCAACAAAAGTTGGTACGTGGAATTAAAGAGCTATACTATGCTGGCATATTGAAAATACTAGAAAAAGAAGAAAGAGAGAAAGAAACATTATTTAATGGCAGAAAATCAAGTAAACTCAAGTTATTAATCATATTTCAATGGACATGTATTACTATGGTGGACTTAGCACAAACATAAATATTGGGCCCTATCCCTGCGTACCTTGTACCATTAGGGATCTCCCCGCGTACCTTGTACCATTAGGGAGGTGCTAGTCAATATTAATACTTTCCCTCTCTAATACGGAGATTAATGAACCATCAGTAACTACATTCCATTTTCTTTCCTTAGTATTCTTATTGTTCAAGGCAGAAATGACAATACATATAGATTTACATCCAACAATGTATTTCAAGTACAAACAAGCAAGTACATATATTTAACATCCAGCAAATCTAGTCATATAATTATATCCACGTACCTGAGTTCAGATATTCCTCACATATCCATGATCATCTAGATAATCTGGTCAACACCTGATTTAAAGAAATTAATCATCATTAATATATGTACACCATATTCTTGGTATTTTAGGTCCAAATTAGGGTTTTACACCAAAACTAGGTTCAACTGATCTTAAATATGTCTCTGGTATTTTTATAGAGATCCATATGTCATTCTAAGGGTCTGGTACGATTTTTATATGTTTCTAATAACTGGTCTATTTTCTAGAATTAAAATGAGGTTACAAACAAGGAATTGGATTTTAATGAGAAAAGACCTAAAATTTCTCAATAATATTAAGATCGGAGTCCACATTTAATTTCCAGATGATTTTAGAGTTCAAACTTATTTTTCTCAGATTTAACCTCGACCATTTTCTAATTATATCATTTAAATGAAGCATTCTCATCTAAATTAAATATCATCAATTTTAGTTCATCAAAGGTCTGATCTAAGGATCCAGTAATGTACATGGCATTTTTCTGAGTCTAAGAGTATTTTTGGATAATTTATAGGCCAAGGGAGATATTTATAACCAATTGTGCAAGATTATGTCTATTTCTGATAATTAATAAATTCTTTATCTTTTAAAGGGCTTGGGTCGGCCGGTTCATCCGGTTTGGACCCGATTCAGGCTGAATAGGACTCGACCCGCCTCTCCTAGCTTGGACCAGGTTTAGTCGATGCCCCTCTCCCTTCTCGCGATCTGCTGTGTGCGCCCCGACCTGGGCATGAAACCGCCGCCGTCGTTGCCTCCCCCTGGATGAGCGATCACAGTGGATCCTTCCTCCTCGGAATTTCACAACCGCAAACATGACCGCAACTGGTGTCGAGCCGTGGTGCTGAAGCCTCTCCCTATTCTGCACGGCACCGCTGAAGCTGCGCTTGCCGGTGAGGATCCCAAAAGCTCTGGGACTCCTTATCACTGATTCTGCCCCGAATCTCCAGCGCCGCCACGACACCTCAAAACCACGACAGAGAATCCTCCTCGCACCCTGCTCCATGTCCCCCCTCACTAGTCACAGATTTGTGCCCGCAGCTTCCTTTCTGCTCTGAAGATCCTCGTCTACGAGCCGCAGGTGGTGGCTGCCGGAGCTGGGGCTCACCATTCACAGCTGCTACTGCGGTGGTGAAAGGGGGTTCTCCTCCCTGTCTTGGTCTGCCTGAGGTCGTCGTCCTCATCCCAACGGGGGTCTCGGCGCACATCCTCCTCCATGTGAGTCTGTGCTAGCACCTCCAGAGTTGCCGCCTTCACTTATGTTGCATCGGCGTGGCTCGACAACAAGAAAACGGACCTCTGCAGGTCCAGATCTGGAGAGCGCTCTTGGGTTGGGTGCCTCCAACAGCTCCGGATTTCTTCTTGGAACCCGTCCTTCACCTTCAATCTTGCACGGAACCGTGGCTAGAAAAGATAGGGAGAGTGGGGGGCTGCGTCAAGTGAGAGTCTGTTAAATGACCTGTTTTGGCAGATCTAGTGTCCCTCTTACAGTCACAGGTTGAGGCAGTCAAAGCCCAACGCCACATATGGCCAACAATTCCGAAAGATGTGGGGTTGAAGACGGAGCCTATTACATTAGATCATTCTCGAGTGAATCTGTGGCATACTTGAGCAGGCTGCGACTGTATGATGGGACATTTATTGAGACCTCCATCCTAAGTTCAACTGTATTCCAAAAATTCACATTGTTAACTAAAATCTAAATCATCTTTTTGACTTCTAACTTCCATATCTCATAGAAGGAAACTTTAAATAATATGGAATTCTAAACCTAGGTCCAATACCACTAAATGGAGTTTCTGACCATTATTGAGATCAAACAATCATTAGTAACATCTCAATTTAATTCCTCAAATGGTCTCATATAACTCTATAAACCTCATTAATCATCAAAAATTGATGTAACACGTTCACTCTCATTATCCCGATCATTATACATCCCAATATTCATAAGTCAACCATCTAAATTCATGTATTCTCTAATTCATAGAAGAAGTCATGAGTACTCTAAAGTGGTACATATATAAAGATGTTGAACTCATGCTACACATCAATTATCATCTAAAATCAACATCACAAGCCCGACTTATTTAATTTGATTCTATAATACTTCATACTCCATCACTATCTATTTTATTTTAGGTTTGTCTTCAAGAACTATATTGGGTATGAAAACCCTAAAATCCAGGGTCATCACATTCACTCCACCTTATATGGAATTTCATCCTCGAAATTCAACTAATCTCATCCTTAAGAGGCTATTTAGGAGTTCAACTTCATATACATCATCATTGCTTAGTTTCTAAGACCACCATAGTTATATGCACTCTAAGTTGTCAGCTTAGGGTCTAGAGATTCTTGGGTGTGTCCACACTACCATATATATGTGGAAGCATCACTTAAAGTCTTAGCCATAACATGGCATTATGATATCTTAGGATTACATCACCCCTAAGGATGCATGTTTTGTTCATACTTTTAAAGTTCAAGAGGAATTCATTTATATTCCATGGTATTCTGATCGTTCAAATCTAACATCATTAACATCTTTACAATGATTTTAGGATTAGAGGAGACTTATCTTCATCCTTGATATTAGGTTTTTTTTTCTACATAAGAAGGGCTTACGTAACATGCTTGACCATTAGGGTTTCACCCTATGGTGTGATATTCATACCCAACTTAGAAGCATACATTGAGAAGGATCAAAGTTACGAACTATATTTCTGATCATATATCATATGATCCAAAAATATTTTTATATCAAGTTCATGAGTTCAACTTTTTATGTCTTGCATGTATTATGTGAAGGGAAAGAAAAAGAATATACTAAGTTTATCCCATGATCTCAGCATCATATCTTTCGTATTTCATATGAAGGGGAAGAGAATATTTTAAAGTCAAACTTATCATGATTTCAATCTTTGGTACTACATGTATGCTATAGGGGGGAATATAGAATAGGTCAAGCTTATACAAGTGACTCCTCATATATAAATCATCTACATAGCTCAAGTGAGGTTTCTATCATCATATATTAAGAAAGAGAAGAAGAAGGGAGAACATGTATTTTGAGTATCTTTTGCACAAAGCATCATACTCTCGTAACTAGAGTTCATATATTACCTCACTTGCAACTAATGATGAGATTCTCAAAATATGTCACTCTAGCTAGGACCTAACTCAGCCAAAGGATTGACTTTATCATATGGGTCATCTACCCATCCTTTTATTTTACCCAATTCTCACATATAGATTTGAATCATGCATAAGGACTCAACTCAACACTCGAGAGTAATCTAGTGTAGGATTTTTTTTTTAACACATATCTCATATATTGGAGGCTAGGTCCTATGACCTTCTCCCTGTGGGTCTTACTCTCTCTAGAGTTCACCACATATCTCATCCTACCACTAGACATCCTCCTTGTATAAGAGCTTGAGGCTCATGCACACTCATCTCTATCTTAACTTAGCTTATATGAAGTAGGAAAAGGGGGTGTACTTTCATCATCACGACTTAGCATAGATCCTCTAAGAGTGGATTCATCTTATATACAACTCAAATCTTAATAAGGAAACCTATACCATCATAGATCAACTTAGGTAAGATTCTATATACTTATTTCCTTCATCTTTCTATTGTCTACCTATCTATCACATAATCTTATGAGGCTCTAGACTTCTAATCTAGATCTATTCTCTCTTCTAGAGTGATGTCACCTCCTTTCACTTAGATTGCATGAACACTAACTACTCTCCAGTGTGAGGGACACATTTTTATATTTACATATATAATAAAATATTATATAGTTTTTCTCTAAGAAAGAAGACGTCGGAGAAAACTGTCGAGGCTCGAGCGCGTTTGGCAAACAAAACCAAATCAGCAAAACCGAGTGTCCCACACACAGTAGATAGTCTAGTGTCATGTAACCTAGTGAAATGGTGAGAACGAGATGTAGACTAGTGTAGCTACCCAATACATATGAGCTCTATATGGAAAGGGTTTCACACACTTGTCTGAACCTAGTTCTCGAACATCTAGGTTCTAACCTAGAGGCTAAGTCAAACCTTATTCCTATAGAACAACTTACTAAGTTTCTAAGGTGTAAAGTGAAAGGTGAGACTTAGTTTATAGGTTTAATGGTGAGCAAAGGTTAGGTGTAGCTATTGTTCATGCTCTGATACCAACTGTGACGTCCCCATATTTTGGCTTCTCCGAACCCTATTGGGAATGAGAGGTCAGAATCCGAGAACATCATCCAATCATATCAGAAAGTGATGCGGAAGCACATGCGCACACATGAACATACAACCATAACATTCTCAACATTCAACATGTAAATTTATACAATATGAATTATTACACAATGATTTACAGTTACATATTGACTGAAGATTCTATAGTCTAAGAACATGTATGCTAAACTAGGATCTACACAATAGGTACAACCTGTGCAACTTGCTCACATCCTATTCTTTTATCCCATTCTAGCTCTGGACCTAGAAAATACGAGAAACAAAAACATCAACAAAAGTTGGTACGTGGAATTAAAGAGCTATACTATGCTAGCATATTGAAAATACTAGAAAAAGAAGAAAGAGAGAAAGAAACATTATTTAATGGCAGAAAATCAAGTAAACCCAAGTTATTAATCATATTTCAATGGACATGTATTACTATGGTGGACTTAGCACAAACATAAATATTGGGCCCTATCCCTGCGTACCTTGTACCATTAGGGATCTCCCCGCGTACCTTGTACCATTAGGGAGGTGCTAGTCAACATTAATACTTTCCCTCTCTAATAGGGAGATTAATGAACCGTCAGTAACTACATTACATTTTCTTTCCTTAGTATTCTTATTGTTCAAGGCAGAAATGACAATACATATAGATTTACATCCAATAATGTATTTCAAGTACAAACAAGCAAGTACATATATTTAACATCCAGCAAATCTAGTCATATAATTATATCCACGTACCTGAGTTCAGATATTCCTCACATATCCATGATCATCTAGATAATCTGGTCAACACCTGATTTAAAGAAATTAATCATCATTAATATATGTACACCATATTCTTGGTATTTTAGGTCCAAATTAGGGTTTTACACCAAAACTAGGTTCAACTGATCTTAAATATGTCTCTGGTATTTTTATAGAGATCCAGATGTCATTCTAAGGGTTTGGTACGATTTTTATATGCTTCTGATAACTGGTCTATTTTCTAGAATTAAAATGAGGTTACAAACAAGGAATTGGATTTTAATGAGAAAAGACCTAAAATTTCTCAATAATATTAAGATCAGAGTCCACATTTAATTTCCAGATGATATTAGGGTTCAAACTTATTTTTCTCGGATTTAACCTCGACAATTTTCTAATTATATCATTTAAATGAAGCATTTTCATCTAAATTAAATATCATCAATTTTAGTTCATCAAAGGTCTGATCTAAGGATCCAGTAATATACATGGCATTTTTCTGAGTCTAAGAGTATTTTTGGATGATTTATAGGACAAGTGAGCTATTTATAACCAATTGTGCAAGATTAAGTCTATTTCTGACAATTAATAAATGCTTTACCTTTTAAAGGGCTTGGGTCGGCCGGTTCATCCGGTTTGGACCCGATTCAGGCTGAATAGGACTCGACCCGCCTCTCCTAGCTTGGACCAGGTTTAGTCGATGCCCCTCTCCCTTCTCGCGATCTGTTGTGTACGCCCTGACCTGGGCATGAAACCGCCACCGTCGTTGCCTCCCCCTGGATGAGCGATCACAGTGGATCCTTCCTCATAATTTCACAACCGCAAACACGACCGCAAAGGCTGTCGCTGGTGTCGAGCCATGGTGCTGAAGCCTCTCCCTATTCTTCACGGCACCGCTGAAGCTGCGCTTGCCGGTGAGGATCCCAAAAGCTCTGGGACTCCTTATCACTGCTTCTGCCTCGAATCTCCAGCGCCGCCACGGGACCTCAAAACCGCGATAGAGAATCCTCCTCGCACCCTGCTCCATGTCCCCCCTCACTAGTCGCAGATTTGTGCCCGCAACTTCCTTTCTGCTTCGAAGATCCTCGTCTACGAGCCGCAGGTGGTGGCTGCCAGAGCTGGGGCTCACCATTCACAGCTGCTACTTTGGTGGTGAAAGGGGGTTCTCCAACCTGTCTTGGTCTACCTGAGGTCACCGTCCTCATCCCAACGGGGGTCTCGACACACATCCTCCTCCATGTGAGTCTGTGCTAGCACCTCCAGAGTTGCCGCCTTCACTTCTGTTGTGTCGGCGTGGCTCGACAACGAGAAAACGGACCTCTGCAGGTCCAGATCTGGAGAGCGCTTTTGGGTTGGGTGCCTCCAACAGCTCCGGATTTCCTCCTGGAACCCGTCCTTCACCTTCAATCTTGCACGGAACCGTGGCTAGAAAAGATAGGGAGAGTGGGGGGCTGCGTCAAGTGAGAGTCTGTTAAACGACCTATTTTGGAGGATCTAGCGTCCCTCTTACAGTCACAGGTTGAGGTAGTCAAAGCCCAACGCCACATATGGCCAACAATTCCGAAAGATGTGGGGTTGAAGACGGAGCCTATTACATTAGATCATTCTCGAGTGAATCTGCGGCATACTTGAGCAGGCTGCGACTGCATGATGGGACATTTATTGAGACCTCCATCCTAAGTTCAACCATATTCCAAAAATCCACATTGTTAACTAAAATCTAAATCATCTTTTTGACTTCTAACTTCCATATCTCATAGAAGGAAACTTTAAATAATATGGAATTCTAAACCTAGGTCCAATACCACTAAATGGAGTTTCTGACCATTATTGAGATCAAACAATCATTAGTAACATCTCAATTTAATTCCTCAAATGGTCTCATATAACTCTATAAACCTCATTAATCATCAAACATTGTTGTAACACGTTCACTCTCATTATCCCGATCATTATACACCCCAATATTCATAAGTCAACCATCTAAATTCATGTATTCTCTAATTCATAGAAGAAGTCATGAGTACTCTAAAGTGGTACATATATAAAAATGTTGAACTCATGCTACACATCAATTATCATCTAAAATCAACATCACAAGCCCGACTTATTTAATTTGATTCTATAATACTTCATACTCCATCACTATCTATTTTATTTTAGGTTTGTCTTCAAGAACTATATTGGGTATGAAAACCCTAAAATCCAGGGTCATCACAAGTGGGATATTGTTCTTTCAGTCGGTTAAAGCCCACAACTTCAATGCTCATAGATTGTAGGGTGGTCAAGCAACGACTGAGAGCATCTGTGGCCTTGTTCTCAACACCTGAACGATGCTCGAGGATAAAAGTGTACTCCTGAAGAAATTTACATCACTTGGCGTGACACACATTTAAGTTCTTGTGGGAGTTTAGAAAGCGAAGGGCTTGATGGTCAGACCAAAGAATGAACTCTTGATGGAGAAGGTAGTGCCTACAATGACGTAGGGATTGCACAACAGCGTAGAATTCTTTATCATATGTGGAATATTTACACTTTGCCTCATTGAGTTTCTCACTGAAAAAGGCAACAGGGTGCCTTTCTTGACTCAGAACGCCTCTAATGCCAACACCGGAAGCGTCACAAGATACTTCAAAAGGAAGTGAAAAATCAGGAAGGCGAAGAACTGGAGCTTCGGTCAACTTAGTTTTGACTGCCTCAAAAGCATGTTTGACTGATGGTGTCCACTCTAATTTGTCACACTTCATTAACTCAGTGAGGGGAGCCATAATGGTGTTAAATCCTCGAACAAAATGACGATAAAAAGTAGCCAGTCCGTGAAAGCTGCGAACCTCAAAAATTGAAGTGGGTTGAGGCAATCAGTGATGGCCTTGACTTTGGATGGGTCAGCCTAAATGTCAGTAGTGGAAATAAAATAGCCAAGGAATAGGACTTTATCTTGAAGGAACAAACACTTCTTTAGATTGATGTACAATTTCTCAGTACAAAGTGTGTCAAAGATGACTCAGAGATGAGTTAGATGTTCATACTTGGTCTTACTAAAAATCAAAATATCATCAAAGTATACCACTAAAAAATTTCCAATGAATGGCCGTAACACATGGTTCATGACGTGCATGAAGGTGTTGGGTGCGTTCGAAAGGCCAAAAGGCATGACTAGCCACTCATATAAACCGTCTGGGGTTTTGAAGGCAGTCTTCCATTCAGGAGACTCCTTAACATGGATCTGGTGGTAACCTCTACGAAGGTTAATCTTGGAGAAATAGCGGGATCCCGTCAATAGATCAAGCATGTCGTCAAGACGTGGAATAGGAAATCACTATTTGACAGTGATCTTATTGTTGGGTCAACAATCTAAGCACATACACCAACTACCATCCTTCTTGGGAGCAAGTAGTACCGGAACCGCACAAGGGCTCTTTCTCTCACGAATGAATCCTTTGAGAAGGAGGGAATCAACCTGACGTTTCAATTCAGCATGCTCGGTCGGGTTCACACGGTAATGAGGTCAGTTAGGGAGCGAAGACCCGGGAATCAAATCAATCTCATGTTGAATATCACGTATAGGAGGGAGCTCATCCGGAAGGTCGGTGGGTGTCATGTCCTTGAACTCGTCGAGAAGGGAGGCAAGTTCCGGTGGGGGCTGACAATCGGACATGGGAGTAGATTCTTTGATGTATAGCACATACATGCATCCAGATTCTTGGCTTGCTTCCTCAAGCGCTCGTCGAGTGACAAGGTGTAGAGAGTGTTGAGATTTGGAGGATTGGGGATCAGGCCGTGGACTCTTTTTGATAGGGGAAATGAAACGATTAGGTACTAATCGGATGTGTTTGCCTTTGTTCTTAAAAGTATAAACGTTGGAGCATCCCTCATTGTGGGCATATAAGTCATATATCCAAGGACGTCCCAAAATGACATGGCCAACATCCATGGGCAAAACGTCGCACCAAATGTGGTCCGAATAAACACCTAGTGTGATGGGTACAAGACAGCGTTGGGTGATGGGAAAGCTAATCTGGTTCACCCAATGGACTTTGTGTGGTTGTGGATGTGGTTCAGGGCGCAACTCCATGCGCTTCAATCCATGGTGTGAAATGATATTTTGAGAACTACCCCCATCAATGAGGAGTTTACAACTTTTACCAATGTGTTTGAAAAAGGTTTGGAAGGGGGTGGTACGTTTCCATTCATCCCCTTCTGAAGGAGCAGCAAGAACATGCATGACTTGAAGATAAGAAGGATCATCCTCAAAATTGGCGTCATCATCTGAGGGTTCAAAGGCTGGAAGAACATCTTCATACTCAATGTCATCCTCTGGGGTGGTATCGGGAGAATCCGAGGACACAAAAAGAGCACGACAAGGACATTGGGCAGCTAAGTGAGTCGTTCTATGACAATGAAAGAATTCACGACCTCTTGGAGGAGGTCGGATTGGGGTGGAAATTATCTCCTTGCCTTTACTAGCTGAAGGGGTTGAAGAACCCTGGGGAGATGGTTGGGGCAGAGAATAGGCCGAACGAGATGAGGTGGTGACAGGATTACTGGTTGATCTAGTACGTTGGCCGAAATGAGAAAAGGAAGGCCCACGAGAAGTAGGTTGTAGGTAACTCTTGACCTTTTGGGCGCGGTGAAAAGCATCGTCTAAGGAGTCATATTGCTGCAATTGCATTTCTCGCTTAATATCGGGGTGTAGACGGTGCACAAAGCGAGCGGCTAATTGCCAATCTGAGTCATTGTGAGCACAACGGTTTTTAGCCTCTTCAAACCGCTCCATGTACTCCTGAACAGAAAATGTCCCTTGGCTAAGGGCCATCCAGTCAGAAAGAAGTTGTCTTTGGTATTGGGAGGGTACATAACGTTCACGTGGCTTGGTTTTCATCTCATCCCAAAATAGAATAGGAGGCTGACCACTACGCTCTGTTGGATCCTAGATGGGTGATTGGATGCTCTAGAGGGGTGGGGGGTGAATAGAGATGAATGCACTTAAACAAAATTCATTAGACCTTTAAGATATATCACAAGATAAGGTTGCTAAATATGAAATTTGAGTGCAACTAAAACATGCATAGTAAGGGAGAGAGAGATTGAACATACATCAATTGACAAACTATTTAGAGTGGTTCCACACTTCAAACTAGAAGTGAGTCAGTCTACTACCTAGAGAGGTCAACCTCTAGAATTTCTTAACCTTGCACCTTCATTATATTCATTATGAGAGATACAATACATGACAACCAAAGGACTTACCTATCCAATACAAAGAGTCTTCAACCTTACCAAGGACTTACCCACTTTGCAAAAGTCTTCTGCCTTCTTCCAAGGACTTACCTACTCTTACACAAGTCTTCAGACTTCAAGGAATTAACCACTCTTCTTTGATCTTCCGCCTTTGACTTCACCTTCACTCGGAGAAGCTTCCACCAAGGACTTACCCACTTGAGCAAAGAGTCTTGTTCCTTCACCAAGGGATTACCCACTCTTTCTCCAAGTCTTCAGCCTTGATCTTCACCAAGGGACGCCTTCCCTTTTTCTTCTTCACCTCTCTTAACCAAGAGAGAGAACCTTCATCTTCATGGTTGAAATGAGAGATAGGGAGGTGGTGGAAGTGAGAGCCTCACAAGATATACATGTAGGACGAACTCTCTTACAAATCTCCTACTCACTCTAATGGACGTAGCAAGTGATTAAGCTTAGAGAGAGAGAAGAGGTTGTAGGATCACTCAACTATAGAATAGGGACCTTCATAGTGCTTGGCTAACCATGGGATGAAGCCCAAGGGGTCCTATTTATAGTTGAGGATTCCTAGAAGCCTTTGGGAACACTTGGGGCCGAAAACTAGCCGTTTTGTGGCTTGCAACAGATATATTTTCACTTGTTGCAACTCCACAACAGCTAGAGGCACTTTTCTGCACTTTTCCGTACAGTGCAATCGGTCGAGTTTCTATAAAGGTAACTCGACCGATAGAGTAAAAGACAAAGTCGATATTCAGACCATCGGTCGAGTTTGTCCTGGGGAAACTCGACCGACTAATGAAAATCGAATTGGTCAGATACTCCATCGGTCGAGTTCTGTGAAGTTAAACTCGACCGATCAAAAGTCATTTTCAAGATCCAATCAGGATCGGTCGAGTTTGCAACTCGACTGATGAACAGCCTGATGTGAATTTTGGAAAATGGCTTTTGAGTGCTTAAATATTGGATCTAAGTGCTCCTGATTTTTTTTAATCTTAATTACAAGTCATACAATCATTACAAGTGATTTACAACATGATTCTAATGGATTTACATCATATTACAAAAACGTGCACTTGTATTGACTTTGACTTATCTTTTCTCCAATTTGATATGCGCAAGTTAGGGCATTTGGAGTGTGTCTATACCTAATCTGAAAACACTCAAGTAGAAGCATTAGACACCAATATGTGGAATGTTTAGTCATCATCAAAACAGGGGTTTAGTCAATTTAGTCGTGAGTCAACATTAACCTAATTGACCTTGAGTCAACATTCTCCCCATTTTTGAAGATGACAAACCATTCCATAAATGTATTGAAACCCTTTAAGTAAAATCATACCTTCGGAGAAACCTAGGGGTTTCAATAGGATTGAGCTCATATACTCCCCCTCAATTGATGCGCATGAAGTTCTCATACTCCCCCTCAATTGATGCTATTTCTCCTACATGGTTAGCTTTCATAACATTTATAGAATACTATGTCTTCTACTCATATGTGTCTTCTCCCCTTTACCTTCTCCCTTTACATGAACATACTTCTCTTCTCCATGTAAGACATGCCTTCTCCCTATTTTGTCAAAAGAAGACATACCTTTCTCCCCCTTTATCATTTCAAAAAGTGGGGGTATGAAGAAATAAGAAACACCACTTGTTAAAGGCAAGAAGATAACAAAAAGTTATATAAGGAGAGTAGAAGAGAACAGATAGGGGCTTTTCCAAGCATAGAAAGAAAAGCAAGTTAAAACATGTACTTGAACAACCCAAAAAGCAAGATAAAGTGATATAGAAAAATAATAAAACACAATTTTGACCCTCAAGATGACAGAATTTGCCCAAAAAGTGTCAGGGCTCATTGTGAGGCTATGAGCCTTGCTCAGAAGGTCGTTTGTAAAAAAACACTAGTCTTGCACCAAAAACTGAAACTGGAGAGAAAGCTACATGAAATCCAAAAATGCTCCAATTTCTACATACAATGTAGCTCTATGTGCCCTGCATCACAATGTTATGTAAGCAACTCAAGATAGTAGATATGCAATTCAAGGAACAAGTTTGAGCATGTATGAGACAAGATACAAGCAGAGCATATAGTATAATATCACTAGATGAGCAAAGATACTAATTATAAATAAGGCTAGAACTACATGTATATGAACTACTAGTAGATGTTATCACAAGTTAGGACTACTAATAGGATCTAGATCATAGCAAGACAAAAGGTACACAAGATAAAGCAAGCTATGAATAGATGTATATCCAAACAAAGAGATATGCAATTTTAGAAGCTTGAAAGGATATAACTCACATACAAATATGCAACATTACCAAAGGATGATTACCACTAAGAACCTTAAGGTTGTATCAAAACAAGATATACATCTAGATAGATATAGCAAGTTAGAGTACAACGGAAGCAATTTTAGACACAACCAAGAGATCCAAAGAGATCAACATCAAAACCTGCAAAACAACTCAAAGCAAGTAGTTGCAAGATATATATATATATATACCAAGTTAGAGAAATTAGCAAGATAGAGTTGTATGTAAGATAGGCAATTTGTGGCATGACAATATGCATATATAAATGTACCAAATGAGAGTGCCAAAGAATAAGGCTATTGATTGAGAAAATCTAGTTGAGAGGGAAATTCTCATTCAATAAGCCAAATGTATATTTTGTGCACAGTGTTGTCAGTCGAGTTCTGTGTATTGACAACTTGATCGATGACAGTTGTTGGCAACACCCATTGGTGCCTATCGGTCGAGTTTCAAACAGGACAAACTCGACCGATAGAGCTGCTGTCAAAAAGCACATATATTTTATAAAAACATATTTAAAGGCATGCTAAATATGCAAACTATATCCAAACATGTGTAAGCAAGTTAGTAATGTACTATAAAAGCATTAGAAATAGTTTTTGAGCAAGAGTGTGAAGAGAAACACAAAATACCAATTTTGACTCAAAAACTATATGTACAGTGCACACTATCTTGACAAAAACAAGTTAGGATTGGTTATAAGCAAGAAAACCTCTACCTTTGTTCATACCATTCCTTTTTCCACTTGTTGTCACCCTCTACACCTCTCACCTTTCTTCTTTCATGTGGATTGACAAGTCAATTTGCAATTCAATAGCTCAAGTCAATCCATTTGCAAGTACCTACAATAAGAAAGATGAAATGGTCCCCAATCATGTTTTTGGGTCCAGAGGGGTTAACTTAGCAACCCAAGTCCTATTTCTCTTGGGTTCTTTCCTAGAAGGACAACAAGTAGAATAATGGTCAATATCATTGCAATAGTTGCATGTGCCCATAGTCTTGGAACTAGAGGATTCTCCATGGAAGATTGGAGGTCTTTTACCTTTGTTGTTCCTTTGACTACTATCATATCCTAAACCATGTCTACCAATTTTTTTAGTAGTATGGTGTAGGATATCATTAAGATTCTTTTTACCAACTAAGAATCTTTGCAAAGAAGATCTCAAACTATCATTATCATGAATAAGAGAAATAATAGTAGAAGACAAATGATTGATATTATCTCTAGCATGCAAAAAATCATTTTCTAAGCAAAGAACTTTAGTTTAATAAGAATCTCTATCAATATGAAGAGCAACAACATTATTCTCGCTACTAGTAGAACTAGAACAAGATTCAAGAACATTGATTTTAGCAAGCAAGGAAGCATTCTCATTTTCAGGCACAACAATCTTAGAAAGATGAACACCATTTTCATATTCTAATCCTTACAAAGCAAAATCTTTGTCCTTGTTTTCAGATTTAAGAACATCAATATCATGCATGAGAGAATCAACAATTAAAGTGTGCTCTTCATTAGAACTAGGCATGAGAGGTTGGGATTCTAGAAATCTAATCTTATCAAGCAAACTAGCATTTTCAAATTTAAGAGAGTCTACTTGGCTAAGACAAACATTTTTATCATCAAGAAAGAAAGAATTAGCATGTTCAAGACCATCTAATTCTATATGCATATTATCAACAATTCTAGCAACCATTTTCTTTTTCTTTTTAGAAGACTTAGGAGAGGCACGAGTAACATTAATGATAGCAATTAAAGTTTCTTTATCTAAAGAGTTTAGATTTACCGCATTTGAGTCTTCACATTTTAATACCATAAGAGCAAAATGGCATTCTCCTTCATCACTAGAGCTTGAGCTTAATCCTTCACTTGAATCTTCACTTGAGCTTGAGTTGGAGGAGTCACTTGAGCTTGAGTGCCACTTATCTTCTCTTTTCTTGTGATGATGGGTCTTCTTGCCTTGTAGACAATCTATCTTGTAGTGACCCTTCTTTCCACACTTGAGGCACCAGATGGAGGAGGAATTCTTGCCTTTGTAGAATCTACCCTTAGAGTACATGGCATCTTCTTCAACTTGAGAGGATGGAGAAGCTTGACCAACAATAGCCTTGATTTGAGATTTGATTTCAACCTTCTTCATTCTCTTGAGTTCTTTCTCTTCTTGTCTTTCTACTTCCTCCCTCTTGTCAAGTGTGGCTTCATGTTCTTGTAGATTTCGAATGAGCTCTTCAATAGGGACATCCTTAAGAGACCTTGCTCCTTTAATGGAAGTCACCTTGGGTTCCCACCTCTTGGGAGAGTTCTAAGGATCTTTGAGTTGATCTCTCCACTAGACATAGGATGACCTAGAACTGCAAGACCATTCGCAATGGTGTTGAGCCTTGAGTACATGTTGGCTATCGTTTCCTCCTTTCCCATCTTGAAGTTCTCAAGCAACCCTTTGAGCATGTAAATTTTGCTTTCCTTCACTTGATTTGTCCCCTCATAGGTCATAGAGGCATAGAGGATGTGCATGGCTCTAGCATTCAAAGTTGCTTTCTTCAATGTAGCATCATCCCATTCTTCAATCTTTGTCTTTGGTAGCTTGTATGGGCTGTTCACCATTTGCCAGATCTCAAGACTTGATCCTTGGATGTAGAATTGAAGCCTTCTTCTCCAATAGAGGAAATTACTCCCATCAAAGATTGGAAGGTTGATCAAGTATCTTCCACCTCGGTAGTCACCCATCTTCTCCTACTTGTTGAAGTATGCTTAGAGAAGACCACTCTTATACCAATTGTTGGATCTTAGATGGGTGATTGGATGCTCTAGATGGGGGGTGAATAGAGCAGAATGCACTTAAATAAAATTCATTAGACCTTCAAGATATATCACAAGATAAGGTTGCTAAATAGGAAATTTGAGTGCAACTAAAACATGCATAGCAAGGGAGAGAGAGATTAAACATACACCAATTGACAAGTTGTTTAGAGTGGTTCCACACTTCAAACTAGAAGTGAGTCAGTCCACTACCTAGAAAGGTCAACCTCTAGGATTTCTTAACCTTGCACCTTCATTATATTCATTATGAGAGATACAATACACGACCACCAAAGGACTTACCTATCCAATACAAAGAGTCTTCAACCCACTTTGCAAGAGTCTTCTGCCTTCTTCCAAGGACTTACCTACTCTTGCACAAGTCATCATCCTTCAAGGAATTACCCACTCTTCTTGGATCTTCCGCCTTTGATTTCACCTTCACTCGGTGAAGCTTCCACCAAGGACTTACCTACTTGAGCAAAGAGTCTTCTTCCTTCACCAAGGGCTTACCCACTCTTGTTCCAAGTCTTCAGCCTTGATCTTCACCAAGGGATGCCTTCCCTTGTTCTTCTTCACCTCTCTTAACCAAGAGAGAGAACCTTCATCTTCATGGTTGAAATGAGAGATAGGGAGGTGGTGGAAGTGAGAGCCTCGCAAGATATACATGTAGGACGAACTCTCTTACAAATCTCCTACTCACTCTAATGGATGTAGCAAGTGCTTAAGCTTAGAGAGAGAGAAGAGGATGTAGGATCACTCAACTATAGAATAGGGACCTTCATAGTGCTTGGCTAACCATGGGATGAAGCCCAAGGGGTCCTATTTATAGTTGAGGATGCCTATAAGCCTTTGGGAACACTTGGGGCCGAAAACTAGCTGTTTTGTGGCTTGCAACGGATATGTTTTCACTTGTTGCAACTCTACAACGGCTAGACGCACTTTTCTGCACTTTTCCGTACAGTGCAATCGGTCGAGTTTCTATAAAGGTAACTCGACCGATAGAGTAAAAGACAAAGTCGATATTCAGACCATCGGTCGAGTTTGTCCTGGGAAAACTCGACCGACCAATGAAAATCGAATTGGTCAGGTACTCCATCGGTCGAGTTCTATGAAGTGTAAACTCGACCGATCAAAAGTCATTTTCAAGATCCAATCAGGATCGGTCGTGTTTGCAACTCGACCGATGAATAGCCTGATGTAAATTTTGGAAAATGGCTTTTGTGTGCTTAAACATTCGATCTAAGTGCTCCTAATTTTTTCTAAGCTTAATTATAAGTCATACAATCATTACAAGTGATTTACAACATGATTCTAATGGACTTACATCATATTACAAAATTGTGCACTTGTATTGACTTTGACTTGTCTTTTCTCCAATGTGATATGCGCAAGTTAGGGCATTTGGAGTGTGTCTATACCTAATCTGAAAACACTCAAGTAGAAGCATTAGACACCAATATGTGAAATGGTTAGTCATCATCAAAACACAGGTTTAGTCAATTTAGATGTGAGTCAACATTGACCTAATAGACCTTGAGTCAACACGCTCCATGTCATGTTAGACGCCTTGCCAATACCTCTTGGCAGACCCTTCGAGTTTCACTTTCACAAACCTAATCTGTTGGGCATCTATCATGTTATACCATTCAAAATAATCTTCCAAACTGGTAATCCTATCGAGAAAAGCCTTAGGGTCAAGTTTTCCATCATAAGTAGGGGTGTCTACCTTAACTCGTCGGGTGATATCATCCTGAGGTGGTTGTCCTGGGTGGTATTAACCGTAAGGATTTTGGGGAAAGCCTGGGCCACGTGGGGGGGGGGGGGGGGGCGTGAAAAGCATCACATCCAAGGTGACGAGGACGTGGCGCGGGGGGTTGGATTGGATGATACGGCGGAGCCATTGGTCGTTGAGGATGTGGGTAATGATTTGTAGGAATGAATTGGGGGTCAGGGGCATTACGTTGAGGGGGGTATCGCCGTGTAAGATTTGTGTGTGAAGCAGCGGGTTGAGGCGTATAATTGGGAGGCTGATAATACAATGGGTAGTAGTGGTGGTTTTCCTCATAGGCATGCAGGGAGTAAGGGTCATGTTCAACGAAAGGGTCAGTGGCCCCTAAGTTTTGGTAGTCGAGGATCTCTTGGGGTTGTGGTGCACAGATTTGTAGGGGAGTAAGAGCTAATGGGGATCGAGGTGCATTCCCAATATTTGGTGGCATGCCATATCCCAAATAAAGTGCGGAATTCTGACCGGCCTGGAGAGTATGTGTTTGGCAGATTGTGCGAAGCTCAGTCATGATGGAATTGAGTGTTTGACCAAGAGTATCCAGGTTAAAGGGGTTTTGGGAAGAGGTAGGGGCTTCTTCAAAAGTGGGTTCCAACACAGGGCTATTAGACCTATAATCCGACATAATGAATTGCAGCGAAACAACAAAAAATTATTATGCCAAAGGAAAACTTAGTTTCTGAGATGAACAATGCAAAAAACTTCAAGAAAAAAATGCAGATAGATATATGAAAGTAAATAGTGTGCCGAACAAAGAAAAACCTCTCACAAAAGTAGGACTTGGCAATTTGCGGTGGGGGAATCAAAACTCCCTATGGACCCTTTTGCAAATGTACTAGAAATACAGAAGAAGAACAAGGTACAATAACAATGGAAAGACAAATGCAGAAGAAGAACAAGGTACAATAACAATGGAAAGACCTTACCCGAATTGTAGATATCGAATACCCTTTACTTTCTGAAGAAGATGTTGCAGAAATCTTCCTTAAAGTCGATGTAGAAGGAAGTGCCTCAGAAGGAAGGACGATCTGGTATGCCTTGACCCTACGCCAAAAACATTCTGGGGGTTGCTTACTAGCGGCCGAAAGTAGCAGTAGCAGGGACCGGCAGCTGCAGCAACGGTTGACGGTGGCGGCGGCAGCAGCAGGGGGTGGCGTCCGTAGCAACGGTGAACAGCGGGGACGGCAACTGCGGCAGCGGGTGGCGGCCGTAACAGCAACGGACGGCGACAACTGACAGAAAGGGACGACGGCAGCGGGGGGCGGCGGCAGCAGGCGGAGAGGGTAGCAGGCAGGGTTTGGTAGCTGCGACGGTGGCGACGAGTTTGGTGAAGGTAGAGGATGACGACTGGTGGATGGAGGGTGGCGGTTGGGTAGGACCTAACCCTAATGCTTTTAGGGTTAGGCTCTGATACCACTTAATGTATAACTATGGCTAACTTAAAATAAACTAGGCAAAGACTAAAATGATAATTATCATTCATAAACTATGTCTCTACATGGATGCCCATAGAGCCTTTATATAGGATTCTAAAAGAAAGACTAAACACACGATAGTCAATGTGGGACTAAAACCACATGACTTTACAAAAAACCCATAAGAAGAGAAAAGACATAATAAAATAAAACATGCCAATAAAGCCTAACGAATGACACGACGACGCCTACGCTCATAAGTGCGTAAAGGTGGGGCCTGTCCTACATCACCTATCCTTTATATACGAGGAGAAATAGGGAAGCAAACAAAACCCTATTGGGCCTAATACAATTAAGCCCAAATTACAAGAAACTGAATAAATAAGAAAAAGACATAAACTATATTGAAAATGTGGATAAGGGAATAGTTTATTAGATGAGTAAAACAAGTACAATGGACTCTCTTTTATAGGAAAAGAGAACAAGCCAAAACACACAGTTAGGCAATATGGGATAAAAGAAAAAGGCTAAAGACAAGACAAGTCTAAAGCCCATAACAAAAGAAATAACACAACATAACGCAGTAAAGCACATACACTAATACTCCCCCTCAAGCTGGAGCATAGATATCAATCATGCCCGGCTTGTCAACCAAAGTAGTCAATTTGGCCTTCGGAAGAAGCTTGGTGAAGACGTCGGCAACTTGATCAGAAGTGTGAGTATACGGAGTAGAAATAATGCCAAACAAGACAGCCTCTCTGACAAAATGGCAATCCACTTCAATATGTTTAGTCAGCTCACGAAAAGTGAGATTGCTGGAAATGAATATAGCAGCTTTGTTGTCGTAGTGCATAGGAATAGGAGTTGGGCCAGAGATATCAAATTCTCACAGAAGGCAGTGGACCATAATAGTTCACATGCAGTATGAGCCATAGCTCTATACTCAGCTTCAACACTAGAGCGGGAGACGACAATTTGTTTCTTTTTGTGCCAGGCCACAAGGTTACCTCCCACAAAAGTATAGTAACCAGAAGTAGATTTGCAGTCTATCCTGTTGCCAGCATAATTGAAATTAGAGTACCCTGTGATTTTACAGTGCCCATGATTTCTGTAAATAATCCTTTTCTTGAAGAATTTTTTAGATATTATGAAATGTGACACACAACATCCATGTAGCACTATCTAGGTTTATCCAGATATCTACCGACTAAGCCGAATGCAGAAGTAATATCAACCCTTGTCACTATCAGATAGATAAGTTTACCAACCAAACAACGATATTGATAGTTTCTTGGGTATGGGGGAGAAGTATCATCATCCCAGTTTGTATTAGGATCCAACTAGTAGCACGTTTTGCCCCAAGCATTCCAGTTTCTGACAAAAGATCATGAACATATTTCCTCTGAGATAAGAAAATACCTAAGGAAGAGCGAGAAACTTTGATACCCAGAAAATATATTAATTTCCCCAGATCTTTAGTTACAAAGTGATTTTCAAGATACTCTTTAGTAGCCTGAATACATGTTGGATCACTCCCGGATAAGATTATACCATGAACCTAAACAATCAAAATGACATGCCCATATGAAGTTTTCTTAATAAAGACAGAGTGATCACAGTGAGACCTACGAAAACTAAATTTCTAAAGAATACTACTCAATTTATCAAACCAGGCACGAGGACTCTGTTTCAGTCCATAGATTGCTTTGCGCAATTTGCACACTTTGGGGGCACTCCCCCTGAACAACAAAGCTAGGTGGTTGTGTCATATATACCTCTTCATGTTGATCACAATATATATAGGCATTTTTAACATCTAATTAAAACAGAGGACAATCACAATTTACAGCCACATTTATAAGAAAACGAACATAATTTAGACGTGCAACAGGTAAGAGTCTGAAAGTAATCTACTCCATATGTCTGAGTATAACCTTTGGCCACATGGGTGAGCTTTCAGGTGTTCAATTGTGCCGACAGGTTGATACTTGACAGAAAAGACCCAGTGACACCCGACAGGTGAACAATCGGTAGGGTCATCAACCATGTCCCACGCATGACAATCAGTAAGAGTATGCATTTCAGTTTCCATAGCCTGACGCCACACAGGTTGTTGTAAAGCCTGATATGCATTCTTAGGGATAGATATAGCAGATAAAGCAGAGTAAAATTGGCAAAATTCACACCCAAGTTAGCAATAGAACAGAAAGTGCTAATAGGATGGTGAGTACTAGATCTAGTCTCCTTCGCAAACTAAGAGGAACATCCAAATCAGAATACCTGAGCTGTAGGTGGATCTGTTGATGAGGATGGAGGGGTTGGAGTTAGAGCGGTCATGGAGGGAGTTGTAGTTCTCGACAATCGTTGATATACTTTCGGAGGTGGTAATGCAGTCACATCTAGAGGAGGCAGGTCAGTGTCAACCATTACAGGTAGAGGCGTATCAACTAACAGGTCGCAGGTCAGCGAAGATCTTATTTTAGAGTAGTATGGTGTATGCTCAAAAAACACCACATTAGCACTGACAAACCACTTCTTCGCAGAGGAATCATAGCACTTATATCCCTTTTGAGTCTGAGAGTAATCCAAGAACACACATTTGGTAGAACGTGGGTCAAGCTTAGTCAAACCAAGATGAAGATTTTTGACAAAGCAAGTGTTGTCGAAAATCTGAGGAGGCACACTAAAAAGTGGGGCATCGGGGTATGGAATTTGATAAGGTACCTGATTTCCAGGGAGAGAAGAGGGCCTACAATTAATCAGGTAACGTGTAGTCAAGATAGCTTCAGGCCAAAAAGTTTGAGGTATATTATAATGAAAAAGAAGGGTATGGGTTACTTTTAAGAGGTGCTGATTTTTGCGCTCCACAACACCATTTTGTTGCGGAGTATAAGAACATAAAGTTTGATGAATAGTCCCCATCTTGCAGAAAAACTTATTGACAAATGATTGCACATATTCTAGAGCATCGTCAATGTGAAAAAAATTTATAGTTTTAACAAACTGCGTATAGATTTCAGTAAAAAAGGAGGTGATAGTATCTATCATATGGGAATGATCTTTTAATTAAAATAACCAGGTAGTTCTATGAAAGTCATCAATAAAGCTCATACTCATCTCAACCTACTTTCTCTTTTTTTTTGACTTGGATCTAGGGGCCCAACCCCATATCCTTGCTTGAAGAGATGGTCATTTGTGCTCCACAACTACTAGTGTCATCACCCTGCAAAGAGGGGGAACCGACCGACGATGTATGTCATCCAACCCAACCTCAGACTCTTTCCTATCCCTATCTCGGTCATGGTAATAGAACAGGGACCCCAAACATCAGCATGCCTAATATCAAAACGGTTGATTGGACCCAATACAGTTCGTAGAAAAATAACACGAGTTTGTTTGCTACTGACAAGTTTCACAATGAAAAACTAAATCAGAAATAGTAGGAAGTAAATGCTTCAGTTTAGCAGTGGATGGATGCCCCAGTCTGTAATGCCATTGTAGACCAGTGATGGACGCAGTCAGCAACGCAGTTGTCTTTGGTGGATCTGAGTAGTATAACTCACCTGGTCCCTCATGACCAGAACCAATGCTCATCCTCGTGCGTAGATCCTAAAAAACAACACTGTTTGGGTCAAAAATGATAGAGCACCGTAGACTCTTTAAAGTTCTACTAACAAATTAAACATTCAAAGGGAATTTAGGAACATAAAATGTTGAACGCAGTAATAAATTGCTAAGAGTGTAGATAGACATAGGTGATTGTGAACCATCACCAAGTGTAACAAGTGGAACAGAAGAAGTTTTATTCAATTCAGAAAACAAAGAAGAATTGCTAGATATATTAGAGGTGGCGCCAGATGCAATCACCCATTTATTTTCAACATAGGGTACAGAAGATGCAAGAAGAGCAGAACCTCTGAAAATAGAGGCATCAGTAGTAGAGGGAGCAAGACGAGCCTGAAATAGCTTGTCAACCTCGGAGTGAATCCTTCCCATAGAGGGTTGAGATGAAGAGGATGGTGCAGAATCATGGTTATCAATAGTGACCTGATTTGCACATGCAAGCTTACCATGCTTGATCCAATAGAAATCCTCAATATGGTTGGTCCTTTTACAGAATTTACACTACCGTTGTTCAGAAGAATCGGGGCCAGAAGAAGATGAACCATGATTAGGTCCAGTAGAGAATGACAACGACCCCAGCCACGATTGTGGCCATGGAAGGAATCTCCTGAGTGAACAACAAGGACAACATCAGAGTGGACTGGAGACAATAAAGTTACCGACGGTAGGGGTTGCACCCGTTTAAGAACATCACGGGATGTAGGCAATGGATCGCTGGACAGTATCTGATCTACCACTCCAGAGAATGAGTGGGGTAAGCTGGCAAGAAACTGCACCAGTTGAAGTTCATTGCAGTAGCGCTGTATTTCTATGAGATTAGCAGAGAGGGGTGATAAACCTCGAACTCGTCCCAAAGAGAACATCATTGATTCTAACAACCCTCCACAGAGTCAATCGTAGAATACTCTTTCTTGGCCAGTTGTTTGAAGATGTCATGTCAAGCACTTTCTTTGGATTTTGCTGATGAGAGTAAGCATGTGAGAGTTGGCCCTACATGGCTTTGGCGGTCTTTAGACGCAGAAGGGACTGACTAATTTTAGGCTCAGAACCATTACCATCCAGTTCATGACACTGGATCGTCCTTCGACCACAGATCATAAGTGTGCTTTGTTTTAGCGTCAGCACCCTCAACAAGTACAACCACAATCTTAGAAATAAGATGTGAATAACATCCTTGAGATTTGACATACAGTTCAAAGGCCGCAAACCAAGTGTGAAAGTTGGATCCATCCAACCTCACTGTAAAGACGCATAGTGTCCGAAGAGGATCGACAAATGCCATCAGAAGAATATGTCAATAGGTAGCAAGAGGTAGATGAAGAGATCTAGAGGGGGTGAATAGAGCTTCATGATAATTTAAATAAAATTAAATTAATCTAACTTAAAGTGAAATGGTAATATAAAGCAAAAGGGGAAACCATAAAAGAGCACAGAGATTTAGAGTGGCTCTGTCTATGACGTCAGTCCAGTATCTTCTTGTCACCAACCAGGATTTGCAAACATGTATTTTATTCCTTTTACCTGTGTCTTTTGTGGCGTAAGACTAACCTCCTTTTCAGTTCAAGGAGAACTCCACCTTCTTTAACGGTCCGTGGAAAGTAATTCACTTGATGTAGGATGAATTAGGCTTTATTATTTTTATTTTCTTTATTTCTATATTTAGGGACCTAAGTGCAAATTATCTAGTTAATGTGCTTAGTCGTAAATTTTTTATACTTTTCTTTATTTTAGGTTGTATTCAATTCTGAATTTTGTTAAATAGGTATTTATTTCCATCACTTCAGGGTCAAGTCATGTAATGTTATAAAAGCCAACCTTGGGTCCTTTGTTCAGGAAGTTGAATATGAATTGAATTTTGATTGTTGGTTGCAAATTTATTTCTCCCTTTCTTCTTCTCCATAGCTTGGCCACATCAAGTGGTATCAGATACAAACCCTAAACTATTAGGGTGCGGCCTCCTTCTCTTCTCCCCTCATTTCTTTCCTCTTTAGACCTTCCGAAGAGTGTTCACTCGAAGAACAATAATTCTTTCCGTCATATTCCCCTCTCCCGCTTCCGTCAACCACACTCACCATAGCCCACTTTCCCCCTACTGGTCTCATCCCGCCGCATTGTTCCAGCCCCCTTCATCATCATACGCACGACAGCAGATCCGCTGATACACATGTTGGTTCTCCCATCGACTTCTCAGTTTTCTCATCCCTTCGTCCCTTCCGTACACAAGGCGACATCCTCAAACGCAAGGCGGCATCCTCGTTTCCGCATCCAACAACCCCCACATCATCTGTTGTCCCTTTTGCTTCATCGTCACCTCCACCAGTTCCCAGTCCCACTTCCCAAGCCACACCCGTCCGCTACCCCCACCCCTTCCAACCTCCTGCCCATCTCACTCTTCTACCGTTTCTGCCACCCGACCTTCCCCTCTTTCTCCTTTCTACTTCCCTACCGAGATTCAGTCTTATCTCTCCCGAGTGCTAATCTTCTGCCCGCGTCACATGTGCAAGTGGCACCTACATATCTTGAAGAAGAAGAAAGAAGATAAACGATAATTTTCAAAATTCAATTCATATTCAACTTCCTGGACAATGGCTACAAGGTTGGCTTTTATAACACTACATGACTTGACCCTGAAGTAATAAAAATAAAATCCTCTTCTAACAAAATCCAGAATTAAATAAAACCTAAAATAAAGAAAAGCATAAAACATTTACGACTAAGTACATTAACTAGAAAATTTGCACTTAGATCCCTAAATATAGAAATAAAGAAAAAACAAATAAAATAAAGCCTAATTCGTCCTACATCACCACTTAGAGAGGATCGCAATCCACCTCCACCTTGGTTGCAGCCTTCAACCTTGAAGTAGCACCAAGAGCGCTTCACCACAGCCTTCTTCCATGAAGTAGTGAGAAGAAGCAACACACCATTGTACAAGAACAAGAGAGGAATAAGGAGATTGCAATGTTCTTTTCACAAGAAGTACAAGTAAGCACTATGGACAAGTAATGATGATCTTCTTCCACAAAGTTTATGGCAAAGTTGTATTGGATGGAGAGGACACTGAAGTTGATGCTAGGGCTTAGTCTAGATTGATGGCATATTCTGAGACATTGTCCATATTCTGATAATAACTTAACAATTCCACTCATATGTATCTAATATGTTTGTTTAAGATTGATTTTAGGATTTAGGTACATGAAAAGGATCAAATTACACAACTCGATGTCAAAACTGCCTTTCTATATAGAGATCTCGAGGAGGAAGTCTACATGGAGCAACCTCGGGGATTTGTTGCTCATGGGGAGTCTGCCTTCAAAATATGTAAACTCAGGAAGGCCATCTATGGTCTTAAACAGAGCCCGCGTGCGTGGTTTGATAAACTCAGTCAGATCTTAATTACCTTCGGCTTTCGGCGATCATAATCTGATCATTCTGTATTTATTCGTAAGTCAGCAGCAGGACTTGTTATTCTTATTGTGTATGTTGATCATATTGTCTTATCTGGTAGTGATAATGCGGGTATACAGGCAACCAAAAATTATTTAGAACAACACTTCATCACCAAGGACCTTGGAAAACTGCGATACTTTTTAGGCATTGAGGTTGCCAGATCATCTGCAGGAATATGTGTTTCACAAAGAAAATATGTTCTTGATCTGTTGCAGGAAACAGGCATGTTGGGATGCAAGCCAGCCAACACTCCTCTAGATCCTAATATGGATTGGGACGATGACAACTCTCCTCCTTATTCTGATCGCCACCAGTTTCGGAGACTGGTAGGCAAGCTTATTGTTAATATATATGCCTTTATTGAGTTTTTTGTTAATTTAATGTTATATATGAATCTCACTGTAAATGTTCTTTTAGTATAAATACAAGGGTACACACATTGTGTAACCCTAAGTTCTCCATTTCACGTGTTGTTTTACATGGTACCAGAGCAGGACTGATCCAAGTCCTCACCCGACACCGCCGTCCCTTCCCACCCGACCCTCTCTCTCTTCTCCCCCCTCCTTCCCCGGTTAGGCCGCCCGCTCGCCACCGGCAGTAGCCTACCGCCGCCGACAGCTGCAGCACCGGGGTTGCACGCCACTGGGTCGGCCGACCTGCCGGGTTGCTAAGCCGTCGGGGCACGTAGGACACCGGGGTCGCTTCACCCGCCTGGTTCTGGGCTCCGTCTGCCTGCGGGTTTGATTTTTGCCTGAAGACCACCGTCAGATCTATTTTTTGCCTGCCTGATCGTGTGACCGGTTGAGTCATCGGGTTCCTTGCTACGCTTTGGTGTAGCCCGTATGTGAAGAGGTCCTTCCGCTCCGTAGCTCTGTGCCTGCTGCTGCCTACCTGAAGACGTAGGCAGCCTTCTACTGCCTATTCCTGCCTGCTACTGTCTGCCTGTCACTCTGTCAGTTCGTCTGCTTCTACCTCATGGCGTCTACCCATGAAGATCTGCGTTGTCAAGTGACAACTGTGAAGCTGGATGGGAGAAACTACCAGCACTGGGTGTGCTCTATGTAGATATATGTCAAATCACAAGGAAAAATGTCACACCTGACGCGAGATCCACCACTGGTGCCTCCTGCAACAGCCGACTCAAAAGATGTGAAAGCTTATGATGACTGGGTGAAAGATGACTCCACAGTCATGATGTGGATTTTGAATAGTAGTGAGACCAAGATTAGCGCCACACTCTTATACCTGCAGACGGCGAAGCAGATGTGGGATCAGCTTGCCAGTACTTGTTCACACAGTCAGAATCCCAAGGTGTTTGATATCAACAAGCAGCTCAGCCTCCTGCAGTTCTCTAGATCCGATCTGACGGATTACTTCTCTGCTTTGAAGGGACTGTGGGGGGAATTGGAAGTCTACCATCCCTTGTCTATTGATTTGGATGCTATGCAACGACAACGACAGGAGTTGCAAGTAGTCCAGTTCCTTTGTGGCTTACCTGATTCCTATGCCGGGGTGGTGGATCAGATTGTCGCCAGTGATCCGCTGCATACTGTACAGACTGTCTTTCAGAGACTACAATGCTTGTCTGCATCGTCATCTGAGACTCCTACTGATACGGGTGATACTACTACTTTTACTGCGATGTTTGGTCGTGGTCATGGTCGTGGACGCGGTTGCTCACATGACACTCATCCTCCTCTTGGTGCTGGCAGGGGGAGGAACTCTTCAAGTCGTGGAGCATCTTCTGGACTTGCTACTGCTGCTGCTCGTCCTCATCAGACTGGCCAACGCTTCTGTAACTTCTATGGCCAGTCTAACCATGTTGAAGAAAAGTGCTAGGAGAAATACGGCAAACCAGCTTGGACCAATGCGGCCACTGAGGCTACTACATCTTCTGAGGTGTCTACCCAGCCTGATGTCCCGGGTACTTCTACTGCTGACTTCATTCATGCTAAGGTCGAGCGCCTGTTGCTGGAGCATACTGGCTCGTCATCTACTACCACTACCACTGGAGCACATGCTGTGACATACTCTGGTTGTGACACTGCCTTCTCATATTTCTAGGAATACAAAATGGGTCATAGATTTGGGCGCGCCTTCTCATATTTCTGGGAATCGGTCGTTGTTCAGAAATTTATCTAGACCGACTACTAATTCGTCTGTTATGCTTGTTGATGGCTCCAAGTCTGCCATTTTGGGGATTGGAGACATTGTGTCTGATATTGTGCTGAAATCTGCTCTATATGTGCCTCGCTTTTCGCTAAATTTATTATATGTTAGCAAGACTTTGCGTAGCCTGAACTGTAGCCTGACTTTAGTGCCTAGTTCATGTATTTTTCAGGACCTTCGCATGAGGATGAAGATTGGTGGGGGGCACGAAGGATCTGATGGCTTGTATTACCTGGACAATCTGAAAAGAGTGGACAATGTGGCTCTGGCTTTTGCAATATCTTCTTCAGTATCGGCCTTACAGTGGCACTATAGACTTGGGCACCCATCATCTGAGAAATTGTGTCATATTGTATCTAATGTAGGAACAAATGTGTTTCAATGTGAACCGTGTCAGTTAGGCAAACATACTAGGGTTGTTTATCCTAAACGTTCTCATATTAAGAGTAAAAATGTTTTTGATCTTGTTCATGCTGATGTATGGAGTCCATGTCATGTCCCTAGTCTATCTGGCAACAAATATTTTATTCTGTTCATTGATGATTTTTCTTGGGCCACGTGGTTATTTCTTCTGAAAAGTCGATCTGAAGTTCTGTCCACAATTAAATTCTTTTTTTCTGAGATGAAAACACAATACTCTATGCCTGTTAAAATTTTTAGAATAGATAATGCACTTGAATTTGTTCAAAAAGATGTTGAATTGTTCTGTAAATCCGTTGGCACTATACACTAGACTTCTTGTGCATACACACCTCAGCAGAATGGCATTGCTGAAAGAAAGAATAGACACTTACTAGAGGTTGCTAGAACTATTATGTTACATGCTAATGTACCTCGGGGATTCTGGCCAGAAGCCATCTTAACTTCCTGTTTTCTAATATACCAGATGCCTTCTTTGGTAATTGGAAATAAAATACCTGTGCAAATTCTGAATCCTGATAAACCTTTATTTACTGTACCTCCTCGCATATTTGTCTCTACATGCTTTATAAAGTTGCTTGGCCCAACGCATGATAAACTATCTCCACGTGTTGAAAAATGTATTTTTTTGGGGTATTCTCGTACACAGAAAAGATACAGATGCTAAAGCCCAACTACTAAGAGATGGTTCACAAGCAGCGATGTTGTCTTTTTTGAGGGTACACCATACTACTCTCTACTCAAGGAGATAGTCTTCAGCCTGAGCTTATTGCTTCTCCGCTGCCTATTACTAGTGATTGTGTTTTTGATGCCACTACTCCTGTACAACCAACACCTCCTCTTATTGTTTATCAGCGCAGGAACATATCTCAACCTGCACAACCCCCCCCATCCATGCCAATCTTCTCCTCCAGAAGGTTCTGTGTCACCTGAGGTAATCTCTGATCTTGATATACCTATTGCTCTTAGGAAGGGCACTCGTTCCTACACTATCCACAATATTTCTAACTATGTATCTACTGATCATTTAAGTGTTCTTGTTAGCAATTTTGTCACTGCATTATCTGCTATTGTCATCCCAAAGACTGTACAGGATGCCTAGCAAAGTACAGCTTGGACTACTGCTATGCAGGAGGAAATGCTTGCTCTTTCTGACTGACAGACTTGGGAGTTGGTGGATCCACCTCCTCAGTGTAAGCCTATAGGCTGCAGATGGGTTTATGCTGTCAAATATCAACCAGATGGTACAGTAGAACATCTGAAGGCACGTCTTGTTGCTGAAGGATATACACAAACCTATGGTTTTGATTACTTTGAAACCTTTTCACCTGTTGCCCGTCTTAATTCTGTCAAAGTTCTCTTATCTGTCGGTGTTAATCTTGACTGGCCTCTAGTACAACTAGATGTTAAAAATGCTTTCTTATATGGTGATCTGCAAGAGGAGGTCTATATGGAGCAACCTCCTGGGTCTGTTGCTTAGGGGGAGTCACATAAAGTCTACAGGCTGAGGAAATCTATCTATGGGCGCAAATACAGTTATCGTGCTTAGTTTGATAAGTTGAGCAAAATTTTGACTGCCTTTGGTTTTCTGAGGTCACAGGTTGATCATTCTGTCTTTATGAAAAAGACTTCCTCTGGCATTGTGATACTTATTGTATATGTTGATGATATCATTCTATCTGGCAGTTATTATGTTGCTATTCAGGCCACTAAAGCCCATCTCTGTAGCACTTTGCTACTAAAGATCTGGGAAAACTATGCTATTTTTTGGGCATGGAAGTGTCTAGAACCTCTAATGCTCTTGTTCTATCTCAAAGGAAATAAGTACTGGATCTGTTACAGGAAACTGGTATGCTTGGTGCACGACTAGCTGACATGCCTCTAGATCCCAATGTTAATTAGGATGATGATTCTTCTCCGTTGTTTGTTGATAACAATAAATACAGGAGATTGATTGGTAAGATGATATATCTGACGGTAACTAGAGCTGACATATCTACTATTGTGGGGCTTCTTAGCAAATACTTGGATAAACCCAAACAGTGTCACTGGGATGCTCTATGTAACATTTTGCAATATCTAAAGAAGTCACCTGGCAAGGGCCTCCATTACAGGAAAAATGGGCATTCTCTAGAAGGCTATTCTGATTCTGACTATGCAGGGAGCAAGATTGACAGGAAATCCACTTTTGTCTACTGTACATATGTAGGGGGTAACTTGTCAACTGGCGCAGCAAGAAACAAAATGTTGTTGCTAGATCTAGTGCTGAAGCTGAATATAGGGCCATGGCCCATACTGCCTGTGAACTTCTGTGGGTGCAGTCTCTTCTACAAAACTTTGGTATTGAGTCGTCTTCTGCGATTCCGATGCACTGTGATAAAAAAGTTACTATTTTCATTGCCAACAATCCTGTATATCACGAGTGCACAAAACATATTGAGGTTGACTACCACTTCATCAGGGAAGTTGTTCTATCTGGGAAAATTTGCACACCTTTCACCCGTTCTGAAGACCAGGTTGCTGACATATTCACAAAACTGCTGGCAAAGAAGCACTTCTGTTCTCTGGTGGATAAGTTGGGCATGATTGACATCTATGCTCCAACTTGAGGGGGAGTGTTAATATATATGCCTTTATTGAGTGTTTTGTTAATTTACTGTTATATATGGACCTCACTGTAAATGTTCTTTTAGTATAAATACAAGGGTACACACATTGTGTAACCCTAAGCTCTCCATTTCATGTGTTGTTTTACACTTATCTACATGACTATCACTAGGGCTGACCTAGCAGCTGTTGTAGGATTCATAAGCCGGTATCTTGATAAACCCCGAAAGTGCCACTAGGATGCTATTTGTCACATCTTACGATATCTCAAAAGCTCTCCAGGGAAAGGTCTTCTGTATAAAAAGCATGGCCATTGCAATTTATCTGGATTTTCAGATTCTGACTATGCAGGAAGTCGATCTGATCAGAAGTCTACTTTTGGATATTGTACTTTTGTGGGAGGAAATCTAGTCACCTGGAAAAGTAAAAAGTAGACTGTGGTTGCTAGATCCAGTGCCGAGGCAGAATACAGAGCCATGGCTCATACTGCATGTGAGCTTCTGTGGGTCTGTGGCCTTCTACATGATTTTGATATTGCTTATTCCAGCCCCATTCCTATGTTCTGTAACAACATAGCCTCTATTTTTATTGCAAGCAACCCCACTTTTCATGAACGCACAAAGCATATTGAGGTTGATTGCCATTTTGTTCGGGAGAAATTTCTATCTGGGCACATCTACACTCCATATATCAGCACTGACAAGCAGCTTGCGGACATCTTCACCAAAATTTTGCCTAAAGCTCGGTTTCCGACTCTGGTTGACAAGCTGGGCTTGTTTGACATCTACGCTCCATCTTGAGGGGGAGTATAGATATATTGTGTTGTTTACTTGTGTTGCTTTGTTATTCCTGTAATATTAGTCCCATATTGCTCACTTGTATTTATGTCTCTACGCTCAGTTGCTATATTAGAGACTACCCTGTAACCTGTTTTACTCACTGAATAAATAATTCCTTTTCTATTCTGAATTTATTTGGAGGCAATAGACGGCTCCATATTATTCCAAAACCAATTGATTTGGCTATTCTCCCATTTCCATTCAGGGTTATCCTGAACAGCTTCTCTATGAACTTCACCTTGTATTTAGGATTCTAGAATAATTTGAATAAAATTTATCCTGAGTAGGTAGTTTTCTATATTCAATTTAATGATAGAGATAGGAGCATTGTCCTTATAAACAATGGTCTGAAGTGAATCCCTACCTTCAGACGGTTAGAATGTCTCACCGGTAGAATAATGGTGGAGTTATGCAATCACTAGTAAGATGCACAGTGATATGAGAGAGATAGTCGGAAAGAAGTTTGGTTGTAGCACTATCACGGGAAGAAGACATTGTGATAGGAAAAGATAAAAGATTCTTATTAATAGATGGGGAGGAAAGGGAAAGGGAAGAAATATGGAGGTTGTTATAAACTTTAAAAAATAGATCTCTATCGTACTGTGATCAATGAGCCACCATCAAATTTCAGTGGGTGACCGAAAAGGGGAGGAGTACCACTAGGATTCCAGTGGAGATTGTTACACTTACACCAGTGTGCACCCTTTCAAGGGGCAATGGGTTTAACTCCTAAGGGAATGGTGACTTGCGACTCCCCTCCAAAAACTCTGAGAAGGCCTGGAGCAGACAGCCCAGGAGAGGGCAATAGAGGAGACGAACTGCAGCGGTTACAGCCCAGTCAGCACCGAGGCGTCGACGGCTTGTTCGTCTGCAACATCAGCCGACGACCGGCTGTGAACTGGCGGTGCACTGTGGCATTGTTGTTTCCGCACAGCCTGCCGGTGGCAGCCTGGCAGGCAGGAGGGGGCGACGGGAGGGAGAGGAGAGGGACAACAGCAGGAGAGGAATAAGAAGGGGGACGACGTAGGGGAGAGAGGGGCGGAGGCTGGCTGTTGCTCCTCCATAAATCCTTAGGGTAAAAGAGTGCTCTAATACCAAGTGAAGAGAAATTCTTATTATATTCTGACAGAGGCACAGAGACTCATATATATAGACTTGTCCTAAGGTATGATGTACTAGAGAGACAACATAACATAAACTAGACCAACGCTGATGGGCTTTAGTAGAGTCAGCCCGTTTAGCAATTAAATAGATAATAAATTACATAAAATAACATTTAATGTTGATATTTGGGGCCCATGTCTTGTTGGTAGTAGTTCTAGTTTTTTATAACATTCATAGATGATTACTCTATAGAAATGTTTGTACTAAAATATCATGCCCATGTTTTGGATATATTAAGCATTTATTCTCAAAATTAAAAACACAATTGTGTTGCTCCATCTGTGCCTTCCAAACTTATATTGCTCTAGAATTTCTGCAACGGGGTGATTTAGGAACTTTGTAAATTTGAGGGGACCCTACACACTTCTTGTTCTTTCACTCAATATAATAATGGTGCATCTTAATGTAAGAGCATGTATCTCCTTGATGTGGCACAAACTATGATGTTTCACTACGGTGTGTCTAAGCATTTATGTCCTGAAGAAGTCTCTATTGGCTTTTTTATTAATCACATGCCATCCTCGTCTCTTCTAAATAAGATTCGATACCAGATTATGCATGATGAATCCTTCCTTTTCTCTTACCACCTAGAATTTTTAGAAGAACCTGCTTTGTTCATGATCTTTGCCCAGGCACTATTAAGTTGTTTCCTAGATCAATAAAGTGTATTTTCTTGGGGTATTTTAAAACTCAAAGGATACATGTGTTAAACTTGGCAATAAAAGATGGTTGTTGAGTGTTGATGTGGTTTTCTTTGAAAACTCACCATATTTCTCAAAAGAAGGTTCTTCTTTAACTACTACTCTTCTGGAGGATACGCCACTTCTAGTTCCCATCCCTGCAACACCAAGGTCATAATCAAATGAGATCTCACAATCAAAGCATGTTCAAGTATATTAAAGAAGATCAAAGACTCATGCACCCCTCATAGTCCCTCACCAACAAGTCCTCATTCTTCACCTAGATATCCAAGCTCCCTTCAGGTAAGTCTTCCTTCTGATATGGATATGCCTACTGGATTATGCAAAAGGGAGTTCGCTCTTGCACTTTGCATCTGACTAGGAACTTTTGTTCTATTGATTACCTTAGCCCCAATTTTTCTTGCTTTACTACTACCCTTTCAGCTATGTCTATTCCTAAAATTGCAGGAGGTTGTTAAGCATCATTCATGGCATCAGGCAATGGAGATTGAGATGGTGGCCCTTTCTGATCAGAGTACTTGGGATCTTGTTGATCCTCTGCTTGATTGTAAACATGTTGTTTTCATTCAGTCATTTATATCAAATATCAACTAAATGGCACCAATGACTGCTTGAAAGCATGTCTTGTTGTGAAAGGGTATACCAAGACATATAGGGTTAACTACTTTGAAACTCTCTTGTTTGGCACGACTTAATTCAGTGTGTATACTAATATCTTTTGTTGTCAACTGTGATTGGGTATTATAGCAACTTGATGTGCAAAATGCTTACATGTATGGTGATCATCATGAATTTTATAGGAGCAACCTCCTGGTTTTATTGCTCAAGGGGAGTATTCTAAGTCTGCAAACTCAAGAAGGCTATATATGGCCTAAAACAGAGTCCTAGGGTGAGGTTCGATAAATTAAGTGAATTTTTGATATAGATCGACTTCAAGCATCTCATTCCAATCACTTTGTTTTTGTCAAGCATACAGATTCTGCGAGAGTTATTCTAATTTTCTAAGTTGATGATGTTATCTTGTCTGGAAGTGTTAGTCGGGGTTTAAGAAACAAAGTAATATTTGAACAAGCACTTATTGACAAAGACATTGGCAAGCTCCAAATTTTTTTTTTGGAATTGAAATATCATGATCTTCTTCTGGTGTCTTCTTATCTCAACAGAAATATGTCCTTGATCTCCTAAAGGAAATTGGTATGCTTGGGTCAAAACCATTTAGCACGCCTCTTGACTAGGGTTGTACATCGGTCCAAACCCAGACTGGACCGGTTTGGAGCGGACCAGACTGAAACTCGGTTAATATAAAATTCATGGACCAAGGAATGGACCGATAAAAACCGGTCTACTCCTGAACAGGACCAGAAAAAATCAAGGACCGGACCGATACCGGACCGGACAACCAATATTCATACACTCTTGATTATAATGTTTAAAATAGCTATGTTATAAAAAATATAAAAGAGTTGATAACTCATTTGAGTTTGGTAATGCAAAGTAGGTTACACAACTAAATTCTTACAACTCGAGAGAGTAAATTATTATGAGACTATTGGGAACGTTACTAATATAATACTTACATAATAACACATTCTAGAATAACTATCATAAATTCATGGTACACACAAAACTAACGCTTACAGTTATGATTAAATTGAGTTATATGATAGCTAATACATAATACACTAATATATTAACAATTCAAATCAATGTGCAACGTCCTTTTAGTTTTTCATCACCACAATGTAATGCAATATTTGAATGTGTCGCTATTGAGTGCTTGTATGAGTACAATGGCTAATGCTATTGTCATTTATTGACATAATTAAGTCAGTGTGTAGACTACAGTACTAATATACCTATTAGTAAATTCTAGAGTCATTAATAATGTATTATACATTCTCACAACCCTTCATAGATATTATATTTAATTAATATATGTAAGACTTTTTTTATATTATCCCATCCAACCGGTCCAGGCCGATTTCTAACGGTTTTGGACCGGGGACCAAAGACCGGATTTAAAAAACATAGCGGACCGAGGACGAGATCAAAAGTCAAGTCGGTCAAAGACCGGACCGGACCAAATAACTGGTTCAGTCTGGACCAATATATGTACATCCCTACTCTTAACCTCACTAAGTGGAGTGATGAATCCTATCATGCTTATGTCGACAATGAACAATATAGAATACTTGTTGGTAAGCTAATATATCTGACTGCGACTAGAGTTGATATTACCGTTGTTGTTGGACTTGTCGGTAGATATCTTGATAAACACACCAGTGTCATTAGCAAGTTGTTTGCCAAATTCTGAAATATTATAAAGATTCACCCGGGAAGGGACTTCTCTATACAAAACATGGGCATCAAAAAATCTTTGGATAACTATGCAGGCAGTAGAAGTGATAGAAAATCATCATTTGGATATTGTCCCTTTGTTGGAGCCTGGAGGTAATTTGGTCACTTGGAGGAGCAAGTAGAATGTGTAGCTCAATCTAATGCAGAGTCTATAGACAAAGATGTTGGCTCATACTACTTGTATACTTATATGGGTTCAAGAACTTCTACATGATTGCATATGTTAGATGACGTTCCTATACTAATTTATTGTGACAATAAGGGAATCTATGTTTATTGCTAGCAATCCCACCTTTTTTGAACAAACTAAGCATATAGAGGTGAATTGCCATTTCATCAGGAAAACTATCATGTTGAAACATATCTTCACGTATCTTCACTTCATTAATGAGAACTAAGGAACATCTTCCAACGTCTCCACATAGACTCTTCCAAAGACCAAGTTCACAATTATGGTTGATATATCGAGCATGATTGACATCTATGCTCCATCTTGAGGGGGAGAGTTAAATCCAATTAGTTCTTTATTCATATTTTTCTATTCTAATTAGTCGCATACTATTTATTTATGTATTAACAGGACCTCTCTAATCCTATTTAAAGAGAGGGTTTCAATTAGTCTAAAATCATCAGTTACCAAGTTAATTACATGTTTAACAACACACAAATAATCATCCACAAAAATAACAAAATACTTATACACAAGCTTGGAAGTTGCATAAATAGGTCCCCATTTATTTGTATTGACTAACTAAAAAGTTGACTTTGTTCTTTGATTCCCTTTAGACCTAAAGAGAGACCTAGTATGTTTCCCTAATTGACATGACTCACACTGCAAACTTTCTAATCCGAACAGACTTAGAGCCATGAGTTTGAGCTTATATAATGGCACATGACCAAGGGTGACTATGCACCATCAAAGGGGAAGCAGCAACTCATGTTGTAGGAAACATTCGCAAGTAGTAGAGACCAGCCAATTCATACCCTTCACCAATTGTCTTCCCTATCTTCAAGGCTTGTATAACACAAGCATCTACAAAAAAATAGAGGTTTCAAGAAAACAGGTTAGTTTGGTAATTAATAGCATATTAGAAGGAACACAAGGGATAAAAAAGTTACATGGAAGTAATGTTTGTAGAGTTGATGACACCATCCCAGTTTCCTTAACATGAGGCCATAAAGTCATCTGCAAGGGTACACCGGATAGGTTGGGCTTTTGGGTATAGGTGGTGAGCATCTTAGGTACCCAGTGATGCAAGGAAGAAAATGTCTGATTTGACACCCTTTTTTGTAGCAAAGAAATAAAAATTTAAAGAAATTTTGACAAAAAATGTTGACATTTACGTTCCTGGGGATTTTGACACCATAATCAAGAATTTCGTCATGAAATTTTATCCAAGCGAACAAAATGACATATACACTTCTATTTGCAATAATATACATATCAACTGTGGGAGGGGTCTCCTACATTTGTAAGTGACGGAAACCGGACTATTTCAACAGGTGTTTCGATGACAATTTTGATGGTAAAATGAAAGAATTGAATTATAAAAAAATTCAAACACAAGATACAGACATAAAGACACTAGATTATATAATAAACTATATGTTGAGAGATCGAGGTTGATCTTCATGTCTTAGAGTGTCTGCACAAGTGAATTGATTTTGAATATTATAAATGATGAAATTTTTGTATGAATAGGTATATGTGTTTGAATTTGAAAAATAATTGTAGATCTACATATTTCATACCATTATTACATAGATCTACAAGTTATGTTTGTAGATTATGTGATCTTGATGAGATCTAGCATTTAGAACTTTTTTTTGAAATGTTTCTTTAAATATATATAGAAGAGGATAGGAATAGAAGGAGGTGTAGATGGGATAGGGATAGGGGAAATATACCTTAGAAATTTGAAAAATGGCCTTTGGAAGTAAGAGATTTGTAGAATGTTAAAATATACAAACCTCAGTAGCATCAGCCCCAAGAGCTTTGTTTAGCGAAACACATGATGTGTTTCAGGCTGATTTTGCAATAAGATGGCCAGAGTGAGCTTTTTGCTGAGCAATTCCCATCATTTTGCTAAAATTCACACATAACTGTAGATGTTTTGCAAAATTGCACCGTAGTCATTGTATATGTATGTTTTGATGTCTGGTTTCCAAAAATTGGATCAAAATTTTGCAAGTTCTATAGAAATTTGTTCCGTGTGTTGTGATATGACGGTTGAACCTGATTGAGAACTCAGTCTGAGTTGGACAATGATGCATTAGAAGCCTGTGATATGCATGAAGGACCGGCTCTCTGTGCAATATAGGCAAATGAAGATGTAGCTTTCTATGGAGCTTGAAGGCACATCAACTGATTGTTCTCTTCATTGGTAGAAAAAATATGATGTATGGACTCCTTTTCAGCCATGTTGACCAAAAGATGATAAACCAACATAAAGGATCTTAAAATCAGAACAACACCTTGAAATAGGATTTTTGCACACTTGTAGAAGCCCTGAACCTTGAAAGCAAACTTTTTGGCCTTTGAAAAAGACTAGAAAAGTCTATAACAGCCCTGCTACAGTACCACGCAGCTGCACTAGCTAGAGAGAATGACCAATGTTCTCTCCTCGAAATACCTATACACATGGCCTTCTAGGCCAAGGTAGTAAATTTAGGGACATACCCCATGGACCAGGTTCAAGGGAGTAAAACCACCCCTGAATCCTTCTGCTGAAGCAACTCATTTTATTGCTAATGGGAAATTGAAAAAACCATGTCGTTGAATATTGAAGATCTTCTCATTGGCCACATCCACCACCTTACTATGACAGTGAGGAGTTTTGTTCTTAGACTCCTCATCAGTGGACTGATTACTTCAATTGCCCTATGTTTCAAGTTTATCATGGATCACTTGGAGGAAGCTCCGAGTTCAACCTTGATTGGTTGCACATGTTGAAACTAGAGAAGGAGAATGAATACCTTCTTTGTGCTACAAACTTCACTGCAACTCCCATGGCGATGTGCCAAGTTTTCTCAATAAAAATTATGACATGTATGATCTCTTGGTAACATCGAAGCATATGAGGAAGAGGGGAAATAGAAGAGCGATAGTGACAATACCGAGGGGGAGACCGATTTTGAAGGCAACACTCAAGAGCACAATGATCACTCTGAGGACAAGCAGCATGTCCTTACATCAAAGACCACCATATGCCAAGTGAAGGACCAACTTGATAAAAGCTACTCTCCCCTAGTGGATGCCACTTCAATTGCAAATGATAGGAATAACTCGCGAGTGTCTTGCATGAGATCAAGGGAACCTGAGACACATCCTATCTCAACATGAGACAATCATGAAGAGGCAAGATATGTATTTAGAGCAGCAGAGACAAGACTACTAGTCAATCACCTCTACTGTTATGAGTACAAAAACTACTAGTGGCACCACTACAAAAGGTTATTATTTCATTACAGAACCAGTCCACCCCACCAAACAGTACGCAAGCTACCCCCATGATTCATCATTTTGGGGATAATAGTACGCACATCCATGACCAACTACGTTTCCCGCACCGGATCCATATTTCATTGAGTACACTCACAGTTACGAACCACAAGTTGCCACTGAACCACCAGTACCTAAGACAAGAAGTAGAGAACCCTTCATCCTAACTTAAGTCTTACTCGGAACAAGTAAAGATCTAGACTTCCATTAGAGGGTGGTGTGTTTTATTTTTTGTCTTCTCTTTTAGCATGTTTAATTCATTTTACTTTATATTCATGAATCATTTGTGTTTGTACGTTAGGCCTGCGTGTTAGATTTATTCTATTAGCTTAGGACTATATTAAGGCTAGTAACTTATGTTGGAAGTGGCAAAAAAAATGAAAAACCTCAATCGATGATCCAGAATGCCATGTTGAACATGACAAATTTGAACAATTGGTAGGAGGTGCACTCACTGCTCCAACTCAACTAGTATGAGCAAGGACCGATCACTAACCGAAAACTAGTCCAGAAAGTTCTAGAAAAATCAAAAGGAATAAATGTATTTAATTTAGCTTTTAAAATTACTAAGTGTAGTGATGTGTATTATTTAGGATCGGTTATATGATAATGTGATGGTAAAGGATGTGGGCACTATCTTCCTATCTGAATTAGGGCTAACTCCTACTCATATGCCAATGCATTTTGATAATGATGTTGTTTAATTGCTAGTAATCCAACCTTTCACAATTAAAAAACACATTATAGTGAACTAGCACTTTGTTCGAGGCAATTTTTTCCAATATTACCTATAGGTCCTTCACCAAGTGTAAAGAATGTGTTTTTAATTGATTCATTAAACCACGAAGCAACTCTACATTAGTTGGTAAGCTAGGTGGATCAACAACTATGCCCGACTTGAGGGGGAAGGTTATTTATGTATTCATAATGTCTTCTTTGATCTCACATTAGTTAGTCAAGAAGTAGTTGCTTGTCAATCTATTTGATATCCAGTATTCACTAGAAAATCACCTAAAAGCTCCCCACTTTCCTCTTTTTAAAAAATCATAGGATTTAACGAGTTAAGACATATTTTAGAATGTTTTGTTAAAACAGTCAGTGCTTTATTAATCATAATCTAAGAGTTTAATATACTACTACTACCATTCAAATTTGGAGAAGTTTAGATTTGTTGTGATAAGAAAACAAAATGTATAGAAGATATTGGATAAGATGATGATCATTTATACTTGGATTCAAGTCATGATAATTATCTAAGCTTTTTCATGCTTTATAAGTTTCTGAAATTTTCCCTTGCTAATTCAATCAAGTTTTTATTTTGGGCCATGTAATTTTTGGCCTCGAGTGTGGACTAAGGATCTAGAAGATCATCTACCTTCAACTCATATGTCGACTTTGTGTACGTTGATCTTTGCTTGCCTCCATCTTCCCTCGCCACCATTCTTTGTGTTTTTGTTTGCTTTGATTTCCTTACAACTACCTGATTGCGACAAACCTTTCCATTACCTCTAGGGCTCCCCCATGTGGAAACACCCAATTTCAATAGGACTTCTATATCAAAGTGCAAACATGATCCTAGCTATCTTTTTATGCCCTTTTACAGCTTTTTATTTATCCCACTAGCTACATTAGCTCTCCATAAATGCAGTTCGCTACTACTTTCCTCTAAAACCATCATTTGCGTCTCTTTTGGGTGGCTCTTTCTCAATAGAATTGACGACCAATCCATTTTATGGGAAGCTACTATGGATCAGTGTAGATATCCATGGGTGTCTCCTTGTCGTGACGTTGTCTCTATGCTCTTGACCTACATCAGCTTTATGAGGCCTTAGAGCTATACCAACGAGCCATCTAAATCCACCTTTAGTCGTATGAGTATTAGAAAAAGTGGATACTTCAGAGATATTCTATCCTAGGGATTCAGTTCAAATATTGAAGGAATTCAGATAAAAATGTACCCTAGGAAATTAGTTGGCATATGCATCCGTATAATTGTTCGGTTTATTAATTTCAAAAAAATTAACAAGTTTGATAAATGCCTAGATTTTGAATAATGAATGTTTAAACCATATAAAGGTATGTTGTTTCTTAACATGTATTATTTAGGCATTTATCTTGCAATATTTCTCTTCAAATCGAGGCAATTTGCCCTTTTCCCCTCACGGGTTCAAACCCTAATTCCTATAGGCGATGATAATTTGGATATGATTTCGAGCCCCTCATTAGTTTATCCCATTATATAACCCTATTTTGGATATATGTTCCTCCATTTGATGTCTTTGTCAATATAGGTATGGGATTCCATTTTTGCCCTCAATTTGATGTTCTTGAACTGGTAGTGATCATTCCTACTTCCTCTCTCCAAGTGATCTATCTATGATCTTATACTATGTTTTGACCATATTGTCTCGTTATCTAGAGATATATAATACTTAGGAATTTGAACCATGATTATTGTTAGAGATTATAATAGTTGATTAGGTAAATGGGTTTATTGTTGTATGGATCGGAATATGGAGGCCAGGTAAGGTTTCATCAAGTCTATAATAGTGTCCCTTCTCCTATATATAGAGGGTCGTGCCTTTGTAAATTACAATATTCGAATTGTCCTCTCATTACTCTCAACAATTACATCCACCCTCAATAGAAGCATTATATTGTACTTTCCCATATTAGAACTTGGTACCATTACCCATCATCTAGTCTTTATTTGAAATAGGTGTCACTCTCCCTATTTAAAAGGAAATACACAATGTAATATATGAATTTTGATCAAGGTATGAGGGGGGGGAGATGAGAGAACGAGGGGTGGCGGCAGAAGCGGCGATCTAAAGAAAACCCTAGAGGATGACGGGGGAGGTCAAGGGTGCAAAACGCAGGTCGCGCAGAGAAAAGATAATACAAGGAGGCAATCGAATGAGATCAGGCTTCAGAAAATAGGGTTGCGCCTAAACTATAAGGGTATGAGAGGAGGAAACGGAGCATGTGATACAGATGAGTCGACTGCCATGGATACCGACAAGGATGGGAAGGCTGATGACCCAAACACAGATAACGGGGAACAATTTCTGTCGGAAGATGTGTCGATAACCAAATCCTTCAAACAGGTTATTACAGGAGAAGGAAGTGGCGGCGCTGCCGACCCGTTCTTCATTGACAACGAACCAGAGGAAATCATAAATCCTGATGATATTGAACTTACGTATGAGAAAGGCTATCCCAAGATCTATGTGGGCCAAGACGCGGAGGAGATAATAAGCAAACCCTTCAAATTTGCAGTCATCGTCAAGCTCATCGACAGACATGTAGGGTTCCTGACCATGGCAGAACGACTGAAACTGTTATGGAAACTAGCAGGACGGTTCGAACTATACGAACTAGCAGAGCAGTATTACGTTGCCCAATTCTACAGCAGACTAGATCAGGAAAGTGTCCTCACGAAGGGTCCTTGGTCTCTTTTTGGGAGCTGTCTGATGGTTTGGCCCTGGGATGGGTACTTTGAACCGTCTAAAGGCCTACCACGATACATTGTGACATGGATCAGAGTAATGGGTCTACCTATTCACTACTACAACTGGGAAATGTTCCGCACAATTGGCCAAGTGGTAGGAAAGCTACTACGCACAGATGATCATTCTACAAGGAGAAAATTCGCTCATCTAGCAATCGACATGGACACGTCAAAGCCCATACATCCTGCGATTATCATTAATGGGAGAGAATACAAAATTGAATATGAATCTCTACCCAACATGTGCCTCAACTGTGGCTTGCTAGGACATGATGCAGCTGATTGTAACGAACTGAATACAGAACCAACAACCCAAAAGGACGATGAACCCAGCGAGGAAGCGGGGGTCTGATGGAATGAAGATGAGGAAAAATGGCAAACATACTATGGAAAAAAACTGTTTACCAAAAGACACCAGAAACCAAAAGATCAATCCCGCAAAAGCAACCAGGAGGAGAATAATAACAATAACCAATTTCAAACTCTGCAGGTGGATGAAGAGGGGGAAGGGGAAAACCAAGGGGATCGAGATGATGCTACCGGGGTAACAAAACAAGCTGTGGATAACAGGGAATTGAAAGTGTGGAGGAAGAAACAAAGACGTAATGAGGATAGAGATGTGTCAAAAACTGCAAATGTAGCTAGTCCAGAAAAGGTACCAACACAGGCGTCAACACCTCAACAAAAGAAGACTAATGAGGACATAGCCCATACGGTTGCTGAACCAATGGGGGATGATGTGATTATGGCCGCCCGACCCCTGTAAGTACCACTCAGCAGGAACAGACACCGATGGAGAAAGCAAAACCTACTGATATTCCAGAGAAAGACATAGCACCAAGCAGTAATAATGCAACATCAACTGGGAGGAAGGCTAAGGAAAAGAAAACAACCTCCCCTTTAAATAGTCCGTAGAAGGGGCATACTGTTAGCACAAGAAGAAAATCAAGGAGAGTGGGTGATGATCAAGAGGGGCCTACAGGATCTCCTCACAATTAAATCCACTCTATACATCTTGTTTCTATGATTAATACAATTGCGTGGAATATAAGGGGTGCTGGCAAGAAGAAAGCCAGACATTCCCTCAAAAATCTTATTCACCGGTATAATATCAAGCTAGTCTCTATTACAAAACTAAGAATTTCTGGAGATGAAGCCCCGGCGGCTATCAAATATATCGGTTTCTCTAGCTCTCATAGAGTGGAAGCTAGAGGCTTTTGTGGAGGTATCTGGGTACTGTGGAATGAAGCGGAGTGCGATGTACAAATAATACAGAGCCACAAATACTATATGCATTGATGTGTTAATGGAAGTGTGTATTACACCTTTGTGTATGCCTCTCCCAACCCTGGCGGCAGACCATGCTTGTGGAATCATCTCATCCAAATTAGTGGAACCATTAACATGCCCTGGGTTGCGATGGGAGACTTTAACTGCATGTTGGATCCTGCGGAGAAGATTGGTAGTCCATCCTTCAATCTAACAGAAGCCACGAGATTTAGAAATGCTTTACTACAAGCTGGCTTATCCGATATTGGCAGCTCGGGGTACAAGTTCACTTATAAAAAGGGTTTACTTCATGAAAGGTTGGATCGAGTGGTGGAAAATGCAATGTGGGTCCAATAGTATCCCATCGTCATATGTGAGAATCTAACCAGAATTGGTTCTGATCACAATCCCATAGCTATCCTGAATATGAAAGTATCACGCCATCAAGCTAAGATTTAAGTCCAAAGCTGCTTAGCAGAAAGAGAAAGATTTCGATCATCTCCTAAAGACCCTGTGGGACATCTCAGAAACTTTTCATAATGCACTTCATCGAGTAGCAAAACCGATCACAACCTGGGATAGCAGGAATAGGAAAAAGACCAGGGAAAGGGAAACCAACATTATTGCAGAGTTATCCCACCTACAGAAGGATCTTGAGTCCGGCCATGACACTAACAAAGAGAACAGGTGTATCTGTTATGAAGCTGAACTGGAAGATATCTACCTCAAGCAAGAAGAAAACTGGAGACAAAAAAGCCATATCCATTGGATGCAGGACGGTGATAACAATACACGGTTTTACCATGCATATGTAAACAATAGAAGACGGATCAATACCATCAACTGCCTCCAGGACACAAATGGTAATTGGACCTCGAACAAGACACAACTACAGCAACTGGTCAACAATCATTTCAGGAACCTGTTCACTGCCTCGTCGAGCCCCACCGTTCAGGATATGGATAAGTTGCCAGGCAACTTCAAACGTCTCACACACAGGCAACAGAGGAACCTGGGAGCTATGCCCACGGAAAATGAGATCTGGAATATTGTGAAGAAATTGAACCCATACAAAGCTGGCGGACCAGATGGGACAGACATGCTTTTCATGAAGGAAAACTGGAAAACAATCTAGTCTTCAGTTCTTTCATCGGTTAAGAGCCTTCTGAATGGGGATCCTTTCCCGGATGGTATGGGAGACTTCAGTGTCGCCCTCATACCTAAGGTCAAGCATCCAGTAAACTATAATCAACTGCGGCCTATATCTCTCAACAACACATGTATGAAGTTGGCATCAAAAGTCATTCTGGAAAGAATCAAGAAGTTCATACTGGCATGGATATCCCCAGCGCAGACTAGCTTTATTCCAGGGAGATGTATCTCAGACAATATCATCCTTGTCCAGGAGATAATACATAACATGCGCAACAAGTCAGGGTACCCCCAGATGGGCATCAAAGTAGACTTAGATAAAGCGTATGATCGCATGTCATGGGCCTTCGTGGATAACACCATTGATAAACTTTCCCTACCTCCAAATATCAAACGTTATATTATGAATGGCCTTGCAACAGGGGATACGCGAGTTATCCTGAATGGTGAGCTACTCCCTAGTTTTAAGGCTTCCAGAGGGTTGAGACAGGGGGATCCTCTTTCACACAACATTTTTGTTCTCTGTATGGAACATCTTACACAACTGATAAACAAGCACATTGAAGAGGGGCAATGGAAAACTGTCAAATTGTCCCAAAAGGGCCCACACATATCTCATATAACCTTTTTCAATGATATTGTTATCATTGCAAAGGCCTCTATACATCAGATTGTCGTCATCAACAAATGTTTTAACATGTTTGAAGTAGCCTCTGGTCAACAAATATCCATTGATAAGTCCCGCATCTTTTTCTCAACGTCAGTGAGTCGAGCTATTAGAACCAGCATCACCTCACCCTGTAAAATTCCCGAGACCATCAATCTGGGAAAGTATTTGGGAGTCCCTCTTCTTCATAGCAGAGTGAACAAGGAGACCTACTCATTTCTCATTAATGCCATAGAGGCTCGAATCAATGGTTGGGCGGCTAAAACCCTATCCTTTGCTGGTCGGGTCTGCTTGGTTAAGGCAATCCTCACCTCACTTCCTTCCTATGTGATGCAAACGGCCAAGATACCAGCTAGTGTTTGTAATAAACTAGATAGACTGATTCATAAATTCTTGTGGGGAGGAAGTAACAATTCAAAGCCTCTATCACTGGTCGCCTGGTAGAAAGTATGTACTCCTATGGAGGCTGGGGGTCTTGGTATTAAATCTATGGGAGACTGGAACAAAGCTCTTATTTGGAAGAACGCCTGGAGATTTTTGAACAATAATGATTCACTTTGGAAGATAGGCTTGAACAATAAGTACATGAACTACAGTGGCTAGAGAGGCGGGCGAGCTACACCTTTCTGGAGGAGTATCTACCAGGGCTTCGATTTTGTCAAAGAACATAGCATCAAAATGATCAATAATGGAAACAACACGTCAGTCTGGGAAGACAAATGGGTATCTGGCTATGACAGGCTGGGAGATATCCTCATAAAACCCATCGATAACAGCATCAACGATCTGAAAGTATCCAGTGTAGTTAATCTTTCAGGGAGCTAGGATCTCGAGTTCTTAAGCCTATACCTACTTGTTGACTGCGTCAACCAGATTTCTCATCTTCCACCACTGTCTCCTGGAGCGGGAGATGATAACTGGAGTTGGACGGGTGACACCAGGGGTTATTATCAGACTGGAGATGCCTACTACAAGATCCGTGGAAGCAACCGAGACTCTAACCAGGGCCTTTGGAGGGCTATCTGGAAGTTGAAGGTCCCGAGCAGAGTGAAAACTTTCATCTGGACGGTTGCTCATGGAGCCATCATGACAAATGCGAGGAGACTACAACGCCAACTCACCGATAATGCTATCTGTCCTAGATGTGAAGCTGCTGAAGAAACGACAACGCATGCTCTCTGGAACTGCCCGTATGCCAACAAAGTGTGGAATAGGCAGTCAACACAATTCTCTCCACCTACCATCAATACGGACAACTGGACGGATTGGCTTGAAAGCAATATCCTAAGGATGACAACCCATTCAGCCAAATTTGCCATTATGTGCTGGATCATTTGGAAAGCTAGAAATACTATGGTGTTTGAGAGGATCCTAATCCTAGCTAGTCATCAAATAGTCCAAACAGATGTTATTCAGATGGCTATGAACAATAAAGACATATCTTCTAAACCTGGAAGAAATGGCAATGGCGAACATGAAGCAGCTCCCTGGGAGAATCTAACTCAGGGAGACTGTCTAGTTCTGATGGATGCAGCAGTTCATGGACCAAAAGCAACCATAGCTGCTGTGACTCTGGATTGGGATGGAAGATGGATTAGGGGCTTTGCTCGAAACATAATAATATCTTCTATTGCGTAAGTTGAGCTTCGCGTGATCCTGCTAGCTTTACAGGCCAATGACCCTTCAAGCAGGAGTGGTCTTCTTATTATGTCGGACAGCGCTATTGCTATAAAGGCAGCAACTGAACAGGGGGGGCTTAATACCTGCCCTTCAACCTTGGGTTTTGTTGATCGATAAAGAGAGCCACAGACATCCAGAATATCGACTTTTCAAAGTCAAAAGAGATATGGTCCATCTGAGTGATTCCCTGGCCAAGCACCACTACAAAAATAGTTTGGAGGATCGTATATACATGAATCCTCCCCTCGACCCCGTGGGTCATCCCCTTCCCTTTCCCTTTTATAATGGTAGGAGTCCTACCACATTTCCATTTCAAGTAGGAATTGTTTTAAACAATTTTGCATTACCTGCAAGAGGAGGGCGGGATGAATAATATGATCTCCTAACTTCACCCAAAAAAAAGGAAATACACAGACGATCTGTCATAATTTGAAAATACCTGCAATATAGATGGTGTGCACTTATTTATTAAATGTTACTAGTGTAGTACTGCCTTTTAACTCAAAACTGTAACTAATTCATTTTTGGGCTTGAGCCTTGTTCTTGCAATATAGGCACTTCATGGCAAGATGTTTTATGGTCTTAAGGTCCCAAATTCTTTATAGATGTTGCATAATTGTTTAGGAGGTTAGGCACCTAGACGTCTAGCCTATTTTATTTTCTGCAATTTGGTATAATGTATAACATATATTGCATGTATAAGGTATTTTATGTGTGTATTTAATGTCCTACACCCTAAAAAGACATGTACGAGTGAGGTAGTAGTCTAAAACACATGAAAAGCACTTACATATGTCAAATAGATGACTAAATGACATCATACAAAGTTAATATAAAATCGATGAAAATTACAGGAGTTCCTAGGTGGTTGCCTAGGTCGTCCTAGGTAATAGATTAGATACCCAGTTTCCATTTTAGGTAGGCGGAAGACTAGGCGGACCTCCCTTTTCCGCCTAGTCGCCTTAATAGGTGACGAGATTAAGACTGTGGATCTAAACCAACCATTATATAATCTAAAAGGATCTAAAGAACACCAATCTCCCGCAAGAGAATAGTGTCAAAGTAGTATTTTGGGGTCGGTCCAACAAAGAGAAAGGATGTCAAGTTAAACCTTTATTAGATTATCTAGGTCATTCATATTTTTATTAGGATTGAATAAATTAAAAGGAGTCTCTATCACAGAGCAATTTGAACAACTTGGATTAGTTATAATGGGAGGAAATTAAGCTAGGGTTTTCACCACAATAAACATGAAAATTTTGATTTCAAAGATTCTCTATAATAACAATTACTTATAATAACAATGGGTATTGCCATCATTTGATGCTACTCTATCTCATTACTTGAAGAAACATGCCATATACAAAGATATTGATACGCTTCTCAATAGCCAAAATCAAAGTAATCAGTAGTCATGTGATGCTACCCGTGTATACTCCCTCTCTCTCATGATAAAAGCAACACTTGCAACCCTATACGAATCTTAGATGTAGTTCTCTTTAATAGTAATCTAGATATTTGAAATAATATAGTATGGTAATCAATCATCCAATCTTAGCAAGAATTGAGGGAATTTACAAAATTTTATTATTAATAAACAAAGGGGCTACAAAAAGAGAATGCAATAAAAACCATATCTTTTTTGTAGGGCTACTCCTCAATCCTATTTAATGGATTACTTATTCATAATTATGGTTACAACAAAGTACACAATCAAAGAACAAGAATACATGGCAAAAGAGACGCAAGTGGATAAGAAAAGGTGAAACTTGTGATAAAAGGGGATAATCTCTCAATCCTCACACCATAGTTGTCAGAGAATGTGTTTGTCTGGGATTGCTCCCTATTCTCCTTCTCCTTTGCTCTGGTGTTGTGTCATCCAAGTTGCAACTTTTTCTTCTATTAGATTTGTTAGTTTATTATGTACATGGCCCTAATTGACTTGACCCACTAGGGTTAAGATATGCTTCCTTGTACTTGCCTCCTCTCCAATATATAGGAAGGGAGTTTGCCCACTATCAATAACAATTATCATTCTAGCCTCCATCTTATTTTTTCACATGGTATCAGAGCTTAGATCCTAACCCTATAGAGAGCCTCTGCCTGCGGGAGGTCGTCGTCCCTTCTCGGCTTGGCTTCCCACCAGGCAACATCCCGACCTCTATGGTCATCTTCAACTTTCTTTCATAAAATTGTAATCTTTTTGTCATCCCGGTCGTCACTAGATTCACCTGAAAAAAAATCATTTTTTCCATGCCCAAGGCTCTCTCTATTGCTTATGTGCTCTCCTTATAGATATACTATGTTACTGTGTTATTTACTTGTTGTTTTACTATTTTACTTTTAGTCCCATATTGCTCACTTGTACTTATGTGTAACATACTCAATTCCGGACACAAAGGCTAATCCTTCATTCTTCTAGGCCCCTACTCGATTATACTGATATCTAGTATCCCTCTTTCCTTCCTCTTGTTTTAGGTACCTTTTAGTGTGCACAATTCCCTAATTTTAGGATAGATTAGACCTAGTTGGGACCTAATAGCCTAATTGACTCTATTGTACCCCATGAACATAAATCTTAGGATGTTATAGCCCTAATATTTGAATTATGGGAGATTGGTGTATAGTGATACCACACTATTGTCCCGATATGGATTTAATACCATAGTGTGACGTTTAGATATTGAGTGAGAGAACTGAATACAACTACAAAGGGTTTACTCAATTTGACCATTAGTATAAGTTTAAAACCCTAATTAGATGACTAAGCATATAATGGGGAAAATATGACACAAACAATCTCAACTACTAAAAATAAGTCCAAATTCGTGTTCCTCACACCCAAATTAGCTAACCTACATAATTTGAGCTTAATTGGATATCATATACACCCCTAATTGCAAATTAGAAGATAGGATATAAGTTTGAGTGCCTTTATGTGTTTTATCTTGATGTCACACTCCTTTTCCCTAACTTCCAGATTATTCAAATGACACGCTACATTCCAGTTATTTAATACTTAAAAGGCATCACGCGGATCTGTATCCGGGTCGGGTATTCGAGAGATGGACTACGTCCTCTTCCGCTGACAACCCCGCGCGAGAGACCGCCTACACGATTCTTTCCAGTGATTGTTTCCTCCTCTCCTATCTCCCTCCACACTTCATCTTTCCCCCCGATTTCTTCTCACTCAGATCCGCCTTGACCGGTCGAGTCCATTGAACCCTAATTGACACACTCTCTCCCCCCAGATACAAAATGCCCAATGGTCGATATTCCTTCTTCACTGTCGCCATTTCCGGTGACCCCAAAACCCAACCTGATCAATCACCTAGCAGACCCTAATCACACAAAAAGCATCGCCCCATCCTCCTTCACCTTTCACCTCAGTCAATTGGCACAAAATGCCTCAGGCGCACCACATTGGGTTGAGCTATTCCCTCCGACATCTCCTTGCCATCCCAGTAACTCGGTCCTCCTCCATCCAATCAAATGTGAGGTGACCATCTGCATGCCTTCCCCTTTCTTATCATGTTGATAGCTTGTCTCTGTTCCTACTGAATCGTTGGATCGACCAAGTTGTTGTTCTACTCTGTTTTGGGCTGCCGTCGGAAGGGGTCTCAAGGTCCCTGATCACGTTTTGGGCTACGAGGACCCACCGCAAGCTTTCTTTTGATGCAATGGACGCGTTGGGGTGCCCGTAAGGTTGCTGAGACCTCTTCTCGACCAGATATTCACCTCGCCTGGTTCTGCGATCGACGATTGTTCTTTAGCGTTTTTCTCTGGCCCTCGGGTCCCTCTGGTCTCTAGCGTCCCACAGCCTGTCCCCTCACAAACCTCTCTGTGAGGTGAGTTCCAGCTAAGTCAAAGCGTCGCAGTCACTCTCGTTGTGTTCCCCTCACCGCGGTCTATACCAGGTCCTTCCCTGGTTGTCACCACCTGGTACATATCTCGACCCCGACTGCCTCTGGACCAGAGCGACAGTCCTCCAAGTCCAGGGGGAAGAGTCGAAGGCAATGAGCCTTGTGCTCCTTTGCCTGGAACTTTGGAGCGGAGGTCACCTTGACCCTTGCTCTGTGAAGCGACCATGGCGCAGAACGCAGGGAATTAAATCCCTGGAATGGAAGTCCAGTTCTGCCCATGGTGGCCAGTGTTTTAATGTCACGCCCGTGAGGGCGAATGGGTAAATTTTTCTTTCGTTTGACTCTGTTGACCTGAACCTTGCTCCCATTTATTTCTCTATAGTTCGCGTGACACTTTGTCACATACATTCGTGTTAAATTCAGGGGCATTTCGGTCATTTCACAACTCATTTTCTTTTGTCAAATAAATGATTTTAACTTGTAAAAAATCATAACTAATTATTGGTTCAGCAGATAAATACAAATAAATATGTTTTTGAAATAAAAAAATGCGACTGATTTATTGGGATAGGTTTCAAAACCAGATTTCCAACCTACAGTAGGGTCAAATTCTAAGTAAGGGATTTAATGCATATTATATTAATTGAATGCACATATATTGTGACTAGGTTGAGACAACCCTGACCCTGAACTTAGGAGGTGTCAATGAATATCTAGGACTGGTCATAAGGTATGTACACTCTATTTTTATTTTGGGCATTAAATGACTGAAATCCATATATCTTTTAATGAGGCATCTCTTGAATTGTAAATCCCTTTAAAAATCCAAATACTTGGACATTTATTGCTCCTGATATGAATTCCTTTTATTTCTATGATATTTATGTTGTTATGTTCATTTGGGTCATTGGACCGCTCCTGCCATGTTGCCTTTATTGGAAATGACTATAATGATAAGTCTTGCCACTCTATTATAGCATGCTGCTTGTATGACTAGAATATCTAGAATAGCGGTACTTATGTACAACCATATTTATATGGGGCGCGTGTATTCCGCACGGGGTGTGTGTTTCCACCCTTACTTTTTAGGTCATGATCCTATGGTGTTATGGCCTTGTTTTAGGTATATTTAGTCTACATTGTATGCATGCAACCATTTACTATTTTATTTTGTGATTGTTGGTGATTGTTTTGGCAAGGCACTTTATTTCTCATACTTGTATCTGAATTTTTGTATATGCATCATTTCTCTTGTTACACTTCTTTTGAATTTACCTAATTGTTATTAGCCCCCTTCTTGTGGGAACACCTCTTTTTGCTCTCATAACCCTATATAATGCCCAAAGTGTTTAATATATGTACATACTCAGCTCTTTGCTTACCTCTATGTTGTTTCCTATGTTCTGGGTGATGTTCCCTTCCACCCAGGTTTAGGTGCATTAAAGATCAATGTTGCTCGAAGATCATATAAAGAGAATTGTACCTAAGGATAGCTTGGAATGGCTAGGTTACTCTCTGCTACTGGGCTTATTTGTAGTTAGTTCAAGTTTTTGTAATATCACCTTTTATGGTGATGAGCAATTGTATAATGATACCCATTGTAACTTTGTAATAGTTTTGTTCCGCTGCTTATTCATTATCATGCTCTGTAATATGTACCATTTGAGAAATGAATGAAATTCCTCCTTTCCTTATTACCTTTTGGTACGTTTGGGATTGGATGGGCTATTTCTTCAATGTGAAGAGTGGATCCCCTATCGGGTCTCACTCTTTACATTATGCCTCTACTCTCATTAGCTATATTAGAGACTATCCTGTAACTTGTTTTACTCACTGAATAAACAATTCCATTTCCCTCTAGATGGTATCAAGAGCATGTCTCTTTTTCCCCACCCACCCGTCTGCAGTGATGTAAGAAAACCAGACCCTCCCCCCCTCCGCCTCCCCACCTGCCTTCCGCCCCCCCCCCCCACGCCGCAGACCCCTCCTCTCCTCTACTTCACCCGCCGCCCCCTCCCCCACCCTCCAACATCCACCCACCCCCTACCTGCCACCGCCCCTCCTCCTCCCCTTCCTCTCCCGCCACCATCTCCCCTCCCCATCCTCCTTTTTCCCAACGCCAACTCCCCATGCAGCCTCCTCCCTTCCTCCCTCCACCCTCCAAGCCTCCTCCCCTTCAGCTCCTCCTCTTCCCATCCCTGCTCCGGCTGCCACTGGTTTTTACCTCTCCTCTCCCTCTACGTCCGGGTGATCTTCGTATCCAAGTTCGGGCATCCACTGGTCGTCTAAGTTGAGAGTCTTTCGTCTCACCGTCTTCTTTGACTGCGCCTCATGAAGGAACATTGAGCTTTCCTCATGACAGCGTAGGTTTCTCTATATATATGCATATTCTGCCCTATACGGGTTTTCTGATCTGACTCGTCAGATCCCTGCTGTTGTTATCTGCCCCTTTGTGGGTCTCTGATCTACTCTGCTACAACGCCGACTACTGCCTCTGCCATGGCCTTATTTGATCCTCCTCGCTCTCTGTGTGTCACCACGGTGAAGCTCGATGGCGGCTCCAACTATCATATGTGGTCGGCGTCATTTGTTCTATATGTCAAAGAACAAGGCCGGTATCACCATCTTACAACTGAGCGTCCTGCTATTCCTACTATTGATGCGGATGACAAAACTAGAAAAAGCTATGCACAATGGTCCAAGGATGACTCCGGCGTCATGTCTTGGATCCTTAAGTATCGAGCCCCGAATTAGCCAATCACTTCTCTGCCTTCATGATGCTAAGGCTATGTGGGATCAACTGTCCCACATCTACTCTCATCAGGAGAATCCCAAACGAGTTTTTGAATTTTTCAAAAACTTGGCTAAAAAGGAGTTCTCCCCTGACACTTCCATTGATGATTTCTACAATCAATGCTCGGCTATTTGGAATGAGTTTGAACTCTACCACCCCTTAACGGTGGACATCAAAATTGCTCAGAAGCAACGCAACGAACTGCAACTTTTTTAGTTTTTGGCTGCTCTTCCTGCCTCATTTTCTGGTGTGGTTGACCAGATCCTGTCAAGTGATCCGCTGCCTACCCTTCGGGATGTTCTCAAAAGAGTCCAACGCCTGTCGTCCATGACTCCTACTCCTGTTGTTGAGCACCCTGTGCTTATTGCTCACTCTGCTGATTCTGGTCATGGCTGTGGCGGTCGCCCTCCTCCCTCGGGAGGTTGAGGATCATCTGCTCTTGTACGTGGTGCTCCTCTCGGCCCTCGCTACTGCAACTGGTGTGGCCAGGACAATCATAATGAAGATCGATGTTGGATTAAGCAGGACAAGCCCACTTGGACTAACCAGGCTGCTACAGAAACTGCTACTGACTCTACCGCTGACGCACCTGCTGCTCCTGCACACGCGGAATGGTTACGTTCTGAGTTCGAGAAGATGTTCCAGGAGCGTCTCGCACAGCTTCCATCCTCGTCTACACTAGGACCCTCTGCCATGCTCGCTTCTCCATCATCTGGTAACAAACAGTGGTGCATTGACTCGGGTGCATCCACTCATATGGTTGGTGATCTTCGTCTATTTTTGTTCTAAATAAAACTGCTACTATATCATCTGTTAATGTTGCAAATGGCTCCAAAACTGCAGTTCATGGCACTGGCACGGTTCCTATTTCACCAAAACTGCAATTGCATTCTGTTTTATATATTCCACAGTTTCCTATTAATCTGTTGTCAGTCAGTAAGATGATAAAACAACTCAAGTGCTCTATTAAATTTGATCCTTCTGGCTGTGTTTTGAAGGATCTCCGCACGAAGACGAGGATTGGTTCAGGCCGTGAAGGACCAGATGGGTTGTATTATCTGGATGAACCTCCTGCTGCTTCTGCTATGCTATCTACTTCAGTGATGGGACTATAGTGGCACTTTCGCCTGGGCCATCCATCTGCTACCAAATTAAAACATTTATTCCCTACTTTATCTGAGAACAGTTTTTCCTGTGAAACTTGTGTTTTAGGCAAACAAACTCGGTCTATTTTTCTTGCTAAGAAAGTTATTGCTTCTAAAGAAATTTTTGACATTGTTCATGCTGATATTTGGGGACCGTGCTCCGTATCGAGTCACTCGGGTGTGAAATATTTTATGACCTTTATTGATGATTATTCTCGCACCACATGGATGCTTTTACTTAAAGGTCGAGATATTGTGTTGGATACTATTCGTACCTTCTTTGCTGAAATTCACACCCAATTTAACCGACCTATTAAAAATTTTCGTACTGATAGTGCACTTGAGTTCATGCAACAATCTGTTACCTCCTTCTGTGCTGCCCGAGGATCCATACATCAGACCAGTTGCCCTTACACTCCTCAACAAAATGGCGTCGCTGAAAGAAAAAAATTGTCACTTACTTGAGGTTGCTCACACTCTTCTCATACACTACAAAGTACCCCATCATTTCTGGCCTAAAGCTGTCTCTACGGCTTGCTATCTCATCCATCGCATGCCTTCCTCTGTTTTGAAAAATCAGGTCCCATGTGCCATTTTGTTTCCAGATAAACCCTTATTCTCTCTGCCTCCTCGCATTTTTGGGAGTACTTGTTTTGTGAAAAATCTTCATCCTGGGCTCACCAAACTTGATGCTCGCTCGGTCAATTGTGTTTTTTTGGGATATTCCCATACACAAAAGGCTACCGCTATTTTGATCCTATTAAAAACAGTGGTTTGTTAGTGCGGATGTGACCTTTTTTGAGCATATGCCTTACTATTCTACTAATGGCGCAAAATTATCTACTGATATTATAGCTACCACACCGTTATCGGTGATTGTTGAGGATTTATCGTCTCCTGATGTGCCTAAAGAACGCCCATTGCAAGTCTATCAGCGCTAGTCAAAGAACCACAATGCTTCTGAAGCCTCGGTCGAACCAAATCCTGCGTCTGCGGTTGATCCACCATCCACTGAGATATTTTCTGACCTGGATCTTCCTATCAGTTTACAGAAAGGCGTTCGATCATTTACTAAGCATCCTATCAGTCATTTTTGTTCATCTGACAATCTCTGTGGTATCTTTGCTTGCTTCAATTCTGTTTTGTCTACTGTAACAATTCCTAAATCAGTCGAAGAGGCCCTTCGCATTCCTTCCTGGAAACATTCTATGGAGCAAGAAATGCATGCACTCTGTGATCGTCACACCTGGGATCTGGTTGACCGCCCCTCTTCGTGCCATACCATTGGCTGTCGCTGGATATTTACTATTAAATACCAACCGGATGGTATCATTGAACGCCTGAAAGCCAGATTAGTTGCAAAAGGTTACACACAGACATACTGTGTTGATTACTTTGAGACCTTTTCTCTAGTTGCACGCCTAAATTCTGTTCGTATTCTGATTTATATTACTGTAAATAAAGATCGGCCTCTGTATCAACTTGATGTCAAAAATGCTTTTCTCTATGGAGATCTTCAGGAGGAGGTATACATGGAGCAACCACCGGGATTCGTTGCTCAGGGGGAGTCTGCCTTCAAAATATGTAAACTCAGAAAGGCCATCTATGCTCTTAAGTAGAGCCCGCGTGCCTGGTTTGATAAACTCAGTCAGATCTTAATTACTTTTGGCTTTCAACGATCACAATCTGATCATTTTGTATTTATTCGTAAGTCAGAAGCAGGTCTTGTTATTTTGATTGTATATGTAGATGATATTGTTTTATCTGGCAGTGATAATGCGGGTATCCAGGCAACCAAACATTATTTGGCACAACACTTCATCACAAAGGATATTGGCAAACTGCGATACTTTCTAGGTATTGAAGTTTCCAGATCATCTGCAGGAATCTATCTTTCACAAAGAAAATATGTTCTGGATTTATTGCAGGAAATCGGCATGCTGGGCTGCAAGCCAACCAACACTCCTCTAGATCCCAACATGGATTGGGATGATGATAGCTCTCCACCTTATGATGATCGTCACCAGTTTCAAAGACTGGTAGGCAAGCTTATCTACATGACGGTCACTAGGGCTGACCTAGCAGCTGCTTTGGGATTCATAAGCCGGTACCTTGATAAACCCCGACAATGCCACTGGGACGCTATGTGTCACATCCTACGATATCTTAAAAGCTCGCCAGGGAAAGGTCTTATGTATAAAAAGCATGGCCATTGCAATCTATCTAGATTCTCTGATTCTGACTATGCAGGAATTCGATCTGATCGAAAGTTCACTTCTGGATATTGTACCTTTGTGGGAGGCAGCCTAGTCACCTGACGGAGCAAAGAGCAAACTGTGGTTGCTAGATCCAGTGCCGATGCTGAATATAGAGCCATGGCTTATACTGCATGTGAGCTTCTGTGGGTCCGTGGCCTTCTTCAAGAGTTTGACATTGCTTATTCTAGTCCCATTCCTATGTTCTGTGACAACAAAGCCTCGATTTTTATTGCAAGCAACCCCACATTTCATGAAAACACGAAGCATATTGAGGTTGATTGCCATTTTGTTAGGGAGAAAGTTCTGTCAGGACATATCTTCACTCCATATATTGGCACTGACAAACAACTTGCGGATATCTTCACCAAGATCTTGCCTAAAGCTCGGTTTCAGACTCTGATTAACAAGCTGAGCTTGTTTGACATCTACACTCCAGCTTGAGGAGGAGTATAGATATATTGTGTTACTGTGTTATTTACTTGTTGTTTTACTGTTTTACTTTTAATCCCATATTGCTCACTTGTACTTATGTCTCTACTCTCATTAGCTATATTAGAGACTATCCCGTAACTTGTTTTACTCATTGAATAAACAATTCTATTTCCCTCTAGACTCCTCAACAAGAAACTTTGCTGCCCTCTCCTCAAGGCATCAGATCTAGGCATCCTTCCTGATTTACGGACAAAATCTAGTGTTGATACCTCAAAGATCTCGGCTTTTATTTGCTATCCTTCTGCCCAGGTTGTATCTACTCATCATGCACTCTCCTGCCTCTTGTTCCCATCGAAGATGATCGATTTGTCACTGGACGTCCAGCAAGATGAGAACCTGCCGACTGCGGATAGAACCGGAGCACATAATCATCTCTCAACTTCCGGACTTAATCGTACACCACCGAATAGATTAGTGGCAGCCATCCCGCGATCTCAGCAGTCCTTTGCCTAGCAAAACTGGTCAGCATCAGGGAGTGGATTACAACCGGATCAAGAACCAGATCATAGGCAACCGCACAATACAACAACAAGACCCATGATTTACATGACTCATATGTCTCCGATCAATCGTTTCTCTTATGTCTGAAATCAATCTTTTTTTTTCTTTTTCTCCTGTGATGTTCTTGTGATCCATTTCTAGACACTTTCACAACAGTCGATGCCCACCCTATGAGAAACTAGAAAGCCATGCCACGAAGTGAAGGTTCGTGGAACCATCATCTTCCTCTATTCATTGCGTAGACGCGCAATGACTAACAAGCTTTTTGTTTCCAGATTTATGGCTGCCTTCCTCATCCACTTTGTGAGATCCGGCTTATTGAGCAGTCGTGTCCCCCAAAAAACCTCCCCATATTAGCAGCGGTGGCCCTGCATTACGAGGGCTTGGTTCACCATGGTTGTTTGGCTTGTTCTTCTTGGCTAACGCAGTAGCTGAAGGTTCCTGGTACCGGAGAGTACGCCTCCTGTAGCTTCCACAAGGCAATGCTCGTGTCCACAAATTGATAATTAAAAGGCATTGATTCAACCAACGGTTGATATTCTTTTATTGATTGACTGAGTCAGCAAGATTAAAGGCCAAGAAGAATCATTATTGTGTCTCCAACGCAAGATCCAAGGCAAGCGATGCTCTTGCTTCTATAACACATACCTTGATTACATAAGGGTTCTAAGTCCAGCCAACGTCTCACTTTTTCGACCTGGATTACTACACGATCACAAGTCAACTTTGAATCTACTCACTATACGGTTACAATCTAGTAATCATATCTCATAAAAAACCATAAAGACCCGTGCTAGTTTATAAAGCACAAAAAAAGGAGCAATGTACTAATTTTTCTTCCTACCGTGCTTATTCCAGTAGTGCTTTGCTTTTCCTACGATGCTTATTCCGGTAGTGCTTTGTTCCTTCTACCGTGCCTTTATAGTGCTTTATTTCTGTGTCGTCATTCCTCGATCAATATATATGACTCTCCACCCCAACCACTCTCATGATCTTTTTTTATGGTTAGAGTGAGGGGGAGAATTGAGGAAGATGAGAAGAAGAGAAAAGAAGAGATAAGGTGAAGAGAATAGTCATATCATCCGACCATGTTGCCTATTTTCTGCATATTCATCTGTGTTGTCGATACCTACTATAGTGCATATTCCTATAGTGGTACATATCAAGAACATGCCCACCTACTATGGTGCAAAACTCCTATAGCAGTGCTCTTACTCCAACTACTGTGCATTATCCCAGTGTTGGTGCTTCTTTTGCGGAACTACTTCGAAAACAATGACGACTGAGATGACTCTTACACATATATTCCGCCATCTACAACATTAGATGCTCGTTAAAGTTTTAGAAAAATTCTTTGCGGTTGCTTCTACCGGTCTGACAATTACCAATTTCAAGGAGAAGTCTATTATGCTAATACTGCTTTTGCATTAATATTATCTTCATTAAAGGAGGAAGACCTCTTACTACCTACTATGTGCTACATTCTTCAGGGGGAGTGTTAGAATGCTTCAATTTTTGCATTACAAGATTCAGGGGATCATTTCTTGTCTGGGGAGATAACTTTTTTGTATGGACTATTTTATCCTTTTCATGTATTAACAAGCTGGACATGTGTTTCATCCATGCTCCAGCTTGAGGGGGAGTGTTAGATTAGTTAGTTTATTATGTACATGGGCCTAATTAACTTGACCCACTAGGGTTAAGATATGCTTCCTTGTACTTGCCTCCTCTCCTATATATAGGGGAGGAGTTTGCCATCTCTCAATAACAATTATCATTCTAGCCTCCATCTCATTTTTTACAGCTCCCAAACAAGAGATGCCCCCTTTGAAGATAGAGGGCTATTTATAGGTTTCCAAGCCTTGGGGACTAAGTAATTAGCATTAGGGTTAAAGCTCTAATTGCATCATCAAACGGCTAGGTCGATCGATTGGTGTTGCTTCTTCTTTTGGATGTGCATCATGGTCGATCGACTTAAGATCAACCAGTCAGTTGATGCCGACTTGCAAGGGGATGTTGAGTGACTAGATTCCAGTCAATCAATTGGACTCAAGTCGATTGACTGAAGAAGCCAATTCCTGTAAGGAGGTGATTGACTAAGAGTTGGGTCGCTCGGCAAGAAAGTGTAACTTTCAACTTTGTGTGATGGGTCAATTGACTAAAATCAGTCGACTAAGTGAGGGGTGCCTCCTTGATTCGTCATGAAGCACTCAACTGAAGTAGGAAGTGGTTGGCTGAAGGCGGAGGCAGTCAACTGGAGAGCCTCTAAGGCTTCTTAAGAAAAGCCTCAACCGATCGAATAAAGGCTTAGTCAATTGACTGAGCTCAATGAAGTGTCCCTCTATCATATCTGGCCAAATTACCAACCTATCGTTTTGATGTCCAGTCAATAGGTTGAGGCATTAAAGCTCTTGGATAGAAACTTGATGTAGGAGTCAACCGATCAGCTGGTTATTGAGTCGACCAGCTGACTGTTGAGGTTGAGAATCCATCTTGTTCCTCAACCGGTCGATTCAAGTTTGATTGATCATTTGGAGGGCTTTGTCTTAGAGGTGATCTTTGTCATTATTCAGTCAACGATTGTTGATTCGATCAATTGAGGTGTCATGTACATATATGTATATGTACATTTGTGTATATGTATAATGTTTAGGTATATATATGTATCAATATGTATATGTATATGTATATGTATATGTATATGTATATGTATATGTATATGTATATGTATATGCCAGAATCAGGTTAATATATTTCGAATCCCCCTTAAAATTATAGGAGGTCAAGAGTTACATATAGCCCAACTCTATACCACAAATCAAATACAACTCACTCTTCTATCTAACTTGTAGTTTATGCTTAACACATTTATAGATTTTTACAGCTATGCTCCTTGCGCTGGTGTCTGTACCTCGATGTCTCCTAGCATTTCTCTCCTCCCATGTATGATAGCATAATTCAGCAAGCAAGATCCTCTATCTATCACCATTACGGCATCTAGACAACATTCTTCTCGGATCATCCTCCAGCTGAAAATGTATTTTGAACTCCTTGCATAAAAGCTTCCATACCTTTATTGTGAAGTTGCAGCCTCCTACCAGGTGATTGTGGGACTCATCAGCTCCCTTGCATAACAAGCACAATGTGGCAGCATCAGCATCAGCATTCCATCCATTTGTATATGTATATGTATATGTATATGTATATGTATATATAGAGTAACTCCATACATCAAGACTGAGGAGCATCTTACAAATATCTTTACAAAACCGCTGCCAAAGACAAGATTCATCTCTATGGTAGACAAGCTGGGCATGCATGATATTTATACTCTAGCTTGATGGGGGTGTTAATATATTTAGTTTTTTGTTATTTACTTTGTGCTCTTTAGTATTTTGTCAATTATCACATATTGCTGAACTCTATATTTGCTGACCTCTACTATCCTATATAAGGATAGGATTTATGCTTATTTTCATTATCTGAATAATAGAATCCTTTCATTATTACAAAAGTTATAGTTATTTATTTATCCATGTTTCTATCCATGCTAACAAGTAACATAAAAATAGCATTGTAATCCTTTTAAACAGACATTCTTTGTTTTACTATTTCACCAAACTTGTGTAAATTTCCACAGAATTTGATGTATTCTGTTAATCACGTAAAAATATCAAGTTATGTGAAGAGCAATAGAAGAATTATATTGGCAATGTAAATGTATCCAAATTAAAAGCTAAAGGATGTTGATTGAGTAGGAGTCCGGAAACGTCATAATATTAAGTACTTGGCATCTAATAATCATGCGGAAGGTGATGCACATTTTAATAAAACCACCAAAACATATCGTCAGCCTTAGCCCAACCATGTTTGGTTTGGCTACATGAGTCCTTCATTTGCCTCGGTATTGGGTCATATATTCATTTAGATGTAATAGAACTCCAAATTTATCTTTACAAATATTTCCAAGTTAATTTAGATCTTCCTCTTCCTCTTGTAAGTTTCTTTGATACTTTAGGCTAAATAACACTACCTTAAAATGGTGCATTAGTCAGTCTGCATTGCATAAATACAAACCATCTAAAGTGGCTTACAGTTTGTCTTGAATACTAGCACGTGTACTTCCTTTTTGTTATTAGTCATTTCTAGCATGACCTTTCTTTGTCTTACCACACATTCACCTTAGCATTCTCATCTTAGAAGCATTCATCTTCTGAACACCTTATTTCTTGAAGAAACTTTCTTCACAGCCAATCAATCACCATCATATAACATGGCTTCCGTTAGATCAAACCCTAGTGAAGCCAAAATATTTGTCTTCAATTTCTAATCTACAGCGTCAGGAAGCTGTGCTAACTCCAATTTAAGGACTTTTATCGCTTCTTATAACTTCTCTTAAGTTAGTTGTGAATATCAACACCTCATAAATGAGAGAAGGATTTTCTGATGGCACAGGCAAGCAGGTTGTACAAACTAGAGAACATAGATGAAGAGTATATAGAATAGCCAAATGTGAACAAGGTGATTTTTAGCAAAAACTCTCCAAGAACATCTTTCTGTAGTCCACGGTTATATAGCATTTCCAAATCTTAAGATGTATTGTATCATGTGAATATTAAGGTGTTGAACCACCTGACATTGAAATTGAATTCATCTAGCTATGCATACTGGGAGACAAATTAGATCGCTCATAAAGAGCAATTGCCTTGATTAGTCATGGATGGTAGTACTAAATCGTCTCATGCAATTACATCCAAAATTCTACAAGAAAGAGACCACCAAACCCTGATTGATCTGTCCCAGAAGAGCATAGATAGACTAGTAAGAGGCTGGATTACTAGTACCCTATCTAAATAAGAGTATTGGGAGAAATATTATGTTTATTTGGATTACCAGTTACCTATCTAAATAAGTATTGGGTGAAATAATAGATATGACAAATAGAGTTTCCTGTAATTCAGCTCAATCTTCACCAGCATCCCAGTTTTTGCTGTTAACATCAATATGTTTTACAGAAATGTCAAAAGACATTAAGTATATATCTTATCATTCAAATTAGTTTGTGATCAGCTAAATGCGATGGGAAGTCCTGTTGCAAATCACAGTAAAGTTTTCCATCTTCCAAATGGTAGAGGTGGCTATGAGACATACTACTATTCTGAAACCACCCGATTCCAGCTACAATGAGCTGGTTCCTCTACAGGAAAATCATGAGAAAAGGAGAAACAACAAAAAGCAGCAATCGGTTAATCTCGACATTATTTTCGTGGTCAAAGAATGCATGGTTAGCAAATAATTAATCCTGGAGCCATCTTCCTTAGTCAAAGACAAATATACAGCAGTAAGTAGCTCCCAGACCTATCTTTCTTGGTCAAAGAATACATTCTGGAAGAGATCTGAAGGACAACTATAACTAGGGAGCCAAAACAATAGAATCTTAATGGTGGGACCAATAATGGAGAAATTCCTACCTTCAGATTTCCTAGGTATTAATATCGTATGCAACATGAATCAATATCGTTGAGAGTACAGCTACTCTATAAAACTTGCTTTTTTAATCTGAGTGGGATCTTAATGCCTACCTACGGAATTAAAGAAAAAATACTACTAAAGACTAAAAGGGAACAATTCTCATTCATCAACTGTGTCTCTACATGGACGCAGATAGAGCCTTTATATAGGATTCTAAAAGAAATACTAAACGGGCGGTAGCCAATGTGGGACTAAACCACTTGACTTTACAAGAATCCAAAAATGAGAGAAAAGGACATAATAAAATAAAGCATGCTAATAAAGCCTAACTAATAACACGGAAACGCCTATGCTCATAAGTGCGTAAAGGTGAGGCATGCCCTACATCAACTCCCCTCGACTGCAAAAGACTCGACTATGTTGAGTCAGTATTGAGGTAGAGCTCAAGAAGATCTACATCAATGCGGTGGAACTCCTCTTCAGTGATCTAGGTGGCATCCGCTGAAGAATGGCCTCTCCAGCGAACCAAGAAACGATGTACGGTGCCCTGGCTGGTGAGGACGGTTTGGTCATCCAAGACGGTATCAATGCGTTCGGGCGGTTGTTGATGAAGTCGAGGTAGAGGTGGTAATGTTGTTGAAGACGGTGGAGCACAGTGACGATCTGAAGAAGCTGTTGGTGGTGGTGGAGGGGGCTCAAATGTACCACGATAAGGAGAAAGATCCTCTACATTGAATACTACACTAATGCCCCAAATTGCTGGCAAATCCAGTACATAGGCATTGGGTCCATGTCGATTAAATATTTGGAACGGTCCTGACGCTCTGGCGTGAAGCTTCTTGAAGGAATTTTTGGGGTAGCGTTCAGGACGCACACGTACTAACATATAATATCCGACATTAAATTCTTGAAATTTGCGGTGCGCATCTGTAGAAAGCTTATAGTGTTCATAAGACAGTAATGTTTTGGCGAATCTCGACATGCAAATCATGAATGTGCTGGGAAAAAGGTCTCAACAGTGTGGGAAGTATGGTCATTAGTGGACAGAGGTAAAAGATCTATAGGTTGGTGAGGTTTGTATCCATTAACAACTTCAAAAGGACTCTTTCCTGTTAATCGATTGACAGAAATGTTGTAAGCAAATTCAATAGTAGGTAGCAACAAGTCATAATTGTCTAAACGCTCACCAACAAGACATCACAGGAGGTTACCCAAACTGTTGTTGACCACCTCAGTTTGACCATCACTTTGAGGGTGAAAGACAGAAGAGAATTTGAGGTTGGTACCAAAGTTTTTCCATAAGGTCTTCCAAAACTAGCTAACAAACTTAACATCACGATCAGAGACTATGGTGGTGGGGAGTCCATGTTGCTTGACTACCTCATTAAAGAAAATGCGAGCGATATGTGAGGCATCAGAATTCTTACTATAGGCAATGAAGTGGGCCATCTTAAAAAAAACGATCAACAACCATGAGCACGGAATCATGGTCACGAGAAGTGCGGGGAAGACCTAAAATAAAATCCATACTTAGATCCTTCCAAGGCTCATAGGGAATAGGGAGGGGAGTGTACAGACCTGTATTTTGTCTTTTGGTTTTGGCCAATTGACAAGTACGACACTGAGACACTGTGTGAGCTACATCACGTCGTAAGGCCAATAAAAATTTTCTGTCACTAGAGCAGTGGTTTTATCTCTACCAAAATGGCCAGTGAGGCCACCAGCATGTAATTCCCAAATGAGAAAACCTCTAACTGAAGTAGAAGGGATACATAACTGTGTGCCGCGAAAATTAAAAATCCATCTCATAGAATAAAATCACAAGCATGGCCAGGTGTACTACTGAGAAGTTTGGAATGAATAGTCGCGAAGTCAGGACATGTGGAATATTGCTCTTTCAGACGATCAAAGCCCACGATTTTAACGCTCATAGACTGTAGGGTGGTCAAGCAACGATTGAGAGCGTCTGCGGCCTTGTTCTCAACACCTGAGCGTTGTATGAGAACAAAATTATACTCCTGAAGAAACTCACACCACTTGGTGTGATGCACACTTAAATTCTTCTGGAAATTTAGAAAGCAAAGGGCCCGATGGTCAGACCAAAGGATGAATTCCTGATGGAGAAGGTATTGCCTCCAATGATGTAGGGATTGCGCAACAACGTAGAATTCTTTATCGTAAGTGGAATATTTACACTTTGCGTCATTGAGTTTCTCACTGAAAAAGGTAACAGGGTGACCTTCTTGAGTAAGACCTCCAATGCCTATCTACGGAATTCAAGAAGAAATACTACTAAAGACTAAAAGGGAATAATTCTCATTCATCAATTATATCTCTACATGGACGCAGATAGAGCCTTTATATAGGCTTCTAAAAGAAAGTCTAAACAGAAGGTAGCCAATGTGGGACTAAACCACTTGACTTTACAAGAGTCCAAAAAATGAGAAAAAAAGACATCATAAAATAAAACATGCTAATAAAGCCTAACTAATAACACGACGCCGCCTACGCTCATACGTGCGTAAAGGTGGGGCCTGTCCTACATCAGATCAACTGCTCACATACTACTCTGATTGTACTCTTTTATTTCAAACATCACCATCTATTTGAATAATAGAACCCGAGTATTAAAAATCTTCATATTTTGGTACATCCAGGCAACCCAAATTGGCACCTGAGGTCTATAATTTTAGACGGATTGACATGCAATTCATATATTTTATTTTTCTTCTATTGGTGTTAATCCATTTGATACCAACACATTTCTCCAAATTATAACTCTGCTATTGAATCTTTCTTTAGTTTCATCAATCAGCACAATGTCATCATCATTGTTCAGAAAAGTGGTATGTGGCATACAGGCGGAGAGGATAGCACATCAAGTACATGCGATATGCTGGAATATATGCAGGAGTAAATGACATTTAATAAATTGCTTGTATATAGTCATAATATTGAGTTTATAAAAAAATAATTTTAAATTTTAGACTGTGCAACTATTGAAACAGAGTTAGTAATTTCTGGTAGCATAGGATTGCACACCTTGTATATATAATAACGAAACAATTACAGAGAGGTCCACATATAATGTAAAAATAACAAAACTAATAATAGAAGATATATAACAAGATATATATGTTAACACTCCCCCTCAAGTTGGAGCATAGATGTCAATCATGCCCAACTTGTCCATAAGAGTGCAGAATTGCTTCTTTGCTAGTAGCTTGGTGAAGATATCAACAACTTGGTCTTTAGAATGCGTGAAAGGAGTGCAGATCTTGCCGGTAAGAATAGATTCCCAAATAAAATGGTAGTCAACCTCAATATGTTTGGTGCGCTCATGATAAACATGATTATTGGCAATGAAGATAGCATCTTTATTATCACAATGCATGGGGATAGTAGAAGAAGAATCAACCCCAAATTCTTTTAAGAGAGAGCGCACCCACAGAAGCTCATAGGCAGTATGGGCCATGGCCCTGTATTCAGCTTTAGCACTAGATCTGGAAACCACATTTTGCTTCTTGCTCCTCCAGGTGACAAGATTGCCTCCAACATAAGTACCGTACCCAGAAGTAGATTTCCTGTCAGTTTTGCTTCCTGCATAGTCAGAGTTAGAGTACCCTTCAAGAGAATAGTGTCCATTTTTCCTGTAATGAAATCCCTTGCTAGGAGACTTCTTCAAATATCTCAGAATGTGACAAAGTGCATCCCAGTGACACTGTCTGGGTTTATCAAGGTACCTGCTAAGAAGGCCCACTGCAGTAGAAATATTGGCTCTAATCACAGTCAAATAAATCAGCTTACCAATCAGCCTCCTGTACTTTTTATTATCAGAGAAAAGTAGAGAAGACTCATCATCCCAATTGGCATTAGGATCTAGAGGGGTGTCAGCCGGTCTAGCTCCAAGCATACTTGTCTCCTGTAGAATATCTAAGACATACTTCCTCTGAGACAGTACAAGAACATTAGAGTTTCTAGATACCTCTATGCCCAGAAAATACCAAAGCTTGCCCAAATCTTTGGTAGCAAAATGTTTACCAAGATGGGCTTTAGTAGCTTGAATATCAAGAGAGTCACTGCCAGATATAATAATATCATCAACATAAACGATCAGAATAACAATGCCAACAGAGGTCTCCTTAGTGAAGACAGAATGATCCACCTGAGATCTCAGAAACCCAAAATCAATCAGAATTTTACTTAATTTTTCAAACCAAGAACGGGGACTCTGCTTGAACCCATAAATAGATTTTTTCAACCTGCACACTTTGTGTGACTCCCCCTGAGCAACAAACCCAGGAGGTTGCTCCATATAGACTTCCTCTTGTAAATCACCATACAAGAAGGCATTTTTCACATCCAACTGTAGTAGGGGCCAATCAAAATTAACAGCAATAGAAAGAAGAATTCTGACAGAATTAAGACAGGCAGTTGGAGAGAAAGTCTCAAAATAAACAATACCATAAGTTTGTGTATTCCCTTTAGCAACTAAGCGTGCCTTCAGTCGTTCTACAGTGCCATCGGGATGGTATTTCACAGCATACACCCATATGCAGCCTACATGCTTACACTGAGGAGGTGGATCAACCAACTCCCTAGTATTTCTGTCAGCAAGAGCAAGCATTTCTTCTTTCATAACAGAAGTCCACGCAGTACTTTGTAAGGCATCCTGAATAGTCTTTGGAACAGCTACAACAGACAGAGTAGATTCAAAATTGCTAGCATGGACGTTCAAAGAATCAGTAGAAACAAAGTGAGCAATGTTGTGAGATGTGCAGGAACGAGTACCCTTTCTAAGAGCAATGGGTATATCAAGATCAGAGGTTACCTCAGGTGTAGCAGAACCTTCTAGAGGTGAAGATTGGTTTGTTTGGGGGGGTTCTTGTTCAGGCGGTGCCCGGTTCCTGTGCAGATAGACAATAAGGGGTGGAGTCTTATGCTCAGGAGTTACAGTATCAGAATTATCAAGCACACAATCAGTAGCAACAGGTAGTGGAGAAGCAATAACATCAGGCTGTAGACTATCTCCTCTAGTAGAATAGTAGGGTGTATCCTCAAAAAACACAACATCGCTGCTGGTAAGCCATTTTTTCGCAGTAGGGTTTTAGCATCTATATCCTTTTTGAGTACGAGAATAACCCAAAAAATGCATTTCTCAGCACGAGGAGACAGTTTATCATAAGTCGGTCCAAGTAAGCGCACAAAACAAGTACAACCAAAGATCCGAGGAGGCACAGTAAATAAAGTAATGTCAGGTTGCAGAATTTGAACGGGTATTTTGTTCCCAATCATAGATGACAACATTCTATTGATCAGAAAACAAGCAGTCAAAATAGCCTCAGGCCAAAACAACCTAGGAACATGGGTATGCATCATAATAGTTTTGGCAACCTCTAACAGATGTCTATTTTTCCGCTCAGCTACTCCATTTTGTTGAGGTGTATATGCACATGAGGTCTGATTTAAAGTGCCAACAGATTTGCAAAAAATAGCCACATCTTTTTGAACAAACTCAAGTGCATTATCAGTACGAAAAACTTTCACAGGCATACCATATTGGGTTTTCACCTCAGCAAAATAGAATTTTATAGTAGACATAACTTCAGACCTACTTTTCATCATAAACAACCAAGTGGTCCGAGAAAAATCATCAACAAATAGAATAAAATATTTATGACCAGACAAACTTGGCACATGACACGGGCCCCATACATCAGAATGTACTAAATCAAAAATATTTTTGCTGCTAATATGAGTGTGTTTAGGATAAACAGATCTAGTCTGCTTTCCCAACTGACAAGACTCACAATGAAAACTATAAGTGCCAACATTAGAAACTACATCTCAGAGCTTTTCAGAAGACAGATGCCCATGTCGGTAATGCCACTGTAGAGCTGAAACTGATGTAGATAGTGCAGATGCTACAGCTGATCTGTCTGCTTTTGGCAAATGATCCAGATAAAAAAGTCCATCAGGCCCTTCATACCCCCCACCAGTCTTCATCCTCCTACGAAGGTCCTAAAAAATACATGAACTAGGTATAAAGGTCAGGCTACATTGCAGACTCCTCAATATCTTACTGACTGATAATAAATTAAGAGGAAACTGAGGCACATATAAAGAAGATTTCAGCAGAAAATAAAAAATAATATCTCCGACTCCAGAAACAGCAGACTTGGACCCATCAGCAAGCATAATAGACGAATTACAAATAGGTTTAGATAAATGTTTGAATAAAGCTCTATTGCCAGAAATATGAAACGAAGCACCCGAGTCTATAACCCATTTTGTATTACCAATACTACGTGAAGGAGTACTCAGGAAGGCAGTGTCATAACTAGAATAAGTGGTTGCATGAGCGCCACTAGTCGATGTAGTAGACGACGAGCCAGAGCGTTCTAGTAGCAGGCGCTACACCTCAGCACGGATGTAGTCCGCAGTCGCACCCGAAGAGACAGTCTCAGTAGGCTAAGTCGTTCCCTCCGATGCAGCAGTAGTAGAGTCAGCGGCCGCATTGGCCCATGCAGGTTTACCATATTTCTCCCAGCATTTTTCTTCAATATGGTTGGACCGGCCACAGAAAGTACAGATGCGCTATCCTGGATGAGGACGCACAGCAACAGTAGGAGCAGCAGAAGGGGCCCCACGACCAGAGGTAGCACGTCCTCGTCCTGCACCCAGGGGAGGGTGGCTGTCAGTAGAATGACCATGACCACGGCCACGGCCCGACATGGCTGCAAGGGCAGTGGATTCCCCAACATCAGTAGACAGAGATGGTGACGAAGAAGGCAGGCACTGAAGGCGCTTGTAGGCACTCTGTAGTGACGGAAGAGGGTCACTTGCCAAGATCTGGTCCACTACACCAGCATAGGACTCTGGTAGTCCACAAAGGAACTGAACTAACTGCAGCTCCTGGCGCTGACATTGCATGGTGGCCAGGACCGTGGATAGGGGGTGATAGGACTCCAGCTCCCCCCCCACAATCCAGTAAAGTCAGAAAAGTAATCTGCAATGTCCAACCCCGTGAATTGTAGACGTCCCAGCTGCTTGGTAATGCCAAACACTTTTTTGGGGTTCTGGCTATGCGAGTATGTGTCGGCGAGCTGATCCCACATCTGCTTCGCCGAAGGCAGGTGAAGTAGTGTGACACTGATCTTCTCAACACTACTGTTGAGAATCCATGTCATCACCGTCGAGTCGTCCCGGACCCAGTCATCATACACCTTCACATCTTTAGAGTCGACGTTCTCTGCAGGTTGTCCCGGACCAGAATGGATCAGGTGCGAGTACTTTCCCTGGGATTTTGCATATATCACCATGGAGCATACCCAATGTTGGTAGTTGCGCCCGTCAAGCTTCACAGTCGTAACTTGACGGCGGAAGTCATCTCCCGAGGACACCATGATAGAAAGAGAAACAAACAGGCACAGGCAGACACGAGAAGGTAGAAGATGAACTACGTCGTCAGGCAGGCAGAGGTAGGCACAGATGTACTTGGTGGAACCTCTCACATACAAACTACGCCGAAACGCAGTAGAGAACCCGGTGGCACAACGGCCTACACGGGCAGGCAGGCAAAAAACCAAAAAATCGGTCTACGTTACGACAACCTCAGGCTACCAGACTGTTGTGGATCTTCATGAAACCAACAATCTGGTGGCGATCAACCGCGGAGGCACGCCGGCCCCCAACGGCTAGGTGGGCTCGCGACCTGACTGCCGCGGCGCAACAGCTGCCGGCAGCGGCGCTGCTAGCCGCTGGCGGCTGGCCTGCCGGCTCGCAGGGGAGGTCGCGCGGGGAGAGGGCGTCGGGAGGGTGGTGTTGCCGGTGGGGGGCGGAAGAGAGAGAGGGACGGGAGGAAGGGCGGCGGCTGGCCTAGATCTTACTGCTCTGGTACCATGAAACAGAGCCAGTAATTTCTGGTAGCGTAGGGTTGCACAATGTGTGCACCCTTGTATATATAATAACGGAACAATTACAGAGAGGTCCACATATAATGTAAAAATAACAAACTAATAACAGAAGATATAAAACAAGATATATATGTTAACAACTATATAAATGTTAATGTAAACATATATTATATGATATGTTTATAAATCTTTATATAAGTATATAAATAATGAATGTGAGTAACATATGTATTAATATGGAGATTTAAACATATATATGTACTAGTATGTGTAGAGTGTGTATATGTATGCGAACAAATCAAAATATATACATAAATGTACAAATATGTATGTGGAATGTATGTGTATGTTGGTATATTTTATGTATATGTATATGTACACATATGACATATGAACATATCAAAAGGCATAAATGTAAATATACAAATGTGTTATAAATTTGTTATATATATGCACATATATATATGAATTTATGACTATAAATTTAAATATAAAATGAAATGCATATATTTGTATATCTGAACTTGGTAGATTTTATTCTGAAACTCCTAAGAGTAGGCACAAATTACACAAGTATTCAACACTACGGTACAAAACTCAACACTACAAACACTCATATTCACTGCCTACTTAATCTATATCCTACTGAATTAACCAATTTTTTGGCCATCCTATCATGGTTTCTTATGTCCCCTTGATGCATATATATACATATGAATATTTGTATGCATGTATGTACAATTTATTGGCAACCCACTTTTCATCATCATAAAGAAGCTTATGCTGGTGGAAGCTGTCATCAAGTCTAACCAATTTTTTGGCTATCCTATCGTGGTTTCTTCTTTCCCATTGATGCATATATCAGTATATGAATGTATGTATGTATGTATGTACAGGTCACTCGAAACACACTTTTTATCACCACAAAGAAGCTTATGTTGGTGGGAAGCTGTCATCAAGTATTGGGTAAGGGAGAAGATGAACATGAGGAAGCTCCGTTGAGGGTTGATGAGGAACTCCAATTGGTATCTTCTGCCTTGCAATCCAATTCATTGGGTAAGATGCACATCATAAAAAAAATGTAGGTGCGTGAGCGGCTAGACCAGTTGCACCAAGCTAAGGAAATCTTCTTCTAACAAAGAAGTAGGGTTTGTCTGCTTTGTGACGGAGAAAGGAAAACCTTCTTTTACCAAGGTGTGGTGAGACTGCGAGAAGGAAAATTGTTAGGGATTCGATACATTTCGTGATCAAAGATGAAGGTGATCAGATTGATAGACAAGGAAGCACAACTTGAGCAAGAGTTTGTCTATTTCTTCTCATAGTTATAACATAAGGAGAATGTTGAGCTAGGACCCTCGAGTTGTATCTTTTTTCGCACACTCTCAAAAGCACAGCTTTAGTTTCTCTCAAGTCGACGAAGGACAAGGAAAATTGGATATCCTTTGGGGCATTGGCCCGGATCGATCACCCAGACCAGATGGATTCAACTCTTCAAACACAAATGGAACACCATCGGTCGGATGTTTGTGAGGTAGTTTAATGGTGGTATCATGGTTTACCAAGTAAATCATGTCTTCCTCACCCTCATCCCAAGGTGCCCGATGGAGCCTCAATGAGGGATTTCCGTCCAATTGCCTACTAAGGGTGCTTTATAAAATTTTCTCCAAGCTATTGGCACAAGGGTTGTAACATGCTCTCAAAAGCCTGGTATCATAGAACCAGGGGGTTTTCATCCCCGGTAGACGCACCACGAACTACTCACTCCTCGTGGGCAAGCTCCTCATGGACTTTGTTCTTATTAGATCAACACAGAGCACCTGTCGCAAGTTGGAAATATCAAAATCATATGATCGTGTCAACTGGGAGGCATTGTAGTGGATCCTATGAAGTTTCAACTTCCAGAGCAATGGTTTTTGTGGATAAAGACATGGGTGTGTAGTTTTTCTTTCTTAGTGCTTAGGATTGGATACCTGACCGGTTTCTTTGATAGCTTGAGGGACTACGTCAAAGGGACCCACTCTCGCAACTGTTGTTCATGCTACATATGGAGGACCTCTCTATGCTTCTTCTTAATGGTGAAAAATGGAAGCTCTTCCTAAAGGTAAAAGGAATTCAATTTCTCTCTCACCTGACTTTCATCGACTGATGTTTTGATCTACGTGGAGGCAACTAGGAGCCTGACCGGTACTAGAGGCATCTTGACAGATTCGAAGGCCACTGAGCTAATCTGCAACCTCACCAAATCCTCTATTTTCTTATCCAAATCTACAAGTAACACAAAGCACATGATGTGTGAAGTGGTAGGCTTCTAGGAAGGTACTTGTAGGAAAAAAATATAATTGTCATCACTTTGGTCCATGTTTGGATGGTCTACGAAAATGATTAGAAAATTGTCAGTTGATGGAATATCATTTACGAGAAGATGCCTCCTAGTGCAAGTAAACATACCGATGTTGTCCACCTTCTAGGAAATGCAAGGGCACATATTCAAGACCACTAGGGATAGGAGAGGCTATATACTTTATTTAGGGAGGCAATATGCATTACATGTGTATGTATGGATAGGCTAGCCTTGCCACATTAAGGAGGCTTGAACCTAAAGAAGTTGGATGATCTAGTGTGATGGGCTTCTATATGTCGCTTCATACATTTCTTCACTGCCACAAACCCATCTAGACCTCATGGCTCCGCAAACGATACAACGCCCAATTCCGCCAGTACAAGGACATGAGGTGAGGATACTCAAGTTGTTGGAAACACATGGGCAACATCTTTGAGGAATTCCTCCATTTAGTCAGTGTCTCACAAGTAAGGCAGATCTCTCTGGTTAATCCAAACATAAACCTTTTGGAGAGCCATATACCCACAGGGCCAACCATGTCACTTTGGCCTGTTGCTTGGGAGCATTAAAGTAGTCATAGGTGGAGTTGTGCCATTAACCACACCATCCACGAATCATTTCAAATAAGGTCAAAGCTTGTGAAATGGTTCTCGAATCAGTCTAACGGATGCCTACCGTGTTTTGAGGCCGAGAGTGGAGCACATCTTCTTCAGGTTCTCTTTCTCCTTTGCCATTTGGAAACCCATTTTCAGCCTAGAATCACAACCACAAGGGATATGAGCCTGAGCTTCATGTTGGATGTCATCCTTGGCTTACAGAACAGGGAGATGTTGTAAGACCCATGGCCTAGCTTAGTGCTTGATCTTGCTTGATTTTCTTAATAAGATGCTTAAACCTTAATCTAATCTCTTGATATGCCTTAATAATATATGACATGTTTATGTTTTCAGTTTGGTCCAGTTGGTTGATGTTTGAGCTAGCTATGCTATATATGTGTTGTCTTTGCATCAAGTTGCAATTTACCTATGTTGAGGGTTTATCTTACAATTTGTCACATGTTGGATGTGCCTCCTATGTTTTAGCATCATAAGAGAGAGAATGATGCATAGGGGCGCCTCATTGGACCTTGGTTGATGAGGTGGCATCATGAGTTGATGCTAGGGTTTGCATGGTTTGCATGGATGCTTGAGTTGAGATGGATGTTGATCCTTGAGTGTAGCACCCAATGTGTTTTCCTTGGTCTTGTGCTTGTAGCGACCTAGGTGGTTTATGATCATGTTTGTTGTTGTCGAAAGAGATTTTGAGTTGTGCTTTTGGTTGTAGTGATTGTTTGCTTTGGTTGCCTTGGTGTGGTGGTCGCTACAATGGTGCTTTGTTTCAACCTATGGGTGGTGAGGATCTAAGTGGTCGCTACAGTACCTAGGTTTTAATGCCCTTTCTTGCATGCCTATCTTGAGTGCTTGCATGGCCGAGCTTTAGAGGGACAAGTATCTCTATAGGTCCTAGTATCTTGACACCTCATCTCCCTCATCTCTCTCCTACCCTTGGGTACTTATGCCCCTTCTTTCACATGCAAGCGACCCCTTTAGCTCTCTCTGTTTTCTCTCTTCTTGCTTGGAGTCAGCCCTTGAGATTGGTAGTGCAAGTGGAGGTGTTACAGCTAGAAGAAGGTGGCTGAACTTTTGCATGTGGTGATATAGGGTTTAATCATCTCCCTTTGTTCGATCCTTTAGTGATCCTTGAACATGGAAAGCGGTTTCTTCTCCTTGATCTCATTTTTCTTGAAACCCTACCCTGTCTTTCTTCTCTCAGCCAGACAATGGTTCTCCATGATGGCTTTCTTGAGGAACCTCTCTCCAATAGAGGTCGAATCCATGGTTCTCCCATGGTAGTACCTAAGTGATAAGAAGATCTTTCCCTTTCGTTTTTGACTTAGGATTTGTACCCTCTTCCCTTTGAGCTTCTTTTAACTTTGGTTTGTTCTTCTTCTCTTGAGGTGATCTTGCTTAGTCGTGAAGTTGATCCAAGCTTAAATTTTCTTCTCTCTCTTAGGAGCTTCATGGCTTGGGAGTTGATCTTCACCTCAAGGTGGGTTATATAACTCTCACCTCTTCTATTGTTACAAATGATCTTGCATGCATGCTATCTTATCTCTAAAACTTGAATCTAAGTTTCTTGGTAATGATATCTTGACTTAGGGTTAAGATTATGTAGTGATCTTTGCATAGATTAACTCTTTTTCTTTGACCTAATTCTTGTACCCGAAATCTTGGTGATGGAGGAGATGTTGGGTTTTGCATGCACATGTTGCACGTTTGGTTTCTTATCATGATTGTGTTCTATTTTCCTTCTTAATGATACAGGTTTTTTTGATACTTTGGTTATGGAATGTTGTTTTCCCTCTTCCTCGATTCATGGTCTAGTTTTACTCTATGTTAATGACCGGATTTTAGGTTTTGATGTTCTTCATCCCCATGAGGTTTTCTTCTTAGTGATTCTTCGGTTCTTGGTGTTAATCATCTATTTTGGTCATGGTGTTTTCCCAATTTTGAGGCCTACTACTTGCTGTTAGAAGTGGATGGCATTGAGGCCGCTACACTTAATGCACTCACTTGTGGTCGTCATGCATGATCTCCTTGTTGTGGTTGCTAGGTTAGGGTGGTTTTGTCGCTACAAACCCTAACCCTAATCTGTTTTGAACACCATGATGAGTTGGTTCACTTATTTTGGTTATAATAATATTAGTATGATGGGTTGTAATGCTTTGATGCTTCATATGGTCGTTACATGTGAGGAGTTGTTGCGGTCGCCAGGATAACCTAACCCTAATGGTCACAAGACTCACAACAAGGTACTCATCTTGCTTGGTCGCTACAAGTGTTGGTCTCTACACGTGTGATGGTCGTTACACTTAGTACATCTTGGTTGGTCGCTACATGACCTAATCCTAGTGGTCACTAGGGCAATCAATGCCTAGTGGTCACAAGGGGTGATGTTACCTCACATGGTCGCTACACATTGTTGATTTGCTAGATTGGTTAGTTATGATAATGATGCTTAACCTAGTGAGTTCCACGATTGTGGGAAATAAAGTACTTCAAGGTATGATCTTAAATGTTGTTATGAAAACCCTAATTGGCTAAGTATAAGAAACCCTAACCCTAATTTTGAGTACATGGTGCTTAATATTTACTTGCTTGAGTGATTAGCATGTATTGAAGTATTTTATCTCTCCTATTTGTTGTAACCTAACTTGTAGGTTGAATGAACATCATGGCTAATGACTGATGTGGTGTCTTTTGTGTGACACATATGTGGTGATTATGAGCCTTGATGAGGCATGGTGATATAATGATAATTCTCTCTTGTAGGAATTTTGAGAATGGTTTGATGACCTAAGTAATGGATTAATGCCTAATTGGAGGTGATGTCCTCTGGTGATGTGTCCAGGGATTATTATCCCATGGTGATTTGATGATGATAGCCTTGTGAATGGCAGTAGACAATATGATGTGGTGATGTGATAGGCTTTATACCTATAACGTTTTATATCTTCTAGAGTTGTAGTCTACCCCTAACTTTGTAGAATTTGTTTAGGGTTTGTCTTGAGTTGTCTGTAAGGGTTAGGGTGCACAAAGTGTGTACCCCGTATATTTATAAAGAGAAATTACACAGAGGTCCTCATAGAATAAGAAAATAACAAGAGAATATAAAGAACTTAAATAAAAAAACTAGTTAACACCCCCTCAAGTTGGAGCATAGATATCAATCATGCCCAACTTGTCCACAAGAGAGCAGAAATGTTTCTTGGCCAGCAGCTTTGTGAATATATCAGCAACTTGGTATTCTGTGCGAGTAAAAGGAGTGCAAATACGACCAGTCATAAGAGATTCTCTGATAAAGTGGCAGTCAACTTCAATGTGCTTGGTACGCTCATGAAAGACATGATTATTTGCTATAAAAATAGCTGCTTTATTATCACAATGCATAGGAATAGAAGCAGAAGATCCCACATAAAGTTCTTTTAGAAGAGATTGCACCCACAGAAGCTCACATGCAGTATGAGCCATAGCACGGTACTCGGCCTCAGTACTAGATCTGGCAACAACATTTTGCTTTTTGCTCTGCCAGGTAACCAGATTTCCACCAACAAAGGTACAATAACCAGAGGTAGATTTTCTGTCTATCTTGCTTCCAGCATAGTCAGAATCAAAATAGCCTTCAAGAGAGCAATGACCATGTTTTCTATAAAGTAGGCCTTTACCAAGAGATTTCTTCAGATATATCAAGATATGACAAAGTGCTTTCCAATGACACTGTCTAGGCTTGTCAAGATACCTGCTAACAAGACCAACAACAGTAGAAATATCAGCTCTAGTGACAGTCAAATAGATCAGTTTGCAAACCAGTCTTCTATATCTTTTACTGTCAGGATACAAAGGAGATTCATCATCATCCCAATTCACATTAGGATCTAGAGGTGTTTCAGTAGGCCGAGCTCCAAGCATGTCAGTTTCCTATAGAAGATCAAGAACATACTTTCGTTGTGATAGAACAAGAGCATTAGCAGTTGTCGAAACTTCAATCCCCAAAAAATATCTCAGTTTACCTAGATCTTTAGTGACAAAATGCTTGTATAAGTAGACTTTAGTATCATTAAATGCAGAGAGATCACTGCCAGATAAAATAATGTCATCAACATACACAATAAGAACCACAATACCAGATGACGTCTTTTTAATAAAGACAGAATGATCAACATGAGATCTGAGAAAGCCATAGGTAGACAGAATCTTACTCAGTTTATCAAACCAGGCACGCGGACTCTTCTAGAGTCCATAAATAGACTTTTTGAGGCGGCAAACTTTATGTGACTCCCCCTGAGCAACAAACCTAGGTGGTTGCTCCATATAGACCTCCTCCTCGAGATCACCATAAAGGAAGGCATTCTTCACGATTGATTTCCACAGAGAGCGGACCCCACAAAGAATTTAGTCTGGCAATAGGAGAAAAAGTTTCAAAGTAATCAATACCATAAGTCTAAGTGTACCCTTTCTCCACGAGGCGGGCCTTCAGGCGTTCAACTGTTCCATCAGGATGATACTTGACAGTGTAAACCCAACGACATCCAACAGGTTTGCAATCAGAAGGAGGATCAACCAGATCCCAAGTACCTCTATCAGTGAGAGCAACCATCACCTCAGTCATGGCTTGTGTCCAGGCCGTACTATGTAATGTGTCATGCACATTTTTGGGTATAGAGACAACAGAGATAGCAGCAACAAAATTACTAACATGAACACTCAGATGAGCATTAGAGACATAGTTAGCAATATTATGAGATGTACATGATCTAGTACTTTTCCTAAGAACAATAGGTAAATCTAGATTAAAACTTACCTCAGTAGGGGCAGGACCTTCTGAAGGAGAAGATTGGTTGTCAGTGGGGGGGTCTTGAGCAGGTTGGTTGTGGCGGCCGATTCCTACATTGGTAAACAATGAAAGGAGGAGACGTAGTCTCATCAAGTTGCACACCAGAGGTAGAATCACTAATAATAGGCAGAGGCACTGCAATCATATCTGAACTCAACATATTCCCCTTAGTAGAATAGTATGGAGTATCCTCAAAGAAAATGACATCACTACTCGTGAACCACTTTTTATTAATAGGGTTATAGCAACAATATCCTTTTTGAGTCCTTGAGTATCCCAGAAAAATACATTTTTCAGCTCGAGGAGACAACTTGTCTTGAGTAGGTCCAAGCAAGCGAACAAAACAAGTTGACCCAAAAATTCTCAGAGGAACAAAAAACAAAGGAAGATTGGGTTGTAGTACTTGTACATGAATTTTATTCCCAATAACAGAGGAAGGCATATGATTTATTAGAAAACAGGCAGTAAGAACTGTTGTTGGTCAAAAAAGTTTGGGAACGTTAGAATGCAGCATGATAGTTCTAGTAACTTCGAGTAAATGCCTATTTTTCCTTTCAGCTACACCATTTTGTTGGGGTGTATAAGTACAAGAAGTCTGATGAATTGTCCCCACAGAACGACAAAATAATTCAATATTTTTTTGAACAAATTCCAATGCATTATCAGTACGCAGGATTTTAATAGGCATAGAATATTGAGTTTTAATCTCAGCAAAGAAGAATTTAATAGTATGCATAACTTGGGATCTCTCTTAAAACATAAATAACCAGGTAGCACGGGAGTAATCATCAATGAACAAAATAAAATATTTATTGGCAGACAAACTTGGAATATGACATGGACCCCATACATCAGCATGCACCAAATCAAAAATATTTTTGCTACCAATATGAGTTTTTTGGAAAATACAGTTTTGGATTGTTTGCCTAACTGGAATGCCTCGCACTAAAAATTGTGCGAGCCTACACCAGAAATAACATGTTTTAATTTAATAGCTGACAGATGCCCAAGTCTAAAATGCCATTGTAATGCGGAAACAGAAGACGATAGTGTTGAAGCCAGAGTCGTAGTGCCAATCAGTTTCAACTCATCCAAGTAGTAGAGTCCATTTGGTCCTTCATGCCCCCCACCAATCTTCATCCTCGTGCGAAGTTCCTAAAAAATAAAAGTACCTGATGCAAAGGTCAGACTGCAGTTCAGATTGCATACAATTTTACTGACATATAGTAGGTTTAATGGAAAATTTAGCACATATAAAGCAGAGCGCAGAAGGACTTGAGCAAAGATATCGCCAATCCCAGATACAGCAGATTTAGAACCATTAGCGAGCATAATAGTAGATTTAGAACAAGGCTTAGACGGTTTATAAAAGAGAGAACGGTTGCCAAATATATGAGAAGAGGTTCCAGATTCAATCACCCATTTGGTATTACCAGCACTAGAAGGAGCACTCAAGAAGGTAGAATCACAATCAATGTAAGTGACCGCATGAGCTCCGGATTCAGCTGCAGATGAGGAAGCACCGGTCCTCTCAAGCAGAAGACGTTCCACCTCGGAGTGGATGAACTCAGTAGTGGAGGCGGACGAGGGAGAAGCAGAAGGAGTCTGAGAAGCATCCTCAGACGCAGCATTGGCCCACGCAGGTGTGTCATGTTTCTTCCAACATTTGTCTTCAGTATGGTTGTTGCGGCCACAGAAGTCACAGTACCGCTGAGTAGCGGCACCTCCAGAAGCATCAGCAAATGAGCCACGACCAAGAGAGCCAAGACCAAGTGACCCATGTCCCCATCCAGGAGTAGTAAAACGGTTGCTCGGAGGTCGACCATGACCCCTACCACCGACCACGGCCAGACATAGTAGCAAGAGCAGTAGGGTCACCTGTGTCAGAAGGTAGATCTGACGAGGAAGCCAGAAGGTGTTAGAGACGTTGAAAGGCACTCCTCAATGTAGGTAAAGGATCGCTAGCGAGAATCTGGTCAACCACCCTAGCATATGAGTCAGGAAGGCTGCAGAGGAACTGGACAACCTGGAGTTCCTTCCATTATCATTGCATCGTGGCTAAGTCGGTAGATAAGGGATGAAGATTCTCAAGCTCAGCCCAGACACCCTTAAAGGTTGAAAAATAGTCAACAATATCAGGTCTAGTGAAGTGTAGACGGGACAACTATTTGTTCAGGTCAAACATCTTCTTCAGATTTTTGCTATGCGAGTAGGTGTTGGCCAGTTGGTCCCACATCTCCTTCGCAGTCGGGAGACAAAGTAGAGTAACGTTGATGTGAGTTTCACTGCTGCTCAGAATCCACATCATCACAATCGAGTCATCCTTGACCCAGTCATCATAGATCTTTTTCTCCTTGGACTCGGCAGTACTGGGAGGAGCAGGAGGTGGGGCCTTAGTCAGATGAGAATGCTTGCCTTGTGACTTCGCAAAGATCTCCATGGAGCAAACCCAATGTTGATAGTTGCGTCCGTCTAGCTTCACAGTAGTCACTTGACGACGAAAGTCCTCATAGGAGGAAGCCATGAGGAAGGTCGGCGGGGCGCCCCGGGAGGGGGGGCGTCAGTGGGGAAGAAAGAGAGGGGGGCTACAGGGAGGGTGGCGGCTAGAGCACCTGCTCTGATACCATCTTGAGTTGTCTGTAAGGGTTAGGGTGCACAATGTGTGCACCCCGTATATTTATAAAAAGCAATTACATAGAGGTCCTCATAAAATAAGAAAATAACAAGAGAATATAAAGAACTTAAATAAAAACACTAGTTAACAGTTTGTACGTTGTAACTCGATTGATGCATTAAAAGATACCCAATTAACAATAATTAATCAAATGAAACCATAATCATGTAGTTGTCCTGTGCCATAAATCCATTCTAGTGTTAGAACTTGTTGGATGGTGAAACGAGTCTTACCTCAGGAAAACTCGGAGTGCATACTGTTGAGTATGTGGGGTGCTTGAAGAATATCCTTGTCATCCAGATCCCAATTGCTTTGAGAACGACTGTGGTCATGTCTCAGTGTTTATATTATGTGATGTGATTTTGGAGGACAACTGTGGTTGTACCTCAGTGTCAGTGTTTTATTCCCTAGTGTCTAGCATTGTGACATGTAAAGGCGGGCTAGGTGTCTTCAGCTTGACTATATGTCGTTGGTGGCAGTTGACTGCTATGTCTTTACGGTGCCTCTCGTACTGACCGGGAGGTGGTGGTGAGATCGTGGATTTTGGCTCTTCCGTAGATCTTGTATGACACTAATTCCATCTTAGCAGTGGTCAGTTGGATTTGGGTGGTAAGACTCCAATTCTCAAGGCATAATAAAAGACGTAATACAGCCGTGTAGTATATTTGCTTAGGGCTAAATATGACTCACATTGGTTGTTGCCCTTGCCTTGTTTCTTATACTGTTTAGTTGGTAATGGCTATATATGTTCTTCATATTCCTCCTAAGTGAAAATCACTAGAGGGGGGTGAATAGGGTTTTATGAAGATTTTAATAATAATTCAACTCAAGCAAGCAACCACAAAGATATTGGACAAGGGGACAAGGATTTAGAGTGGTTCCAACCTTAGCAAATACTAAGGCAGTCAATCCACAACCTGGTTGCTTACCCAACCAGGATTTTGAAAGTACTTCAATTTTATTACCTCGCAAGGACGTTACATAAAATTACAAATACTTTCACCAAACCCTTCGGACAGCCTTCACCTAGAAGTAGTCTCACCAACCTCGAAGCAGCCTTCCTTGAAGTAACCTCAAGCTCCCCCATGAAGTAGCCTTCCTCTTGAAGTAGCTTCCCGTTGAGACAGCCTTCTTGAAGTAGTCCAAAGTCCACCTTCTCCACCGAGAAGACCCTTCTCCACCTGAGAAGTCAAACCCTCTCCAATCTGTAGCCTCCAACCCTAGGAGTAGTAAAGAGAGTACAAACAATATAAAGGAACAAGAAGGAAAAATAGAAATTACAATACTGTTGTAGCACAAGGCTTGATTTCTTATATCAAGCGTTTTGATCTCCTAACCAATGTATATTGAAGTGTTACTACAGTGGGTAGGAGATGTTAGCCTATAGGACACGAATTTAGAGCAATGGAGATGAATAGCTAATATTGGAGTTGCTCAATTGCTCACAAGAATGAATAGCCAATTGCAAGTATTATGCTCAAGTGTTGCACAAGTGTATGGTGTCCTAAGGCTTGTCCTATTTATAGGAATGGCCTATGAATGCTTAAAGACGTTCTAGACACTTTCTAGGGGGTTCTAAGTGCTCAACTAGCCGTTAGGTATCCATTAGTTGCTTTAGCAACGGCTAGTTAATTAATCCTGAAAAGTGCAGACAGAGACATTCTCGGTCGAAGATTTGTCGACCGAGATCCCAGTCGGTCGAGTTCTTTGTCGACTGAGGGATAGTCTGGAGCAAGTGTGTATAACGTTCTAGTCCAACTCCCAACTACCTTGTCTGCTATGTCTAATGGCTACTTAGGTTATTCTCGGTCGAAGAGTTTGTCGACCGAGAGTGTCTCAGTCGAGAAGTTTGTCGACCGAGAATGACTCTGTTTCAACATTTTAAACTAAGTACTAAGTGTGTGTATGAGTGTGCAATTGTGACACTATTGTAGGGGATGACCTATCTATGTGTTGTGATTGGTTAGGGAAGATCTAAACGCTTGATTTACATGATATCTAAGTACTTGTACATTATATACTTGTACACGTTTTTACATTTGATTACAATCATGAATTAAAGCAATTCGAGCATATAGATCTTCCAAGTTGTTTGTCATCTACCTAATTCCTGTAACACTCAAGTAGCACGTTAGATCCACAAGAATGAAATGTTTGTCATCATCGAAACAAAGGGATTATAATAATGTCCAATTTAGCCAACAATCTCACCCTTTTTGAAGATGACAAACATTTCCTAAATATAAAATCAGGAAATATAAATCATATGAGTTTCATACCTGAAGTTTATCTTTTGTGGCCATTCTCTTGTTTGCAAGTGTGTGCTGGCCCGAGATTTATGAAACTCATTTTACTTTATGTTTTTGGTTTTATGTTATTTCTCCCCCTTTGTCATTTCAAAAAGATATCCAAGAAAATCATTTTGTATGACTTTTATTTCTCCCCCTTAATTTTATACTATGCTCCCCCTAACTAAGATATTCAATTTTAAAAATAGGGATTAATATAAATGTAAACCATTTATTGTCGAATTTAGCCACAATTTGTTTCTCAATCATTTGCAAAGGATGTTAAGCCTTGAAATGATATGAGATCCTTTTAGATCCATGGCATATGTATTTTGATTTCTCATCCATTTTACACAGGATGTTAAGCCCTGAAAATGATATGAGATCCATTAAGCTTATAGTAGAATGTATCTCTAATCAAATACACGAGATGTTAAGCCCTAATTTGTTTAGAGAATTCCATTAAGAACAATATATATGTCATATTCATGAATATCGTAGATTTCTTTGTTTTCATAACTAAAATTACTCTTAAGGATACTAAGGTCATAACAAGCTTCAAATGATGTTTACAAAGTTTTATAGGCTTCTTAATCTTATAATCAAGATAGTTTTTGTGAGCTCCCCCTTAATCTTATAGTTAAGATAATTTAAGGATTCTAAGGTCATAATTAGTTTTTAAGATTTGATTTTGACCTTTTATTAGAGCTTTTGTACTAAAGATACTAAAATTAAGTGCAGTAAAATGATGTATAAATAAGCATTTTGTCACGCTTATTTTAGGTCAACCTGGATTTCGACCATAGCACCCCTTGGTCAAACTTAATTTCAACCAAGAGGCAAATTCTGCAGATTTTCAATTTTAAAATGCATTTGTGCCATGGAGTTTTACTGTTTATGCAAAACGACATCTTCATATGAGCTGAATCACAATGATCAAAAAACAATATCCATTCATGGTTTGTATATATAGATCAAATTTTAGACAAACCAATGAAACACAATGATCATGGCACAATAATTATGATAGAACAGTAGAAGCATATCCATAATACAATGATCAAGATAGAAGCATATAATTTTATGAAATACAATGATTATGATCATTTAAACTAAGTTTCAATACATATGGTTCCTATATAGATAGACCAAGGAATACTTAGGATAAGCCATGTGGTTTGTGATAAAACATTATTTTTCCTTGATTAAACCAATCATGGTTCATATTTTCATTTTTAAGTCAAATAATGTAGGAGATTTTAGCAATGATCTTTGCAAATTATGTTTAAAGAAATTTCTCCAAGATTCATTCTTGATTTGCTTATTAAATCAATCATTAATAACAAATTGATAGCAAACTAGATTAATTAAAAATAGGTTCAGCAGAACTTGATTCGGTCAAACTTTTTGTCGACCGACTTTATCTCGGTCAACGTTTTTCTCGACCGAGAATGTTGCTGTTTGTACATATTTTATCAGATTTGTTGCAAACTTTAAAATAGTAACCTGCTCGGTCGACTAATTCTCGACCGACAGTGTTCTCGGTTGAACAGTTTCTCGACCGAGAATGTTTCTGTACTATTTTTCAGAAATTATTTCCAAACAAGATACAAGAATATGAAAGTTAAAGCTCAATTTTGTTGAGATATGACATTTGTATATCAAAGTAACATTTTAGGTCAAATCTCAACTAATCAAATTCAAACTTCTAAGTTTTAGGAACCCAAACTAGATCATCATTCCTTTTCTTGTATGGGCATGAAAAAGAGTAATGTCCAAGACGCAAGCAATAATGACTACTAATAGAGTCAATCTCATTTTTCTTTCTAGGAGTTGAGTTGTTCTTGGGTACATACATGGATTGATTCTCTAGCACTTGTGTCCTTCTCCAACTAGGTTTTTGATACGATTTTCTTTTAGGCTTATAACCTAGTCCTCTCCTTCCAATTTGACGATAAAAATCATTTAAGATTTTATCAAGAATGTCATTGTTACTCAAGCTACTAACTTCTTGTTGCAACTTAACAATCTCATCCATTCTCTTCTTGATATCTAACTTTTCTTGGTCTAGATTAGATCTCACAATAATATCATAATATAGATGTGTACACAAAACAGGTTGTTTTTGAAGATCATTTACTTGAGTTTGCAAGTTTATCTTTTCTAGGGAAAGAAGATTGCAATTTGCTTCTACAGATTTCAGCTTAATATCATGATCTTCAATAGCCTTTTTGAGATCTTCATTTTCAGATGTGAGAGCAAGAAGTTTAGCATGTAATTCATCATTTACTTTATTTGATTTCTTAAATTTCTTCTTGCACTCAATATATTTCTCATGTGTATCTTGAAAACTAGCGATTAGATCTTCTTTTGGCAGATCAAAAAGACTTACCTCTTCTTCTTCTTCATTTGTTGTAGCAATAAAACATTCTACTTCTTCTTTTCCATCATCACTATCATCACTTGAATCATCCCATGCGACTTTATATGCTCTTTCTTTCTTTTTGTGAGATGATTTCTTCCCTTTCTTGAGTTTTGGACAATCACCTTTCATGTGTCCCTTTTTGCCACATTCAAAGCACCTAGAAGAAGAAACACTAGAAGTTTTGTTAGTTTTAAAGCTTTTATACTGCTTACCGTTTACAATGAGAGTTTCTTCTTCACTATCATCTTCACTTGTGTCATGACTAATCTTGGTTGATGCTTTGAATGCAATGTCCTTCTTTCTCCCTTGTTGAAGTTCACATTCTCATCTTTCTTCCTCTTCTAAAGTTTCCTCATGTGCTTCTAAGTTGCCAATGAGTTGTTCCATCCTTAGCCGGGTGAGATCATTTGCTTCTTCAATAGCAGTCACCTTGGGCTTGTATTTGGGAGGAAGAGACCTAAGGATTTTTGATACTTGATCTTCTTCACTGATTACTTTACCTAAAGCATTTAAACCATTCACAATAGAAGAAAATTTTGCATACATTTCACTGATAGACTCATTTTGATCCATACGAAACTGTTCAAATTTTTTCTTAAGCATTCCGATTTTAGAATTCTTAACTTGAATAGTTCCTTCATATGTTATAGAGAGTCTATGTCATATCTCATATGTCGTTTCACAATTTGATATTCTATTGAATTCACTAACGGAAATTGAACAATAGAGTATACTTACAGCATTTGCATTCATTTGGGCTGATCTTACCGTATTAGCATCCCAATTTGTATACTCTATTTGAGGAAATTCATACGGATTTGATACCATCCTCCATAAATCCCAGCTGATTCCTTGGAAGTAGAACTGCATCCTCCTCTTCCAGTAAGTGTAGTTAGTGCCATCAAAAGGTGGAGGTCTTACCACGAGTGTTCCTTCCAAGTTGAGGTTGTTGAGTACCCCGTCACCCATTCTTCAAGACTTTGTTAAAGTTCCTTGAAGCCCTGCACTGATACCAATTGAAATTCACTAGAGGGGGGTGAATAGGGTTTTATGAATATTTTAATAATAATTCAACTCAAGCAAGAAACCACAAAGATATTGGACAAGGGGACAAGGATTTAGAGTGGTTCCAACCTTAACAAATACTAAGGCAGTCAATCCACTACCCGGTTGCTTACCCAATCGGGATTTTGAAAGTACTTAAATTTTATTACCTCCAAAGGATGTTACATAAAATTACAAATAATTTCACCAAACCCTTCAGACAACCTTCACCTAGAAGTAGTCTCACCAACCTCGAAGCAGCCTTCCTTGAAGTAACCTCAAGCTCCCCCTTGAAGTAGCCTTCCTCTAGAAGTAGCTTCCCGTTGAGACAACCTTCTTGAAGTAGTCCAAAGTCCACCTTCTCCACCGAGAAGACCCTTCTCCACCTGAGAAGTCAAACCCTCTCCAATCCGCAGCCTCCAACCCTAGGAGTAGCAAGGAGAGTACAAACAATATAAAGGAACAAGAAGAAAAAATAGAAATTACAATACCGTTGTAGCACAAGGCTTGATTTCCTATATCAAGCGTTTTGATCTCCTAACCAATGTATATTGAAGTGTTAGTACAATGGGTAGGAGATTCTAGCCTATAGGACACAAATTTAGAGCAATGGAGATGAATAGCCAATATTAGAGTTGCTCAATTGCTCACAAGAATGAATAGCCAATTGCAAGTATTATGCTCAAGTGTTGCACAAGTGTATTTAAGGTGTCCTAAGGCTTATCCTATTTATAGGAATGGCCTATGAATGCTTAAGGACGTTCTAGACACTTTCTAGGGGGTTCTAAGTGCTCAACTAGCCGTTAAGCATCCATTAGTTGCTTTAGCAACGGCTGGTTAATTAATCCTGAAAAGTGCAGACAGAGACATTCTCGGTCGAGTTCTTTGTCGACCGAGATCCTAGTCGGTCGAGTTCTTTGTCGACCGAGGGACAGTCTGGAGCAAGTGTGTATAACGTTCTAGTCCAACTCTCAACTACCTTGTCTGTTGTGTCTAACGGCTACTTGGGTCATTCTCGGTCGAAGAGTTTGTCGACCGAGAGTGTCTCGGTCGAGAAGTTTGTCGACCGAGAATGACTCTGTTTCAATGTTTTAAACTAAGTACTAAGTGTGTGTATGAGTGTGCAGTTGTGACACTATTGTAGGGGATGACCTATCTAAGTGTTGTGATTGGCTAGGGAAGATCTAAACGCTTGATTTACATGATATCTAAGTACTTGTACATTATATACTTGTACAAGTTTTTACATTTGATTACAATCATGAATTAAAGCAATTCAAGCATATAAATCTTCCAAGTTGTTTGTCATCCACCTAATTCTTGCAACACTCAAGTAGCACGTTAGATTGACAAGAATGAAATGTTTGTCATCATCGAAACAAAGGGATTATAATAATGTCTAATTTAGCCAACACTAAGAATGTATGACATTCCTCTAATCAGTTCTAGTTTCTTAATCTTCCTAATCTATATAATCAATTTTACTTATTCATTTAGTTGAATCTACTCATCCTGTAATGATGCTATTTTCCTTCTTAAGTATAACTTGTGTTTACAATGGGTGTTGGTCGAGAGTTATATCTCTCGTTGGGACGTTGATCACGCCACGTGGATTTTCACATCTTTTAGGTGGTCGTGTACGATGCCATAGAGGTCGTGCGGTTGTGGACGAGCAGCAAGGAGAGCACTAGTTGTTGAATGTTGGATATGTTGCTAGTGTTTTTAGTAGAGTCTTATGTGTCGTCCCTGTACTCTCAGGTCCTTGGGGGTGTTTTGTAGATGTTGTATTGATACGTGGTTTTGGCAAGTACGCCTAGCTTTACATGTGGCATGTTTATATGGCTCTTATATGTAAACAAGATATCTTTTGTAACAGGTACATGGAAGTTCGCCACTAAACCGATGTACATACCTGTCCTGATATGTGATATGGAAACAGTTTGTGAACTTTGGTGTAATATGGTTCCACTTGTGAATATATAAATGATCAGTTTCAATTTACCCTGTTTCGTGGTAATATGGTTGTTTAGTTGATAATTTTGCATTTTGTTTTTGAGTAATCTCGCTTTGGCATGGCCGGTGTGTCACAGATGTGGTGGCTTTGAATATAAGCATGGACATGTTTGGCCTATTTCATCTAGAACAACGAAATGAAAGAAAATAGAGTCACCAATGACTACAGCAACAAGAGACCAGAAGGCTAATCATGTGTACATGGTAGCACAATCCAAGAAACGAGGCCCCTCCCTCCTGTGGTAGATTGTTTGTGCTTGGGGTCTCTCAACTTAAAGAGCATCTTTTAGCACACTAATGATCCTTATTGCGGTGGGTTGAGCTATTTTTATCTTCCTCAATTATGAATTTGTTAGGTTGCTTCACCGGTAGTGATTTGGCCAAAACTGAGTGCGCCATGCATAGTTGTTGAGGCATACGTCTAAGCGTCGCCTTGACACCCGGACGCCCAAGGGGGGTCCGCCTGGGCTAGTCACTTAGTTAAACTGACATTTGGGCGCCTAGGACCGCCTGGACGGCTGCCAATGGGAACCTAGATAGTTTTTTCTATTTTTAAAATTTTGTATATGTCATGTTAGTATCATATTTGACATGTATTAATGATTTCATCTATTTTTAGTCTTCTACTTCACTCTAACATGCCTATTTAGGGGTGTAGAACACTAAATATATACACAAAGTACCTTATATATGTGACATATTGTTTATCATATGTTGTTATAGCGTATAAAATAAAAAAAGGCATGTACCTAGGTAGTCTAGGTTCCCATACAGGTCAGGCCACCACTTGGCCTTCTTGAAAACTATGGCACCATGTGGGGCTTTCTAGATTGTTAACTCTTCGACTATACGGGTGAACCTTATGTAGGACCGTCTGTGGGCTATTTGACTCCCCTTATGATGTAAAGGGTTGAGTTTCCTTCTCCCACCGTTGTAGGATACATTGTATCTTTGGGCTTCCGTCCTTCATCTAGTTAACTTTCATATGTATGAATGTACGTATGGGAGTAAATAGTGGTCCTTTCAAAACTTGGAGTTAATCGGTACCTAAATTGGGTCACAAGGCTGCATATGTGGCCCATGTCTGCTTATTTGACCAGTTAGTAATATTCGGTGTGGCAAAGTGACCACTTAACATATGTGGGAATATATGCAGCCGTGCAGACCAATATTTAAAATGGCATCAGTAAATAACATACACCAAGGAAAAACATTTGAAACATGCTTGGTCTATTCATCCATAACAAGAACAAATAGATATGTGCTCATTTTTTATCATTGATGTACCCCAATTGTAATAGGAATCTTAGTGTTTCTCCTTAGGTATGGAACAAATTTTTATCAAAATTTTGATTGAAATTACATTTTTTGGGCAACCAGACATCAAATGCACATTCACAATTACTAGGATGCTATTTTGCAACAAAAGAATTGTAATTAGGTGCAAAATTTTGCAAAATGGAAGGAGTTGCAATTCTTTCAAATTTCATTTTTTGGGAAATCAAACATCAAAAAGCACTTAGTACTTGGGTGCAATTTTACAAAATAACCCAACAAAAAAACTCAATTTGGGCCTTCATATCATGAAATCAGCCCGATGAAAAACTTGTGTTTCCCAAAACAATGTTCCTAGGACTTTTGCAGCCAAAGCTTGTGTATTTTTGGCAATTTTTCTCGAACCCCTTGCTTCTGGAGGCTATTTTCCTTGATTCTAAGCTATGTTTTGCCTATTACTAGCCCATCTACATCTTTAGTTGATATTTCACAATATATTAGTTTGTGACTTTGCTTTATATATTATTTGTTGTAATTTGAGTTTGTAACTTGTAAGTTTGTGAATTGTAGGTTTGTAAATTGTAAGTTTGTAAATTATAAGCTTGTAAGTTTTAATAGACTCACCAGTTTGAATCCTTTGTGCACTCACTCATTAAGACATCAAGACCCACCCAGGCAGGACTTCAACTTCGTGTCGACTTCTCCAGGTGTGGAAGTGGATGTTTGTCGAAACTTCGAGGAAGTTTAGACAAAAACTTCAAGGCCAATTGTTGAAGAAAATGATGTGAATTTGAAGGAAACTTCGATTGAAAACTTCTAATTATGTTGTACCTCTATCTTATAATTGTTAATTTAACACAAAAACACAATTCGTCACCCTCTAGCCCTAGGTAGATTGATAATACAATGTATTGCTTGCAATGGTCAAACGTGCAATACACATGCAAATACAGTTCAAGTATTGAATGTATGTATTATATACAATATACAACCAAAAAGTAGTTACAAGACCTTCTCTAGGAAAGAGTGGCAACAAAAAACATAAGAGTTGATATTAGAAGTTTTGAAGAGGGTTGGAGGCAACACTTATGCCTTATATGGCCATTAGGGCACTAGTTAGGATGAATTTCTGGGTCATCTCAACTTTGCCCCAACTTCGCCAACTTCAAGGAAACTTTGACAACTTCGGAGAAGGATGAAAATACACACAAAAAATCAACTTCAACGAAAATAGGAAAACTTCTCCCCAAAGTTAGGACGAGGCCTTAGTATTAGGGATTCGACGTCGCTCATGGTCAAAGTTTGAGGTTTTGATGAAACTTCGCCGAAGTTTAGTTTCATGCACCCAGGCCTCCCAACATATAAAGTTTCACATAATATAATGCTTAAATGTATGTAAATTGTGATTATAGAATTACATAACTTAATTCCCTCATTTTACCATCATTATTATCATTGAAAAACTTGTTGAAGTAGTTTTTTTTCTTCACTTACACATGTAGGAGACCCCCCACATATCCAATATGTAATATCATTGCATAAATAAGTGTATCTTGAAACTAAAATCATTCGGGTAAAATTTCATGATTTAATTCACTCATTTTAGTGTCAAAATAGCTAGAAACGTAAAAGTCAAGATTTCAGTAGAAATATCTATAAATTTCTATTTATTGGCCATCGGAAACTGCATCGAAATTGAACATTTCTTTCTTTCCACTAGGAGTCCTAACACTTGTAGTTCAGGTACATAGGTGTTTGTACTTAATTCAATGTGTTGGATCGGCACACATTTTTCTCTGAAACCCACCACAATACCTTCACATTGGGAAAAAGCTAGACCCAGCCTAAAAAAATAGGGTTTTCTAGATCTCTTCGATTTTTGGGTCGGGTCAGAGTTTAGTTCAAGTTAGCTCATGTCAGATCTACTTTGGATTAGGTCAGGTTTGGGGTTTTCATATTTTTTATTTTTTATTTTGCTAATATTTATAATCAAGTGTTAATCTTTATGTTAGGATTGGGTCAGATCGGGTTGGGTTTAGGTCGGATCTATGCAGTTTCAGGTCCATTTGAGTCAGACTTTTTACTTGGTGTGTATGGTCGAGTTTGGGATGAGCATGATCGGGTCGAATGGGTCGGGTTCTGCAAAACCCAACCTATTGCCATGCCTACTCCCTAGCATAGTTAAGAATTTTGGTCCAAATTTTGAAGTTTATGTTTTGGAGGCCACTGGAATGAGAAATGTGTCCCAACCGAAAAAAATTCTAATACCAATTTCATCTTAATTTTGAAAAAAAAATCTAAAATCTAAAATAAATGTGATTTATTATGAATATCTAACTCAATGCAAGATATAATAGTTTATTACATGAGAATATATATATACATATACATATTGCATAATCAAAATCTCTGAGAAACAGTTTTATATCATTTCACTCACATATGTAGCTCACCCAATATCAACATATAAATTCAGTGCATAGGTGTATTTATGTATGTAGGTCATCCAAAGTTATCTAGGCTACTAGACGGTGCCTTTTTCTCAAGGGGCGCCTAGGCAGGAGCCTTAGGCATTTCAAGGCGGTTTTGCTATTTTTTATGTCTTTGCATATATGTAGTAGCATTTACATATATATTTAGCTATATTCAAATAGATGCATTACTATGTATATTTCTAGTGGTTATATCTAATTTTTAACTCTTAAGAATGAAAAGGCTTTAAGTGAGAAAAAGTAGTATAATGTCTTCTCTTTTTAGGACAAGAGAATAAAACAATAAACATAGCTAGGCAATATGGGATAAGTAACACAAGTGACAAGTAGAGCACAGGAAAATGGTAAATATAACATATCTCTTTAGTCTCCCTCAAGCTAGAGTGCAGATGTCGAGCATGCCCAGCTTGCCCACTAGAGTCTTGAATCGATTTTTAGGTAGAATCTTGGTAAAGATATATGCCACTTGTTTTTCAATACTAAGATATGGAATGAAGATGCGACCAGAAAGAACTGATTCCCGAACAAAGTGACAGTCGACCTCGATATGTTTTGTGCACTCATGAAAGGTAGGGTTGCTCGCAATAAAAATAGAGGCTTTGTTGTCACAGAACATTGAAATAGGACTAGTATCAGAGATATCAAATTCTTTGAGAAGGCCTTGAACCCACAAAAGTTCGCATGCAATGTGAGCCATAGCTCTGTATTCTGCCTCTGCACTTGACCTAGCTACCACCGTCTACTTTTTGCTATGCCATGTAACTAGGTTGCCTCTGATAAAGGTGCGGTATCCAGATGTAGATTTTCGATGACATCTACTGCCTACATAATCAGAATCTGAAAAATCATAAAGATGAAAATGGCCATGTTTCTTGTACAATAGACCTTCGCATGGAGAGCTTTTGAGATATCTCATAATGTGACAAACAACATCCCACTGATAATGTCAAAGTTTATTAAGGTATCTCCTTACAAAGCCAACTGCAGCGGTAAATTCAACTCTCGTAACAGTAAGAAAAATGAGCTTACCAACCAATTGCCTGAATTAGTGGTTATCAGCATAAGGTGGGAAAGATTCATCATCCCAGACAGTGTTTGAGTCTAGAGGGGTGATGGTTGGCTTACAACCAAGCATGCATGTCTCCTGCAAGAGATCTAGAACGTATTTGTATTGGGAGAGACATATACCTTCTCATGATCTAGATACTTCAATGCCTAAGAAATATCTCAGTTTTCTAAGATCCTTGGTGACGAAGTGTTGCTCTAGATATATTTTTCTAGCATAAATGCCAGATGTGTCACTTCCAGATAATATTATGTCATCAACATAGACAATAAAAATGACCAGCCACAGTTTTTCTAATAAAGACAGAGTGATCTGAATGACAACGACGAAAGCCAAATTAATTTGATTGAGCTTGTAAAAATAGGCGTGAGGACTTTGTTTTAAGCCATAAATTGCTTTCCTTAATATGCAAACTCGCGAAGAAAACTCCTAAGCAACAAAGCCAAGCGGTTGCTCCATGTAGACTTCTTCCTGCAAGTCGCCATAAAGAAATGCGTTCTTGACATCAAGCTGAAATAAAGGCCAATCTTTGTTGACAGCAACAGAGATGAGAACATGAATAGAATTGAGCCTACCTACGGGAGAAAAAGTCTAAAAATAGTCCACACTAAAGGTTTGAGTATATCCTTTTGCCTCTAAGCCTGCTTTCAACCGTTCAATCGTACCATCATGCTGATATTTGATAGTAAAGACCCATCGGCATCCAACTGTAGGACAAGTAGTAGGGCGACCCACGAGATCCCATGTTTTGCAGTCAGAGAGGGCCTGCATTTTAGTTTCCATGACTTGTCTGCAGGCAGGAATTTTAAGTGCCTCTACAACATTTTTCAGAATACATACAGTAGAGATAGTAGCAATAAAACACACAAAGTTGGTATCCAAGTTAGTAGTAGAATAGAAATGACTAATCGGGTGTTGAGTACAGAAGCGGATACCCTTCTGAAGGCTAATACGAAGATGTAAATCAAACTTTTCCTGAGTGGTGAGGTGATCTTCCGCCGAAGGAGGATTTGATTGTGGAGGGGCTATGAGGGGGTAGTGTGCTTTGGTATTCTCTTATAAATTTGCAATGGTTGTTCTTCAGGTGGCAGCTCAAAGGTTGGATCAACATCCACAATGTTAGGTAACGGAGTAGGTGCCAAAAGATCACTGGATAAGGATGCCCCCTGATCAAAATAGTATGGTAGATGTTCAAAGAACACCACATCTGCACTAACATACCAGTATCTCATGACAGGATCATAGAAGCAATATCCTTTTTGATTTCTGGAATAACCAAAAAAATGCATTTGGTGGAGCGGGGGTCAAGTTTCGTCATCCCTGGACGAAGATTCTTAACAAAGCAAGTGCACCCATAGATGCGCGGTGGAACAGAAAACAACTGTGCATCAGGAAAGAGAATGCTATACGGGATCTGGTTTCACAAAATAGGGGAAGGCATGTGATTGATAAGGTAGCAAGTTGTCGAAACAACGTCAGGCCAAAAGCACTGACGGACATGGTAGTGAAGAAGTATGGCACTAGCAACCTCTAGAAGTGTCAATTTTTCCGTTCAGCGATACAATTTTGTTGTGAGGTATAGGAGCATGAGGTTTAATGGATTGTGCCATAGGATGAACAAAAGTAAGTGATAGATTTTTGCATAAATTCAAGAACATTGTCAATTTGTAAGGTTTTAATTGGTTTATTGAACTGAGTCTGTATCTCCGCAAAAAAGGTGGTGATGGTGTCTATAATAGTGTTGCAATCTTTAAGTAAAAATAACCATGTAACTCTGGAAAAGTCATCTAGGAATATCATAAAATATTTAACACTAGAATGACTTGCAACAGAACAGGGACCCCATATATCCACATGAATGATATCAAAAATGTATTTCGAACCAATTTCTTTCTTCGCAGGAAACACAGATCGAGTTTATTTGCCGTATTGGCAAGATTTACAGGAAAAACTTTTATCAGCTAAAGCAGGAAATAAATGTTTCAACTTCGAAGTAGACGGGTGGCTAAGACGATAATGACATTGAATCCCATTCACGGACATCGATAGCATAGTAGTCGCTGATGTCGGTCCATCCAGATAGTAGAGCCCGTCTGGTCCCTCATGGCCCGACCCAATCCTCGTCTTCGTGCGGAGATCCTGAAACACACAACCCGATGGGTCAAATGTAATAGAGCACTGAAGACTCTTTATAATTTTACTAACAGAAAGAAGATTAACAGGAAATTTTGGAACATATAAGATAGGTTTCAGATGCATATGGAAAAATAAAGGAATTGTTCCAATGCCATGGATTGTTGTCTGGGAACCATCAGTGACTGGAGGTAGATGGGTCAATTTTGTCAGAGTAGGGAATAAATCAAAGTTACCCACCATATGGACCGAAGTACCAGAGTTAATGCACCATTTATTTTTATTAATAGATGGAGCTGCAAGCAAGGCAGACGAGTCGGCCTCTAAAGTAGACGGGACATTGGACATGCGTTCTTGGAAGAGTTTCTCGAACTCTGACTGGATCCAGGCAAGAGAGGGTTGAGGCGAGTTGTGATTAGTAGCATTAGTGTCATCAATCGCATCAGAAGTGACTTGGTTAGCCCAAGTAGGTTTTCCATGTTTGATCCAGCATCGGTCTTCATTGTGATTGTCACATCCATAGAAATTGCATAAGTGAGGACCACCAGGCTGTCCATGACTTGATGTAGCAAAGGGAGTGCATCATGAGGTAGGAGGATGACGACCACCACATCCATGTCCACCTCGTACACGACTGTGATTGTGATCAGTAGAACGGACAACTAGAGCGGGGTGCTCAATCGTCGGAGTAGAAGTTACTGAATGTAAACGTTGAACATGTTTAAGCACACCTCAAAGAGTAGGCAGAGGACATATAAGTCAATGGAGTGAAGCAGTGTCCTCATATCAGTCATCTGTTGTTAAGCTCCAGAATCAACCACCTGAGAAGGAGAAGAACTGGAACTAGAAGCCAAGTGAGCTGAAGCAGAGGCTCCCATATTCAGATTTTGAGTGGTTAGAATAAATTTATCATATTCTTCCTTGGTGAGAGTGATACCAGGAGCTGCAGAAGTAGAAGCAGTGGCTCAGACGACTCATTGCTTCTAGTAAAGTGAGTTGTCCCAACAGGTGGCGCAAAAGGTCTTCCATGTTTCTTCCAACACTTTCCAACAGTATGCCCTGGATGACCACAGAAGGTACACTTAGGCCTTGTGTGGACCCTCCTTGTCTAACACATGTACGTCCTCCTCTAACTGCAACAACAATAGATGCTTGATATTCACCCAAAGGAGCCCCAGTAGAATGCACAAGTTCAAAATTGGATTGTTGAATCCTGGAGTAGGCTTCCTCTAAGATGGAAAGTTTATCAGCAGTCAGAATAACACTGCGTCTTGATCCGAAAGGACTCATCCCAGATAAGAACTTGGTTGTAACCAAGTCATCTCTATCCTTGATATGCTCTTGAATAGTGATAGGATGATAAAAACTCAGCTCTTGGGCAATCGACTTAAATGCCCCAAAGTATTCCTTCAATGACTTGTCTCCATGTCGCTCTGCAAAAAGACGATGGTATATCATAAACTGACGCAAGGCATTCTTCTCTTGAGAGTAGTGCTTCTTAACAGCATCCCAGATTTCCTTCGCAGTGGAGTAGAACATGAACCTGGAAGCAATACCAGGCTTCATACTCTCCCACAACCATGTTTTCACCAGCTTGTTATTACGCTTCCATTCTGCATATCCTTTGTCGGTAACAGCTGGAGGATCAGAATCAACATGCTTCGCCTTGTCTCCGGAGTCTAGCACTTTATGGATAGCATTCATCCACAAAAGAAAATTCTTCCCATTCAAATTGATGGAGGGAATCGGTGACACCTCATTGTAGATAACAGAAGTTTTATTGTCCTCCATAACTCAGTTGTGATATAGGGTTCTTCAAGTTGTGATGATATGATGATGACAAAGAGATACACGTCCCGATGACGAAAATGTGACGTAGAGATACACGTCATGATGACGAGAGGAGTGACAGAGAGATACACGTCACTTCACAAAGGATGAGATGTGTTTCTAACACATCCACAACCCCGATGAATATTTCCTAATCACACATGGAGGAAATGTGATTAGGAAATCTCTACGTAGACGTGGACTCTTCGATTTGAAGTTTCAAAACTCCATTTTGAAAATCCGAAGACACCCACACTACTGGACGAAGAACCGACAGTAGTTGTAGGCCTACATACTGGCAGAGGTTGTCCCGCTGGTTGCCTCTAGCGCCGGCGGCAGCTCTACTGCCCTTGGTTGGTGGCGGCGTTGCTACCTGCCTCAGTTGTTGGCGACTGTGGCCCGGCTGCTGCTGGTTAGCGCCAGCGGCCAGCGGCGACGTTGCTGCTGGTTAGCACCGGCGGCGGCTAGCTAGGGGGAGAAGTGTCTCTAGGAACGAACCGCTCTGGTACCATGTACGAGATTTAGGTTGTTTGAATACCAGCGTGTGTGAGAGGAGCAATGTGCTACCTCTCCTTTTATTAATAAAAGAATTGGGAAAATTACACAAGAGTCCGACAGTGAAGGTAAATAACACAAAGAAATACTAGGAATATAAAACAATTATATTAACAATGATATTGTTTCTCCACTCATCCAACATTATATTAGTCTTCATAACCGTATTGAAGAAATTTGTTAACCACATAGCTCCTTCATCCCCTATACTACTTATTATAAATGTCTAATTGGTCATAGTAACTTGAAGTTCATATATTAGGAGTAAAAAATGTAAATACATTCAGAAGAACTTAAACAAAAAATATTTTCCTAATCTATGTAAAGGCCATGTGACCCCTATTTTTTAATAAGGGCTGTAATTGATATACAAAAGATTATAAATCTTATATTAGATTTGGAGCCCCTTTCACATTTTATTACAAAATTTAGTACCATATTAATCATTAATAGAATGGGCTTACATTATATATATATATATATATATATATATATATATATATATATATATATATATATATATATATATATATATATATATATATATATATATATATATATATATATATATCGCTTGGAGCTTATTTTAGGATAAAAACAAAATACATCTATATATCTAAGCATAACCAAAAATATATGCATATATTTAAGTACATAACAATAATTTCTATGTATATAACGGGCAAACTCATTATAATAAGAAATCATATATGTGTGAAAAACACAAATCAATTGGGACTTAATTTTTTAGCAAGCGTACCAAGGCATCAAGGGGCCTAGTCTTGGCACCTTAAAAAGTATATTCAAAGGCTCTAGTTTCTCTCAAGCTCAATAATATCACAACTAGTGAATGGTGTGTTGGTGTTGGCGACACTGATCATGTGACAAAGGATGCAGGGATACTTAGGAGAATGGGAACTGGAGACTGCTGACTTATTACTCACAGGAATGATGGCTTTCTAATTGGAAATGAACATATTGAACTAAATGAGGTTCTTGTAGTTCCCAATATAAAAAGAAACCTGATCACATTTCTTAGCTAACTTATTCAATTCAATGTTATTTCACATTTCTAAGAGATTCTTTCTATATTAAGGATCTTAGGACCAACACAACCCTGTCCTAGGGATGGTTTAAGAATGGGCTCATCTGTTAAGCATTCAATCCAAGCCCAAGAGTTTACGCTGAATTCTTCAACAGGAATAAGTTGGTGTCCACTCACGCTTGGCATACAGAGCTGAGCCATCCAGGAATTGTTATCTTGAGGGGCCTTACATAAGGATAAGGGCATGTTATCTTTTTTATGCAATTGTATTTTGACTCTTGTGTTAATTGTGAAAAACTTTAAAGAGTAAATACTACTATATGTTTCTTCACATGAACTATACAATTCTCATTTTCAATAGGACACTGTGACCTAAGGGATCCATCTCCCGCGTGTTCTTGAAAGAAAGAATAAAAAACTTTACTGTGCACTCTGTGTTGATGACTGTTCTCGATATTCATGGTTCTGTCTAAGAAAAGCACATCTGATCTTAAAGACTGCTTTAGTCATTTTCAGAAGCTTGTAAAAGAAATCAGTTTGATGCAAGACTTAAGATATTTAGATCTGATTGTGGTGGTGAATTTGTTGGAATCAACTAGAGAATACATGATAAATGAAGGAATCACGCATGAATTTCCATGTTCCCACACTCCACAACAAAATGGCCTCATTGAAGGGAAGCATGGTGACATTGTATAAATTTTGAATTACCCATGATCTTGGGCAGTGGAGGCATTCTCAGTTGTTGTTTTATGGATAAATACAGTACCTTCAAAATAAAAAAAAATCTCCCTGATGCTATTATATAGTACACAACCTGTTTATAGCATGCTCGAACTCTTTGCTCTTTCCTTTCTTTGCATGAGAGATTATTGCGAACATAAGCAGGACCCAACTTCCGTTCCTTGTATCTTCTCAGGATAAAAAGATAAGCACAACAGCTATCAGTGTTTGCTCCCACAAAGAAGCCATATATTATTCCGAGATTTTATGTTCAACAAGACATCTTCCCCTTTCATAATTTATCATTCAGAAATATTCCTCTTGAAGTCTAATCTATTCTCAAAGATTATATTTCCCTTTCTTGATAAATCAGTCAGCAATATTCCACTTGGAGTCATATCTATTTTTAAATATTATACTGATACTATTGAAGAGCATGACACACAGATACTGCTTTCCAGCATTCTGATATGAAACCAACCCCAAGTCAGCTGACAGTTAGCAGTACAAACAATTCTCTGATCCCTAAGTACCACCATAAACCTCCAGCTGCTGACAAGGTTCTGAACTCAGAAACCCAACATATCATTTGACAGCATGACCCAGAGACCTTCAGAAATATTATCCGTAATAACAATTCTGATTCATTCTTATATGCTTTTGATCATAAATTCGGCTTTGCAGGTTCATCTTCTCAAAGTGTTGCCAGTGGATGCTCTGAAATTTCTTCAAAAGGAGTCACAACGGCTTCCCATCCATTCTAAATACTAAAAGAAACACTACAATACAATGCCATATTATGATAACAAGAGGGAATCATGGAATTAAAAAGCCTAGTTCGAAATAGATAATGAGTGCTAAAGCTGTTCCACTGGTGCCAAAGACAATTAAGTCTGCTATTCAAAATGAAGGCTGGGTGTCAGCAATGGAAGAAGAATTGAATGACATAGAGAGATATAGAACCTGGGAATGTGCTCAAAGACTAATATATATAATGGGTTGCGAACGGCCTTTTAAACTAAGCTAAAGCATGATGGAAGCCTTGAACATTTGAAAGTTAAATTAGCAAAAGCCTTTGCTCAAGAAGAATGGATTAATTTCCTAAAATTATACAACCAATTTGATAAACCTCCTTAAATCAGAGTCATTCCCATTGTGCAGCAATACACAAATGGGATATAAGGCGGCTCGATATTTGCAATGCCTTCCTGAATAGTAGATCTATCTGAAGCGGTATAAACGTCACAACCATCTGGCTTCAAAAAATAAATTATTTTCCAAGCATGCATGTAAAGTCGATAAAGCTTTACATGGAGTAAAGCATGTACCTACAGCATGATTTAAGGAATAAAGCATGTTTCAACAAATTCAGTGCCACCTGCTTGAAGGTGGCTTCATTTTTAAGCTATTCTGAAACATCCTTATGTATTTGAAGAAACAATTATTCATCATCTATTTGCTTCTGTATGTTGACGGAATTTATCATCGCAAGAACGGTACATCGGTATCTTAGTTATCAAGACGCCACCTATTGCCCGCGTAGACGCGCCTAGGCACCCGCCTAGGTGCCCTAGGCTCTAGGTGGGCCATCTTCAAATGGATGCCTAGGTTTTCATAGGATTGAAGTGGATGCCTGAGGCCTTTTAGCCCAAATTAAGACACTTAAAGACCAATTTAGCATGAATTAGCTCTGAATTTGGTCACATTGGATCAAGCGTTATCATTTTAGAGTAGAAATAAGTCTAGTTTAGGTCAAATCATGTCGAATTTGGGCAAATTAGATCTGATTTGGGAGAAACAGATCTGGTTTGGGGAAAACATGTCTAATTAAGGGAAATTAGGTTTAATTTTGCCAAATAAGGGCAGGGTATATTAGTGAAGTTATGTCTGATTAGGTCATATTATGCCAAATTAGGTCCAACTTAGGCCAAATTAGGGAAGACTAAGTCAAATTAGGGTCAATTTAGATTATGTTAGGTCACATTGAGGTCAATTAGGCTTGGGGGGAAAAAGTCTGATTTTAAGGAAAAAAGGTCAGGTTTAGGGAAAGCATGTCTGATTTGGAGAAATTAGGTCAGATTTGGGGAAATTAGGTCCGATTTCGCCAAATTAGGGCCCATAAGGTCAATATAGGGCAAAATAAGGGAAGTTGGGTCTGATTAGGTCATATTTTACCAAATGAGGTCTAGCTTAGGCCAAATTAGGGCAAACTAAGTCAAATTAGGTCCAATTTTAGATCATGTAGGTCAAATTAGGGCCAATGAAGTCATGATTTGTGGGAAAACATGTCTGATTTGGGGGAAAACAAGTCAAATTTGGGGAAAACATGTCCAATTTGGGAAATTAGGTCTGCTCCATTAAGCGTAAGGATAACCAACATAATTTACATATTGTTGTTCCGTTCGGCAATGCATTGGCATCCGACGCCGCTAGCTTGTAGCTGGCCAGCCACTGCTTATATTCAATGCGATGAAAAAAATATAGAAACAGGCGCTTCCGAACGCTAGATGTAGTAAAAAAATGAGTGTCAAGTCACCGTTGTTTTAATACGAGCATTTGATGCCTGCCCGAGCGTAAGGCATCGCTGCCCGGACGCTGCCAGTCATGTTGCCAAATGCAACATATATAGTAATGTATATGTTTGAATATAGCTGAATATATATTTTATGTATATGTAAAATATTAAAAAATGATGCCTAGGCTCCAGCCTAGGTGCCCCCTTTGGTGGGAAGGACCACGAACACAAGTATGATCCATGCCATCTCAAAATTGAGCAAGTTATTAAGAGGATTGGGTGAACTTCACTGTTTCTTGGGCATTCATAGTACATAAATTAGTGACTGAACAAAATATGATATGTTGTTTTCAAAACCAACTGCACTCCTATCTCTGCTGATTACTTACAAAAGATACTTTTTAAGTTCAGAAACGTTCCATTATCTCATCACTACACGTAAGTTCCCCTTGTAAGCCCAAACTAAAATATGATCCGTTCCCCCTGCAAGCCCAAATTAAAATATGATCCGTTCCCCTTGCAAGCCCAACTAAAAAACTTAATGGACAGAGATATTTTGTGGTCAACACTACATGTCAGTTCATAAATGTCCCATTGTCTCGTCATATGTATCCACCTCCGCCATGATTAGACGAAAGAGGCTTGTTGGTTTGAAATGATAGGGACAAGATGGCTAACAAATCATCAAATACCTTCGAGCAGATGTCACATTGGGATTATTTCTTCCATATCTACACTTCAAGCATCAGGACACAGTAATGCTGACTGCACGCAGGATGCCATGTTAAAATGAGATCTACTTCCATAATTTGTACTTTCTAAAGAAACGACTGTATTCGTCGGAGCTCTAAAACGCAATCTATTCCACAAAATTAAAGCACTAAATTCGAGTATAGTTCATTGGCTATAGAATCTGCTGACTTGATTTGTTTATCTAAAAATTGGGCAGGCTGCCATGGTTACAAGAAGATGTACTTCAAGAAACTGTATTTTCTTAGGAAAAAATTTGCATTCATTGGAGCTCTAGAAATTAAAAAGCAACCTACAATAACAAGGTCTACCACAGAAGTTGAACAGAGATTCATGGCTACTGGCTACAGCAGGTACTGACTTGACTTGGTTATCTATCCCTGACCTGTCAAAGATCTATGCATCCCTCATAATTCACCTTATGAACTATACCATCGTAATCTTAGTGCACTATAGTTGAACATCAATCTTGTCTAACGTGGTCACACTACTATTACTTTTGTCTCTTCTCATTCATAACTAGCTGTCACTCTTACCAAGCCACTGACATGCCATCATTTGCAACCGAAAGGCAAACTTTGGTACTCTGGCCCTTCCTCCACATTTGAGAGGAATTACAAGGCAGGGGTTGGCTAGATTGATACTAAGCCAACTGATTTTATTCAGCAGTCTGATCTGATCACAGTGAAAAATTGTCTCCTGATGGCCTAACGAGTTCCTAGCCCAGAGACAACTCAGCGTGCTTACAGATACAACTCAGCATGTACAGCTTAACTCAGTGTGCCAAAGTATCTAGCTCAGCATCAGTAGTCCTAGTCCATCTTATAAATAGCTGAGGCCTGCAGTGTAGCTCGGCGTAGGAGTTGGGCACTCATTTACATGCTTCTGTGATAACTGTTCCTAGTCTCTTGTATATGGGCTTCGAAGTCACACTCTGTACAAGGCCCAACTGGCCTAATCGAAGTGTTCTTTCTAGAAAGGAGACACGAGCCATATATTCTGAAAATCAATATGAAAAAGAAACGAATCTGATTTATCCACCATTTTTTTTTGTTCTTTCCATTCTCCTTCTCCTTTCTGTTGCTCTCATGTTCTTCTCATCTGATTAAAATTCTCACAAGGACATATGTCGTTTTCTGGGCAAAAAGAATGTCCAAAAACTGATGTGTTACAAATTTACATCAGTTTGGATATTTTGGTGCCGCTATGATAATCAAGTCATATGTTGGATCTGTTCATGCAACTAACCCACAACTTCTACTACATGTTTAAAGGCCAACTGAAAAAACAATTCTCTATGCCACTTGGATTTTAGTTTCCACTTTTCAGACAAGAACACCTTTCAATGACCTGACAGAAGTTCAACACGGATTATCTCTGTGCTCATAGTGCTTAACTTTGCTCTTAATAGTTATTCATTTGATTCAGAGAAAATTAGTCTAATTAACTTGCTACATTGATATCAGTCATCAGGTCATCTTCCGTATCATACTAATAACGTCGGGTGTTAGGGAAAATGAAAGCAATACCGCTATTTATGTAAGTTTAACGGCTCTAGAATTTCTTATCAGTTGTAACTCGATTTTTTAGGAGTTCATATGTTGAATCTTGACGATGTTATTATTTATTAGTCTTAAACTGGACTTGTGAAACGGAACTTGCATACCGGCATTGGCAAAAGAAACATTATCAAGTAGAGAAGCTAAACCAATAAAATAAACATACTGCTGTATTTGTAATTCATGGTAATTTTTTTGGCAGTACGTTAAACTCCAAAACCTCAAAAAGCCATAAAAATAGCAGCAAGTATACTTTGAATGTATATGGGCTTCTTAAAATGTAATAGACTTCTATCTAATATCTTTGCACCAAGTATATATGATGCCAGTTTGCGTTTAAATCTTCTCTTGAATTTATAGCACATCAAAATCCAGTTTCAATAATATATATATATACACACACATACACACACACACACATATATATGTGTGTGTGTATATATATATATATATATGTATATGTATGTATATATATGTGTGTGTGTATATATATATATAGAGAGAGAGAGATCGAGTGTACCGGAGGCACCGTACACCTCAGTCATTTTTAAAGATGCAGCAATTTTTTAAAAATTCTAAACCGTTGATCTTTTTAAATATCTTAAGAACATACTATATAATAAATTTTAGCTCATTTGGATACTTATAGGTCGTGCATCTAAAGGAGGCAAGAATTATGCATTTCAAATTAGTTTTGTGCGTCGATTCTGTTGTCCTTCACTCATCCAAATGAACTCAAATTTTGTATGTGGCCTATTAGTATTGTAACCATGAAGATCAATGGATTGGGTTTTGGAAAGACTAGGTCTAGATAGGCAAACATCATTGAGGTGTACGGCGTAATCTGTACACTCGAGTGTATTGTAGCCTGACTCTCTCTCTCTCTCTCTCTATATATATATATATATATATATATATACTACTATAAAAAGAACGAGTTTGATGCTGCGCTCTCCTTGATTCACTCTCTTCTCTCATTTTTTCAAATAATTTTGCTCGTACAAATATTTATTCCCACACACTCCTATTAACTTTTATTATCTTTAATTCTATATTTATCTCTCCATCCCACAGAAACGGTTCCTTGATTTTCTCCTTTCAAACAACCAACACAAATATCTTTTACCGTAGGGACCCTTTCACGGACGAGTCATCTCCCCGCACATTTTCAATAAATTTTATATGTCACGTGCATGTACACGTGTGCGTTCACTATTTTTTTTTATATATATATATGTATATATATATATATATATATATATATATAGAGAGAGAGAGAGAGAGAGAGAAAGAGAGAGAGAGAGAGTCAGGCTAGAATACACTCGAGTGTATCCGGAGCGGAATACACTCAAGTAGTTTTTCATGATGCAATATTTTTTTTTAAATCTAATCTGTTGACCTTCTTAAACATCTCGTGAACAACTCATACGCAAAATTTGAGCACATTTGGATATATATAGCTCATGTTATGAAGACCACAAAATTATGCATTTCAAATTAGTTTCGCGCGTCGATTTTGTTGCCCTTGGATGAGTGACTTAAACTCATCCAAATGGGCTCAAAATTTGTATGTAGCCTAGTTATAGTATGACGGTGAAGATCAACGGTTTACATTTTGTAAAAAATAGTCTTGATATGCAAACACACTTGAGTATATTCGTACGATTCGTACATTCGGGTGTATTCTAGCCTGACTATATATATATATATATATATATATATATATATATATATATATATATATATATATATATATATATATATATATATATATATATATATATATTTTAAGGGTAGGAAAATCTATTTTGACATCTGCCAGCATCCACCAAGTGCTATCAGCAGTACAATAGTAAACCGGCCAGTTAGCACACATAAATTCCAAATATGATATGTATAAGACGACAACACACATACATGATGATGATCAGTAACCAAATTACCAAAATGAACACCTTCCGTGCGCGGCAACTGGAGAGGTATGGTGTTTACCGCGGCCGATAGTTGCTTGCCCTCGCGGAAGATCATTCCGTTTGTGACGATCCTTGAGAAAACAGCCACCCAGAAGAACTTTCCATCAGTATCAACTGCTTACAGCAACTGGCCGCATTTCCATGCGGCGCTGCCTTTCCTCGATCGTCTTCCTGGTTACGCTGTTGGCGGTAATATTTGAGTCTTGCCCTCTTTGCGAACGGATTGCGATGTTAATCTGGATTATGGTTCCGATTGGTAGATAATGTCCAGATCTAAATAACTTAGTACTGATATTTAATTTAAAGATTGTATTATATTGTTTAGCGTGTTGCCCAATATGAAATTATCAGTAGTATTATTTATCGTTATATATGCTATTAAAAAATGGTTTTTATCAATTTTGTCGTGTTGGTGTCCGAGTGGAAACTAAAGCGAGGGCGTCTATGGACAGTGTGAGAGAATACAGTTTGGCATTGAATTTATGCCGTCGAAGATGTACTTTGAAAATCAGGTGGATAACCTTACTAACGAAAATTAGAAAAGAAAATGTAAGGCATCAAGTATAAGTGGCACTCCTATGACGCGTTTGTGGTGTTGTAAATTTGGATGAGGTTATGGTGTTTTGTTTTCCCTGGAGGGCTTGTGTGTGCATTATATGATGAAAATAAGAAAAGACCACAAGTAAATCAAGTCTTAGTGATAATAGGTATAGGCGATCATCAACACCCGAATGTGCATATCCTCAAATCAATGAGGGGTTCAGAAGGAGGAAGAAGGGAAAAGGAGGGACACACGAGGTAACAAAACAACAATGCATAAAAATGACGTTAGAGATATCAAGATTATATTAGTAGTCATCAATCTAGGGTGATCATATCCTCACATCACTTAGTGGTCGGTAAAAGAGGGGTGGGGAGAGGAGATAGATTGGCCTATGTTTGACTGTTGTTCGAGAGAAGGGAAGTTATTCTCTCTTAAGGGGCGGATCCTCTCTAGTGACATAGTGATGTGGTCTCTGGTCTTAAAGTTATGGCCTCTTGCAAAATGATTGCATGGAAGTCTTAGCCTAATAGGCTATGTTAGCCTCAGTTGTCTTTAAAAAAAACTAGTCTTTGTAAATGGTAGATGGGCTATATTTGTTCTAGCTAGGAGATTCCTAGGGTTTTAGTTTAGCTTGGACTATAGCTCAAGTCTAAAAGAAACCAGAAGGCGGTTGGACACAAGTTTAGATACTCCAGTTCTTTTTGGAGTCTTCGACACACGGTTCGGTCAAACTGATCAAGGCGATAAATGTGGCGCATGTGTCAGACAGGCGCCCAACCCTTTGGATCCTTCTGGGGTGTTTTTCGGGTGATGCAAAGTGGACTGGTCAACACTGGAGGGTGAGGAATGTGGGGCGTGTGACAGATCCCCGCCTTCCAGAGACTTCCAGTAGCTTCTTACTTGATGTATGTGTTGGAACGCATAATCGATATTGTGGGGCATGTTTCTATTATGTGCATCTTTTGAGGACTTCTGGGTTTCAAAATTTCCAAAAGTATCAGGAGGCAAAAGTGGGGATGTAGTTGATGGGTGCGCCACTTGTAGGTCAGATTTTGTACTCAATTTGGAGTCTCTTTGTCCTAAAATTTGGTGTGAACGAAGGGTCCTATGGGTAGGTTAGGATGATAGGGGATGTGTGAAATATGTCTGCATGACTTTGGCTTATTTGTCTAGCAATTTGAGGTGAACTTTGGTGAAATTGTTGCATGTGTTGGGATGGAGATTATGATCCCACGGTACTCCAACAGAGACGAGGTAGTGCACTATGGAATATTTATCAATTGGATATCTACCTTAGTTGGTAGACTTTCTATTCCAGGAGTTGTTATTTGAGTTCACAAGTGTGACCCTAATCATGGAGAAGATTGGGATCATTACTTGTAAAACTCAAAATTACTAAAAGTGATGTCAATAGATTCCCCTCTCAAGACAAAGTCTGAAGCATGGTTGGTTAATCTACCTATGATGAGGAGTGAAGTCTTGAGACTGGATGAAAGAAAATTTCAGGAACATTGACCTTAATGAGACTTTGTATCATGCTTACCTCAATTAGACTTAGAGTCTTACTTAACTTTGTGAGTCTTTTTTTCATTTTCACCTCAATGAGTCCTATAGTCGTGCTCACCTTAGTGAGACTTATCATCATGCTCACCTCAGTGAGTCTTGTTGTCATGTTCACCTCCATAAGTATTGGTATGTTGGTCACCTTAGTGGGACTTAGGTCTAAGCTCACAATAGTGAGTCTTGATATTGTGTTCACATAGGGAAACTTAGAGTCCAGCTCATTATAGTGAAACTTGGGATGGTGTTCATTTGGAGAGACTTAACATTGAGCTCATGCAGGTGAAACTTTGAGTCGTGCTCTCTTTGAATAGACTTGGAATTGTGCTCACATGAGGATACTTGACATGGAGCTCACCTAGGTGAGACTTTGAGTCGTGATCTTCTCCATAAGACTTAGAGTTGATTTTACCTCAACTGAGATGTGACTTAGGATCCTTGTAGAATCTTTGCCTTACCCTTTCAAGATAGTATTGTGTAAAACTTTTATCTATTTTGTCTTGTTTATATTTTTCTTCCAGGCCTAAAGGTACGTCTATTCATTCATGTTTACACAACCTCGCCTCATTTTTGCATTGCCAAAGGGCCTGAAGGAACTCCTGCTTGTTCCTATTTAAGCATGCTTGTCTAATTTTTTCCTCACCAATAGGTGTGAAGGAATGATTGCTTGTTCATGTTTACACAGCCGTGTTTGGTTTTTGCTTCGCCAACGTGCATGTAGGAACATCTACTCATCCTTGTTTGTGTTAGTCTTGTAGTTCACATGTAAAAAGTATGTTTGTTCTGTTTAGGTTGGTTTGAACATCTTACTTGTTCTAATAATGTAGCATCTTGAAATGCTTTGATTGAACGTCATGTTCATCTTTTCATTGTAGAACATCTCTTTGTTTCTGAGTGATTGACATTTTGGAATGCGTTCTTTGAGCATTTTCCTATTCTTCTTATTATGAATATGTGGAATGTTTATCTATTCTCACCACAATAGTATTAAGAGAGCATATATCTACTCATACATTTGCTTGATACATAACCATGTTTGTATAGAAAATCTAATTGTTCTCCTATTTTGAATTTTGATGAGCATCTTCCCTCCCTATTGTCCATGTTGCCTCCAAATGATTGAAGGTGCATAAAGTATATTCATTCTAGTTCACATTAGGATGTCTTCCTGTTAATGTTAGTCTTTGAACATCTTGTCTTCTTCTAGCTTGTAGAAAATAATGTTTGTTCTTGTTCTTGTTGGAACGTATGCTTGTTCCAACTTGGTGTGGGTTGTCTTGTTTGCTCAAATTCTATAGAACACATGTTCATTATTGTTTTCAGTGCTAGGGTGACTATCTGCCTTTGCTTTGGCATGTTGGCATGCCTTTAGATGATAGAGTGTTTACTCTCTTCCACTTGCTTTGGCATAGTATACTCTTTTCCTGTTACACCCCGATCTCACAATTTCCACTAATAATGAGATTAGGGCATAAATTGAGGATTTAACGTAATATAAAGATCACCCTTAACTTTTTCTTCTCTTTCAAAGCTCTTTATTTTCTCGCATTGAACCACATAAACCAACTTAACAAGGGAATCTAAACATGGATTTCTCTAATATGATTTCAACAGTAAAAATGCATGTATGAACATTCATTATGTTCCTCATACTTTTAAGCACATAAGACTTGTTGATTCGCACATATTTCTAAAAGAGGAATAATGTTATACATCATCATTTACAACTCTCTCTTATTTCTTTACAAGGACCTAGAGTGACAAGGACCGACTGAACTTAACTATACTCAGACTTAACTCTTGTGGCAGATCTACTCTGATGCAATGATTGTTGGGTTTTTGTGGAGAAAACATGCGCGGCGGAAGCGATAAATCCACGCAACCTGTAACAGGATCTCGTCGATAACAGCGTATTCGGAAATAGGTTTGCGGGATATACCTTATCGCGGAGCAAGTCCGGCGATGTCCCGCTGCACGACGGTGCAACGCTGCTTGTCAAACACGGACGGATCTTCTCTCCCGTTCGCTGTCGCAGGTTGATCCGACAATGCTCCTTTGCGGCAGTGACGTACGTTGCTCGCAACACGTACAGGTGGTCGTTGACGTCCTCCGAACGTAGGCGTCAAGGTGTCTGCCTCTCTACTTCGTCCACGCGGATGGACGGAACTCCACGTCGCGCTTCTCAAGCCGGCGGGAAGGAGCGTGTCTCTGCGGCGGCGTGCTAGCGGCGCGTTGCTCTCCTTTCTCTCCTAAGGACGGCGACGGCTAGGTTTACGTACGTGAGCGTAACCTAAAAGCGTCTCTCTATATCTTATATAGATATCGGCCGTCTATCCTCCTTTAAATAGGATAAGAAGAGAAGTAGGGTTTCCTAAACCCATCGGTAAACAGAAACGTTGCGTTAATTAAAACGCTCGTGGATTAATTAGAATATTTCGGAATTCATTAATTAACCAAATAATCGCATTAATTGATTAATTAATATCCGACTCCATGCAATCGCTTGGGATGGCTCTACGGGCATACATATACCAACAGACTCCCACTTGCACTTAGAGTCAGTCACTCCAATATTATTCTAATCGATTACATAAACATTTTAGTAATCAATGCGATTCGAAGCAATTTCAATCAAATCCACAATTATACTCCTATTCCAACACATCCTGTGCATGTGACCCGGTAGGCTCCAAATTACGTTGGCAGTGATATCCATAATCATATTATGATTTCACAAGCAATGATTGGTATCTAGCAAGACTTCATTGCTACCCAAGTAATTGGAGAAGTTGGAGAACAACTTGACCTATCATTCATGACTGGTGTTATAGTGATTGTATAGTTCCTTTGTCGCTGATATCCGGATTGAACTCAAGTCATGGAATTGTTATCCTCTTCAATGTTCAATCCATGTTCCTTGAACTAGAGCAGACTTTCTGAGATATATGTAAGCTCAATATCACATATTGACTCACATCAGCATGGCCATGCATTTCTCAGTCTCGCTTATCAAGTGGCCGAAATATCAAACTCCCGTAGGAAGGACAAATTCCATCTACATCACTCACAGTCATCCCCATGTGTCACAGTGCACCCAAGCACTATCATTATAGCAATCCTTATTCAGGACCATGGTGGATGATGTCAAAGTACACCGAACGACATGTGATAAGTGTAGTGACTTTAGGTATAAGAACCACAATCACCACCATCATTATGAGATGTGACTCTAACTACCAATCATGGTATCCATGTGTCACTCTCAAGGTGGGTCTATCCGATACACTGTTCTCTAACAAGTATCTATGTATTTGGTTTGATATCTGCATATCATGGATAATGAGATTCTTCCATCAACCAACATATATTCTAATCTTATGTGTTATTGATGTCTATGGATATTTCCACAATAACAACCGATTAGGGACAAAACAAGAATACATACTCTTAGCATACATATGATCTCACTGTTCAGGTCATCAACCCGAAGACATATGTCATTGAGTATATTATTCTATAGACATCTATAAGTCTTATGGTCATCTCACAATATAAAACACAAACATATAGATTGGAAACTTGCCTTTATTGATATGATCAATGTAGTATTACAAATCATTTACATAGTATCCCATTACAATCATCGAATGATAGTCTCTATGGGCATACATACCAACAGATTCCCATTTACACTTATACCCAATCACTCATGAATCTCAATCCAAGTGATCGAACATGTCCATCATGTTTCTGCTGTGAAAGTGCTTTTGTGAGCGGGTCAGCCACATTGCTTTCTGTAGGTACTCTGCAAATCTTCACATCTCCTCGTTGTACGATCTCTCGTATGAGATGGAACCACCGTAGAATATGTTTGGAACGTTGGTGCGATCTTGGTTCTTTAGCTTGTGCAATTGCTCCATTGTTGTCGCAAAACAACTCAATTGCATCACCAGCGCTTGGAACCACTCCAAGTTCAGAAATGAACTTCTTGATCCACACAGCTTCCTTTGCAGCATTAGATGCAGCAATATATTCGGCCTCTGTTGTAGAATCCGCAACCGTCTCTTGCTTGGAACTCTTCCAGCTCACAGCTCCGTTATTCAGGCAAAACACAAATCCAGATTGCGATCTGTAGTCATCTTTGTCAGTTTGGAAGCTAGCATCGGTGTAACCCTTTACCACGAGCTCTTCCTCACCACCGTATACAAAGAATTGATCCTTAGTTCTTCTCAAGTTCTTTAGGATGTTCTTTACGGCTGTCCAGTGACATTCACCTGGATCTAACTGATATTGGCTCGTCATGCTCAAAGCATACGACACATCAGGACGAGTACATAACATTGCGTACATGATAGATCCAATTGCTGATGCATATGGAATCTTACTCATGCGTGCTCGTTCATCACATGAACTAGGACACTGGGCTTTAGAGATTGTAACCCCATGGGACATGGGCAAGTTACCTCTCTTAGAACCCTCCATGCTAAACCTCTTTAGCACCTTGTCAATGTATGTGCGGTGGCTTAGGCCTAGAAGCCTTCTAGATCTATCTCTATAGATCTTAATCCCAAGTATATAGGATGCTTCACCTAAATCCTTCATAGAGAAAGTCTTCCCTAGCCAACCTTATACTGTCTGAAGAGTAGGGATGTCATTTCCCATCAATAGTATGTCATCCACATACAATATGAGAAATACGACTGTGCTCCCACTAACCCTTTTGTAAACACAAGGTTCATCTTCATTTTGACTAAAGCCAAACTTTTTGACTACTTCATCAAAACGTAGATTCCAGCTCCAAGATGCTTGCTTCAATCCATAAATTGACCTTTGTAGCTTACAGACTTTATTGGCTTCCTTTGGATCGATAAAACCCTCAGGTTGTGTCATGTACACATCCTCGAGTAAATTCCCATTAAGGAATGCTGTTTTAACATCCATCTGCCAAATCTCATAGTCATGATAAGCTGCAATGGCAAGCATGATCCTGATGGATTTAACCATGGCAACTGGTGAGAAGGTCTCGTCATAATCAACACCTTGAATTTGACGGAATCCTTTCGCAACCAATCTACCTTTATAGGTTTGAACGTTTCCATCCATGTCAGTCTTCTTCTTGAAGACCCACTTGCACCCTATGGGTCTTACCCCTTCGGGTGGATCCACCAAGGTCCATAACTTGTTGGTGTACATGGATTCCATCTCAGATCTCATGGCTTCGAGCCATTTCTTAGATTCTGGTCCCTTAGTAGCTTCTAGATAGGAAGTTGGCTCATCTTCTATGCCCAATTCGTCACTGTCTTGAGTCACAAGAAATCCAAATCTCTCAGGCTCAATTCGTGTCCTACTAGACCTACGAGGTTCCTGTGTTACATTTGGAACTTGAAATTCCACAACAACTTGTGAGTCCTCATGTTCCTTATGTACCTCCTCAGGTTCTCTGCTTTCTTGTTGGTCTCGAACTTCTTCGAACTCTACATTCCTCCCACTAATTCCTTTGGAAATAAATTCCTTTTCAAGAAATACAACAGTCCTAGCAACAAACACTTTGTTGTCAGTTGGTGTGTAGAAGTAGTATCCCCGAGTTTCCTTGGGGTAACCAACAAAATAGCATTTTTCCGATTTGGATCCAAGCTTTTCAGGAAATTGTTTCCTAACATAAGCTTCACATCCCCAAATCTTTAACATAGACAAATTGGGACGATTCCCATTCCATATCTCATATGGTGTCTTTTGAACCGATTTGGAAGGTACACGGTTAAGTGTAAATGCTGCAGTTTGTAGAGCATATCCCCAGAATGATATTGGAAGTTCGGCTGAACTCATCATTGATCGTACCATGTCTAATAATGTACGATTCCTTCTTTCTGACACACCATTATGTTGTGGTGTACCAGGTGGAGTCCATTGTGATACAATACCACAGTCTCTCAGAAGGTCCTCAAACTCTTGGCTTAAGTATTCGCCACCCCGATCTGAACGGAGTGCTTTAATACTCTTACCAAGTTGCTTCTCTACTTCATTCATGAAAGTCTTGAACATTTCAAGAGTTTCTGACTTGTGTTTCATAAGATATACATAGCCATACCTACTGAGGTCATCAGTGAAGGTAATGAAGTATTGATAGCCTCCTCTAGCATTTGATCTAAAAGGTCCACATACATCAGTTGTATGAGCCCTAGCAGATCACTGGCTCTCTCACTGTGTCCAGTGAAAGGAGTTTTGGTCATCTTCCCTAATAAACATGCCTCACATGTCTCTAATGATTCAAAATCAAAAGAATCTAGATAACCATCCTTATGGAGTCTAGATATGTGCTTCTCGTTTATGTGCCCAAGACGACAATGCCATAAGAATTTTTTGTTTGAGTTGTCAAGTTTTAACCTTTTAGTATTTACGTTATATATGCTAGTCTCAAGTTCTAACAAGTAGATACCATAAGACATAGGGGCATTGCCATAAAAGATCTCATCTTTAGATATAGAAATAATTCCATTCTTAATGTGAAATTCAAATCCACTCTTGTCCATACAAGATACAGAAATAATATTTCTATTAATGGCAGGTACATAATAGCAATGCTCTAATTCTATTACAAGGCCCGTAGGCAAAGATAAACTAATAACTCCAACTACGGTGGCAGCAACTCTTGCTCCATTAGCAACCCGCAGCTCGACTTGGCCCTTTCGTAAAGGCTTACTTCTTATCAGATCCTGCATATTAGAACATATGTGAGATCCACATCCGGTATCCAGTACCCATGATGAAGAAGTATTTAAGTTTATCTCAATAACGTATATACCTGAAGTGGAGATCTCTATCCCCTGCTTCTTCTTCCTCAATTCCTCCAGGTAGAGAGGACAGTTTCTTTTCCAATGTCCAGGCTGGTGACAATGGTGACAACTGCCTTCTTTGGAGATCCCACCTTTAGCTTTGAGCGCAGATGACTTTGGCTTCTGCCCGGCCTTAGAACTTTTCTTAGCCTTGCCTTTGCCTTTTAACTTTCCCTTTGTCTTGCTGATCATCATCACAGACTTGGGCTTGTCTTTCTTCATCTGTGCTTCAGCTGTCCTCAACATTCCCAACAATTCTGACAACGACTTGTCAAAATTGTTCATGTTGTAGTTCATGACAAAATGATTATATGATTCAGGCAACGATTGTAGAATCACATCAGTGGCCAACTCTTGACCTAGGGGAAATCCCAGCTTGGATAGGCTTTCCACGTACCCAATCAAGGTGAGTATATGGGTGCCAACTGAGTCTCCCTCTTTCATCTTGCTTTTGAACAATGCCTTTGAGACATCATATCTCTCCTGTCTTGCTTGATGTTGATACATGTTCTTGAGATGTGTTACCATCTCCATGACATTCATGTTCTCATGTTGCTCTTGCAACTCATAGTTCATTGAGCACAACATTAGGCACTTGACATCCACGACATCATCAAGGTGCTTCTTGTAAGCATCCTTTTCAGCCTTGGGCGCATTTACGGCGGGCTCCTCTGGCTCTGGTGTTTCAAGGACATAGAGCTTACGCTCATGTGTGAGAACAATTCTCAACATCCTAAACCAGTTTTGAAAGTTGGTTCCGTTAAGTTTGTCCTTCTCAAGGACCGATCGCAACAAGAACGTGTGAGTGTTGTTTGCCATTTGATTGCTACAAAAGAAAAAATTTGCATTTAGTCCAAAACATTTTGACTTGTAAAGATTTGATAAATGAGATTAATTAGGCCTTTAATTAATTACGCTCCCACTATTTTATTCAAATTGATAGCCCTCACTATCAACTCGAAAGATTGCAACGCACAACCTTCTAGTGAGCCAAGACCCAAAATAATTGGATCAATGCCCAGCCAACGCTGGCGTCAAAGACCAAAAACTAAGGTAGGCAACTTTTGCTAATTGCATCATATGCAACTCTTGGATAGATGATCATGCACAACTCCTTGCCATGATGCATCTATGTGCCTCTAGGTACTTGATCCTATCAAGGTTCCCTAGCTAAGTCCAACCCATAAGCCAACACGATGAGTGTGCACCCTGCGGAGGCAGACCCACACACCCACCATCACACTTCCACGAGATAGACAGTGTACCACGCGGAGGCATGCCCACACATAGTCGATCAAGCTTTTCATGTGTGTTTCTTTATGGAAGGCAACTAAAACTTAATATTATTAATTGAGGGATTTAATTTATACATATATATATATATCCAAACACCACATACTTATAGTACGTATCATATACTACTATATCCACAACCACAAACGATAGACATGCAATCACAAATACATCGGTTATGGCCATACTATTGTAATCCTTTGGAGCAACAAAGGATTACGGTCCACCTATGGTCTTATGCATCTCATGCAACACCTGTGAAAACAACCTGTAAGCCTGTAATGATCAACATTACAATGAACAACTTCATGGATGCTTCGTGAGGTTGGACCTTCAAGTTGCTTCTTGGAATGGGATCTTCTTGTTGCTTCTCCTTGGACGCTCCGTGGAGTTGGATCTTCAGGTTGCTTCTTGGAATTAGATCTTCATGGTGCTTCTCCATGGACACTCCTTGGAGTTGGATCTTCAAGTGGCCTCCTTACATCAAGTTTACAAAGACTAAAACTAATCCTATCTCTATTACATCATATGAGTACAAATATAAAAGGAAAGAATTAATTACACTTTGAAATAAGAGATGAGGCTCGACATGCAAGCCGAATACTTTATACAAAGGATCCATATGTAACCATTATACATCCATAGAATTCACAAACAAACATATCCACAAGATCGACATCCACATTCATTCACAACATTCACAAAAGGGGATACTAGGCCATAACCGTGCATGCACTCACCACATAAAACAGATTTTGAAGGCGACGTGTATGCTATCATAGGTATATCTACATATACATATATACATATTAAAATTGCAGTACTTTTAATGTGGGACATTCCCCATTAAATGAATTTTGACTCCCACGCAGACAATGCGGGGTACACAGGGGCAACGCCCCTGAAAGGTCTACGGAATTTTACTTCCGTGCACTTAGGAAAATCACTATTTTCCATAGTCGACCCTGTCCAAAACGTCAAAAAACAATAGCCTGCGGCGTATGTGGAATTAGGTTTAGATTTACACATTAACAGGTTTAATTCACATCGTATGCAACATAAAACAATATACAGCGATTCGATCACATCGAAACGAATCCAATTACACCGTAGATCGACGCTGCTCTGATACCACTGTTGGGTTTTTGTGGAGAAAACATGCGCGGCGGAAGCGATAAATCCACACAACCCGTAACAGGATCTCATCGATAACAGCGTATTCGGAAATAGGTTTGCGGGATATACCTTATCGCGGAGCAAGTCCGGCGATGTCCCGCTGCACGACGGTGCAACACTGCTTGTCAAACACGGACGGATCTTCTCTCCCGTTCACTGTCGCAGGTTGATCCGGCAATGCTCCTTTGCGGCAGTGACGTACGTTGCTCGCAGCACGTACAGGTGGTCGTTGACGTCCTCCGAACGCAGGCGTCAAGGTGTCTGCGTCTCTACTTCGTCCACGCAGATGGACGGAACTCCACGTCGCACTTCTCAAGCCGGCGGGAAGGAGCGTGTCTCTGCAGCGGCGTGCTAGCGGCGCGTTGCTCTCCTTTCTCTCCTAAGGACGGCGACGGCTAGGTTTACGTACGTGAGCATAACCTAAAAGCGTCTCTCTATATCTTATATAGATATCAGACGTCTATCCTCCTTTAAATAGGATAAGAAGAGAAGTAGGGTTTCCTAAACCCATCGGTAAATAGAAATGTTGCGTATATTAAAACGCTCATGGATTAATTAGAATATTTCAGAATTCATTAATTAACCAAATAATCACATTAATTGATTAATTAATATCCGACTCCATGCAATCGCTTGGGATGGCTCTACGGGCATACATATACCAACAATGATATCTTCTTCAAGTCCACGTGATTTCCCTAAAAATTGTGAGTAGAGGGGTGAGCCTACTCGCTCAGTGAATGGGTACTTCAAAGAAACAGTCTAAAGCACTTATATAATTACATATATACTTTTGAGAAATTGATATCAATTATAACAGCAGTAATGTTTAAAGAGTATAATAATTGACAATCATAAATATAGCATGTTACTCTAAATATCTATAAGAGTGAATCAATATATGAAATGCTTGATTGATCATAAAGAGAACTAATAATTCAGAAACATACAAAGAATAATTCAATAATTGTACACACTTGTTTGACCTCTCATTCATTTTATTATGCCCTGGTCATATGCAGTATACTCTACATATGAAAACTCATAGTGCACTACGATCACACCGTACAAGACTTAGCGGACACACCCGGGAAATGCTAAGTCTGACTACTCTCCTGTTCTTTAACAGGGAAATGGCTCTCTGTCTTAAACTGGACTCCTCCTCTAACCTGAGCACACAGGTGGAGAGTCAAGCCACCTCTTGGCCTTTCTGTACTCTAGTGCCACCAGGACTTCTGGTTGATGTTGGACACTACAAACTATAATTTAAGGAGACTTCCACTAGGGCTCCATCCCCCATGCCACCTGATAGCATGCACTGAACCCCGTATACTGGACGCTTCCAGGGTTACGTCATTTCACCCCTAAGACACAAACCTCACATAAGGGTTCTACGGTGTTCAGGGCTCCTAAGTCTATTATTTTATTATTCCTAGAAAGCTCATTCTACATTGTACCCTTCTCTTACTTATACTTGACTTTGGTATCTCTATGGTGTTGCGTCTACTTATTTGAAGTTATAATACAACATGTATATCATTCTAAACTTGGCAGAGCAGTATATTCAAAACATTGTAATATACTGAGTAATCAACATACTATACATGTAGGCAGACTAAAATTCTCAAATAAATAGATTTCATGTCCGCTTGGCACATACACACTAGAATTGTGCATATCAACCCTTATCTTGACTTGTGCATCTCATAACTCAATTAAGAGTTAATTACTTATCATGACAAGAATTATTAATAATAACTAAAAACATTGATATCACAATGCTTGATTCATTGAACACCCTACCCTTAGGGTTTCATTTAATCACCAAAAATGCTACAAAGAAAGGTGTAATACATCTATCATGTACTTTTCAAATCTTTAAAACACATGATACCTGGGATCTCAATCCCTTATCACATTACTGGGAATTCTCATCCCTTCACATCATTATCATGATAACTGAATCTGGGTATTCAAACCCTTAGATCATCACATAGCATTGTTACCTCTGTAATAGGTGACCATTACCTCTAGGTCCTTAGACCAAGGTATTCATTTCACTGGTTGTACAAGTATTCTCATGGCTCACAAGGCCATCACACATATTGTCACCTCTCACTAGGCAACAACTTATTCACATGGCTCCCATAAAGATTTCATGCGACATAAACATTCATTGAATAAAGACTACTATCAACAAATCATATAAAATCAATATATGTATGAAACCTTGGAACATAGTTGAATTTGGGTTTCCATGCCATTCACTAAAGTATCATGCATCAATAGTAACATTGAATAAATAAAGTCTATCATGTCAATAAAATCCCTTCAAATGGATTTCACGATATCTATTCGCAAATATCCAACTTTCCTCGCATCTAGGGTTTCACCCTCTTTACTGAGATATCAAACAAACACTATTCACTTGAATGAAATCCAAGATAGTATCTGACATATATGTACTATGAATTTAGATAAACAATCATTCATAACTAAGGGGATCTAGATAAGTAATTTTCTCTATTTACTTATACAACAAATTTCAGTCATAGACAAATTCCTATATTTCAGTTTACTCTTATAGCTTCTGCGAATACTTAGGGAATTCTCATTAGGATGTAGTGTATACATTTCTAATATGATTTTATCATTTGAACTTCATCCAAATAGAGGAAGAATCTATTTCATATTATTTTGCAACAACTTAGAACAAATAGACAATTCAGGGTTTGTAGTCGCATACTAGCAATTAAAGATTATGGATGAATTAACTACTTTTTGTGCAATATACTGTTTAAAGGAAGTTCCCACTCACCCTAAGATGTGAAAACACCTTAAAAACCTATCTCAAATCTGAAAATCTCAAATCCATACTAAATCCCTAGTAATTCACCCAATTCTTCTTCCTTTCAACTTGGAAACCGTAAAAATGAGGGATTATGAAGAAAGAGTGAGAAAAAGGGAAGTTTTGATACCATTTTGGATAAAATCAAATTAGAGAAGGAATTTTGACATGTGAGAGAATTTTCACCATGAAACTATATCCAAATAAGCTAAACTTACATGATTTCATCATTCCTCAGACCACAAAACCCTAGATCAGCATCTCCATCAATTTCTCCTCTCAAACCCTAACTGTCTCTGTCTCTCTAGGATTTCGTTTCTCTAGATTGAATCATGAATTATGAGATATACTTGTTTGTTAGGTTGACCATATATAGAAATTGAGCTGATTGGGTTAATTGCACATTGACCCCTCACTAAACTTTTTCTTATTTCAGCAGATTTTTCTATCATAAAAAGGTTTCTGTGAATTCGTGTATTTCAGAGACCAAACCTTCTCCAAAAATTATGATTATTTATCATTTTGTGTACAATTTAGAAAGAATGCTTAATTTAAAATTTTAGATCATTCCAAGCTTCCATTAAATAATAAAAAATAGAATAGTGCACTACTATCCAGAATTCTCCAAAAATGTTAGTTACTGTAATTCATCTACTGATAAGGTCTAAACACATCCAAAAATTATGAAAATTTTACATGTTGTTTATTTTTTAGTTACAGATCTCCAGTTAAAATTTTAGATCATTTAGATTTACCAATAAATAAGTAAAAATAAAACACTACACTGCTAAAAAGCACTCTGTCAACATTTTGGTCGAAGTATAGTTCGACCGAGAACCACATTCAAAGAACACTCAAATATTCTGAAACTTTTTTCTTCAATATGCATGATTGAGTTATCCATATCATATCCAAAATTCAATTAAATTCAAAATTTGTAAAAAATATGAAAAATCATTTACCACACTGCTATCCTGATCGAATTCCATACTCATGTACCATCAAAACCCTAATTTCAGCCCACTAGGGTTTATATTTCGCAATCCCTTATTTTCTCAAACAATAGAACACTTAACGCTCTTATTAGGTTTAAAAAATCATAGTTGAATTATCATCATTAATTATATTTAAGAAATGATCAATCCAATTAAGCGTATAATCATCCAGGTACACCCTAGTTTACCAATTAAGCTCAGATGCGGTCATAACAATCCCCCCTAAAAAGGTTTCTTCCCCAAAACATAAATATGCAAGTAAAGTACATCCACAATTAATTTTAAGCTTCTTAAATATTACATGCCATTATATTCTTGTATTTCATACTTGAATGCAGTTTTCAACATTAAGTCCTTTATTCCTTTACTATATCACAACATGTTTGAAATAGTTCTCAATGATAACAAATAAATTATCTATGCCACAATCAATCATAGGATAGAGAGAGAAACAACCATTTCAATATTTTCATACTCTTGAGGTGTTACCTCAACATCGATAATCTGATCCAACTATCTCAATTCATACTGCTAAATATGTACTGTTGCTATGTATTACCTCTAAATCACAAAAGAGAGTTCACCACATTTTTTTGTATTTTACTATTGTTCTACTCAAATAGCAAAATAGTCTTGAGTTAAAAGACTAGATTCAACAACAATTGTACATTACTACTCACGACATCCCCATTGGATCATGGATGCATAAGGTGAAGCATTACCATCACATACCATACGATTCTCAAGTATGAACCCACACATAATTCAAGGTGTAACCATCGGGTTATAGCATACTAGGGTTTCAACAAAAGTAACAGAGTACTCCATAATTTTAGTAGTCATTCAAGGACCATTCATACCCAATTACCATCACTTAGTTATATTAAAGTTAGGTATAAAAATCTACACCTCATTAGGGTTACATATCAATACAATATGGCTATCATCCCTTCTATTCATGAGTGAATAGGTAAGACTACCTTATTCAGGGTAACCATCCATTTGTTCCATCATCATTCAACCCATATCAACATACCACAATTGTACAATACTAAGATGGATTACAGGTATGAATGACGTAAACTATCAGACATCTTTAATTAACATATTGCTTGCACATGTACACTAAAATCATTGGTAGAGCCAATTTACATCCCTTAATATACATTCAACAAATTATACTTCTAAAAACAAATTCACATATTACTAAAAGCCATTATTTTCTCTTATCTCTCTCCTCATTCATTACTACTTACTTTTTTCTACTTATCCTTATCATTTTAATCATGTAGAAACATCCCTAAAATTGAAACATACAAGGTATGAATAAATTATTCATCATTCTTGCTATTACCGCAAGAATTTATTTCATATCACACTTCACTCATATTATATTTCTCCTTTTGTTCAAAACACACCTCTTATATTTCAAATCTATTTCTTATCCTTTGCTCTAAATCATTTCTATATTGTTTATCTACCTTTCATATTAGCTAGGATTACTATCAGTGCTAGTTTACTTCTCATAGTGCAAATTTCATGATCTTGTTTTATAGAGATGCTAGTATTCAAGATCAAATCACTAGTGACAACCCTTGAACTATTACAACTCTAAACATTCTAAGGTTTGGCCTTTATCAGTAGCATGACGTTGTTGTGTGTAACTTTGCTCCCTTAATTTGAAAGTCAAACTTTGGATCTCACAAGTTTTACTAAAGTCTTCCTTATCTTATCAATTGAATTTCCTTTCTCTTACTTGGCCATTCATATAGATTACATTCTCAATTTACCCTTCTAGGGTTTCATCATCATATTGTATGCCATTATTACATTCACTAGATGCCTATATCATGGTGGTTATGCATCAGATATGATTCATTTTCTTATCACTTCATTCCCACATTGCTTTCATTAAGGAAGATATGAAAGAGAAGATGATTTTGAGACTTAGAATTCTTATCTTCAAACATTGATTAATACATATATCATATGTAGGTTTAATTAATTATCAACAAGGATACTTGATTAATTAGCACTTTCTTGAATCTCACAACCTCTTTCTTTTATAATCTATATTACTCCACAATGTTTCAAACCTTTTCAGTACTTTCCATAATCCCCTTACCATTACTTCTATTCTACATATCATCTATAACTTCTAGTTTTCTCTTATGATCATCTTGCTTCTTTTAGGTGTATGATCATATACACCATGTTGCACATATTTCTTTATATCCTTTTTCTAATACAAAGTTGAAGTTCTAAATCCATAATCTCTCTACTTGTTTCAACTCATGTTTATTACATTACATATCCTTCATTTTAAATTAAATGGCTCATGCATGGGTGTAACATAGTTTCTCTTATATCAAGTTTTTCCTTCCTGAGTATAGTCTACCTTTGTATAACTTATTCATTTTGTTAAGCTACAATTTTTTTTAGAAATTAGTTTTTTGTTCTATAGAGACTTGGAATCCAAAGGTAGTAAGGATGAATGTATTAAACTTATTAATAAAGGTATACATTCCATGCTCTTATTTATATCATAACCCTCATTCCTTAATCAAGCTCATCATTTCCAACATTTCTCTTTGTTTCATATAAGTTTCTTATCCTAGTTTTATGATTTACATGCTCATCTAGTTCTCTTCACTTTAACTTTTCTGAAGACTCTTCACTTCTATGTACTTATCGAATACTTAACTCTTTTCTTCTATTTTCCCTTTGCTTTAAGTACATAAAAACATTGTACTTGATTATATAATATGTTCCTCATGATTGATTCGTACTATGTTGGCCCTTACATACTTTTCTCATATCTTTTCCATATTTCATATTTAGAGTTCATATAATACTAATGATTAAACTTAATCAGAATCTTAATTCGTGTTCCTTTATTCCCAATTAAGGATTTCTCATATGAGGCCCCAACGTTGGGTCTCAGATATCAGTTCCAACTGATTCTTAGCTATTCTAATCTTTCCCATATATTTCAACATCTTAGTGTATGTACATTCTCACTATTATGTGGGTCTAATTTATCCAGAGTCTACTCTTATCATATTATTAATAGGAGTAATTAGATCCCAGCAATGCATCCTGCCAGCCAGACCAGGCCGAACCTACAGTCCTGAAGCCAAGAGCTACTTAAGATTAACCAACTCCTATTAATCTCATACATGTGGAAAGAATATCCACTCAGGAAAGTTCATTCTAAGATCATTTCTAGTCTACTTGATACAAAGAATGTAATCAATAAATGCTACAACTGCATAGTGTATAACAAATCTTAAAGACCCATATATATATTTCAAAATACTGAATATCTGAATTCAAACATATAAGAGCATTTCTATTCATCTCCAATAAAACAACAATATGAAATGAAAGTTCTATCTCATTTTATATTTATGCTCTTAATTCATGTTACTTATCTTGTTTCTAACCCTAATATTTCTAGGGTTCCTCTCTAGCCCAACCTTCCACTGTATACCTGGCCAGAGTATACATGAAAGAATAGACAGAGTAGCGTGATACTGGTTGATCCAAGTACTCAGATACCTAGCCAGGATATCCAAATACTCAAATCCCCAGAGCTAACATCATAACATCTCCTATCTGCCACACTTATGACTCTAACTTACTAACTTAATGGTCCTTGACAACTCAGCCTAAGCTCTGATACCAAGTTGTTACACCCCGATCTCACAATTTCCACTAATCATGAGATTAGGGCATAAATTGAGGATTTAACATAATACAAAGATCACCCTTAACTTTTTCTTCTCTTTCAAAACTCTGTTTTCTCGCATTGAACCACATAAACCAACTTAACAAGGGAATCTAAACATTGATTTCTCTAATATGATTTCAACAGTAAAAATGCATGTATGAACATTCATTATGTTCCTCATACTTTTAAGCACATAAGACTTGTTGATTCACACATATTGCTAAAATATGAATAATGTTATACATCATCATTTAAAACTCTCTCTTATTTCTTTACAAGGACCTAGAGTGACAAGGACCGACTGAACTTAACTATACTCAGACTTAACTATTGTGGAAGATCTACTATGATGCAATGATATCTTGTTCAAGTCCATGTGATTTCCCTAAAAATTGTGAGTAGAAGGGTGAGCCTACTAGCTCTGTGAATGAGTACTTCAAAAAAATAGTCTAAAGCACTGATATAATTACAGATATACTTTTGAGCAATTGATATCAATTATAACAGTAGTAAGATTTAAAGAGTCAAATAATTGACAATCATAAATATGGCAGATTATTCTAAATATCTATAAGAGCGAATCAATATATGAAATGCTTGATTGATCATAAATAGAACTAATAATTCAGAAACATACAAAGAATAATTGAATAAAGTAACACTTGTTTGACCTCTCATTCATTTTATTGTGCCCTGATCATATGCAGTGTACTCTACATATGAAGACTCGTAGTGCACTACGATCACACCATACAAGACTTAGTGGACACACCTGGGAAATGCTAAGTCTGACTACTCTTCTAGTCTGCAACAGGGAAATGTCTCTCTGGCCTAAACTGGACACCTCCTCTAACCGGAGCACACAGGTGGAGAGTCATGCCACCTCTTGACTTTTTTGTACTCTAGTGCCACAATGACTTCTGGTTGATGTTGGACACTGCAAACTATAATTTAAGGAGACTTCCACTAAGACTTCATCCCCCATGCCACCTGATAGCATGTTCCGACCCTCATATACTGGATGCTGCCAGGGTTAGGTCGTTTCACCCCTAAGGTGCATACCTCATATTGGGGTTCTACGGTGTTCAGGGCTCCTAAGTCTATTATTTTATTATTCCTAGAAATCTCTTTCTATATTGTACCCTTCTGTTACTTATACTTGACTCTGGTATCTCTATGGTGTCCCGTCTACTTATTTGAAGTTATAATACAACATGTATATCATTCTAAACTTAGCAGAGCAGTATATTCAAAACACTATAATATACTAAGTAGTCAACATACTATACATGCAGGAAGACTAAAATTCTCAAATAAACAAATTTCATGTCCACTTGGCACATACACACTAGAATCGTGCATATCAACCCAAATCTTAAGTTGTGCATCTCATAACTCAATTAAGAGTTAATTACTTATCATAACAAGAATTATTAATAATAACTAAGAACATTGATATCACAATACTTGATTCATTGAACACCCTACCCTTAGGGTTTCATTTAATCACCACAAATGCTACAAAGAAAGGTGTAATACATCTATCACGTACTTTTGAAATATTTAAAACACATGATACTTGGGATCTCAATCCCTTATCACATTACTGGGAATTCTCATCCCTTCACATCATTATCATGATTACTGGATCTAGATATTCAAACCCTTAGATCATCACATAGCATTGTTACCTTTGTAACAGGTAACCATTACCTCTAGGTCCTTAGACCAAGGTATTCATTTCACTGGCTGTATAAGTATTGTCATGGCTCACAAGGCCATCACACATCTTGTCACCTCTCACGAGGCTACAACTTATTCACATGGCTCCCATAAAGATTTCATGCGACATAAACATTCATTGAATAAAGACTACTATCAACAAATCATATAAAATCAAAATATGTATGAAACCTTGGAACTGAGTTGAATTTGGGTTTTCATGCCATTTACTAGGATATCATGCATCAATAATAACATTGAATAAATAAATTCTATCATGTCAAGAAAATCCCTTCAAATGGATTTCACGATATCTATTCACAAATATCCAACTTTCCTCGCATCTAGGGTTTCACCCTCTTTACTGAGATATCAAACAAACACTATTCACTTGAATGAAATCCAAGATAGTATCTGACATATATGTACTATGAATTTAGATAAACAATCATTCATAACCAAGGGGATCTAGATAAGCAATTTTCTCTATTTACTTATACAACAAATTTCAGTCATAGATAAATTTCCTATATATCAGTTTACTCTTATAAACTCTATGAATACCTAGGGAATTATTATTAGGATGTATTGTATACATTTATAATATGATTTTATCATCTGAAATTCATCCAAATAGATGAAGAATCCATTTCATATCATTTTGCAATAACTTAGAACAAATAGACAATTCAAGGTTTGTAGTCGCATATTAGCAATTAAAGATTATGGATGAATTAACCAATTTTTGTGCAATATACTGTTTAAAGGAAGTTCCCACTCACCCTAAGGTGTGAAAAAACCTTAAAAACGTATCCCAAATCTGAAAATCTCGAATCCATATCAAATCCCTAGCAATTGACCCAATTCTTCTTCCTTTCAACTCGGAAAATGTAAAAATGAGGGATTATGAAGAAAAAGTGAGAAAAGGGAAAGTTTTGATACCATTTTGGATCAAATCAGAGTAGGGAAGGAATTTTGACATGTGAGAGAAGATTAACCATGAAACTATATCCAAAGAAGCTAAACTTACATGATTTCATCATTCCTCGGACCGCAAAACCCGAGGTCAGCATCTCCATCAATTTTCCCTCTCAAACCCTAACTCTCTCTCTCTAGGATTTTGTTTATATGGATTGAATCATAAATTATGAGAGTTCCTTGTGTGTTATGTTGACCATATAGAGAAATTGAGCTGCTTGGTTTAATTGGACATTGACCCCTCACTAAACGTTTTCTTATTTCAGTAGATTTTTTTGTCATAAAAGGTTTATGTGAATTCGTGTATTTCAGAGATCAAACCATCTCCAAAAATTATGGAAATTTATAATGTTGTGTATAAATAAGTTACAAATCTTCATTTAAAATTTGAGATCATTACAAGCTTTTATTAAATAAATAAAAATCGAATAGTGCACTGCTATCCAGAATTCTATAGAAATGTCAGTTACTGTAATTCGCCTACTGATAAGGTCTTAATGCATCCAAAAATTATGAGAATTTTACATGTTGTTTTGATTGAGTTTTATATCTCCAGTTAAAATTTTAAATCATTTGGAATTACCAATAAATAATTAAAAATAAAACACTACAGTGCTGAAAAGCACTCTATCAACATTTTGGTCAAAGTATAGTTCGACTGAGAACCACATTCAAAGAACACTCAAATATTCTAAATTTTTTTTCTCCAATATGCATGATTAAGCTATCTATATCATATCCAAAATTCAATTAAATACAAAATTTATAGAAAATATGAAAAATCATTTACCAAACTGCTATCATGATCGAATTCCATACTCATGTACCATCTAAACCCTAATTTCAGTCAACTAGGGTTTATATTTATCAATCCCTAATTTTCTCAAACAATAGAACACTTAACGGTCTTATTAGGTTTAAAACATCATAATTGAATTATCATCATTAATTAGATTTAAGTAATGATCAATCTAATGAAGCATATACTCATCCAGGTTGACCCTAATTTACCAATTAAGCTCAGATGTGGTCATAACAATTTTCCCCCCTTAAAAAGGTTTCGTCCCCGAAACATAAATATGCAAGTAAAGTACATTCAAGGTTTATTTTAAGATTATGAAATCTTTTATGTCATTATATTCTTGTATTTCATACTTGAATGTAGTTTTCAACATTAAGTCCTTTATTCCTTTACTAAAACACAACATGTTTGACATAGTTCTCAATGATAACAAACAAATTCTCTATGCCACAATCAATTATAGGATAGAGAGAGAAACAACCATTTCAATATTTTCATACTCTTGAGGTGTTACCTAAACATCGATAATATGATCCAACTATCTCAATTCATACTGCTAAATATGTACTATTGTTATGTTTTACCTCTAAATCAAGAAAGAGAGTTCACCATGTTTTTTTGAATTTTACTATTGTTCTACTCAAATAGCAAAACAGTCTTGAGTTAAAAGACTAGATTAAACAACAATTTTACATTACTACTCACGGCATCCCCATTGGATCATGGATGCATAAGGTGAAGCATTACCATCACATACCATGCTATTATCAAGTATGAACCCACACATAATTCAAGGTGTAACCATCGGGTTATAACATACTAGGGTTTCAACAATAGTAACATAGTACTCCATAATTGTATTAGTCATTCAAGGACAATTCATACCCAATTACCATCACTTAGTTATATTAAAGCTAGGTATACCAAGCTACACTTCATTAGGGTTACATATCAATACAATATGGTTATCATCCCTTCTATTCATATGAGTGAATAAGTAAGACTACCTTATTCAGGGTAACCCTCCATTTGTTTCATCATCATTCAACCCATATAACCATACCACAATTGTACAATACTAAGATGGATTACTGGTATGAATGAATTAAACTATCAAACACTGTTAATTAACATATTTCTTGCACATGTACACTGAAATCATACGTAGAACCAATTTACATCCTTTAATATACCTTCTACAAATTATACTTCTAAAAACAAATTCACATGTTACTAAAAGCCATTGTTTTCTCTTATCTCTCTCCTCATTCATTACTACTTACTTTTTTCTACTTATCCTTCTCATTTTAATCATGTAGATTAAACATCCCTAAAATTGAAACATACAAGGTATGAATAGATTATTCATCATTCTTGCTATTACTACAAGAATTTATTTCATATCACACTTCACTCATATTGTATATCTCCTTTTGTTCAAAACACACCTCTTATATTTCAAATCTATTTCTTATCCTTTGCTCTAAATCATTTCCATATTGTTTATTTACCTTTCAGATTAGCTAGGATTACTATCACTGCTAGTTTACTTCTCATAGTGCAAATTTCATGATCTTGTTTTATAGAGATGCTAGTATTCAAGGTCAAATCACTAGTGACAACCCTTGAACTATTACAACTCTAAACATTCTAAGGTTTGGACTTTATCAGTAGCATGATGTTGTTGTGTGTAATTTTGCTCCCATAATTTGAAAGTCAAACTTTGGATCTCACAAGTTTTACTAAAGTCTTTCTTATCTTATCAATTGATTTTCCTTTCTCTTACTTGGCCATTCAGATAGATTACATTCTCAATTTACCCTGCTAGGGTTTCATCATCATATTGTATGTCATTATTACATTCACAAGATGCCTCTACCATGGTGGTTATGCATCAGATATGATTCATTTTCTTATCACTTCATTCCCACATTGCTTTCATTAAGGAAGATATGAAAGACAAGATGATTTTAGGACTGAGAATTCTTATCTTCAAACATTCATTAATACATTTCTCATAAGTAGGTTTAATTCACTATCAACAAGGATACTTGACTAATTAACACTTTCTTGAATCTCGCAACCTCTTTCTTTTATAATCTATATTACTCCACCATGTTTCAAACCTTTTCATTACTTTCCATAATCCCCTTACCATATACTGCTATTCCACATATCATCTTTAACTTCTAGTTTTCTCTTATGATCATTATACTTCTTTTAGGTGTATGATCATATATACCATGTTGCACATATTTCTTTTTACCCTTATGCTAATGTAAAGTTGAAATTCTAAATCCATAATCTGTCTACTAGTTTCAAATCATGTTTAATACATTACATATCCTTCATTTTAAATCAAACGGCTCATGCACAGGTGAAACATAGTTTCTCTTATATCAAGTTTTTCCTTCCTGAGTATAGTCTACCTTTGTATAACTTATTCATTTTGTTAAGCTACACTTTTTTTTATAGAAACTAGTTTGTTGTTCTATAGAGACTTGGAATCCAAAGGTAGTAAGGACAAATGTATTAAACTTATTAATAAAGGTATACATTCCATGCTCTCAATTATATCATAACCCTCATTCCTTAATCAAGCTCATCATTTCCAACATTTCTCTTTGTTTCATCTAAGTTTCTTATCCTAGTTTTATGATTTACATGCTCATCTAGTTCTCTTCACTTTAACTTTTCTGAAGACTCTTCACTTCTATGTACTTACCGAATACTTAACTCTTTTCTTCTATTTTCCCTTTGCTTTTAAGTACATAAAACATTGTACTCAATTATATAATCCATTCCTCATGATTGATTCTTACTATCTTGGCCCTTACATACTTTTTTCATATCTTTTCCATATTTCATATTTAGAGTTCATATAATGCTAATGATTAAACTTAATCAGAATCTTATGTCGTGTTCCTTTATTCCCAATTAAGGATCTCTCATATGAGGCCCCAAAGTTGGGTCTAAGATATTAGTTCCAACTGATTATTAGCTATTCTAATCTTTCCCATATGTTTCAACATCTTAGTGTATGTACATTCTCACTATGATGTGCGTATAATTTATCCAGAGTCTACTCTTATCAAATTGTTAATAGGAGTCATTAGATCCCAGTAATGCATCCTGCCAGCCGGACCAGGCCGAACCTGCAGTCCAGAAGCCAAGAGCTACTTAATATTAACCAACTCCTATTAATCTCAAACATGAGGAAAGAATATCCACTTAGGAAAGTTCATTCAAAGATCAGTTGTAGTCTACTTGATACAAAGAATGTAATCAATAAATGCTACAACTGCATATTGTACACCAAATCTTAAAGACCCATATATATTTGAAAATACTGAATATCTGAATTCAAACATACAATAGCATTTCTATTCATCTCCAATATAACAACAATATGAAATGAAAGTTCTATCTCATTTTATATTTATGCTCTTAATTCATGTTACTTATCTTGTTTCTAACCCTAATATTTCTAGGGTTCCTCTCTATCCCATCCTTCCACGGTATACCTGGCCAGGGTATACATAAAAGAATAGACAGAGTAGCTTGATACTTGTTGATCCAAGTACTCAGATACCGGGCCAGGATATCCAAATACTCAAATCCCCAGAGCTAACATCATAACATCTCCTATCTGCCACACTTATGACTCTAACTTACTAACTTAATGGTCCCTGACAACTCAGCCTAAGCTCTAATACCCATTTGTTTCACCCCGATCTCACAATTTCCACTAATCATGAGATTAGGGCATAAATTGAGGATTTAACGTAATACAAAGATCACCCTTCACTTTTTCTTCTCTTTCAAAACTCTTTGTTTTCTCGCATTGAACCACATAAACCAACTTAACAAGGAAATCTAAACATTTATTTCTTTAATATGATTTCAACAGTAAAAATGGATGTATGAACATTCATTATGTTCCTCATACTTTTAAGCACATAAGACTTTCTTATTCACACATATTGCTAAAAGAGGAATAATGTTATACATCATCATTTACAACTATCTCTTATTTCTTTACAAGGACCTAGAGTGACAAGGACCGACTGAACTTAACTATACTCAGACTTAACTCTTGTGGCAGATATACTCTGATGCAATGATATATTCATCAAGTCCATGTGATTTCCCTAAAAATTGTGAGTACAGGGGTGGTCCTACTCGCTCAGTGAATGAGTACTTCAAAGAAATAGTCTGAAGTACTGATATAATTATAGATATACTTTTGAACAATTGATATCAATTATAACAATAGTAATCTTTAAAGAGTATAATAATTGACAATCATAAATATGGCGGGTTACTCTAAATATCTATAAGAGTGAATCAATATATGAAATGCAAAACTGACTTCTCTATTCCCGTCGTCTTGGGCTCTGGAAATCACGGTGGCGGTCTAGGGATCCCCCCGCGTGCGGCGCTCAAGCTTGGGGGAGGGGGTCAGGCATCCTGCTGGGCAGTCACCTTCTCCCCCCGGGCCTCCTCCTCGACTTGCCTCTTCTTTCCGGTTTCCTTTTGCAGCGTGTTGCTTGCAGGAGGTGGTGGTGCTCTTCTCCTGGCAGAGTCTTGCTCAGATTTGCCTTGAGGCTGAGACGGGTGGCTGGTGGGGGTGTGTTTGCTGGGGTTCTGGAGGAGGCAGGTTTCCCTCATTTGTTTCTACCTTGCAGGTTTTCGCTTGGGTGCTAGTTTCTGGCAGGCTATCTGCCTTATTCCGCCGTATATCGGTGTTGTTTATTCCTTTGAATAAGGATTGTTACTCCTTCCTCTGTGAAGGTGGTGGTTTTTTTGGGTTTCCCTCAGTAATTCAACCTTGTTACGGCTAAATCTCATCTTCTCTCTAGATTGATCTCATTACTCAGTTGTATGGCTTCATTTGAGTTGATATACGAGCAGAATACCGTCCTGTTCCAACCCCTCTACCACTACTTAACGCTCAGGTTGAAGGAATTTTTCAGGAAAAGCTGATTAAGACAGCCTCAAGGAAGAAGAATCAATGCAGAAATGTCTCTCTCTCGTTCCAATATGAGTTGTAGTGTCCTTGGGTTACTGAACGTGACGTTTGTATTTTTCTACACAATTGTAGATTTCATATGGCTAACAAGTAATGAATCGATCCATTTGCTCTCAAAAAAAAAATGAAATGCTTGATTGATCATAAAGAGAACTAATAATTCAGAAATATACAAAGAATAATTGAATAACTGTACACACTTGTTTGACCTCTCATTCATTTTATTATGCCCTAATCATATGCAGTGTACTCTACATATGAATACTTGTAGTGCACTACAATCACACCGTACAAGACTTAGCGGACACACCCAAGAAATGCTAAGTCTGACTACTCTCCTAGTCTCTAATAGGGAAATGGCTCTCTGGCCTAACTTGGACACCTCCTCTAACTTGAGCACACATGCAGAGAGTCAAGCCACCTCTTGGCTTTTCTGTACTCTAGTGCCACCAGGACTTCTGGTTGATGTTGGAAATTGCAAACTATAATTTAAGGAGACTTCCACTAGGGCTTCGACCCCCGTGCCACCTGATAGCACGTTCTGACCCCCGTATACTGGATGTCGCCTGGGTTAGGTCGTTTCACCCCTAAGGTGCAGACCTCACATAGGGGTTCTACGGTGTTCAGGGCTCCTAAGTCTATTATTTTATTATTCCTAAAAAGTTCTTTCTATATTGTACCCTTCTCTTACTTATACTTGACTCTGGTATCTCGTCTACTTATTTGAAGTTATAATACAACATGTATATCATTCTAAACTTGGCAGAGCAGTATATTCAAAACACTGTAATATACTGAGTAGTCAACATACTATACATGCAAGCATACTAAAATTCTTAAATAAACAGATTTCATGTCCACTTGGTACATACACACTAGAATCGTGCATATCAACCCAAATCTTGAGTTTTGCATCTCACAACTCAATTAAGAGTTAATTACTTATCATGACAAGAATTATTAATAATAACTAAGAACATTGATATCACAATACTTGATTCATTGAACACCCTACCCTTAGGGTTTCATTTAATCACCACAAATGCTACAAAGAAAGGTGTAATACATCTATCATGTAATTTTCAAATCTTTAAAACACATGATACCTGGGATCTCAATCCCTTATCACATTACTGGTAATTCTCATTCCTTCACATCATTATCATGATTATTGGATCTGGGTATTCAAATCCTTAGATCATCACATAACATTGTTAACTCTGTAACAGGTAACCATTACCTCTAGGTCTTTACACCATTGTATTCATTTCACTAGTTTTACAAGTATTCTCATGGCTCACAAGTCCATTGCACATCTTTTCACCTCTCACAAGGCAACAACTTATTCACATGGCTCCCATAAAGATTTCATGCGACATAAACATTCATTGAATAAAGACTACTATCAACAAATCATATAAAATCAAAATATGTATGAAACCTTGGAACAAAGTTGAATTTGGGTTTCCACGCCATTCACTAGGATATCATATATCAATAATAACATTGAATAAATAAATTCTATCATGTCAAGAAAATCCATTTAATGGATTTCACGATATTTATTCGCAAATATCCAACTTTCCTCGCATCTAGGGTTTCACCCTCTTTACTGAGATATAAAACAAACACTATTCACTTGAACGAAATCCAAGATAGTATCTGAAATATATGTACTATGAATTTAGATAAACAATCATTCATAACTAAGGGGATCTAGATAAGTAATTTTCTCTATTTACTTATACAACAAATTTCAGTTATAGACAAATTCCCTATATTTCAGTTTACTCTTATAGCTTCTGCGAATACTTAGGGAATTCTCATTAGGATGTATTGTATACATTTCTAATATGATTTTATCATTTGAACTTCATACAAATAGAGGAAGAATCTATTTCATATTATTTTGCAACAACTTAGAACAAATAGACAATTCAGGATTTGTAGTCGCATACTAGCAATTAAATATTATGGATGAATTAACCAATTTTCATGCAATATACTGTTTAAAGGAAGTTCCCACTCACCCTAAGGTGTGAAAATACCTTAAAAACGTATCACATATCTGAAAATCTTGAATCCATATCAAATCGCTAGTAATTCACCCAATTCTTCTTCCTTTCAACTCGGAAACTGTAAAAATGAGGGATTATGAAGAAAGAATGAGAAAAGGGGAAGTTTTGATACCATTTTGGATAAAATCAGAGGAGGGACGGAATTTTGACATGTGAGAAAAGATTTTCCATGAAACTATATCCAAAGAACCTAAACTTACATGATTTCATCATTCCTCAGACCGCAAAGCCCTAGGTCAGCATCTCCATCAATTTCTCCTCTCAAACCCTATCTCTCTCTCTCTCTCTCTCTAGGATTTCGTTTCTTTGGATTGAATCATGAATTATGAGATATCCTTGTGTGTTAGGTTGACCATATAGAGAAATTGAGCTGCTTGGATTAATTGCACATTGACCCCTCACTAAACTGTTTCTTATTTCAACATATTTTTCTATCATAAAAAGTTTCTGTGAATTCATGTATTTCAGAGATCAAACCTTATCAAAAAATTTTGAGAATTTATAATTTTGTGTATAATTTAGTTTCAAAGCTTCAATTAGAATGTGAGATCATTAAAAGCTTCCATTAAATAATTAAAAATTGAATAGTGAACTATTATCCAGAATTCTACAGAAATGTCTGTTACTTTAATTCGTCTACTAATAAGGTCTAAACGAATCCAAAAATTATGAAAATTTTACATGTTGTTTATTATTGAGTTTTAGATATCCATTTAAAATTGTAGATAAGTTTTTCTTACCAATAAATAATTAAAAATAAAACACTACACTGCTAAAAAGCACTCTATCAGCATTTTGGTTGAAGTATAGTTTGACCGAGAACCACATTCAAAGAACACTCAAATATTTTGAATTTTTTTTCTACAATATGCATGATTGAGTTATACATACCATATCCAAAATTAAATTAAATACAAAATTTGTAGAAAATATGAAAAATCATTTACCACACTGCTATCCTGATCGTATTCCATACTCATGTACCATCAAAACCCTAATTTCAGCCAACATTGGTTTATATTTCTCAATCCCTAATTTTCTCAAACAATAGAACACTTAACATTCTTATTAGGTTTGGAACATCATAATTGAATTATCATCATTAATTATATTTAATCAATGATCAATCTAATTAAGAATATAATCATCCAGGTAAACCCTAGTTTACCAATTAAGCTCAGATGTGGTCATAACACTTCCACTTGCTTTGGCATAGTGGTATACATGTCGATGTTAGAGTGTCTGCCCTCTCATGCTTGCTTTGGGATATTGGTGTGTCTGTGGGTGTTAGAGTGCCTTCCTTCTCATACTTATTTTGACCAAACTATATTTATATGATAACTCAAGTGTCTTCACATTGATTATAGAGTCTTAGATGATCTACCTGCTCCATGGAAGGAGGTCATGTCTTGTAATTAGGTTGCAACTCTTTATGATCTTTAGCTCGGGTGGAGTTTTCAGATGATGCTAACTGTGGAGGCATACCCTCAACGTTGTGGTACCATGGAGGAGTACAAGCTATGTGGTCTGAGGTGGCAATGTCTTAAGTCGCTTATACTAATTAGGGTGAGCTACATGAAGAAGTTGATCCTTAGTTTTATATGTCTATCTTGATTTTGTCATTTGGTATTTACTATTTTTGTCATGGAGTCGTATCAAAAAATATTTTTATGCAATGAATTTCTATTTCTTGCTTTAGATGCATCCTTTGCACATGGCATGTTTGACTTTAGGATTGTAGCATGATTTCATATAGGGTCTTAGAACTCCTAAAAGTGGTAATAGCCTTTTTTTCAAGTCAAGAAACCCAGACTATGGTATGGGGTGATCAAGTGATAGATGTATTGTATAGAGGTGGATGTATCATGCCAATTTTCACTTCTAGTCCTACATCCAACATCCTCAACATGCATTATGATTATAGAGAAGGATCATGAATCCTTTTTTCCCTAAACATTCTCATAAGAAGTATCATTTGTGGGGGGAGAGATTAAGACTTGAATTCCTGCTGAATCTAGACAACTTTTTATCTTGTAGGCTTGGACTATTTGAGAGTCTCTTTCAAGATGACACCTAATCATAAGTACTTTCCATGATGTTCTATATCATCTTCATCTTAGAACATTCAACCTTGTTACTTACTATCTTAGGATGGAGGTTAGTTCCCAACTTGTTGTTGACATGGTGTGAAGTGGTTTTCTTTTCTCTAGATGTTTTCCAGGGTGTGTTGTCATGAGCACATATCTAATGGATAGTGATTCTCATAGTGTTAGGGTGGGGCAATGTTTCTGTAACACCCCTCCCTAGGGTTTCTTACGAAACCAGAGAAAGCACAGCCTAATCCCCAACATTATCCATAATGTGGGGTACTCGGCATATTTGGGAGGAAATGTTACATATATGATCTCATAACAAGCAACAAATAACACTTGGCATTATGAAAACATAGATTCATACATAGGTTCTTGGAATAAAAGCTACATCAGTTTTCCAAAGATATACTAAACATAAACTAGATAATGATAGGATCTCCATAGATGGACGTCCCACCAGGCAACAACTCCTTGGATCTCTGGGTCCTTGGTACTCTCAAGATGTTTCCTTCTCCTTGGCTCCAACTCCTGCGGACATCTCGTCCCCAGCCATGCAAAGGAAAACAAACATAGTAAGTAAGCGGCATTGGCATATTATAAGACATAAAAATAAATATACAAGTGACTTAACATAATCATGAACATGCATTTAACATGAATAATTTCTTATTGTCTTTTACATAAAGAAATTTACTAGAAAAATATGCTCCTCTCTTAACGCCCCATAAGGAGCCCATGAATGCTCGGAAAGCCCATAATTGCTCGGAAAGCCCATAACAAGGTGCATATAAATCTGAATAAATTTCCATTATTCATGATCTATCTTAAACTTCACTTATCTTCTTAATACCTTAAACTTAATCTTAATTGGGATTTCTCCCCATGACCATAATGGGATTTCTCCCTCTTGAGCATGATTGGGAAACTTATTCCCTCTTAAAGCTTAATTTCTTGTATCTTAATCATAGACCATAATCTTAATGGGATTCCTACTCTTAGACTTAGCTTATAACAAACAACATTCAATAATCATATACTTGAAGAAAACATGAATTAACAATGATATTAACATAAGGTGCTTAACAATATTCATAAACATTCAATAACCAAGAGTTATCTATGCCAAGGGCATGGCCCGCTTACCTTGATCTAAACCACCTAAGTCAAACCTGGTTTGACTGGTTGGCTCCTTTTTAATCACCTGAAATATGATTAAACCGCATAATACACATAAGTTTATAGCCTTAAAACCCTAATTTGTGTCATATAATAATTGAGATGTGAAAACAGAGAAATCAGGCGATAAAAACTAGAAAATCGGATTCCTTAATGAAAATCCTTTCCAAAACATATTTTCGTGGATTTTTCTGATAACCAGGCGATTTAATATGAATTTCTGAAGAATCATCCAATAGGAAATTAAATAAAAACCAAATGGCGCCTGGGTTAGTGCTGACTGGACTCGGGCCCGCTATGAGCCGGCCCAATCAGACGCTGCCCTTTTGGCTTAGTGATGATCATCGCTGAACAAGTAAAAACAAAGCTAAAATCCCAGAAAAGCCCTTGTACAGGGAATTGGCCGATCAAACAAGGCAAGGAGCCTTTGGTCATTCAAAGACCTGGGATCTTCTTCCCCCTTAGCCAAGGCTTCGAGCACACGATCAGGAGGTGCTACCTCCGATCCAAACTCGCAAAAAGGTGCAAGCCACCGAGACATTGTGACTGTCAAATGCTTCCTTGCATCAGGACGAAGTCAGTGAGCCAACGGTCAGGCCCGATGGTGCCCAGGAGCTCTGGACTGCTCCGCCGCAAGGCAAGAAACAGGGGAAACACATTGGAGGGCAAAATCATAGAGAGAGGCCAGAAAACTTCGATCGGAAGGTCGGAAATCACTCCTTGAAGCAAGGCGAGGTCGAGTATTGAATCTGCGTGGTCAGAGGGGGAGCTGAGGGCCAAAACAACCATCACCGGCGATCACCATTGGTGGCTCTACAGGGCCCGCTGGCAGGGACGATCGCGAGGCAAACTGAGGTCAGGGAAACAAAGAGTGAGGCTGGAGGATGCTCACCACGATGTCGATTGGACCGGGATGCTCAGGGTAATGAGCACTGACCCGCCGTTGCCGGAGAAGGCAACTCGAGTAGGTTGGGGAGCTGGGGGGTAGGTGCGTTGAAATTGACTGAGGAGGAGAAGATATTGGAGGTCGGTGATGCTTTTGGTACCCTTAAATAGGTGGGGGATGCACTGAGGTGGCGGCTGTGCTCGCGAGGAGGAGAGGGTGTCGGAGCCTTAAAATGGGCGTTTCTTGCATAGGTCAAGGGAGAGGGTGTGCGAGGGCTCTCTGTGTTCGGATCGATCTCGCGGTTTCACTGGGGAAGGAATCAAGGGAAATGATTCATTGAGGAGGGAGAATGAGATCGCCGAAGATATCACTGTGAAACGGTCTTGCGCGCGGGGAGAAACGGAGGAAGAAGAGAATATCGGCGCCATTGGATCCTGATCTGACAGCGGCTGTGAACCCACGCAAGAAAGTAACGCGTGACAATTAATTTAAAACGAACCATGCCTTAAATCGGTTGTATAAATGGCATTTTCATTCAAACCTTAGCCAATTAATATTCAAACCTTTATTAAATCAATTGAAGGGTCAAACAAGGTCAAAATGGGTTCAAATTTGAACCATAGGTATATTAGAGGGTCTAGAATATTCTCATACAATTGGATTTTATGCTTGTACTCGTTTTAGGCCTAAAATGACAAAAACCCTTATGTGTACTTAAATGACCATGATAAATACAAATAAAGTCATTAATTCTTCAAATAAGAATTACAAAATATGAAAATGTGCACTCAACATTATTTCTTTTCAACTAACAATATGGAGACCATTAATCAAGAAATTAAACATGTAAATCACTAATAATCATATGAGAGAGAAAATTTGACATAAAAGCATTTATCCTCATTTTCTTAAGCAAAAGGGCATAGATATTCATGAAAACATTTTCTTTTAAATAAAACAAGTATAAGAGAGCTATTGATCATAATAAAATAATTTTGTAAAACTTAACATTGAAAAAAAAACAATTTGCATAAAGGTCCTTGACAATTATCTAAATTAGGAAAGAGCATGCAAGGACTAAAATAAATTTGGAAATTTTTGCATAATTAAGATTGGGGTGTTACAATACTACCCACCTTAAATAAATTTCATCCTCGAAATTTCCTAGGGTTTCTACCCACCCTAAGGGTTTCACATAAGCATACAAATTTTCCATACAAATTTTCATTATAAAAGAGGCATATATAATCAAAACATTATTATTCAACATAAATTACTCAACTACCCTTACCTTGCTCATTTTCCTCTTCTCCATCAGACATTTGCATGGTGAAGAGCCTTGGTTTGACCTTGGGTGGAGGATTAGGGTTCTTAGCTTGGTTGTGGTTGGGATCCTTCTTTGCAAGCTTAGGGCAATTAGGCTTGATATGCCCTTCCTCACCACAATAGTAGCAAACAGAAGTCCCAAACCTACAAGGACCACCATGGTTTCTTTTACATTTAGGGCATGGTGTTCTCCCATTCTCAGGGGAAGGCTCAGGGGCTTTTCTCTTGTTGTTTGAGGGTGGAGGTGGTTGATGGGGCTGATGGTGACGATTGTTTTGGGGTACCTCTTTCTTATGATTCCTTCCAGGATGCTCCTCCAATTCTAGGGCTGCATCCAAGGCCGATTGCATGGTCCGGTGTCCTCTACCAGACAAGGCAAAACTTAGGTCAGGTTTAAGTCCTCTAATGAACTTCTTAGCTCTCTTTTGCTCAGTGTACTCAGGACCATACTTTTGGAGCTTACGGAACTTCATGGCATACTCAGTGACAGTCATGTCACCCACTTGCTTAAGGTTAACAAACTCATCCTCCTTCCTTTCTAACATGGCTTCGGATACATAATGGTCATTGAAGACTTCTACAAACTCATCCCAAGAGAAAGGAGGGTCATCATCTTCCCTAGAGGCTAAGAGGTTTTCCCACCAAGTACGGGCTGCACCCTTGAGCATATGGGTGGCAAATCTAACCCTGCTACGTGGGGGACACTCTAGGTCTCTAAAGCAATGTTCCATGTTGCTCAGCCACTCCTCAGCCTTGGTTACTACATCAACCTCATCTTCACCATGGAAAGCATCGGGTTTAATCTTCAAGAAGTCTACGAGGGAGATCTCATGTGCTCTAGGTGGAGCTCTAGGTTGGAGGGCATTGGTCAAGGCTGCTACTAGGGCATCTAGGGTGATTGGTGGAGGGACATGGTTCATGTCTTCAGTCTTATCACCACTAGAGGATCCGTGTGAGTGTCTTGACTCACCAACCTGTTCCTTCCTCTTAGGGGCCATCTGAAAGGGTAAACATAACATGATATTAGAACATAATAAGAATCTCTAATGTTGCCTTAGTGGCCATCTATTCCTTGCTCTGATACCATTAATGTAACACCCCTCCCTAGGGTTTCTTACGGAACCAGAGAAAGCACAGCCTAATCCCCAACATTATCCATAATGTGGGGTACTCGGCATATTTGGGAGGAAATGTTACATATATGATCTCATAACAAGCAACAAATAACACTTGGCATTATGAAAACATAGATTCATACATAGGTTCTTGGAATAAAAGCTACATCAGTTTTCCAAAGATATACTAAACATAAACTAGATAATGATAGGATCTCCATAGATGGACGTCCCACCAGGCAACAACTCCTTGGATCTCTGGGTCCTTGGTACTCTCAAGATGTTTCCTTCTCCTTGGCTCCAACTCCTGCGGACATCTCGTCCCCAGCCATGCAAAGGAAAACAAACATAGTAAGTAAGCGACATTGGCATATTATAAGACATAAAAATAAATATACAAGTGACTTAACATAATCATGAACATGCATTTAACATGAATAATTTCTTATTGTCTTTTACATAAAGAAATTTACTAGAAAAATATGCTCCTCTCTTAACGCCCCATAAGGAGCCCATGAATGCTCGGAAAGCCCATAATTGCTCGGAAAGCCCATAACAAGGTGCATATAAATCTGAATAAATTTCCATTATTCATGATCTATCTTAAACTTCACTTATCTTCTTAATACCTTAAACTTAATCTTAATTGGGATTTCTCCCCATGACCATAATGGGATTTCTCCCTCTTGAGCATGATTGGGAAACTTATTCCCTCTTAAAGCTTAATTTCTTGTATCTTAATCATAGACCATAATCTTAATGGGATTCCTACTCTTAGACTTAGCTTATAACAAACAACATTCAATAATCATATACTTGAAGAAAACATGAATTAACAATGATATTAACATAAGGTGCTTAACAATATTCATAAACATTCAATAACCAAGAGTTATCTATGCCAAGGGCATGGCCCGCTTACCTTGATCTAAACCACCTAAGTCAAACCTGGTTTGACTGGTTGGCTCCTTTTTAATCACCTGAAATATGATTAAACCGCATAATACACATAAGTTTATAGCCTTAAAACCCTAATTTGTGTCATATAATAATTGAGATGTGAAAACAGAGAAATCAGGCGATAAAAACTAGAAAATCGGATTCCTTAATGAAAATCCTTTCCAAAACATATTTTCGTGGATTTTTCTGATAACCAGGCGATTTAATATGAATTTCTGAAGAATCATCCAATAGGAAATTAAATAAAAACCAAATGGCGCCTGGGTTAGTGCTGACTGGACTCGGGCCCGCTATGAGCTGGCCCAATCAGACGCTGCCCTTTTGGCTTAGTGATGATCATCGCTGAACAAGTAAAAACAAAGCTAAAATCCCAGAAAAGCCCTTGTACAGGGAATTGGCCGATCAAACAAGGCAAGGAGCCTTTGGTCATTCAAAGACCTGGGACCTTCTTCCCCCTTAGCCAAGGCTTCGAGCACACGATCAGGAGGTGCTACCTCCGATCCAAACTCGCAAAAAGGTGCAAGCCACCGAGACATTGTGACTGTCAAATGCTTCCTTGCATCAGGACGAAGTCGGTGAGCCAACGGTCAGGCCCGATGGTGCCCAGGAGCTCTGGACTGCTCCGCCGCAAGGCAAGAAACAGGGGAAACACATTGGAGGGCAAAATCATAGAGAGAGGCTAGAAAACTTCGATCGGAAGGTTGGAAATCACTCCTTGAAGCAAGGCGAGGTCGAGGCGTGAATCTGCGTGGTCAGAGGGGGAGCTGAGGGCCAAAACAACCATCACCGGCGATCACCATTGGTGGCTCTACAGGGCCCGCTGGCAGGGACGATCGCGAGGCAAACTGAGGTCAGGGAAACAAAGAGTGAGGCTGGAGGATGCTCACCACGATGTCGATTGGACCGGGATGCTCAGGGTAATGAGCACTGACCCGCCGTTGCCGGAGAAGGCAACTCGAGTAGGTTGGGGAGCTGGGGGGTAGGTGCGTTGAAATTGACTGAGGAGGAGAAGATATTGGAGGTCGGTGATGCTTTTGGCACCCTTAAATAGGTGGGGGATGCACTGAGGTGGCGGCTGTGCTCGCGAGGAGGAGAGGGTGTCGGAGCCCTAAAATGGGCGTTTCTTGCATAGGTCAAGGGAGAGGGTGTGCGAGGGCTCTCTGTGTTCGGATCGATCTCGCGGTTTCACTGGGGAAGGAATCAAGGGAAATGATTCATTGAGGAGGGAGAACGAGATCGCCGAAGATATCACTGTGAAACGGTCTTGCGCGCGGGGAGAAACGGAGGAAGAAGAGAATCTCGGCGCCGTTGGATCCTGATCCGACAGCGGCCGTGAACCCACGCAAGAAAGTAACGCGTGACAATTAATTTAAAACGAACCATGCCTTAAATCGGTTGTATAAATGGCATTTTCATTCAAACCTTAGCCAATTAATATTCAAACCTTTATTAAATCAATTGAAGGGTCAAACAAGGTCAAAATGGGTTCAAATTTGAACCATAGGTATATTAGAGGGTCTAGAATATTCTCATACAATTGGATTTTATGCTTGTACTCGTTTTAGGCCTAAAATGACAAAAACCCTTATGTGTACTTAAATGACCATGATAAATACAAATAAAGTCATTAATTCTTCAAATAAGAATTACAAAATATGAAAATGTGCACTCAACATTATTTCTTTTCAACTAACAATATGGAGACCATTAATCAAGAAATTAAACATGTAAATCACTAATAATCATATGAGAGAGAAAATTTGACATAAAAGCATTTATCCTCATTTTCTTAAGCAAAAGGGCATAGATATTCATGAAAACATTTTCTTTTAAATAAAACAAGTATAAGAGAGCTATTGATCATAATAAAATAATTTTGTAAAACTTAACATTGAAAAAAAAACAATTTGCATAAAGGTCCTTGACAATTATCTAAATTAGGAAAGAGCATGCAAGGACTAAAATAAATTTGGAAATTTTTGCATAATTAAGATTGGGGTGTTACAATACTACCCACCTTAAATAAATTTCATCCTCGAAATTTCCTAGGGTTTCTACCCACCCTAAGGGTTTCACATAAGCATACAAAATTTCCATACAAATTTTCATTATAAAAGAGGCATATATAATCAAAACATTATTATTCAACATAAATTACTCAACTACCCTTACCTTGCTCATTTTCCTCTTCTCCATCAGACATTTGCATGGTGAAGAGCCTTGGTTTGACCTTGGGTGGAGGATTAGGGTTCTTAGCTTGGTTGTGGTTGGGATCCTTCTTTGCAAGCTTAGGGCAATTAGGCTTGATATGCCCTTCCTCACCACAATAGTAGCAAACAGAAGTCCCAAACCTACAAGGACCACCATGGTTTCTTTTACATTTAGGGCATGGTGTTCTCCCATTCTCAGGGGAAGGCTCAGGGGCTTTTCTCTTGTTGTTTGAGGGTGGAGGTGGTTGATGGGGCTGATGGTGACGATTGTTTTGGGGTACCTCTTTCTTATGATTCCTTCCAGGATGCTCCTCCAATTCTAGGGCTGCATCCAAGGCCGATTGCATGGTCCGGTGTCCTCTACCAGACAAGGCAAAACTTAGGTCAGGTTTAAGTCCTCTAATGAACTTCTTAGCTCTCTTTTGCTCAGTGTACTCAGGACCATACTTTTGGAGCTTACGGAACTTCATGGCATACTCAGTGACAGTCATGTCACCCACTTGCTTAAGGTTAACAAACTCATCCTCCTTCCTTTCTAACATGGCTTCGGATACATAATGGTCATTGAAGACTTCTACAAACTCATCCCAAGAGAAAGGAGGGTCATCATCTTCCCTAGAGGCTAAGAGGTTTTCCCACCAAGTACGGGCTGCACCCTTGAGCATATGGGTGGCAAATCTAACCCTGCTACGTGGGGGACACTCTAGGTCTCTAAAGCAATGTTCCATGTTGCTCAGCCACTCCTCAGCCTTGGTTACTACATCAACCTCATCTTCACCATGGAAAGCATCGGGTTTAATCTTCAAGAAGTCTACGAGGGAGATCTCATGTGCTCTAGGTGGAGCTCTAGGTTGGAGGGCATTGGTCAAGGCTGCTACTAGGGCATCTAGGGTGATTGGTGGAGGGACATGGTTCATGTCTTCAGTCTTATCACCACTAGAGGATCCGTGTGAGTGTCTTGACTCACCAACCTGTTCCTTCCTCTTAGGGGCCATCTGAAAGGGTAAACATAACATGATATTAGAACATAATAAGAATCTCTAATGTTGCCTTAGTGGCCATCTATTCCTTGCTCTGATACCATTAATGTAACACCCCTCCCTAGGGTTTCTTACGGAACCAGAGAAAGCACAGCCTAATCCCCAACATTATCCATAATGTGGGGTACTCGGCATATTTGGGAGGAAATGTTACATATATGATCTCATAACAAGCAACAAATAACACTTGGCATTATGAAAACATAGATTCATACATAGGTTCTTGGAATAAAAGCTACATCAGTTTTCCAAAGATATACTAAACATAAACTAGATAATGATAGGATCTCCATAGATGGACGTCCCACCAGGCAACAACTCCTTGGATCTCTGGGTCCTTGGTACTCTCAAGATGTTTCCTTCTCCTTGGCTCCAACTCCTGCGGACATCTCGTCCCCAGCCATGCAAAGGAAAACAAACATAGTAAGTAAGCGACATTGGCATATTATAAGACATAAAAATAAATATACAAGTGACTTAACATAATCATGAACATGCATTTAACATGAATAATTTCTTATTGTCTTTTACATAAAGAAATTTACTAGAAAAATATGCTCCTCTCTTAACGCCCCATAAGGAGCCCATGAATGCTCGGAAAGCCCATAATTGCTCGGAAAGCCCATAACAAGGTGCATATAAATCTGAATAAATTTCCATTATTCATGATCTATCTTAAACTTCACTTATCTTCTTAATACCTTAAACTTAATCTTAATTGGGATTTCTCCCCATGACCATAATGGGATTTCTCCCTCTTGAGCATGATTGGGAAACTTATTCCCTCTTAAAGCTTAATTTCTTGTATCTTAATCATAGACCATAATCTTAATGGGATTCCTACTCTTAGACTTAGCTTATAACAAACAACATTCAATAATCATATACTTGAAGAAAACATGAATTAACAATGATATTAACATAAGGTGCTTAACAATATTCATAAACATTCAATAACCAAGAGTTATCTATGCCAAGGGCATGGCCCGCTTACCTTGATCTAAACCACCTAAGTCAAACCTGGTTTGACTGGTTGGCTCCTTTTTAATTACCTGAAATATGATTAAACCGCATAATACACATAAGTTTATAGCCTTAAAACCCTAATTTGTGTCATATAATAATTGAGATGTGAAAACAGAGAAATCAGGCGATAAAAACTAGAAAATCGGATTCCTTAATGAAAATCCTTTCCAAAACATATTTTCGTGGATTTTTCTGATAACCAGGCGATTTAATATGAATTTCTGAAGAATCATCCAATAGGAAATTAAATAAAAACCAAATGGCGCCTGGGTTAGTGCTGACTGGACTCGGGCCCGCTATGAGCTGGCCCAATCAGACGCTGCCCTTTTGGCTTAGTGATGATCATCGCTGAACAAGTAAAAACAAAGCTAAAATCCCAGAAAAGCCCTTGTACAGGGAATTGGCCGATCAAACAAGGCAAGGAGCCTTTGGTCATTCAAAGACCTGGGACCTTCTTCCCCCTTAGCCAAGGCTTCGAGCACACGATCAGGAGGTGCTACCTCCGATCCAAACTCGCAAAAAGGTGCAAGCCACCGAGACATTGTGACTGTCAAATGCTTCCTTGCATCAGGACGAAGTCGGTGAGCCAACGGTCAGGCCCGATGGTGCCCAGGAGCTCTGGACTGCTCCGCCGCAAGGCAAGAAACAGGGGAAACACATTGGAGGGCAAAATCATAGAGAGAGGCTAGAAAACTTCGATCGGAAGGTTGGAAATCACTCCTTGAAGCAAGGCGAGGTCGAGGCGTGAATCTGCGTGGTCAGAGGGGGAGCTGAGGGCCAAAACAACCATCACCGGCGATCACCATTGGTGGCTCTACAGGGCCCGCTGGCAGGGACGATCGCGAGGCAAACTGAGGTCAGGGAAACAAAGAGTGAGGCTGGAGGATGCTCACCACGATGTCGATTGGACCGGGATGCTCAGGGTAATGAGCACTGACCCGCCGTTGCCGGAGAAGGCAACTCGAGTAGGTTGGGGAGCTGGGGGGTAGGTGCGTTGAAATTGACTGAGGAGGAGAAGATATTGGAGGTCGGTGATGCTTTTGGCACCCTTAAATAGGTGGGGGATGCACTGAGGTGGCGGCTGTGCTCGCGAGGAGGAGAGGGTGTCGGAGCCCTAAAATGGGCGTTTCTTGCATAGGTCAAGGGAGAGGGTGTGCGAGGGCTCTCTGTGTTCGGATCGATCTCGCGGTTTCACTGGGGAAGGAATCAAGGGAAATGATTCATTGAGGAGGGAGAACGAGATCGCCGAAGATATCACTGTGAAACGGTCTTGCGCGCGGGGAGAAACGGAGGAAGAAGAGAATCTCGGCGCCGTTGGATCCTGATCCGACAGCGGCCGTGAACCCACGCAAGAAAGTAACGCGTGACAATTAATTTAAAACGAACCATGCCTTAAATCGGTTGTATAAATGGCATTTTCATTCAAACCTTAGCCAATTAATATTCAAACCTTTATTAAATCAATTGAAGGGTCAAACAAGGTCAAAATGGGTTCAAATTTGAACCATAGGTATATTAGAGGGTCTAGAATATTCTCATACAATTGGATTTTATGCTTGTACTCGTTTTAGGCCTAAAATGACAAAAACCCTTATGTGTACTTAAATGACCATGATAAATACAAATAAAGTCATTAATTCTTCAAATAAGAATTACAAAATATGAAAATGTGCACTCAACATTATTTCTTTTCAACTAACAATATGGAGACCATTAATCAAGAAATTAAACATGTAAATCACTAATAATCATATGAGAGAGAAAATTTGACATAAAAGCATTTATCCTCATTTTCTTAAGCAAAAGGGCATAGATATTCATGAAAACATTTTCTTTTAAATAAAACAAGTATAAGAGAGCTATTGATCATAATAAAATAATTTTGTAAAACTTAACATTGAAAAAAAAACAATTTGCATAAAGGTCCTTGACAATTATCTAAATTAGGAAAGAGCATGCAAGGACTAAAATAAATTTGGAAATTTTTGCATAATTAAGATTGGGGTGTTACAATACTACCCACCTTAAATAAATTTCATCCTCGAAATTTCCTAGGGTTTCTACCCACCCTAAGGGTTTCACATAAGCATACAAATTTTCCATACAAATTTTCATTATAAAAGAGGCATATATAATCAAAACATTATTATTCAACATAAATTACTCAACTACCCTTACCTTGCTCATTTTCCTCTTCTCCATCAGACATTTGCATGGTGAAGAGCCTTGGTTTGACCTTGGGTGGAGGATTAGGGTTCTTAGCTTGGTTGTGGTTGGGATCCTTCTTTGCAAGCTTAGGGCAATTAGGCTTGATATGCCCTTCCTCACCACAATAGTAGCAAACAGAAGTCCCAAACCTACAAGGACCACCATGGTTTCTTTTACATTTAGGGCATGGTGTTCTCCCATTCTCAGGGGAAGGCTCAGGGGCTTTTCTCTTGTTGTTTGAGGGTGGAGGTGGTTGATGGGGCTGATGGTGACGATTGTTTTGGGGTACCTCTTTCTTATGATTCCTTCCAGGATGCTCCTCCAATTCTAGGGCTGCATCCAAGGCCGATTGCATGGTCCGGTGTCCTCTACCAGACAAGGCAAAACTTAGGTCAGGTTTAAGTCCTCTAATGAACTTCTTAGCTCTCTTTTGCTCAGTGTACTCAGGACCATACTTTTGGAGCTTACAGAACTTCATGGCATACTCAGTGACAGTCATGTCACCCACTTGCTTAAGGTTAACAAACTCATCCTCCTTCCTTTCTAACATGGCTTCGGATACATAATGGTCATTGAAGACTTCTACAAACTCATCCCAAGAGAAAGGAGGGTCATCATCTTCCCTAGAGGCTAAGAGGTTTTCCCACCAAGTACGGGCTGCACCCTTGAGCATATGGGTGGCAAATCTAACCCTGCTACGTGGGGGACACTCTAGGTCTCTAAAGCAATGTTCCATGTTGCTCAGCCACTCCTCAGCCTTGGTTACTACATCAACCTCATCTTCACCATGGAAAGCATCGGGTTTAATCTTCAAGAAGTCTACGAGGGAGATCTCATGTGCTCTAGGTGGAGCTCTAGGTTGGAGGGCATTGGTCAAGGCTGCTACTAGGGCATCTAGGGTGATTGGTGGAGGGACATGGTTCATGTCTTCAGTCTTATCACCACTAGAGGATCCGTGTGAGTGTCTTGACTCACCAACCTGTTCCTTCCTCTTAGGGGCCATCTGAAAGGGTAAACATAACATGATATTAGAACATAATAAGAATCTCTAATGTTGCCTTAGTGGCCATCTATTCCTTGCTCTGATACCATTAATGTAACACCCCTCCCTAGGGTTTCTTACGGAACCAGAGAAAGCACAGCCTAATCCCCAACATTATCCATAATGTGGGGTACTCGGCATATTTGGGAGGAAATGTTACATATATGATCTCATAACAAGCAACAAATAACACTTGGCATTATGAAAACATAGATTCATACATAGGTTCTTGGAATAAAAGCTACATCAGTTTTCCAAAGATATACTAAACATAAACTAGATAATGATAGGATCTCCATAGATGGACGTCCCACCAGGCAACAACTCCTTGGATCTCTGGGTCCTTGGTACTCTCAAGATGTTTCCTTCTCCTTGGCTCCAACTCCTGCGGACATCTCGTCCCCAGCCATGCAAAGGAAAACAAACATAGTAAGTAAGTGACATTGGCATATTATAAGACATAAAAATAAATATACAAGTGACTTAACATAATCATGAACATGCATTTAACATGAATAATTTCTTATTGTCTTTTACATAAAGAAATTTACTAGAAAAATATGCTCCTCTCTTAACGCCCCATAAGGAGCCCATGAATGCTCGGAAAGCCCATAATTGCTCGGAAAGCCCATAACAAGGTGCATATAAATCTGAATAAATTTCCATTATTCATGATCTATCTTAAACTTCACTTATCTTCTTAATACCTTAAACTTAATCTTAATTGGGATTTCTCCCCATGACCATAATGGGATTTCTCCCTCTTGAGCATGATTGGGAAACTTATTCCCTCTTAAAGCTTAATTTCTTGTATCTTAATCATAGACCATAATCTTAATGGGATTCCTACTCTTAGACTTAGCTTATAACAAACAACATTCAATAATCATATACTTGAAGAAAACATGAATTAACAATGATATTAACATAAGGTGCTTAACAATATTCATAAACATTCAATAACCAAGAGTTATCTATGCCAAGGGCATGGCCCGCTTACCTTGATCTAAACCACCTAAGTCAAACCTGGTTTGACTGGTTGGCTCCTTTTTAATCACCTGAAATATGATTAAACCGCATAATACACATAAGTTTATAGCCTTAAAACCCTAATTTGTGTCATATAATAATTGAGATGTGAAAACAGAGAAATCAGGCAATAAAAACTAGAAAATTGGATTCCTTAATGAAAATCCTTTCCAAAACATATTTTCGTGGATTTTTCTGATAACCAGGCGATTTAATATGAATTTCTGAAGAATCATCCAATAGGAAATTAAATAAAAACCAAATGGCGCCTGGGTTAGTGCTGACTGGACTCGGGCCCGCTATGAGCTGGCCCAATCAGACGCTGCCCTTTTGGCTTAGTGATGATCATCGCTGAACAAGTAAAAACAAAGCTAAAATCCCAGAAAAGCCCTTGTACAGGGAATTGGCCGATCAAACAAGGCAAGGAGCCTTTGGTCATTCAAAGACCTGGGACCTTCTTCCCCCTTAGCCAAGGCTTCAAGCACACGATCAGGAGGTGCTACCTCCGATCCAAACTCGCAAAAAGGTGCAAGCCACCGAGACATTGTGACTGTCAAATGCTTCCTTGCATCAGGACGAAGTCGGTGAGCCAACGGTCAGGCCCGATGGTGCCCAGGAGCTCTGGACTGCTCCGCCGCAAGGCAAGAAACAGGGGAAACACATTGGAGGGCAAAATCATAGAGAGAGGCTAGAAAACTTCGATCGGAAGGTTGGAAATCACTCCTTGAAGCAAGGCGAGGTCGAGGCGTGAATCTGCGTGGTCAGAGGGGGAGCTGAGGGCCAAAACAACCATCACCGGCGATCACCATTGGTGGCTCTACAGGGCCCGCTGGCAGGGACGATCGCGAGGCAAACTGAGGTCAGGGAAACAAAGAGTGAGGCTGGAGGATGCTCACCACGATGTCGATTGGACCGGGATGCTCAGGGTAATGAGCACTGACCCGCCGTTGCCGGAGAAGGCAACTCGAGTAGGTTGGGGAGCTGGGGGGTAGGTGCGTTGAAATTGACTGAGGAGGAGAAGATATTGGAGGTCGGTGATGCTTTTGGCACCCTTAAATAGGTGGGGGATGCACTGAGGTGGCGGCTGTGCTCGCGAGGAGGAGAGGGTGTCGGAGCCCTAAAATGGGCGTTTCTTGCATAGGTCAAGGGAGAGGGTGTGCGAGGGCTCTCTGTGTTCGGATCGATCTCGCGGTTTCACTGGGGAAGGAATCAAGGGAAATGATTCATTGAGGAGGGAGAACGAGATCGCCGAAGATATCACTGTGAAACGGTCTTGCGCGCGGGGAGAAACGGAGGAAGAAGAGAATCTCGGCGCCGTTGGATCCTGATCCGACAGCGGCCGTGAACCCACGCAAGAAAGTAACGCGTGACAATTAATTTAAAACGAACCATGCCTTAAATCGGTTGTATAAATGGCATTTTCATTCAAACCTTAGCCAATTAATATTCAAACCTTTATTAAATCAATTGAAGGGTCAAACAAGGTCAAAATGGGTTCAAATTTGAACCATAGGTATATTAGAGGGTCTAGAATATTCTCATACAATTGGATTTTATGCTTGTACTCGTTTTAGGCCTAAAATGACAAAAACCCTTATGTGTACTTAAATGACCATGATAAATACAAATAAAGTCATTAATTCTTCAAATAAGAATTACAAAATATGAAAATGTGCACTCAACATTATTTCTTTTCAACTAACAATATGGAGACCATTAATCAAGAAATTAAACATGTAAATCACTAATAATCATATGAGAGAGAAAATTTGACATAAAAGCATTTATCCTCATTTTCTTAAGCAAAAGGGCATAGATATTCATGAAAACATTTTCTTTTAAATAAAACAAGTATAAGAGAGCTATTGATCATAATAAAATAATTTTGTAAAACTTAACATTGAAAAAAAAAACAATTTGCATAAAGGTCCTTGACAATTATCTAAATTAGGAAAGAGTATGCAAGGACTAAAATAAATTTGGAAATTTTTTCATAATTAAGATTGGGGTGTTACAGTTTCAAACACGTATAATGCATGGGGATTGCCCAAATTTGAGTTTCCTATAGTCTAAAAAAGTTAGGGTTATGAAGGCATTTTTCCTTTCAACTCTGACATGAAGGACATTGTTTGTAGGATCATGTTGTTCCTTTGGACCCATTAGGTGGTGGACAAAGTGGCAAGTACACCTTTCTCAGATGAAGGCTAAGCATTCCCACAAAGAGATTCCTAAAAATTCCCACAAAGAGATTCCTAGTAGAATTCTATTTTGGCAAAGTAGAATCATCATTAACTTATGAAGGGTAACGAGCATATAACATTTTTCTTCATTCCCTCTAGGGATCATCTTTATTGAAAAATTGTCTAATCCTATTTCATTGATTAGCATAACATTGATTAAGTGGATGATTTTTAACCCATATTTCTTTTAGCAAGTGAACAAAATAAATAGGGTGGTCATGGAATGTTCCATCTCAACCTCGATGTCCTAATGAGTTATTGTTTGCCTTATCCAGTGACCCACAACTATGACCATTTAATTTATGAAGGGGTTTACAATATCACTTTTAGGATCTGCTCTTGTACAACCACCCTATAATTAACAAGAGTACTTTTTATGTGGATAGCATTGATTGGTAGTACATGGATTTCATCATTCTTATCTTGGAGTCACATTGCACCACTATTTTATACTTAATGTAGATGGATGTCATCGTCCATATCTTGGAACTTAACAGGAGAGTTAGGATTGAGATATGTTTGTAGCACAAATTCACCTTTCTAGAAGTTTTGGCAGTGTAACTTACTGGAGAAGGACCGAGCCATTTGATCCTGATAGCATTGTGCATGGTGCAAGTCATGAAGCCTTCGTTCTTCAATTTGTTTAGAGTGTATATATGATCTCAAACCCATCCACCTTAGGGATTTCTACCTCTTGGTGTATGCATGTGGAAGAAACTTTGATCTCGACTAGTAAAACAACCTTGATCCCATAGATGAGGGAGTAAGTTGGTGTTCCAATCGAAGTATGGATAGAATTTATATATGCCCAAAAGGACATGGTAGCTATTGGTTCCATTCCTGAGTTTATTTAATAGTCTTCTTAGTATCTTTATGAGGTTCTTGTTGTCTGCTACAATTGCTCCATTCATCTAAGGTCTATGACGAAATGTCAGTGATTCTTGATGTCGAAAGAATTTGCATACTCTTATACTATATGTGAGGATGAGGCGATCAGAGACTAAAATTGCTTCCACCCATTTAGTGAAATAAGTAATGGCAATCAGTATGAAGCAATGATCATTGGAGTCATTCAGGTGGATTTTTCTAATCATATACACTCCTCTTACCGCAAATGGACAAGGCATAACTATGTTGAATAGATGGGTGGGAGGTGCGTGGATGTGATCATCTTACACTTGGAAAATTAGGAACTTACATTTGTATCAGGTACAGTCTGACTCCATTTTACTCCAATAATAGCCCAAGAGTTTTATGCACTTAGCAAGGGAAACCCCACATGTATGACAGATACAAATTCCTTTATGGACTTCACACATTATAAATTTGGATCACTTCTCATGGAGGCATTGCCTGATCATTTGATTAGCAGAACATTAATATTGTATATTGACTCCCAAGTCATGATTAACCTCCATGCGGATAATCATGTCTAGATGTAACTTTGAGGAAAACTTGTCCTTTGAGAAATTTCTTGATGTGGAACAACCATGGCTCCACATTTGATGAATGGTTTTCTTGGATCTACATACAACGGACTAACATGGGTAGTGCTTTGACTTCCACTAAAATTTGTTTGTATCTTATATGTTGACTCTAGATTCTAGGTTGATAGTGTGCCGATGCATGCATTCTTGTCTCTCTTATAGTGGGTGAATTTGATATTGTCAAAGTCTTCATCCATATTTAAGAGGAACTAATGGTATGGGATGAGATGTTCTTGTATTGTATTTTACTCATGGTTGATTTGAGACATGACAAGTAGGGAATCTCCAATAACTTTTGCATTATGAGTCACATCCTACCCACTTGTAATCCTAGGATGCATACTACATACTCAATGACATTATTTGTGGCTTCAAACTATAATTTTTTAGGAGATAAGTTCTATTATCCTATTTAGTTGATGATAACAACTCGTATGTCATTATCATGATGGTTTGATGCACGATCAGAAGAAAAAAATGGTCCAAATGATGTTAGGACAGAACATGGTAGTTGTCATGGTGTTGATCATGTTGATGCCACTATCAATGAAGTCAAGATCATCGTCTGTTAGGGAAAATGGGGGATTGTATTCTAGGTGATTTGCAAAATCATGGGCTTTGATTACCTTCATGGGAATATAATTAATGTCAAATTCTAAGAGTAGAACGTGTAAACTGACGTATTGATGAGTATATTTATACCCATCTTTGCATACTATTTTATTCACATTTTAGGGGTTGTTATGTTTCTATTCCCTATTTTTAGCCTTAGATTTACTTAATTGTAATTATATTCTCTTTTTTGGACTTTAATGCACCTTACGTACTTTTCATGCATAACTAGCCACAAATATAATTCATTTCCTAGAAGGACAATCAAGCCCTCATGATGCTACACCTCATGGGAAGGAAGGCCCCATAAGCTTTCCATTGTCTACCTTCCAATCACCAGTCAAGCGATCAACTTTGCCAGTCGCCCGACTTGAGCCACTCTCTACCTAGAGTCTCCTAAATTCTTTAGTTCTGACATGCTCTCTTTGCATCCAGCATACCCAAGTTTGACTCATGTTGGTCTGATAGAGAACCAGACACAAGGTCCAAATTGAGTAACCCATGCCATTCACCTATTGGACCGAGTATGTGCCATGCAAATAACTTCCTTCGACCACAAGTATTTAGCACTAGGGTTTTGGCAGCGAGGATAACATCTATAAAAGGGAACCCTTCTTATCCATTCTAAAGGGTCTCTAATTGGTGATTAGAAGCCACATCTATGCAGTGCAAACCCAAACGAGGAGAGAGGAGGTGGCTGCAATAGAGAGACTAGTCTTCCTATACCAGGCGTCATCGCCCCCTCTGTTGTTCTTTCTATCTTTTGGTTGTTGTCACTTGCCATGAGTGAGTAGACATTTGTGTTGAGGCATGAAGAATATCCCCAAAAATCTATATTTAATTCTACTTTGTATCTAAACTCAACAATATTATTGCTAAATAAAGTATCAGTCTGCTTATTTTGTTGCCTTGCAAATTGACAACTTGCTTTCCATGTCTGTTATAATCATGGGTGTGTAGGTTTTTGTAATCATGATTAGAACTTTAGAATGATATTATTATCCCCTTGAAGTGTCATCAAGGGATAGTGAGGTGAGTGGGTTACGATCTACTAATGTGGCGAGAATGGTCGGTCATAGTGAGGGAGTCTAGTTAGAATTAACTAGGAACTTGGGTGTTGAGTCTGCTCAGTTCCAAGGGAGTTTAATCCATGCAACAATCTACATCTCGTGAGGGTGCAATAGCTGAACCCCTTATTAGTAAATTTCTACTAAGGATTTAGATCTTTCTAGGATAATTACGCAAGCTTTGGAAAGAAAAAACCCATGCCCTGGTCCTCTTCATTATCACTTATTTATATCCTTAATCATTGCTTCTGCTTGTATCAATTTAGTTTAATCAATCAATAAACTTTCTCGATCATAAATATTACCCTTAATACTTATGAATATATATAACTGCTTAAAAAGGTCGTCCTTTGGGTTCGATCCTTAAGTATACTGCAATAAGGCTTTCATTCATGTGGGGTGAGGAATTAGTGCAGAACTTTTGGTTAAACATAATGGTTACTCCCTTAGGGTTTTTATTTGTGCAACATTTGGAGCCCCATCAGAAAATTTCGTCGTTGCTGGGGAAAACAATAGTTATATATTTTTATAATTTTAAGTGTAATTAGGGTTTTTCTTTTTATGCTTGATATTGTTGAAAATCCTCTAGAACTCTACTCATTAACTCATGATCATTCTGCCTCATTTTAGGTGCTCCTAGCATATGCGAAGATCTAAAAGTCTGGACTCAGGATTGTTGTTCAATCTTGAATGAAAGAACTCTCAAAAGACTTTCACAAGGAGAAAACCTTGGCAAACACAAAAGCTACAGAAGCAACTATTCAAGCATGAATTGAAGCAGCTATTGTGGCCCAATGAGAATTACTTGTCATAGAAGCCAGGATGCAGGAAGAAGCCCAATAAATCAGCCTAGAAGTCTCCCAAGAAGCTGAACATGCCAAAGAACTAAGGGATTTTTCTATCCCTAAAGGCATTGACTTGACTCATCCAATCTAATCTCCAGGTGAATTGATCGAGATTAGGGCCCAGTGGGTCAGTCTTTTACAAAATTCCGCCTTTATAGGAAGGATCAGAGATGACTGTCAGGAACATCTCCTCAAATTCAATGACCTTTGCTTGATGATGAATCCATCTAGAGCCACTGATGACACCATGCAATTGCAACTCTTTAAATACTCCTTGATCAACAAAGCCAGAGTGTGGTACATCACCCTTCGAGGGGACCCAATCACAATAGGGGAAGCCCTAGAAAATAATTTTCTTGAGAAATTCTACTCACCTTCGATGACATACTCGATCAGAGGACAAATCACAAGATTCAATCAAGAGCCCAAAGAATCTCTATATGAAGCATGGGAGTGATTCAATGAACTCTTATGCAAGTTCCCACATCATGGCATTTCTGAAAATTAGATCGTCAAACTTTTGTATCCTGGTGTTGACATTGAGACAAAGAAGTTCCTTGACTCCTCTAATGGAAACTTCATGAAATAGAGTTTTGATAGCTCATTGAAGATCATCAACCTTGTTGCCAAGAATCAAACTCATTTGACCAAACCCTCGGGAAAAGGCGTTCTTAAAATATCTATGGTAGAGGATAATTGAAAACTCAAATCTATATCTAAATCACTAAAATCTCTCTCTCTTAAATAGGATAACCTCAAAAAATCCTTCAGTGCATATGAGAGGAAGAACCAGACGCCTCAGGTGAAAATCATTGCACCTTCCTATGAGTTCTGTCATGCAGTAGATCACAACATGATTCACTGCCAACAATTATATTTCGCATTATAAGAGCATGAAGTAGAGAAATAGTACATAGTTACCTAAGCCAAAGATGTGAATTCTTATCATACTATCCCAGGGTAGGAGTACTACAATCCGAATCAAGTTCGTATTCTCTCATGATTCCAATACGGGAATCTAGTTGGTGTTGAGAGTCCCAATCAACAAAACCCACCACAATCCCCTCAAGTTTGAGTGCCATCCAACTACATTGGCCCATGAAACTAGGGAAATATAGACTCAACTTCCCAAGAAGGAACTACTGACAACAGCAACAATTTCATAATTCGAATCAAGCCCCACCATTGCAAATAGAGCCAGTACCAGCATAATGAAGAAACTTCAGCAAATGATGGTGACATACCAGACTCAATTGGCCAATGTCATGGTCAATCAAAAGGCGTCAGAGTACAAATTGCCTGCCTAACAACTAGTCATCAATCCCCAACATGTATGATCGTAGGTCAACCAGAGAACAACCCCAAACATCAGGGGCAGCTAAGCACCATAATGACAAGGTTAGTGAATGTGTACTCTGCACCTTGACCTACACTATTGCATCTATTCCATCTAGAAGAAATGAAGGCACCACAATTGGGGTCCCGAGTTGCCCAAATGACCATCTAGCGGTCAGTTTAGTAGAAGTTCAGACATTAGACCCCCACGTGACATCATTTCAGCCAAGCACCAGTGAAAACTCAACTATTGTAGCACCATCAGTCAACTCTAGACCATCAACAACATCCAAAGTATACGCCTCAAGAAGACCAAGCTAGATGACAGATTCATAAAATTCAACATCACTATGAAGAAACTCCACATCGACATCCCATTTCTCGATGCACTAGCTGAAATGCCAACCTAGTGCAAATACCTCAAGACCCTTCAATCCTAAAAGTATACAAGGAATGTGAGACTATGAAGATAGCACAATGACCTTCGATATAGTTCAGAATTAGATGCCTCAGAAGCAAAAAGATCATGGTTTGTTTGGGATAAATTGTTTCTTAGGAGATGACACTTACCGCAAGGGACCTGCTGACTTAGGTACAAGAATATCCATTATTCCATACACTTTAAGCCAGCATCTTAGATTTACTGATCTTCTACCCACTATGACTATTAATTTGGCCGATGCGTCCACAACAAAACCTCTGGGGATAATAGAAGATGTTTCTGTCAAGCTAAAAAACATATATATCCCATGTGATTTTGTAATCATGGACATTATGGAGGACAATCATTATCCATTGATTTTTCAAAGGCCCTTTTTAGACATAACATAAGCCTTAATTGATGTTGAGGCAGGAACCCTACTCCTATGGTTAGAGAAAGAGACTATTGAATATTCGGTTTTAATGGCATAAAGGCCCCCAATTTTTATGCAGAAGTCTTTTTGCTAGATTGCATTGATGAAATAAACCAACTGAGACAATCACCTTATGAAGATCCCCTAGAAACAACTTTGAATGGTGAATAAGATGATGAGAATGACTCTTGTAATAACATGAATTTCTCTCTCCTCAATAATACTCCTTCTCTCTCTATTAGAGACTCAATTCACTCAATGTGAGTTTAATTATATGGTTTGAGTGATTTTATGTTTAATCATAATCTCCTCACACTTATGTTCCTATTCATGACATTAAATTGAGACTTTGAACGAAGTATTATTCCTTAATATGTGACCATTTTGTAAGATTATTTGAACCTTACAAGTGCAATGACTTTGCCCTCTAATATATTTAATGTTGTAGAGGGATAAATTATCTTTCTAACAGAGCAAGAATCACCTTAGTCGGACCTCCAAAACCAAAGTTATGAAATTTGGAAGCTTGGTTCAAAATATACTTGATTTAAACAATTTATGTTGCTTTTGAGCCTTATTGGGCTAAATTTCATGCACACGACCCATGTGCCTCTGATCTCTTCTGCAATTGGCTGGGAATGTTGGATCATGATCTAATGGCCTAGGAGTTGTCTCCTAGCTCTATACATGTTGGCACAGGGAGCGCTACTCCGATTTGCTCCCTCCAACTGGCGCTTTTTTCTCACCTTTTTTCCCAAATAAAACACCCAACTACCTCATCTCAACGTTCTCTTTCTTTTGCCTCATCTTTCCCCTTATTTCTCTCATGCTAAAGCCCCTTTGCAATTCCATATTTGATCTCCAGGAACCCTAGTTGCCACCTTCACCTAGGTTTGTGGCTTTCTCAATCATCCTTTGAATCCATTTTCTAGCCCAACAACTTTACTAGGGCAAAGGGAATCCATCAAGATAGTTTTTGGATCCTGGGGAAGCCTGCTGTGGACCTTGTTGGTGACTGACAGCTAGCAGTATAGCAACAACAGCTACTGTTTGTGGGAGATGAAGCGTGAATGTGTGGAGAGGAAGCGGGATCATGGGAGGCTCAAGGGCGGTGAACACCGGTTGGTGACCACATGATCACGATTGGCAGCGGTTGCAAGCGACCAGACATTGAGGGCGACCGGGCACAAAGTAGGGTGTGCCCAGTCATCGACTGCCACATGGATCAAGGTGCCCCACCACACGTGGGTGCATGAAGAGGATGGTTGTGTTCACTGGATCGATTGCCAATAGAATAGATACATCAAAAAATGATGGTAACACCCTATATCGATATCCTCTAAAGTTGTTGATGCTAGTTTTGTAAAAATCACAACTTCCTCTTTCCTTGGACAACTATAGCAAAATTATATATCAAAGTGATTAGCTTGAAAAGATCTACAATTTGGATACAATTTCAGACCCTAAAACGCCTTCCTTTTCCTCTATTTTTCTAAAATCACGAACTTCAACGATGTTTAATGCATGCTTATGTCAAAGTTGGGATCTTTGATTCTCTATCCACTTCCTAATACTCTAGTCAGTATCTTATGCCTTATTGTAGCCTAGTAACTGTTTTGATCTTACTTTTGCCCTATTGATGGCCTCATGATGCTAGTGTACCCTAATGTGACTTGTTTGAACTTCAATGACATCTTGCCCTCTTAATGACTAATCTTGCTTCCTAATGACATTCAAATACTTATGTTTTGGAAATCAATAACTCATAAATTACATTTCCCTAATCCCCATGTGCTATGTTTTCTTCATATGACACTTATTGCTTGAATGTGACCTATGTATGGAAATGAATGGTTATACCCTAGTCATATGGGGTCTTGGATATATTTGATGCATCAATCTGTATCAGATCTTTCAAACAATGAATTCATGATGTTTTGTGAACCAACTGCCAAGGCCAACCCTATTCATAATATAATGATGATGTGCCCCCTCCTAACCTACATGCCCATATATGGTTTGTTTGTGGTTATTGTGCATTAATGCTTATGTGATACCTTTTTCCTTGATCCCCTCTCTCAAGTTAAGGATTACTCTATCACTCATGATGTCTTAGATGTGGATGTCCCACCTAGGACACATGTTAAATCTTGATGGTATATGTGAATATGTTGATACCAATGTTGACCTTTAATGCCTTGACCCTTGGGGACATCCACATATAGTTGATTATTATTTTTATGTACATACTTTGCTAATCCAAATCACCTATTATGTGTGTACCTCTTGACTTGATGATCTATGGCCCTTCTTGCCCTATTATGAGTCCTTTAACTTGAAATGTACATAAGTAACTTAAACATTGAAATATTCATATAAAATATATGGAACATAAGAATGACTTGAAACTTGAACCACGTCTTCACGATGAACCCTAAATTATTAAAAGATCATGTAATGTACCAATAACCAACATTGAACCTAATTTCTCCAAAAACCCTAAGATGAAGGTAGTTAGGCTTAATGATGAGAATCTTATGCATACATGTAATCTTGTTCTTAATCAGGTGTTTCTTGGGGATAGATGATCAATGTTATGTTAGGTTATGAAATCTTTGAGATTAGGTACGAGATTTAAATAATTATATGACTATGGGTTTCTTGCTTGAAATGTGATAGATATGTATGCTTGTTTAATTGCTCAATTATTGGCATGTAGTATTATATTATTGTACTAAATGTTTATCTCACTATCGTTGTTTTATAACTTGAAAACATAATATAGAAACTCCATTATACAAACTTGATATACCTGCCTGGAGTTTTGGGGTACAAACATAAGGTCCGACGTCCTACTGGAGTTATCAAGATAGGGCAGACAATGTCGATAAAAGGGTTAGCTAATCTTGAGAACCCTCATAGACACTTCCAATAAGAAGTTGTCCATAAATGCCTTACGAATACATGATATTGATGAATTTACGAAATGATAGTATAATTGGAGTGAAATTATATAAAACACAAGCTCTCACTTTGATATATACTTAAATTGTTTATTCTTGTTTGTCTACTTCTGCAACTCTTTTTCAATTATGCAAAGCTTATGTATATGTATTTTTTAGCCCTGTACTCAACACCTCATGTGTTGACCGGTCTTATTTCATATATTTTATAGGTTTAGAGATGGTTAGAAGTTGATGGGCTTGGTGAGCTATGTTAGGTTTACTTGTTGTGAGATCCCTAGTGTACATGAGCAAACCTATACAAATTGACTTTTGGTTATGTAATTGTAATCTTGTAATAAATAATGTTTCTTAATATATCTTGTTAAATGTTGAGATTATGATTGATGTTTTTATCTTGTTACCTATTCATTTATGCTAAGTTTTCCTCTTCCACATTCACACTTTGATAATACCATGCTAGGGACGGATGCAGAGGTCCTATCACCATTGACTTTATAGTCATTTTGAGTTAGAATTTGGGTAACATATAGTTTCTTGAAGATGGTATCAGAGCATATACAATAAATACACCAAGAATTACTCACATAAACCCAAAATAAACTCACCTTACATCTCAAATTTATAAACTTAATGATTTGTCCTTTATGGACTAAGTTGATTTAGCCTCTTAGTTAGAACCTAAATGTTCTAGAACTAGATGTAGACTTATGTAATCCCTAGAACCCTTTCTTTTCTCCTCCTTTTGTCATGTAGTATGGGCTGTAGGTTCAAGAGGATGAGAAAAGGGAGATCTTACTAAAATCCTAGACATATGTTTGCGGCAAGTGCTTAGGGTAGCTACATAGGTGTACACCATGTTCTTGCTAGTTCTCTAGGTGTCATGGTACTAGACTGTCTGATGGGTGTGGTAACTCATTTTGGTTTTGGTTTTATATGAATGGAGTATGGTGATTTTCATTGCCTATTTCAATGTTGGAGAAAACTTATTTCAAATATTAGTATATATGTACATATGAAAAATGTTTCCACACCACACCCTCTCCAGGGGTGACTGGTAGGGTGACTTAGCACCACTGACAACCTTCATGAAACAACCTTCAGGTTTGGAAGCCTAAAATTATTGAGGATGACTCCATTGTTTATCATGAATTCCCTAAGGATTAGTGTGAAGTTCTTTGATTCTCAAGGAAGCCTACCTCGCCTCTCGAATGCACTGATATCACTATCAAAGAGGGTCGTATCCTATTTCCAAGCACACAAGCTTCAGAGAATGTGATAAGATGCAAGTAATGTCTCTTAGGCTATGTCATTGATTTCCTTCCAGATCATGAGCTTATTCACCAAAATCTTTTAGATATCGGGGATGTAGAAGGCAATGTAAAAGTCATTCCTAAGCAAAATGGACTGTTCATCTTCAGGTTCTCAAACCCTCATGACAGCAAGCATGCCCTGGAAAGAGGGCCATGGTATGTGAAACATTTCCCATTGATCCTTATGAAGTAGCGCCATGGCTTACCTATTTCGAAAGTTGGCATTAAATATGTTCCAATCTGAGTTATATTATATGAAATTCCTCTTGAACTTTGGGATGTGAGATATTTGAACAAATATGTTCTTTCCTCAGTCACCCTCTGGGCATTGACAAATTCACTAAGTAGTGTAGTAAGTTGGAGTTTGCTCATGTCTAGGTTCTCTTTATTTGCTCGTATAGTTCCTCCTATTGAATTACAAGGTGATGATGGTCGAGTATATCATATCTTTATTGAGTATGAATTGTTACTGGTTGTCTGTGATAAACGCAAATTATTTGGACATGAGTCTGCTTGTTGTCTAGTTTCTCCAATACTAGATTCGAATGATGGATCTCATCATAAACACATGTCTTTCTTTGATAATTCTGGAAATGAAGTGGAAATTTTTGGTGAAAATGTCAAGGATCAGTTCATTTATGGGCTTACGCCTCCTTTGATCACTACATCTTCTCAAGGTTCAAGATCCATTCCATATACTCCCATACAAGTGTTTGACAATATGTCCATTTTGTTTGTTAACAGTCATGACATGGTCCCAAAAGTGCCACTTATACTAAATTCCCCTCCCATCGTTCATCCTAAAACTTTAGTGGGTGCCTTTCTTAGAGTTATAAACTCAATGTTTTCTCCTCTCAGTAATCTAGAAACCATCCATGAAAGAGCTGATGTCGATAGTTTAACGGCCCATGTTCCCAAATGAATCACTGTTAGAGACCTCAAAAATAAAGTGTGAGGTGTCCAAGAGGAGTTAAGAAGATATGACAGTCACATTATTATTCTTAATGAAACCAAGGTTCACAAGAAGAAAATTAAAAGTCTCTTGGGTAAATTATTTCTTGAATATAAATTTATCTCTAATCTCGATTTCCATTCCCTTGGGAGGATTATTGTTCTTTGGAATGCATATGTCTGTTCAGTTGCCAAACTTGTAGAATTTGACCAACATTTGTTACTTGAAATCACTCTAGGTAATCATACTTTTCTTATTTCCGCCATTCATGGGCACAATGAAGATGCTGATAGATCAAGCCTGTGGAGCTCTCTTGAAAGTGTATATAATCAATTTGACTCTACGTGGCCGTTTCTTGGGGATTTCAACTCTATTAGGAAGGACTGTGAGAAATAAGGAAGATTCGCTCCTACAAAAAGGTCTATGGGTGAATTTAATTCATGCCTTTTAAAGTATGGTTTTCTTGAATTGGATCTAAAAGGTCCTTTCTTCTCCTGGATTAAGATTTGTTACTTATAAGATTTATAGAGTTCTTTTTAGCTCTAGTTTCATGTCCTTGTTTGAGAAATTCCTCAGGTGAGATTATCTCCAATATTGTCAGTGACCATTGCCGCATTGAATATAACATTGGTTCTCTAGAGTTATTAGATCTCCATTCAGATTTATAAATGCTTGGGTCAATATGCTTGAATTTCCTTTGATTGTTCAAAGTTATTGGGAAAATAATGTAAGTGGATGTGCTATGTTTAAAGTTTACATGAAATTTCAGGTCCTTAGAACTACTTTAAGAAAACTGGAATTGCTCTGCTGTTGGTAACTTCCATTATGAGTTCAAGACTTTAAAGTTCAAAGCCTTGCATGCTCAGATTAATACAAAATTTGATCCTTTCAACACTAATTTACAAAATGTTTCTACTTTTTAAAGAAAAGAGTTACATTATGGTGAAAGTAATGGGGAGAGTCTTTTAAGACAAAAATCTAGAATTCAATGGCTCAAAGAAGGGGATCAAAACTCTAGGTTTTATATTCTTCTTTGAAGACTAGAAGGTATAGGAATTTTCTAAATTGTCTAGATATTAATGGAAGTCTTATTCATGATCCCAATCTTATCAAATATCACATTCTTGACTTCTATTTCAAGCTTTACAACAATGGCTGTTTGTACTCTGGTTTAGATTCTTTTGAGTGGACAGGAAAAAAAAATTTAGATGCTTAAAATATTAGCCTTGTTTCTCATGTCACTCAGCAAGAGATTGATGATGTTGTATCCAGTCTCAATCTTAATAAAGCTCGAGGCCCTGCTGGCTTTAATGCCTTTTTTATTAACAAGAATTGGTCGATTATTGGACCTGATATATCCTTTGTTGTTATGGATTTCTTTTCTAATGACAAGCTTCTAAAAGAGTCTAACAAAACCTTCACTACTCTTATCCCTAAGGGGTTTTCTTCTACTGAGACCAGGAACTGGCACCCTATTGCTTTGTTCAAAGTTATTTACAAGATAATCTCAAAGATCCTAGATAATAGACTCTAAAATGTTCTTCCTTCTATCATTAGCCCAAGTCAAAGTGCATTTGTTGAAGTTAGAAATGTTAAAGACTCTATTATTCTATCAAATGGAGTTCTTCATGATTTCAATAGAAGAGGCATAAAGATGTGCTTGAAGATTGACATCTCCAAAGCTTATGAATTTGTCAATTGGGTTTTTTTTTCTATTCCATTTTCTATAGAATGAGTTTTCCCTTGATTTGGATCAATTGGATAGCTAAAATTTTTAAGACTTCATCTTATCAAATCCTGGTTAATGGAGAGCTTGCTGCTTTTTTTTAATGCCACTAATGGCATAAGGCAAGGAGATCTAATTTCTCCTTACCTATTTGTTATTATCATGGAAGCTTTTTTGGTTATCATGACAAAAGCTGTTAGGCAAATGTTATTCAACCGCTTGTTACCTCTAGAAATTTTAGTCTATCTCACCTCATTTTTGCTGATGATTTAATGATTTTCCTTGAGGCGAATGATGCTAATGCTCATGGTATTCTTGATGTTCTCAGTCATTTTGTCAATCTCCCTGGTCTTAAAATGAATGCTCAGAAGAGTGAAGTCATCTTCAGTAAGGATGATCAGAGTGTTAGTGTTAATAGCATCCTCATGTTCAGTATATGCAAGCCGCCTTCCAATTACCTAGGTGTTCCACTTTTTTTGGGAAAATTTAGTAGAACTATGTTTACCTCTTGAGGATAAAGTTAAGTCTAGGCTTGAATTCTAGAAATCAAAGCACCTTTCTATGGCAGGATTACTTGAGTTGATTAATTCCACCTTAAATGCTATATGCTTGCATTGGTGTAGTTCTTTCCCTTTGCCCAAATCAATTATTGTTGACATTGAGAGTTGTTGTTGTGATTTTCTTTGGGGTAACAACAATGATAAGAACCAAATTCATCTTGTCAAGTAGGATAAAGTCACTAATACAAAGAAAGAAGGAGGACTCGACATTAGGAAAATTTCTGATGTGTCTCTTGCTTGCCTTCTTTTTAATGGATGGGATATTATAAGAAAGAAGGACACCCTCTGGGTGAAGTGGATTGGTGAAAGGTATTTAAATAAAACTTCTTTTTGGTTGGTTTCACAGAATAGATCTATGTCCTACATGATGTCAAAAATTATTAGTCATCATGATGTTATTTTGAAACACTCGATTTTTAGAGTAGGCGATGGTAATAGTATCAAGCTCTAGATAGATCCTTGCCCCCTGATAAAAAGGTTCTTAGTGACATATTAGGAAACAATGCTATCATCAAGTTGGGATTCCCCCTTAACTAAAATATGAGCAAGATTATCTTGAATGTCAGTTGGGAGATTCCTCATTCCAGAAATAATATGAAGCTGATTAGTTATCTTCATTCAATCGGTCCCCCAAGTGGTATTCATGATGTTTTGACTTTCTATGATTTCAAAACTCCTTGCCTTAAGAAGGTCTGGGAATATATTAGATCACATTTTACTATCTTGGATGTCTTTTGCTGGATATGGAATATCAGAGCCCCTAAACGATACATTCTCCATCTACGGAAAGCTTCACATAACAAACTGTCTACTATTGATTACTTAAGGAGAAGGGGCTTTCAAATTTGGTCTATGTGCTTTCTTTGTAAAGCTACTTATGAGGATGCTTTTCACATTATGTCTTCATGTCCGTTAATTATCTCTATTATGAACTATTCTTTCACAGACTCAAATTGCATCCCTTTGACTTGGGATGAGCTTGTTCTCATCTCAAATAACAATATCAAGCTTGCATTCTCGTGCACTACTTATAATGTTTGGTGGGAACAAAATAGATGGGTGCACGATGACATTGAAAGGAGTCATGATCATTTATGGAATAGTGTTAAAGCAAATACTGGTGGTTTTTATCTGTAATCTCTACCCTTTTTTGGATGCCTTTGTGTTCTGTGTTTTCTTCATTTTCAGATAGTTTTCTACAGAGGAAGCTTCTATTTTGGCTATTTCCTTGGGCTTATCATTGGGCTGATCAACATGTGCTTTTGAGGTTCTTATCATCAGTTGATGCTTGGCTATGGAGCTCAGTTTTCTCATCTGATATTGTCCCTTTGAATCTTGATAGCTCATATAATTTTGCTTCTGTATAAAGCATTATATTTTACATATCTTTTTTCCTTTTGCAAACCTGCATGTTTTCCCTTAGACTAATAGAGAGCCTCTCTGGCTTCTCTCTCACTCTTCACCTTACCTTGTTCTTTTTTTTATTTTTTTTAAAAGAGAAAGGATGTTGGTGAATGAAAAAAGAATGTTACCACACATAGAAAGGAAGTGAGAATCCATGTGACCAAGGAGAAAGAGATGTGACATCAAGTCTAGATAAGAGTGTTCAGATAGTTGATGTAGTCTCTAGAGTTGTCTAGAGAGATGATAAAGGTTGGGCTAGTAAGAGACTAGATGACCTATGATGATGATGATGATGTTGTTGCTACTTCTGATGATGATGACGATGATGATGATGATGATGATATTGACAATGATGATGATGATGATGATGATGTTATGAGTTTCTTTATGATGATATAAGTTGATGTTAGAGGATGCAAGTATGTTTAATGATATGAGATGATTTTGATCAAGCAAACCTAGCTTATCTAGCACCATGTTTGATGTATATGACGTAGTTGAGGTGCTAAACATAGCTCGTGGGTTGCCATGCTTGCTTGTGCCTAGCCTTATATATGATGAGATATGATGTGTGAGATATGGTTTGAGACCAAAATAGACCTCAATCTCTTTACAAAGAAGCATGTTTAGCATGGGACATACGATAAGGGTGACCTTTTGATATGAGTCCACCCGATTTGGGAGAAGGTCAGAGTACCTAAACTCCAAAATATATTTGAAGTGTTGAAAATTATGAACAATGAAAGACATGATGATGAGTCCCTAGCTAGAATACTTCTAAGTACATGAGTTGAGTCACCTAATGTGGTGGTTCCCTTAATAATGTTGAACCCTAAATTTCCTACAAAAATACCTAACCCTAGAGAAGGAGGCAATTGAATATATGATGTTTGCTATATAGGTGAGGGAGATGTCCCAAAATCCTAAGATGATGTACATATGTTTGATGTCCATGATGAGCCTCATACTCAGGTTAGAGGTTGTATGCAAAGGAATCTAATGGTTTCCCTTGTTTCTTAAAAGTTAGGTAGAAATTTTGTTATGGGTAGATTGTTGTGGTTAGCATGTCATGTTGGAATAGACTAGGTCTTAGCTCGAGTGGATTGAGCTTGCAAAGCTCATGTGAAATACAAGTGATATAATTATGAAGCCTTGACATTGATGAAAATGGTGTGCCTCAAATGATGCTTGCAACATGAAATAATCTAACTTAAAATGAAACTTGGTACATGTACAATAGGTCACACTCATAAGCTAGACCTAATATGAAATAATATCGCGCATAAAAGACGTAAGTTTGGAAGCATATAGTTGATACGAAGATGCTATAATACATTGTCTTGAATAATCATGAATATAATGCTGAATTTTAGATCTAAAATGAGAAATGATGGCCACAATTGGGGATAATTAGTAGAAGTTTGGAGAAAAAACTAAAAATTTCACAAAATCTAGAGTAATGATGAAATACAAGTTCGATGTTAACCTTAATTTAATGTCATGATGATGAACACATTCACTTTAGAAATTGATAACATACATTTTGATAACACACCTTGGGTTTGTATGGGAACATAAACAAAAGCTTTAATGTGATGGAGATAAGGATTATGGAACCCTAGTGTTAAGATGATGTCATAACATGATAAACATAAAGCACCAGTAATACATATATAATATGTATGGTACCACCTTGATGATACCAACCTAAGCATGCCCCTCACAGTGTGGATGCCTTGATACCTTGTTTTGGTTACCTAAAAATAATAAAAATGAACTTAGACCTTCGACCACAATCTTGGATGAATTTTGAGGATGAAATTTATTTTAAGGAGGAAATGTACCTAAATTTCTCTCTCCTCAATAATACCCCTTCTCTATCTGTTAGTGACCCACTTCATTCAATGTGAGTTCACTTATGTGGTTTGAGTGATTTTTTGTTTAATCATAATCTCCTCACACTTATGTTCCTATTCATGACATTAAATTGAGACTTTGAACGAAGTATCATTCCTTAATATGTGACCATTTCATAAGATTATTTGAACTTTATAAACGCAATGAGTTTCCCTCTAATAAGTTTAATTTTTTAGAGGGCTCAATCATACTTTAAATGAAGTAAGAATCACCTCAATCAGACCTCCAGATCCAAAGTTATGAAATTTGGAAGCTTGGCTCAAACTATACTCGATATTAATGATTTATGTTGCTTTTGATCCTTATTGGGCTGAATCTCAGGCACACGGCTAATGAATGCATATTCATCATGGAATTCAATTACCTTATTGGGTCAAATTTGACTCAATGCATACAATTTCATTTACTAAATATCAAAATGTGCAAAATTACTTAATTGGTCCAAATATCATGATTTTAACTGAATTTATGTTGATTTGATGCAGGGCTTGATGAGGTTGAACAATCAGATGGGACCCACCTTTCACTCATCCTTGGTTCTGATCAATCGGTCTAACCAAACGGCCTCACCATTCAGTCTTGACCAATCAGTTTCATCCATTCGGTCTTAAGACCGTATGAACAACTTCACCTCAAAACCGTTTCGATCACTGTTATTCAAGACCATTTGGACTTCTATCTCTCCACACCCTTAGATCCCAGATCTACGTCCTCTATTCATTTGGGAAAACTGTCTGCCCTATCATTCCCCTCCTAACGGTCTCTCAAGATCGTTTGAGAAATATCGAACCTGGACCGATTGCCGCCTCTACCTTCATTTTCTTCGTCCGTCATCTTCAACCACTGGAACCCTAGCTCCACCTACAGCGTCGGCATCTCTGCGACCTGCAACCACTTCCTTTGCCCTGACCACATGTGCGTCTTGGTGCGCTCCCGCTTGAGGGTTACAACACCGGCCAACTAGGGTGGCCGAGTGCAATCCACGAGGTCGGGAGGCACGGGATGATGGATGGGATCCTTGCTTTAGAAATTTATATGGTCCCAAATCAAGTCTATCACTAAAACTAAAACAATGCGCCCGCAAGCGTATGGGGTACTGTTGTAGTATAGATCAAAGGAAAGATGCGGGGTCGAACCGTGGAGATAGAGGGGGCTCTAGAGTTAGAAAGCATGAGCTATGTTCCTTATGCGGAGCTTAGGGTTTTTAGGGTTTGAAGGTTTGTTTGATTGATTAAGCTAAACGAGCAAGTAGGAAAAGCAATGTGAAACTAAGTTATCAAAAGACTAAATTAGCAATCTGAGTTAACAAGCTATCTAAACAAGAGCAAGAACGAATTATACCAAACTAAGCAAGCAACTAACAATTTAGAGCTTAAGTTAACCACTAAGCAAGATGAAAGATCTAAACTAACACTAGCTAACAAAATGAGGCAATTGACTAAGTTAGACTAAAGCAAATGAACTAAGCTAGCACTAACAAGTGAACTAGACAATTAGGGTTTAAAGCAATTAGATGAAGGAGGTGGGCCGTTTGGGAATGTGACCTTGACATTAGTTGGGGGATGTCACCATAATAAGAAATTAACATATCTCATTCTAGATTACCAAACCAAACAACAAGGTGGGTGCTATGAGAATGTACCCTAAGCTACTAATTGGAGAACTAGGGCTAGGTGTAATTCTCATAGGACGTACCAAGTCTAGGTCTCTAGGATAAGTGGTATTAGTCAATTGAGGACCAAGGGTAAGGATGGGAGTAGAGATGAGGGTATTTGACCTCATGCCACTAGCCACCTCAGCCTTTAGGAAATCCTAGACAATTGCACTAATCACATTTATACTAGTCACTTAGAACTCACATTTGCATGTAGGAAGAAGGTGATTATGTAGGAAGATAGGGGGCTAGCTAGGGATCCGAATAAAGGACCTAGGAGCCAATCCTATGATAGCTACATAGAAACCAAAACATCCTAGAGACAAATGTCTTCAAACACCACAAGGCAAGCAATTAATGTAATTAAACAACAACCACATGCACAAGTAATGGGAAATGAGATATAAGAAAAGGCAATCACCATAGAAATGAAATATGTTCATTACAAATTATATTCCCCCAACATGGTATCAAAGTCACATTTTTGCCCCAAACAGCCCACCCAAGGGGGCTTAGCCATAATGATCAAACTAGGAAAAGAAGGGGATAGAAGAAGGGAAAATGCCATTAAGCTCGATGTAGTGGCCTCCTTCTTCACCTCCAAGCAGCTGCAGACGACCTCCCTCCTCCAAAGGTGCAGGGGTGCATGAAAATGGTGGAATGGATGGATAGAAACCTAGAGAAACTAGGTTTCTATGGTGGGAATGAGTGGAAAATGGATGGAAATGGGGTAGATTGCAAGGAAATGGGTGGATTGGAGCAAAGGATGCAATGGTAGCAGCTAGGGTCGGCTAGGAGTGCTTAACCTCGAGCCCTAGAAGCAACTAGTGCTTATATAGGAGCTAGGGTTAAGTGGGGGTAGAATAGGAATAACAGTGGAAAGTTATGTAGGGTATGTGATCACCACGATCATGGTGGGTGTGCCACGGCCGTGGTGAGGGTAGTGGGGGACGACCGTGGGGTGGTGAACACGGTCGTGGGGTGAAGGCAGTGGTGAAAAAGAAAAGTAGGGTGGTGACCACGGCCGTGGCGGAGTGCCACGGTCGTGGTGGGTAGCATGCACCACGGCCGTGTTGGGTAACACAGCCATTTTGGAGGAGTCGGGCTGACCGTGGGGAGGGGCCACGAGCGTCTTGATCAGCATCGGCCACAGTCGTGGCGACTTGGCCACGGTCGTGGCTTTCTGGGCAACTTCCCTGTTGGAAACTGATTTTTCACAATTTAATTCCCACGACCGTGGCAGGGTGCCACGGCCGTGTTCTCTTCTACTGACCACGACCGTTCTAATGGCCACGACCGTGGTGTCTTCAAGGGCCACGGTCATGGCAGGTGGCCACGGCCGTGGGATTCTGTGGATTTCCCTATTGCAGCCTGTTGGAATTTGGCAATAAAGCCACGACCGTGGCATTGGGGCCACGGCCGTGGTGAGGCTTGACTTCTTGATTTTGCTTCTTACTTTGTCAATTTCGGATGTCTTTGCTCGGGGATGGTTCTTGGCCACTGGAGGTAGGTTGAGGGAGAGTTTGGGGCCTTCTTTGGGTTCCTCCCTCTCTCTCGTCCATCTAACCATGGTCCAAGTACCTGAAAAATAGTGCAAAGAACATCCATAAGCGTATTTGCAATGATACTCATATTGGGGGGGGGGAATATTTGTAATCTAACATGTTTAGATGCAACTTATATACAAAATGGCACAGGATGGAGCCCTAAAATAGGGATGCATCACCACCCCAAACTTAAAACATACTTGTCCTCAAGTATGCTCCAACTTAATCTCTCTTTTCCGTTCTTTTCAACAAAAACAAATGACAAATGCAAAGCAGCAGAAGATTATTGAATAAATATGGTCTTGGAAATGACTAAGTGCATGTGTCTCACATATCTCCTCTCCTTCTTTCACAACCCAATCATGAACTGAGCACTGAGCATACAAACTTCAAATATAAAGCATAGAAACACAAGTTGTCCATATGTCCTTTATGTCATTCCGGGTAAACCGTTTCATGTTGGTGTTAATCACAGGTGACTAGGAGTGTTGTTTCACTTTCATGCATTCGGTCTTATGCTTCAAACCACACTAGATGATCCACTTGGCTGTAGAAAGGGCAAAGTGAGCTAGATTTGATGTTTTCTAGCTCAATGGGCATAAAAGAAGAAGAAAGGGTTGCAGCAAGATTTGGGGTGCTTTTACACACTCCTTTGTTTTCATTATTTGAATGCTCTTAAACAGGAGCATCCTTTTATTTTATTTTTTCTTTTCTTTTTCTTTTTCTTTGCCCTTGGTATAGATAGGGCATATGGTGGATGGAGTGAAGCAGGGAGGTAAAGATGTGGCCACCCCAAACTTTTGGAGGTGGCCACGGCTAATATGTGCACTTTGGCATCTTTTTATGAGGCGGAGGGGTATGAAGATGGTGGAAGAAAAGTCGGATCAAAGAGGGGTCATCAATGTAGTTTTCAACATACGATTCCCAGCATGAAAGTTAATTCAACACTTCACCAAGTAATATCACATCACATGATAGAATTAACACAATATTCATATTTCTACCAAGTGATTCCATTGGCTTTAAGCGTTTGTCGCTTGCTCAATTCATGATTCAACCAACACATTCATAGACTTAAGAGATGTGGTTCACATGTAAAAAGTCACAAGCAAGACCATATATCAATAAGATCTAAGAATGTAGCATGCATTTGTCACAAGAGTAAACCTTTTCATTTCAAACATTGGAGATTAAGTCAAAACATCCTATCAGAGCAAGAATATTCAAATCTGGGCAAAATTGGCCAAAATGGTACCAATTTGCACTAAATCACATCTAAACCTACTTTAGGGAATTTAAAAACATAAAGCAACACATCCTACTTAACATGCACAAGAAATTATCAAAAACTACGTGAGAATGCAAAGCATAGTATGAAGAAGCAAAATTTTGAAAAATTACTCAAAAATGCAGAAGTTAACTACATGAATGCATGAATGCAAGCAGGCACACAAGGTCAAGGTAATCGAGTATGGTAAGTCAGTCAAACTGTTTGATCATCTTGCAAAAATTCAGCACAAGGTACATAGAGAAAAATGCGGCGAAAGAAGGCTTACCGCCCTACCACCCCAAACTTTTAACTCATGATGTCCTCATCATGAAATAGAAGTTTAGACTAGTAGGGTAAAAATGCGTGGGGTTGCGAAAGGCAACCGGCGAGAGCTGGAGTGGTCAAAGTAACTTTTAGGTGAGCAGGACAGGGCCACCACGGCTGTGTTGGGCAGCACGACCGTTCTGGCTTTCTTCCTGTAGCTCCTCCATTGAGTTGCAATCTTTTCTTCCACTTTGATCTCTGTCTCAGCTAAACTCTTCAACTTCATCTTTTCTTTCTTATGCCTGTGCTAAAATGATTCACAAATAGAAAAACTATCAAGTATAGTGTGTGTGTGTGTTTCTTGGAAACCAAAAGAAAGTAAGGTAAAAACAAGGTTCGAGAATCTCAAACCACGTGGGTTGCCTCCCACAAGCGCTAAATTTATAGCCTTCAGCCGGGCTTGTTGCTCTTTTTCATCATGTATTGATACCCACGGTGCCCTCCTTCTCTTCTACGGTGATCCTGTCAAGCGCTCTTACGACATGTGCTTCGTCCCAAGGAGTGTACATGGAATAGAAGTATGGGCTCGATCTCCACAACTCCAGAGGGTCACGATAGCACAAACTCTCGCCGAAGTCTTCATTGGCCAGCTCATCTCTCTCTTCTTTGGTGAACATGAAGAAGTCGAACTTTTTCCTCTTGTAAATAACCGTCAGCGTGCCCTTGCGGATGTTGATTTCAGCTCCCGCAGTAGATAGGAAAGGTCTACCCAATATGAGGTACTCTTCTCCATCAATAGGTGCGGTGTCCACTATTAGGAAATCGGTCACATAGGCAATGTTCACTCTTTCATCCATCGACACTATTGTGTTCTGCATGATTCCCATGGGCTTCCTTTTGGTTCCGTCACCCAAGATAATGGCGCACTCCACTGGTTTCATTTTATTTAGGCCAAGTCGTAGGTACATGCTCCATGGCATGAGGCTTGTCCCTGCACCTAAGTCGATGAGAGCGTGCTGGACGGGTTGTGTGCCAATGAAGCAAGAAATCAGAGGTACTCCCGGATCACCTCTCTTTTCCGGGAAGCCATTGTCATAGATGAAGTTCACAGATTTTGAGGCAACAATCTCTTCGGTCGGAAATAGCACTAACTTTCTCTTTCCCATGCATATGTCCTTCATCAATGAAAAGAGTGATGTAACACCTATTGTTCCCCGCTTCAAGTTTCCTAGGAGATTCATAACATTTCTGCCCCCTTTTTGGAGAGTCGAACCTTCATGGGGTTGCTTCCTGTTTTCATCAACTATCGCCACTGTAGTGGCTGGAACTTGCGGAGGGGTGATGGTGATGCTAGTATCATGTAAAGATCTTGGTTTCCATAAGGACATGGCTTCAAATGCTGCTATGTCTATGATAATTTCTGCATCCCCGGGTGAGGGTGGGGCCAATGAGAGTGCCTCTACATTCACGTCTGGTGCAGTAGCAATCTGGGTGTACCTATCATTCTCTGGTGGTGCTTGGGCGGCAATTCCTTCGGAGTCTTCTTTATCTTTGCTAGATCTCTCACGTATCGGGACTTTGCTTCCAACCTTAGTCACTTTCTTTCCCCTTTTTCCGCAGCCTTGAGTAGTTTCTTCACTCCATATGACAGTGACCATACTCACTTTCTCATGTGAAGAAGGGGGAGCTTGTGAGGACGGAGGTGGTGGCGGTCTTTGCTGGGGAGGATTAGGATTTTGGAGTATGCAAGTTGGTTGTGGTGGAGGTGGAGGTTGGTAAGTATGTGGTGGTGGTGGTGAGTATTGGTAGTTTAGCGGGGGTTGGTGGGATGGCGGAGCATATGGGTGCGGTGGCCCTTGGTATTGTGGAAGTGAGGTTGCTTGGCTACGTGGTGGGATGTATGCGGCTTGGGCGGCAGTCACACAACTACCATCGCTGTTAGGATTTTTCATAGGTTGAGATGGCAGTCTCCCCTCTTCACGGCGAGCAAGTGAGATAGAAATTTGATCGAGCCTTTGCTCAAGACGGCTGATGTTCTGTCCTTGAGAAGACACTTCTCTCTTTACATCATCTAGATTCCTCAGTCTCCCGAGTACTTCCTCTTCAAACTTTGAGTTGTAGCGTGACTTTTGCTGCCCCTGTCCTTGCCCATCCTCATTCTGTTGTTTCCAAGAGAAATTTGGGTGGTTCCTCCACTCAGGAGTGTAGGATTGGGACATCGGACCCTGGTTGTTGCGGCCACCAAATGAATATAGAGCATTGACCTCCTCGTCTACAACATCAACTGCCCTTGTGGGCTGGCTAGAAGAGCCACCCACTTGATTCTTCATCATTTGCATCATATCTGCCATCATTTTCATCATATTGGGGTTGGCGGTGTTGCGTGCGGGAGCCACGGAGGAGGGTGGGGAGGTGTAGTCCCGGCCACAATGCCCCCCTTTTGTGGAAGCTCGGTGGCGAGAGTTCTCGGCTAGATGCTCAAACAGCGGCCATGAGTCTTCGGGTGGCTTTGCCATGAACGTGCCCCCACAAGAAGAATCTACATTGTTTTGACTCTACTCCTCAAGCCCAATGTAAAAGGCCTGAACTAGCTGCCAAAGAGGGACCTCGTGGTGAGGGCAGTCACGAAGCAACTTCTGGAACCGCTCCCATGCCTCATGGAAGGGTTCGTTCTCTTTTTGGGCAAAGGACGTGATGCACCTTCTCATGTAGGATAACTTGCCTATCAGAAAGAACTTCTTCAGAAACTCATTCTTTACTTCATTCCATGTGACGAGCTCGGGCCTCGAAACGTACCACTCCTTGGCCTTCTCTTTGAGAGAGAAGGGGAAAAGCGTCCTCCTAATCGAGTCGTCTGTGGCGGCAGGCGTACGGAATGTGGAGCACGTTTCCAAGAATGCATCTATATGGTGATAAGGATTTTCGTTCTCCATTCCGTAGTACGTGGGAAGAAGCCCCAAGAGTGCCGGTGGGATGGAAAACTGCTGTCCGGGCATTTGATCAACTAGCGTGGCGATGGGGGAATTGTAGTTCCCCGACGTGAAATACTCATGAAGTGGGCGGTGCGGTGGTGGAGGAACTTCCAGTGGCGGGTTGTTATTGGCCATCTCGGCCCCTCGGTGTAGATTGCGGTGCGCTTGACGTCTTCTTCTCCCAATCTCGGGGTCGTAAACCACCAAGTCGGTGCAAGTCGAACGCGTGCTGCGCATGCACAGCTGTCACCTGCGCAAATCACAAACAAACAACAAAGAGCCAAGTTAGTGAACGAATATGCAAGAGTAACACAAAAAATAAAGAATAGCAATGGTGAGGGAAAAAGGAAAGGCTAAGCTACACTATCTAACTAGGCCGAGCGCCTCTATCCCCGGCAACGGCGCCATAAAGCTTGGTGCGCTCCCGCTAGAGGGTTACAACACCGGCCAACTAGGGTGGCCGAGTGCAATCCACGGGGTCGGGAGGCACGGGATGATGGATGGGATCCTTGCTTTCAAAATTTATATGGTCCCAAATCAAGTCTATCACTAAAACTAAAACAATGCGCCCACAAGCGTACGGGGTACTGTTGTAGTATAGATCAAAGGCAAGATGCGGGGTCGAACCGCGAAGATAGAGGGGGCGCTAGAGTTAGAAAGAGTGAGCTATGTTCCTTATGCGGAGCTTAGGGTTTTTAGGGTTTGAAGGTTTGTTTGATTGATTAAGCTAAATGAGCAAGTAGGAAAAGCAATGTGAAACTAAGTTATCAAAAGACTAAATTAGCAATATGAGTTAACAAGCTATCTAAACAAGAGCAAGAACGAATTATACCAAACTAAGAAAGCAACTAACAATTTAGAGCCTAAGTTAACCACTAAGCAAGATGAAAGATCTAAGCTAACACTAGCTAACAAAATGAGGCAATTGACTAAGTTAGACTAAAGCAAATGAACTAAGCTAGCACTAACAAGAGAACTAGACAATTAGGGTTTAAAGCAATTAGATGAAGGAGGTGGGCCATTTGGGAATGTGACCTTGACATTAGTTGGGGGATGTCACCATAATAAGCAATTAACATATCTCATTCTAGATTACCAAACCAAACAACAAAGTGGGTGCTATGAGAATGTACCCTAAGCTACTAATTGGAGAACTAGGGCTAGGTATAATTCTCATAGGACGTACCAAGTCTAGGTCTCTAGGATAAGTGGTATTATTCAATTGAGGACCAAGGGTAAGGATGGGAGTAGAGATGAGGGTATTTGACCTCATGCCACTAGCCACCTCAGCCTTTAGGAAATCCTAGGCAATTGCACTAATCACATTTATACTAGTCACTTAGAACTCACATTTGCATGTAGGAAGAAGGTGATTATGTAGGAAGATAGGGGGCTAGCTAGGGATCCGAATTAAGGACCTAGGATCCAATCCTATGATAGCTACATAGAAACCAAAACATCCTAGAGACAAATGTCTTCAAACACACAAGGCAAACAATTAATGTAATTAAACAACAACCACATGCACAAGTAATGGGAAATGAGATATAAGCAAAGGCAATCATCATAGAAATGAAATATGTTCATTACAAATTATATTCCCCCAACATGGTATCAAAGTCACATTTTCCCCCAAACAGCCCACCCAAGGGGGCTTATCTATACATGATCAAACGCCATGAAGCTCGATGTACTGGCCTCCTTCTTCACCTCTAAGCAGCTACAGACGACCTCCCTCCTCCAAAGGTGTAGGGGTGCATGAAAATGGTGGAATGGATGGATAAAAACCTAGAGAAACTAGGTTTCTATGGTGGGAATGAGTGGAAAATGGATGGAAATGGGGTAGATTGCAAGGAAATGGGTGGATTGGAGCAAAGGATGCAATGGCAGCAGCTAGGGTCGGCTAGGAGTGCTTAACCTCGAGCCCTAGAAGTAACTAGTGCTTATATAGGAGCTAGGATTAAGTGGGGGTAGAATAGGAATAATAGTGGAAAGTTATGTAGGGTATGTGATCACCACGGTCGTGGTGGGTGTGCCACAGCCGTGGTGAGGGTAGTGGGGGACGACCGTGGGGTGGTGAACACGGTCGTGGGGTGAAGGCAGTGGTGAAAAAGCAAAGTAGGGTGGTGACCACGGCCATGGCGGAGTGCCACGGTCGTGGTGGGTAGCATGCACCACTGCCGTGTTGGGTAACACGGCCGTTTTGGAGGAGTCGGGCTGACCGTGGGGAGGGGCCACGGGCGTCTTGATCAGCATCGGCCACGGTCGTGGTGACTTGTCCACGGTCGTGGCTTTCTGGGCAACTTCCCTGTTGGAAACTAATTTTTCACAATTTAATTCCCATGATCGTGGCAGGGTGCCACGACCGTGTTCTCTTCTACTGACCACGACCGTTCTGATGGCCACAGCCGTGGTGTCTTCAAGGGCCACGGTCGTGGCAGGTGGCCACGGCCGTGGGATTCTATGGATTTCCCTGTTGTAGCCTGTTGGAATTTGGCAATAAAGCCACGACCGCGACATTGGGGACACGGCCGTGGTGAGGCTTGACTTCTTGATTTTTCTTCTTACTTTGTCAATTTCGGATGTCTTTGCTCGGGGATGGTTCTTGGCCACCGGAGGTAGGTTGAGGGAGAGTTTGGGGCCTTCTTTGGGTTCCTCCCTCTCTCTCGTCCATCTAAGCATGGTCCAAGTACCTGAAAAATAGTGCAAAGAACATCCATAAGCGTATTTGCAATGATACTCATATTGGGGGGGGGGAATACTTGTAATCTAACATGTTTAGATGCAACTTATATACAAAATGGCACAGGATGGAGCCCTAAAATAGGGCTGCATCACGTCTCCTTGCAGTCTTCTTCAACCGACCGCTGACACGCCAGCAACACCGACGCCTGCTCTCCTTCTTCTTCTTCCTTTCATCCAGCCTGTAACCCTAGAAACACCTACAATTGCTTGTCAGCCGCCCACAGTAGCTGTCACCATCGCCCACACTGCCCGCGCCGCCACCTCCAACCGATCGGTCTCAGACCGTTTGGATGCAAGGGACTCCAAGACCATTTGGGAAAGGAGAAATGACCGATTGGAGGCTGTCATCGCTCGACCGTTTGGAGGCTGGATACTCGAGACTAGTTGGACGACGCCCAACCAGAGACCATATGGAGGTGGACTACCCAGACCATTTGCTTCTCCAAAAGCACAAGACCGATTGGATATATGTGAACGATCAAAGCCAAACCGTATGAGGGAAAGCATCCAAGACCATTTGGTTGAGTACTCAGGATCATTTGGGCAATGTCCTCCAAACCGTTTGATAAAAATACCAAGACCGTTAGCTCATATACATAGCAAACCGTATGGAAAAGTGGATCATGAGACCGAATGGGATAGACCGTTTGGAAAAGTTACCAACACCAAACTGTTTGCACAAGGACTATGGGACCATTTGGAAAAGTTACTTATCAAGACCGTTTGGTCATAAGCAACCAAACCGTATGGTCACTTAACTCAAGACCGTTTAGGCAAATTGTAAAAATTGCAGCTGGGCCCAAAGCATGAGACCAGACCCGAGCCTATAAATAGGACCAGTAGGGTTCCCATTTTGGCATCAGTTCTGGGATGCCGACAGGTTGCTGTACATTGGTCCGAACCTACCACTGCCACTTCACCTGCCGTTCCTGCTGCAACTCAAGGAGATCAAGAAGAGAAGGAAGGAAGAGTGAGAAAGACTTCCTGATCTATCTTGGCATCCCTCGTTCTTCATCCAGATCTGCTCCGACACGACGTAGGATACCATATCATCTTCACCAAGCTATGACCACCTTCTACATCATGCTCATGGCAGATTCCTCTCTCTTTCTTATTCTTCTTATTTCTCACATCATGAGCGAGTTGTTCCTTTTCGCTGGGGTGCGGGGACTAGCCCCGCTGCCCATGCAACCATGTCTTTTCATTTAACATTCCAAGGCAATGTATATAACTTCTCATTTCATTGCTAATTGATATGATTGTAGTTGATTACCTGCTTGCTTTCATCTTGTTCTTCTCTTTGTAGTATAGAATGTCGATTAATGAGGTAGACTCCTTGACGAGAAATCTGATAGGGTTCCTTGAGGTCGTAAGTGTATGATCCGTGAGGCGTTAAGCCATCTAGCCTACGATGATGCTTCTGTGGTCCAAATATCCCTTAGGGAGGACTACAACCTTAGTTGGTTGTTGTATCTTCTTATTAATCGTCGATGTTTGCTTGCAGACAAATCACTTACATGTATGTTGTTAGCATGGTTGACTCCCAGACTAGAAATAGAATGGGGTTCCTTGAGGTCGTAAGTGTATGATCTGTGAGGGGACAAGCCATCTAGCCTACAGTGACACTTCTGTGGTCTAAACATCCCTCAAGGAGGGCCAAAACCTTAGTTGGGTGTTGTATCTTCGGAATCGTAAGTGCATGATCCAGATGGCGACGAGAAATATGATGCCTAAAGGGATTCTTACGCGGGCCTAAACATCCCTCTGAGAGGGTTCGCAGCAGTTCCATTTGGATAGTTAGATTCTTGCCTAGATGTTATGTGTTTGGATGTGTTTGCATGTGCAGTGGTGGTGAAACCCGATACCATTCCAGCGATTCCATATCATTAATCTAGAACAAACTTTAAATTATGCTCTTTTACTTTCTTGGATTTAGTTTAATTAACCTCAACCAAATCAATCGTTTTAAATATTAGTCTTACTTGAGCTAGATTCAACTAACAAAGATTCTTAAAAACATTGTCTCTTTGGATTTGATCCTTAACTATATTTTGATAAGACCCGTCTGCTTGCGGGTGGTATTATTGTATGAGGTTTTGGTAAAAGCTCAGGGATTTTAACCCCGAGTGAATTTGTTAGTGCGATAATTGCCACGTCAAATTCTGGCGCCGTTGCCAGGGACAACGGAATCAGTTAGTCAAATCTAGTTCTTTTAAGGCTAATCTAGGATTTTGCTTTTTCTTTTTGAAACTATTGATCATTCACTTGAATTTAATTCTACCCCGTGGATCTCACCTTTGAAAATTTTCTATCTCAGGTACTTCAGAAGGATTAGTGCATGCACTATTTGAACAATCCCGGACTCACTACCAACTTTGATCCGGAGATTGACAGAACCTTTCACCGTTAAAATAGAGAGAACCAAGCAAGAATGGCTCAAGAGGAGGAGATATCTAGAAGGGTGGCTCAAGCCCTTAATGCACAAAGAGAAAGGCTCAAGAAAGAAGCCAGATCTACAGTTCAAGAAGAAATCCTAGCAGCACAAGCAACATCGCAAGTAGCAGAACTACAAAAGGATTTTAGGGAGTTCTCAATCCCTAAAGCTGCCGATGTACATCACCCAGTACAACCTCCTCCCATCAACGCTCCTAATTTCGAGATACGAGCACATTGGATCACCTTGCTTCAAAACAACCCATTCTATGGCAAACAATGAGAGGATAGTCAGGAACATCTTTTGAGGTTTATTGATCTTTGTGCTATGACAAAGAAAAATGAAGTATCTGATGATGCCATTCATCTCCGTCTCTTCAAGTATTCACTTGCTGATAGAGCAATAAGCTAGTAGAATTCATTGCAAAGTGAACCCATCACCACTTGGGAACAACTTCAAAATGTATTTCTAGAAAAGTTCTACCCTCCGTATCTCACCTATGAAATTAGGGGATGGATAACAAATTTCACTCAAGTCCCTGGAGAAACCCTTGCTGAAGCATGGGATAAATACAAAGAGCTTCTATGCAAGTTTCCACACCATGGAATTCCTAAGAATCAACTCATTAGAATTTTCTATAGGGGTGTGGACGATGATATCAAAAGGTTTTTAGATTCCTCATATGGAGGAAATTTCATGCATCAAAGTTATGACAACGCATGGAGAGTCGTCACCCTTGGAGCTGAAAATCAAGCTAATTGGGGTAGGTCTGTAGGTAAAGGAGTATTGAAGGTAGCTATGGCTGAAGTTATTTCATAATACAAGTCTATCGCTGAAACTCTCAAACTCTTAGTTGCCAAGCAAGATCATATCGAATCATCCCTTACTGCATTTGGAAGAGAACGTGCACCCCCTCAACAACAAGAACAGATCAAGTCAGCTTCATTGTTCTGTGAAGCATGTAAAGGTACTGATCATTCCACTCTAGCATGCAATGTTCTCTACGATGTTGTTCTGAGCAACGCATGTGGGCAAGGATATAATAGAAAAATGGAGAATCTTAATGCTGTTAACACCATTCCTGGCCAAGGGTATTACAATCCGAATCAGAATAGGAACCATCCATGTTTTCAATATGGAAATCCCTCTGGAGCAGTGAACTCACATCAATTTTGGTTCGAACAATCAACCACGAGGTCCACCATGATTTCAGTATAATCAACAACAAAATTTTGGAAATCAAGGAAACTTCCAGAATAGGAACTTCAATAATTATCAAAATAATCCCCAGTACCAGAGTCTTAACCAAGTTCCTTATCAACAACAAAGACAACATGCATGTCCCATCTCTCCTGAGGACAAGTTAACACCCATTGAAAAGATGTTGCAAACTCAGCAAACTATGATATCTAACCAACAAGCCCAACAGAAGGCTATTGAATCTCAACTAGCTCAACTCACAGCTAGCAAAAAGCCACCTGCTGGAGTCTTTGCTGGCCAACCAGAAAACAATCCTAAGCACCCAAAACAACTGAAGGCGGTTACCACCAGGTCGAGAAAAGACTATTCTAATCCTCCTGCCAAGCCACCAGTGGTTGTTACAGATGAGGATGAATATGTGATTATACAAGACTCCACAACTCCTGAATCTCAACTAAAAGAGCCAGTAACTAATTGTAAGTCGAACAGAGAAAATTCTAAGTAGACTGCTCTAGAAGAGGAAGAAGCATCACCAGAACCCAATATCCCTGTGTACAAACCTCATATACCTTTTCCAGCTCATCTAAGGAAGACAAAGCTTGATACCCATTTCAACAAGTTCAAGGAAGCCATGAAGAAACTTCATGTTGATATACCCTTTTTGGATGCTCTGGTTGAGATACCATCCTGGGCAAAGTACTTAAAGTCTCTCCTCACAAGAAAATATATAACTAAAGAATATGAGATAGTCAAGTTAGCTAAAACCACTTTAGATATCATCCAGAGTAAGATGCCAAAGAAGCAGAAAGATCCATGATCTTTTGGGATTTCCTGCCATATCGGTGATTCTTCATGCAAGAAAGGATTGGCAGACCTTGGTGCTAGCATCTCCATCATGCCACTCAACCTTTTCAAAAGGATAGGGTTTGCTAAACTTCTCCCAACTGGCATGACCATACAACTCGCAGACAATTCGATAAAAAACCTATTAGGAATTATCGAGGATGTACCTGTCAAGGTAGGAAAACATTCCTATGTTCTGTGTGACTTCATCATCATGGACATAAAAAAAGACCCCATATATCCTCTCATCTTTGGACATCCGTTCCTCGCCACTGCAAGAGTTCTAATTGACGTTGAAGCAGGAACATTGCTGCTCAGACTTGGTAAAGAAACTCTTGGTTACAAAATGAGTGACCTCACTGGGGTTAGTCAAGCACTGTGTATGTACAAGATCCCTATGTTGGAAGATCACACGCCAACTATTGAACATCAATGGAAGTTGAATCCAAATATGAAGGAAATAGTCCGTCGCGAGGTCATTAATCTACTCACTTCTAGAATAATCTATCCGATATCAGACTCACCATGGGTGAGCCCAGTGCATGTAGTCCCAAAGAAAGGTGGAACAACTATTATACGAAATGAAAACAATGAACTCATCCCCACTCAAACAGTCATAGGGTGGAGGATGTGCATTGATTATAGGAAGTTAAACAAGGAAACTCGAAAAGATCATTTTCTAATGCCTTTTCTTGATCAAGTATTAGAACGGTTGGCTCATCAAGAATACTTCTGTTACCTCAATGGTTACTCTGGATTCTATCAAATACCCATACATCCAGACGACTAAGAGAAAACTACTTTTACCTACCCATTCGAAACATATGCATTTAGAAGAATGCTATTTTGCCTCTGAAATGCACTTGCAACCTTCCAGCGTTGCATGGCTGCCATATTCGCCGGTCTCACTGAAACAATTATGGAAGTTTTCCTGGATGATTTTTCTGTGTACATAGATTCATTAGATTCATGTCTTAAACACATCTCCCTTGTTCTCAAATGATGTGAAGAAGCACACCGTGTGCTAAATTGGGAGAAGTGTCACTTTATGGTAAAGAAAGGCATTGTCCTCGGCCATAGGGTCAGTAATCGAGGAGTTGAAGTAGATAAAGCCAAGATCGAAGTGATTTCCAAGCTCTCTACCTCTATTAATGTAAAGGAGGTTTAAGAATTCCTAGGTCATGCACACTTCTACAAATGATTTATAAAAGTCTTCTCAAAGATAACCAAATCAATGACAAATTTATTACTAAAGGATGCTGAATTCAAATTTGACGAAGAATGTGTTAAAAGTTGCAACAAACTGAAACACACCCTTACTACTACACCCATCATTAGAAGTCCCGATTGGGACCACCCTTTTGAAATTATGTGTGATGCAAGTGATTATGCTGTGGGTGCTGTCTTGGGCCAATGTATAGAAAAGAAACATCATGTGATCTATTATGCATCAAAGACCCTCGATGAAGCTCAGAGGAATTATGCTACTACTGAGAAAGAACTTCTGGCAGTCGTGTATGCCTTTGAGAAGTTCAGATCCTACCTAATTGGTTCAAGGGTCATTGTCTACATAGATCACACTGCCATTCGTTACCTTCTAGCAAAGAAAGATGCAAAACCCAGACTAATTAGATGGATTCTCCTATTGCAAGAATTTGATTTGGAGATAAGAGATAAAAAGGGTATGGAGAATGTTGTAGCAGACCACCTCAGTCGCATTCACACTGGATACTGAGAAGATTCCGATTAATGATTCCCTTCTAGATGATCAACTAATGAAGGTCTCAGAAGCCACACTGTGGTACTCAGATTATGTGAACTACCTTTCTACTGAGGTTATTCATCCTCAATGCACCGGAAATGCACTGAAGAAATTTATGCATGATGTGAAACAATACTACTGGGATGAGCCGTACCTTTTCAAACTATGTGCTGATGGTCTATACAGACGATGTATCGCTAAAGAAGAAGCTTAACTTATCTTGGAACAATGTCACTCAGGATCAGTCAGATGACACATGAGCTCTAAAAATACTGCCATGAAGGTTTTGCAATGTGGCTTCTTTTGGCCAACCATATCCAAATATTCCCATGACTTTGTCTTATCATGTGACAAATGTCAAAGATCAGGCAACAAAACAAAAAGAGATGAGATGCCGCTGAGCCCGTGGCAAGAAGTAGAGATATTTGATGTTTGGGGGGTAGACTACATGGGTCCATTCCCATCTTCTCATGGATTTTCATACATCCTAGTAGCAGTGCACTATGTCTCAAAATGGGTTGAAGCTATACCAACCGTCACTAGTGATTCCAAACCTGTCATCAAATTGTTCAAAGATATCATTTCCCCCCGATTCGAAGTCCCACGTATTGCGATATCTGATGGAGGGTCTCATTTCCTTGAAAGAAGATTTGAAGCTTTATTGAGAAAGTATGGTGTAACACACAAGGTAGCCTCACCCTACCATCCACAAATGAGTGGACAAGTTGAGGTTTCTAACTATCAACTCAAGGCTATCCTGGAAAAGACTATAGGACGCAATCAGAAGGATTGGTCGGTAAAAATCAATGACGCATTGTGGGCCTACCAAACTACTTTTAAAACTCCCCTCAGAACTACACCATTTAGATTAATATATGGAAAGGATTGCCACCTACCTGTTGAACTTGAGCACAAATCATGGTGGGAAATTAAACAACTTAATTTTGATATGAAAGAATCAGGCCAAGCTAGGATTCTGCAACTCCAAGAGCTGGAAGAACTCAAGACGATATCTTACAAGAATGCAAGAATCTATAAAGAATGTACAAAGCTTTGGCATGACGACCATCTAAAAAGAAAGGACATATAAGTGGGAGACCAAGTTCTTCTGTTCAATTCTAGATTGAGGTTATTCCCAGGAAAACTCCATTCTTGCTGGTCAGGGCCTTACATTGTCAAGAGCATCTACCCACATGGTGCTTTCTCGTTATGGAGTGAAAAGTTAGGTAAATTTGTGGAAAATGGTCAATGATTGAAGAGATACTTCACCTATGACGATACAAGCTCTGAAACGATGCTGGATCTCACCAATCCAATATATTCACCATAGAAGTTGAAGAAATGATGTCGAGCCATCGACGTAAAATAAAGGCGCTTGTCGGGAGGCAACCCGATAAATAAATTCGTATTTAGTTTTAATTTTGAATTAGTATTTTTCCTTAATTTTGTTTTTACCTTTTAGATAATTTTACACCAAATAAAATTACATCGCGAGATGCTATTTTGAGTTCTGAATGGTCTTTATGTTTGAGATTTTCAGATGGAGGAAACACGCTGATTGGAACGCGACCACATCCGGTGGTCCAAACGACATGAAATTTCCCCTCCATCTCAGATTTAGAGTTTTCTCGGGATGAGCAAATTTCTAAGTTCGAGGTGGAGGGTGGGTGGTACGTATCTTAATTTCCACCTTCACCCATCTATATCAGACTTAAGATTTCATCGTCGCATTTTTGACCTAAATTTTAAAAAAATTCAAATAAATTTTTTGAATTTTTAAGTGTGAACAGATATTGGATGAAGTTTTGACAATTTTTATATCTCTATGCATTTTGAATCATTATACCCTCCTTATTCAGAGAAGATCCTCAAAAGGACCTTCTTTTAAAAACTAGCCTTTTGATTGAAATCATCTTGTGAAGCTTATGAATCCTAACATCATGATCTTTATGCAAAAAAGGGCAAGTATCTGTCGAACTGATCGGGATCAAACACATCGTGCTTCCTAACTAACTAGTGGAACAACAACATGGAATCCCCACCGGATCCTCATCAAGTAATTATTAGAGCAGAGTACAACAAAGAGAACAACCCGATGCATGGAATTGTAAATCAAGACGCATTCTGATCTGATCTCTCTTCTACACTTCTTCTATCATCTTCATACCCCTCCATCCATAAAAAAGAAACAAAATAACCAAAAATAGTGCCAACCCCTAAGTTCCGGGTGGCACACCACTTCCCTCTATATTCTCTTCTTCCATACCCCTCACAAATAAATAGGGGCGTGCCACCAAGAAAAGATGCCAAAGTGCACACAAAAAAAATGCAATCTCGAGTCGAATAGAGGAGAGATTCACAAAAAAAAAATGCAATAAATGAAATTGCATTTAAAATAATAAAATCTCGAGTCAAATAGAGGAGAGATTTATTTTTTCATTCCATACCTCCCTTCACTCCCTTTTCTACCTAATGGCACAATAACTGTCTCCATCACCCTCAAATACACCAGTGTCAGATCAAATGTACACTTGTTGTTCTGTGGGTATCTCTGGACACTTACGAACATCTTTGACATGCTTGTTGTTGGAAAAAGTGAGGAGGAAGTGAAGTTGGAAAGCAAACTCAGAAACAAAGATATGGTAAGATGTGTTTAGTGGTCTCAGGAGGTTGAGATACTGAGTCATACTGAGCCGAAAGAAAATAATCGTGATGTGAAGATGAGGCGATCACATGACTAGAAAGTATTCATTTGGCGACCGTTTCAGATTTTGTGTTACTCGAGGATGAGCAATGTTTAAGTTCGAGGTATTTTGATGAATGCATATTCATCACGGAATTCAATTACCTTATTGGGTCAAAGTCGACTCAATGCATTCAATTTCATTTACTAAATATCAAAATGTGCAAAATTACTTAATTAGTCCAAATATCATGATTTTAACTAAATTTATGTTGATTTGATGCAGATCTTGATGAGGTTGAACTATTAGATGGGACCCACCTTTCACTCACCCTTGGTTCTGACCAATTGGTCTGACCAAACGGCCTCACCATTCGGTCTCACCATTCGGTCTCACCATTTGGTCTTGACCAATCAGTTTCATCCATTCTGTCTCAAGACCGTATGAACAACTTCACCTCAAAACCGTTTGGATCACTATTATTCAAGACCGTTTGGGCTTCTATCTCTCCACACCCTTGGATCTCAGATCTACGACCTCCGTTCGTTTGGGAAAATGGTCTGCCCTATCGTTCCCCTCCTAACAGTCTCTCAAGACCGTTTGAGAAATATCGAACCTAGACTGATTGCCGCCTCCACCTTCATTTTCTTCGTCCGTCATCTTCAACCACTGGAGCCCTAGCTCCACCTACAACGTCGACGTCTCTATGACCTGCATCCACCTCCTTTGCCTTGACCACCTGTGCGTCTCCTCATGGTCTTCTTCAACCGACTGCCAACACACCAGCAACATCGACGCCTACTCTCCTTCTTCTTCCTTTCACCCGACCTGTAACCTAGAAACTCCTGCAATCGTTAGTCTGCCGCCCACAATAGCCGACACCATTGCCCACACTGCCCGTGCCGCCACCTCCAACCGATCAGTCTCAGACTGTTTGTACACAAGGGACTCCAAGACCGTTTGGGCAAGGAGTGACGACTGATTGGAGGTTGTCATCGCTTGACCGTTTGGAGGCTGGATACTCAAGACCGATTGGACGACACCCAGCCAGAGACCGTATGGAGGCGGACTGCCCAGACCATTTGCTTCTCCAAAAGCATAAGATCGATTGGATATATGTGAACGATCAAAGACAAATCGTATGAGGGCAAGCATCCAAGACCGTTTGGTCGAGTACTCAGGATCGTTTGGGCAACATCCTCCAAACTATTTGATAAAAATATGAAGACTGTTTGGTCATATAAATAAAAAACCGTATGGAAAAGTGGATTATGAGACCAAATGGGATAGACCGTATGGAAAAGTTACCAACACCAAACCATTTGCACAAGGACTATGAGACCGTTTGGAAAAGTTACTTATCAAGATCGTTTGGTCATAAGCAACCAAACCGTATGGTCACTTAACTCAAGATCGTTTAGGAAAATTGTAAAAATTGCAGCTGGGCCCAAAGCATGAGACCAGACCCGAGCCTATAAATAGGACCAGTAGGGTCCCCATTTTGGCATCAGTTTTGGGACGCCGACAGGCTGCCTGTACACTGGTCTGACCCTGCCACTGGCACTTCACCTGCCATTCCTGCTACAACTCAAGGAGATTGAGAAGAGAAGGAAGGAGGAGTGAGAAAGACTACCTGGTCTGTCTTGGCGTCCCTCGTTTTTCATCCAGATCTACTCCGACATGATGTAGGAGACCACATCATCTTCACCGAGTTGTGACCACCTTCTACATCATGCTCATGGTGGATTCCTCTCTCTTTCTTATTCTTCTTATTTCTCGCATAATGAGTGAGTAGTTCCTTTTCACTGGGGTGCGGGGACTAGCCCCGCTGCCCATGTAACCATGTCTTTTCATTTAACATTCCAAGGCAATGTATATAACTTCTCATTTCATTGCTAATTGATATGCTTGTATTTGATTACCTGCTTGCTTTCATCTTGTTCTTCTCTTTGTAGTATAGAATGTCGATTAATGAGGTAGACTCCTTGATGAGAAATCTGATAGAATTCCTTGAGGTCATAAGTGTATGATCTGTGAGGGGACGAGTCATCTAGCCTACGGTGATGTTTCTATGGTCTAAACATCCCTCAGGGAGGACCACAACCTTAGTTGGATGTTGTATCTTCTTGTTAATTATCGATGTTTGCTTGCAGACTAATTGCCTACATGTATGTTGTTAGCACGGTTGACTCCCAGAATAGAAATAGAATGGGGTTCCTTGAGGTCGTAAGTGCATGATCCGTGAGGGGACGATCCATCTAGCCTACGATGACACTTTTGTGGTCTAAACATCCCTCAGGGAGGGCCACAACCTTAGTTGGATGTTGTATCTTCAGAACCATAGGTGCATGATCTAGATGGCGATGAGAAATTTGATGCCTAAGGGGATACTTATGCGGGCCTAAACATCCCTCGGGGAGGGTTCACAGTAGTTCCATTTGGATAGTTAGATGCTTTCCTGGATGTGATGTGTTTGGATGTGTTTGCATGTACAGTGGTGGTGAAACCTGATACCATTCCAGCGATTCCATATCATTAATCTAGAACAAACTTTAAATTTTGCTCTTTTACTTTCTTGCATTTAGTTTAATTAACCTCAACCAAATCAATCGTTTTAAATATTAGTCTTACTTGAGCTAGATTCGAATAACAAACATTCTTAAAAACATTGTCTCTTGGGATTCAATCCTTAACTATACTGCGATAAGACCCGTCTGCTTGTGGGTGGTATTATTGCATGAGGTTTTGGTAAAATCTCGGGGATTTTAACCCCGAGTGAATTTGTTAGTGCAATAATTGCCACGTCAACAGACCATGTGCCTCTGATCTCTGCTGCAATCCGTTGGGAATGTTGGATTGTCATCCAATGGTCTGGGAGTTGTCTCCTAGATTCATACACACCATCGACGCAAGGAGTGCTGCTCAGATTAGCTCCCTCCAATCGATGCTTGTTTATATCTCTTTTTCCCAAATAAAACACCCAATTGCTTCATCTCAACATTCCCTTTCTTTTCCCCCATCTTTCCACTTGTTTGTCTCATGCTAAAGCCCCTTTGCAACTCCATATTTTATTTACAAGAACCCTAGCCACCACCTTGACCTAGGCTTGGGGTTTTCTCTTTCAATCATCCTTTGGCTCTATTTTCTAGCCCAATGGGTTCTCTAGGGCAAGGGGAATCCATCAAGAAACATTTTGGAGCATTGGGAAGCCTCCTATGTCATCTTGTTGATGGCTGATGACTAGCAGTACAACAACATCAACTTCTACAGGTGGGAGATGAAGCCTGAATGCATGGAGAGGGATTAGTATTGTAGGAGGCTCGAGGGTGGGGAACATGTGCTGGTGACCGCATGATCATAGTTGGCAGCAGTTGCAGGGGACCATACATTGAGGTCGATCGGGAACAAGGAGGGTGCGGCCCAGTCATCGACCTCCTTGTCAATCGGGGTTCCCCACCACACATAGGTGCATGAAGAGGATGAACACAGTCACTGGATCGATTGCCAACGGATATGATTTTATCCCTTATCCAACTATTAAATTATATATCAAATTGATTAGCTCGAAAAGATCTACAAATTGGACATAGTTTCAGACCCTAAAACGCCTTCCTTTTTCTCTATTTTTCTAAAAACACGAACTTTGAAGATGCTTAATGCATGGTTATGTTAAAGTTGGGATCTTTGATTCTCTATCCACTTCCTAATACTCTAATCAGTATCTTAAGCCTTCTTGTAGCCTAGTAATCATTTTGACCTTACTATTACCCTATTTATGGCCTCATGATGCTAGTGTACCCTAATGTGACTTGTTTGGACTTTAGTGATATATGTTTCCCTCTTAATGACTAATCTTGCTTCCTAATGACATTTAAATACTTATATGTTCGAGAAATTAGTAAATAATATCCATGTCCCAAATAACATTTCCTTAAACCTCTTGTGCTATGTTTTCTACATATGACACTTATTGCTTGAATGTGACCTATGTATGGAAATAAATTGTTATACCCTAGTCATATGGGGTCTTGGATCTATTTGATTTAGATATTTCAAATAGTAACTTTGTGATGTTTTGTGACCCAATTGGCCAAGCCCAACCCTATTCGTAATATAATGATGTATGTGCCCCCTCCTAACCTACACACTCATATATGGTCTGTTTGTGGTTCTTGTGCATTAATGCTTATGTGAATCATTTTCCCTTGACCCCCCTATCTCAAATAAGGGATTACCCTATCGCTCATGATGTCTTAGATGTGGATGTCCCACCTAAGTCACATGTTAAATCTTGATGGTATAGGTGAATATGTTGATACCGATGTTGAACTTTAATGCCTTGACCCTTGGGGACATCCAACTATAGTTGATTATGCTCTTTATGTCCATACTTTGCTTATCCAAATCACCTCTTATGCTTGTACCTCTTGACTTGATGATCGATGGTCCTTATTTCCCTATTATGTGTCCTTTAACCTTGAAACGTACATAAGCATTTTAAACCTTGAAATATTCATATAAAATGGACGGGAGATTAGAATGACTTGAAACTTGAACCAAGCCTTCATGATTATCCCTAAATTAGTAAAATACCATCTAATGTACCAATAACCAACCTTGAACCTAATTTGGCCAAAAACCCTAAAATGAAGGTAGTTAGGGTTAATGATGAGAATCTGATGCATACATGTAATCTTGCTCTTAATCAGGTCTAGATTGATGCTAGATGATCAATGATAGGTTGTGAAATATCTGAAATCAAGTACAAGCTTTATATAATTATATGAGTTTTGTTTTCTTGCTAGAAATGTGAAAGATATGTATGCTTGTTTACTTGCTCAATTATTTCCATGTAGTATTTTAGTATTGTATTCGATATTTATCTTGTTATTGTTATTTTATAACTTGCAAACATAATATAGAAACTCCATTATATAAAACACATGCACCTGCCTAAAGTTTTGGGGTAAGGACATAAGGTTGGGCACCCTACTTGATTTATCAATAGAGGGTGTACCATGTCAATAAAAGGGTTAGCTAATCTTGAGCACCCACTTGTTTGTTCTTGTTTGTCCACTTCTGCAATTCTTTTCAAATTATGCAAAGCTTATGTATATGCATCTTTTAGCCTTGTACTCAACACCTCATGTGTTGACCTGTCTTGTTTCACATATTTTATAGTTTTAGAGATTGTTAGTAGTTGATGGGCTTGGTGAGCTATGTCAAGTGTACTTGTTGTAAGATCCCTAGTGTACATGAGCATACATGTACAAATTGACTTTTGAATATGTCACTGTAATCTTGTAATAAAACAATGTTGCTTAATATATCTTGTTGAATGTTGAGATTATGATTGGTGCTTTTATCTTCTTATATGTTCATGTATGCTAAGCTTTCACTTCTGCGTTCACACTTTGATAATACCATGATAGGGATGAATGCCTAAGTCTATCGCCATTGACTTTATAGTCATTTAGAGATAGGATTTGGGTAACAAATGATTCAGTGACAACTCTGATGTAGACATGTATGTTAAACATCTAGACGTCATAGAAGCAGAAGAGGAAAGCACCAAAATTTTTGAAGACATGAGGATAGAATAAAAAATCTCCAATGAAACATCATCGCAAACACTGCCTGAATTGAAGATACTTATTGAGGAACTTAAATACCAATTCCTTGATGAGGGAAACCTATGCCCAGTGATAATCAACTCTAAGCTCAACACAAAAGAAGAAGATAAACTAATGACAGTATTGAGAAAAGGCAATAAAGCTATGGGATACAACATGAGTGATCTCATTGGAGTCAGCACAGCTCTCTGTATGCACATGATACCCATGGTAGAGGACCATAAACCCTCATGGGACCCATAATGCAAGCTCAACCCAAACATGAAGGAATTCACGTAGAAAGAAGTGGTCAAACTTCTCCACATGTGTATTACATATAAAATATATGACTCTCAGTGGGTAAGCCTTGTTCAGGTAGTAACTAAGAATGGTGGAACCACAATCATTAAAAATGACCCAGGAGGACTCATACCCACATGAACTGTCACGGGATGGAGAATGTGTATTGACTGCCGCAAGCTGAATAAGGGAACCATGAAAGATCATTACCCACTTCCATTCTTGGACCACGTTTTGAAGAGACTTGTTCATCAGGAATACTTCCATTATTTGGATGGGTACTCCAGATTCTATCAAATTCCAATCCACCCCAACCACAATGAAAAAACTACTTTCACCTACCTGTTTGGAACATATGCCTTCAGACGCATGCCATTTTGTCTTTGCAATTCCCCAACAACCTTGTACCACTGTATGGCATCCATCTTTTTTGGGCTTATGAAATCCATCATGGAGGTCTTCATGGATAACTTTTCTATTTATAGGATTCCTACGACAAATGCCTCAACAACTTGGTCACTATTCTAACCAGATGTGAGGAGGCACAACTAGTCCTAAACTGGGAGAAGTACCATTTGATGGTATGTGACAGTATTGTCCTGGGTCATAAAATCTCTAGAAAAGGAATTGAAGTTGATCCAACCAAAGTATAAGTGATATAAAAACTACCAACGCCTACAACTATGAAGGAGATCTGTGTTTTTATCAGCCACACTGATTTCTATCAGAGGTTCATATGTGACTTTGCAAAGATTGCAAAACCCCTTACAAACCTCCTATTAAAGGAAGATGACTTCAATTTTAATAAAGAGTGTATGAAGAGCTTCTCTACACTAAAGTAGGCCCTAACCACTACCCCCATAATTTGTGTGCCCAATTGGATGCAATCTTTTGAGATTATGTGCGATGCAAGGGATTACGTAGTTTGGGCCATCCTGGGGTAGTGCATTGACAACAAACACCAAGTGATTTACTATTCTTTGAAGATCCTCGATGATGCATAATAGAACTACACAAACCCAGAGAGAGAGATGATGGGGATCATGTATGCCTTGGACAAATTTCGATCTTATCTGGTGGGATCCAAAGTCATAGTCTACACCGACCATGCAACTATCAAATATCTGATGACAAAGAAAGATGAAAAACTGAGGCTCATTCGATGGATCCTGCTTCTACATGAATTCAATATGGAAATTAGGGACAAAAAGGAAGTGAAAATGTTGTTGATGATCACTTGATCTGACTTATCTACAAAGATAATAAATCAAAAACCACCAACGAATCTCTCCCAGGCGACCACCTACTTCTACTAGAGGTAAGTTGGTCGTGGAATGCAGACGATGTTAATTCTTTTTTGATAGGAATCATCCACCTGGAATTTATAGGACAAAATATAAAGAAATTCCTACATGACGTGCGGAAATTCTACTAAAGGGAACCATTTCTTTTTATGTTGTGTGCAGATGGTCTCTACTAATGATGTGTTACACATGGAATTGAGGGATATCCTGTAGCAGTGCCATTCTAGACCTACAAGTGGGCATATGTCCGCTTATAAAACTGCAACCAAATTCTTACAATGTGGTTTTTATTGGCCAACCATTTTCAAAGATGCTTACGATCACACCCGCCTCTGTGACCAACGTTGAAGATCAGACAACATCTCTAGACAAGACGAGATGCCCCTCATACAATGGAAAGAATAGGAAATCTTTGATGTCTGGGGTATTGATTACATGGGACCATTTCCTCCCTCTTGTGGGTTCTTGTAAATCTTGGTAGAGGTGGATTACGTCTCTAAATGGGTTGAAGGCATCCCCACAGTCTCGTGCGACTCAAAGCCCATCATCAAAATGTTCAAAGACATAATTTCCCCCAGATTTAGAGTACCAAAAATCATGATATCAGATGGGGGATCTCACTTCATTGAAAAGAAATTTGAGTCGCTACTAAATAAGTAAGGGGTGAATCACATGACAACATCCCCCTACAATCCTCAAACCAACATCCTGGTTGAAGTCTCCAACTAACATATCAAAGCCATATTGGAGAAAATTGTGAGCAAAATGAGGAAAGACTGGGCCTTGCAACTCAACAACGCTCTATGGGCTTATCAAACCACCTTGAAAACACCATTGGGAACAATCCCTTTCCGTTTGGTTTATGGGAAATCCTACCACCACCCAGTGGAAATGGAGCAAAAGGCCAACTGGGCCATAAAAGCCCTTAACTTAGATTTATCCACTTCCAAAGAGAATCGCCTAGTGCAAGTCCAAAACCTATATGAACTTAGGATTTCAGCCTATGAAAGCGCACACATGCACAAAGAATGAACTAAAATCTGGCACGACAATCAAATAAGAATAAAGGATATTAAATTGGAAGATTTTTTCCTAGTCTATAATTCAAGCTTGCGGCTATTTCTAGGAAAATAAAAAATGAGATGGTACAAACTGTATGTGGTAAAACATGTCTACCACCACGGAGTGTATGTCTTATGGAATACAATTAAAGGGGACTTTGTTGTGAATGGAAAGAGGATTAGGTGATACCTTATCCATCGATGACCTTACATCTTGAGAAGGCAAACTGATTAATGGGGACACAATACCTAGTCAAAATAAAGAATCACAAACCCTTCACACCTACCCAATCACCAATGATAATGCCCTGGGATCAAGTCCACGATGCCATACTAGATTCTTAGAAAAAGATTTAATCCCCTTAGATTTCTTTTCCTAACCCTCTATAATTTCTTATCATCATTATTTTTTATCTCTTTTCAGGCAAACCCCACATGGAGAATCGACATTACTTCGAGCCAAACAACGTTAAAAACATGGCACTTCTAGAAAGAAACCCAATTTTTTACACATCTAGTTTTCCTATTTATAGTTGTATATATATATATACATATATATACATATATATATATGTACATATATATATACATATATATACATATATATTTATACATATATATACATATATATATATACATATATATACATACATATATATATACATATACATATATATACATATACATATATATACATATACATATATATACATATACATATATATATACATATACATATATATATACATATATATACATATATATACATATATATAAATATATATATACATATATATATACATATATATATATTTATATAATGAGGGGGAACAAGGGGAAGAGGGTTTCTTCAACCCCAATATTAACGACTACTTTGCTCAACGAGTCACCTGAATCGCCAAAAGACATCTGAGTGAATAGAGGCTAATGATGGGTTGTTGCTGCCTAGCGATTGATGAACCCTCAACATCCCCAGGAAGACCCCGACAAGGAAACTTGAAAGGCATGTCCAACGACAAGATTGAAACCTCCCCAATGGACAAGCAACCCAAACTAGGCCATTGAAGTAAAAAGATTGCCTTTTGACACCGCCTGTAGCTGCAATACTGCATTCCACGATCTGTGACATGTCAAGTAGCTCCAGTCATACCAGACTGACACCCCCTGGGGCATGGCACAATGATGTTGAAATTCTCACTAAGATGCCACCACCAGCCGAAAAAGGCCCCTTTGTCTCTAGAGCATCGCCACAATCAATTAAGGCATCCCAACCGACAGTCGTGATAGGTCAACTCCTCCTTAGTACATATTAGACATTCTTGACTGAAGAACACCGTCGACACTATGAAAAAATCTAGAAGGTGAGGGTAACCCTTCCATAGTGGGCTTGCGGTGACACCCTATCAATGTTGGGTATCCAAGGCCCTCTTAATGACATCTAGATACAATCTTTTGTGTATCACACCAATCCAATTCTCTTGGCATTAACAATGGAGTTGCTAGCCTCATTTTGAAAACAAAGTACAACTGAAGAGAAAATTAACTGTGAGTTCCAATTGTTAGGTGAACACTACAACCTCAGTTCCTACTAGCTCCTAGTTATCTTCTGTTAGGAAACCAATGATGAATAGCTATCGTGGTGTGATACACAAAACCATGTTCACCTTGACTACATGGTAGACGAAATTTGAACTAAATCACTGGTAAATCATGTTCCACGTGTGAAATATGAAAGCCTCTATGATGCATAATCCTGTGATCCGATACCTTCATAGGATACCTTCATGTAAAAAAAATTATAGAGACTCCACTCAGGGTGTCGTCATCACGATCAACTTTTATTCTATTTGGTGTGTTCTTCGTCAACACCCCTTTAATCAGGGAAGTGTGTTGATTGAGCATCTTAGACTGCAAATATCTTGTACCATAAGTGGAAAATTAATTTAAGGTGGTTTTCTATATGCAATTGCTCCTAGTCTGGGATTCTTGGACATCCGACACAAAGTTATTCAACCAAAAGGGAATCAATACCAGATCGATATTTTCTATCTTATATTCAGAAAGGTTCTCCACCAGAACCCAACTAGACACCTACACAGTCCCCTTCTGCAATTCTTTAGCTCAAATGATTCTACCTGATCACATAGAGCTTGATGCGACAAATATAGCTTACGAAACTTGAGGATCTCTCAGAACAAATCAAGCATTTCTACTAAGACAAACATGTATCTCCTTCTTCGTCTACCATCAACCCATAAGTACATGCCACATACTCTAAGAAAAGGAGCCAAGACTCTGACCATCAAGGCACCAAACACAAATGAGGAGATTCTAATGGGGACTGCAAACCCCACTCACTACAACTCCTTAAGAAAGTGGCAGCTTCACAGTGCCATATTGAGAATGAACTACAATGCCAACTCGTCAACTTAATCAAATCCATCTTGTGAAGCACTAGCATGAGGAATGGAATGTCAGTCGTGGCTAAGCCTTATTTTGTGTGAGTTGTAGCCATACATGTTCTTCCCCTCCATCCTGACTTAGCCTTATTTGGGATGAGCAAAGGATTCAGTGTAAGGTGGTAGTGGGTGGCAAGATTCAAATTCACCTATTCATCTTATTTGAAAAGCATCATTTTCTACTTCATCTGCCATATTTTCCATTTTAAAACTATTTTGTTTTGTGTGAGTTGTAGCCCTTACCTAGAAGGACAAATTGGAAATATATAAATGAACTACTCCCTTTTTCTTGAGCTAACCTGTGCTAAAAGGAAATTTTAAGGAACAAACATGTAATGAACAAATTTGAGTCCTAATGACACTAATTGAGCATCCTTTCCCCTTGGAAATGACGGTAAGTAGAAAGAGTCAGAAAGGTCAAGCTGCAGATGCCCCCAATATGACTTGCAACAAAATTTGTAAACACTTCTTTACCCTACATTAACTAAAATAGCTGATATGATATGATGATCTGATTCCAACGTAGTAATAAAATAAAGAAGCACAAGTCAACCTCTTGCTTTCACCTTTCTTCAATCATCTCATAACTCTTCACCAACCACATAAAAAGGGGAAAAATACTTGCATTATATGCCAAACTCTAAGTTCAAGGTGGCATCCCTTTAAAAAATACATCTCCTTCTCATTTTTCTTCTACATGCATGGCATGAATAAAAGAGATTAATGAGCCCAATGAAAATATGTGGCCAATGTAACTGCAACCCAATAAAAGTCTCGAGTTGAATAGAGGAGAGACAAATAAAATAACTAAATCCCAAATAAGGTCTTAGGTCAAATAGAAGAGAGACCAGGGAAATGAGTTTGTGCCATGTCTTCTTCTACCCCTTTCTCTAATTTTCATACCCAGGGGACTTATAAAAAATTCCCCAAAATAGCCAATCAGCTCTGACTTGTGATCCCTTCTACCTTGCATGGATAGATCAAGAGTATTATTGAGATGAAATCAATTCTCTATAGGTTTTAGAGTCTAGAGAATGAAGGAATAAGATCCAATAGGGGAATATCCAAGTGTGGTTGCGTGACCTCAAAGGATTAGGGTCGCTTAATTTTGTTTGGCGGAAGGGGACCACAAAGTATGGTCAATTAGGAGAGGAAGCCTAGATCCTATATCAATTATTTGTTCTCCTTTTTATTTTTCTTACTCAGGATGAACAAATGTATAAGTTTGGGGTAGTTTGATGAGTATATTTATACCCATCTTTGCATACTATTTTATTCGCTTTTTAGGTTCTATTGTGTTTCTATTCCCTAGTTTCAGCCGTAGATTTACTTAACTACAATTATCTTCTCTTTTCTGGACTTTATTGTACTTTACATACTTTTCATGCTGAACCAACAATAAATATACTTCATTGCCTATAAGGACAATCAAGCCCTCATGATGCTACACCTCAAGGAAAGGAAGGCGTAAGAAGTTTTCCATTGTCTACCTTCAAACCACTCAGTAAAGCCATCAGCTCTGCCAGTCACCCGACTCAAGTTGCTCTCTACTCGGAGTGTCCCAAATTCTTTAGTTCTGATGCACACTCTTTGCATTCAGCCTACCTCGGTGCAACTTATGCTGGTCCAATAGAGAGCTAGATACAAGGTCCAGATTGAGTAACCCAAGCGAGCTTCCTGTTAGACCGAGTACGGGCAATGCAAATAGCTTCCGTTGACCACAAGTATTCAACATTAGGGTTTTGGCAGGTGAGGATAGCATCTTTAAAAGGGAACCCTGAACGTTCATTCTAAAGGCTCTCAGATCAGTGATTAGAAGCCACATATGTGTAGAACAAACCCTAATGAGGAGTGAGTAGGCAGTGGTAGCAGTTGAAAGACTAGTCTTCTTGGACCAGGTGTCATGTCCCCGTCCGTTGTTCTTTCTATCTTTCTATTGTTTTCACTTGCCATGAGTGAATGAAATTTATGATGGGGCATGAGGACTAGCCCCAATGACCCACATTTTATTATAGCATGTATCTAAATTCAACAAGACTATTTCTAAATAAAGTATCAATTTTCTTATATCCTTACCTTACAAACTGACAACTTGCTTTGCATGTCTGTTATAATCATGGATGTGTAGGTTGATGTAATCATGATTAGAACTTCAAGATGATCTTATTATCCCCCTGAAGAGTAAGCAAAGGATAATGAGGTGATTGTGTTATGATCTGCTAACATGCCGAGAATGGTCGTCTATAGTGAGGGAATCCTATCAGAATGAACTAGGAACTTGGGTGTCGAGTCTGGTCGGTTCCAAGGGAGTTTAATACATGCAACAATCTGTATCTCGTGAGGGTACAATACCTAAGCCTCTATTTAGTAAATTGCTATTAAGGATTTAGATCTTGATAGGATAATTATGCAGGCTTTGGCAAGCGAAGACCCATTCCTTGGTCCTCTTTATTATCACTTATGTACTTCTTTAATTGTTGTTTCTACTCGTAGCAATTTAGTTTAATCAATCAATAAACTTTATTTGTGATAAATATTACTCTTAATACTTCTAGATATAAATAACTACTGAAAAAGGTTGTCCATTAGGTTTTATCCTTAAGTATACTACATCAGGCTTCCATTCATGTGGAGTGGGAAATTAGTGCACAACTTTTAGTTGAACCTAAGGGTTATTCCCTGAGGGTTTTTGTTGGTGCCACATTTGGAGCCCCATCACACATCATCCCACAAGGATAGGATGATCATATGGATTATGCAAGGGGACATAAAAATCTATTAGAAGCATTGGATAGAACATCCAATAATATTGTAACTTATTTATAGCATGAACTTAAGTAAAGAAGTGTTTGTCCATCAGGGAATATATGCCTTCTATTATGTGAACTTCTTAGACATATAGTAGCTGGTGTGTTTTTCATCATCGATCTTTTTAGTAAGAACCCTCATGGTTCCTTTGGTAACCAAGAGAGTTGAGATAAACATGTGACCTTTCACTTACATTTGGGGTTTGAACATAGGTGAGATGGATACAGTAGTACCAATACCACCTTTAGGCTTAGTTAAAATTGCCCTGTAACATCGATTCAATATGGAAACCTATGTGGGAGACACTACAACTAAGAATCTCATGTGCTGACTTTATGGGAATGGTCAAACTAACACCATAGCACAAGCATTATCTGCTATGAAAAGAGAAGTCGATGACTCAACTGATGACTCAGAGTGATAGAGTGTCATGGAATCACTCTGTGTCGTCAGTTCCTAAACCACAAACTGATGCCATAGGATAAAAGTGTCAATTTTCACAAAAAATGACACCAAAGAGTAGCACCGGCCATACAAGCATGACCGTGCCATACAGTATGACCATTTTGCTGGTTGGGTAGCACTGCCATTGATTATTGTCAAAAAATGACACAATAACTTAAATTGTTGCATTGATTCAATCACCAAAATTGACATTGTAATTTCTTATTAGGTAAAATTTAACTGATAATGGTAGTTATATAATTGGTTTTTTTTAGAAAATCGATGCCATTGATCTACAACATTAGTTTTTTTGTAACAATCGATGCCACATGTCTTTTTTAATAGTAGGTCTACAGACATGTTGTCCAACTATTCAGTAGGATGTTGAACCTGTAGTTCATTAAAACTATAGGTTCCATCTTGTATTTAGCTTAACGATAGCCAATACACCTAAAAAACCTTCAATAACAAACACATACACACAACTCCTCCACCCACATTTCCATTCTTCAATCCCATTCTCTTCAACACTTAGATCCATTTCCATGCACACATACACAATTCAGAAAATAGATATACAAGATCATCATTCTCTAATTCCATTCTCATGACATGTACAAATGCAATTCTCATTGTATTCATTCAACTTCACATTCATTCACACACAGACATATATACACAAATCATGCATATATGAACCAACATTCACTTGCATCAAATTTAAAGTTACAAAAGTCATAACCACCACATGGATATAGAAATAAATGACATCAAGGTTCATAGCACTCATATATTATCCCAATTATATTCAAATTCAACTTCTTTAATGAAGGACTATGCTCACTCTTCTTGTAACTCATCTATCTCTTCTTTTGTATAGGATGTTTCTATGTCAAACTATTGCAAAGAGAATGACATAATTCAAGATTTTGATTTTTTTATTTTATATTATCAAATGAGACTATTTACTTATGATGATCAAGACTATATATAGATTGCATTTTGTATACAACTGATGTCTAATGTCGCATGTCTGACAATCTAGTCCATATAACACATCATGTAGTATCTGCATGTCCAAACATTGTCTTCAAAAGGGCACTATAAATTTATAATTATGTGAAAGTTAATAAATAAAAAGTAAGCATAGTTGGCATATATATGCATTGCAGTCTAGAAAACTACTGAAACATTCTCCAAGTTTATGATTTTTTCTTATCTACCTTTCCTCCGACCGATTTGAATTCTTTTATAGCCCTATAAGTGAAAATAACACATTAATTGGATTAGTAAATAGTCATATAATTAATGACGAAGACATTAATATATGTCGACAAATATAAAAAATTATTCATGTAAATAATGCCTTCTACATTACATTTCACCCATTGTCTACTTCCTCACCTGAAGGATATAGATAATATGCAGTTAGCATCTAGGGGACAATTACCAACAACACCCAATGATTATTACTGAGTGAAAAGAAAGCAAACAAAAGAAAACTCAAAATCCACAATGAAATGTAATTTATAAATCAAAATTGTAAGCAAAGTGCTATAAAATTACCCAACATTGAAAGGATCTATAATCACACTCTTTTCCACATTACCAAAATATTTAAATATAGTAGAATAGTAATCACTAAAAGATTTTGTTTCTTCATCTACATGAATAATCAATGATGGAATTAGAATGCCATATTGGTTAGTGTGAAATCTCTAAACACCCTATTTAAATGGCTACAAAACCTATATGTATGCATTAATATATAAGAAAATAGATCATCATATATTTTTACATATATAGAACAAGGCTTTTTGCCATACGATCTCACCATATCTAGAGTTCTATCGCAATTGTATTCAACCAAGCATAAGTAAAAAATTCCATAATATCTTGAACGTATACACTAGTATCATGAGCTTGACCTATAGAATCCTCCTTAAGATGGACCATCACAGGCAACCTTTCTTCTACATCACTTAGCCATATTGTGAACCTCCTGCACCTAGGACCCATCGACTCAAATAGCTCCTTTGCAATCCAAGTAGGTAATTGATATCTAGAGGAGGAAGTGGAGGAAGAGCGTTAGGGGGTTTCTTATGTGCTATGACATGTATATATTTATTCTCATATCAATTGCCAATTATATACACAAGTAGAAAAGAATCATAAATACAAACACAATAGTTTTTTTAGCATACATCATGGTAGAAAAATCTTGCTTTGGGATGCACAACCATGTCGCCTTCTGCATCACCTATTGTGTAGTGAACTCAGTGTGGGCATGTGGCAGTAGTGTCTATTTACAAGCGGTGTATATAAGCCTAATAGACAAACAAACTACATCAGTGGGCATTAGATGACCATGAATCATGTCACCAAGAATGGGTGGGTAAGACTCACCTAGTGTAACAACATATTCTTCTAGTAAAAGATGACACACACTCAACCCCTACAAATTTGTATATAATGTTACATACACCTAAATACAAACATATTATAAATTCACCCTAAGGACTATTATATCAAAAAAAGACTTACATTTGGTGTGGTAGCTGACTGTCCATGAGATTACTTCCAACCAGCTCTTTCATAGGAGGGTCCACCTCATATGAAGAGTGGGGGTGACACATGTACTGTCTAAGGAGGTAGAGAATGATAAGCATGATATTGTCTCATTGCTTCATCTATTCCCTTTGCAATCATGTCTTGCACCTTCTCTTGTGATCAAACTCCTTTCTTGACAACTATGCTCTTTTTTGGTGACCTAAAAAGGACCTGATATTGACACCAACCCAATGGACCTAACATGGCCATGATACTCTGGAGTACCTAGACAAACCTTCAATTCATCCCTTTGGCCCCCAGGAATGAACTCCCCTTCTTTTCATTACTTGTGGAGCTCCCACTAATCAATATCGATAGTAATTGGTCAGTAAAACATATCAATCAAGGTTAAAAATAAACACATATTGTGTAGAGTTAAATTTTAACATTTTTGCATCCACCTCAGTGGTTATAGGGTTTGGTATTTCTCCAGATCAGTTTGTCTATGATGCTATCCACTCCTCGTAGTGAGGTAAAGGATCATAAGAAGTAGAATACTTAGTAGACCCAAGAGTAGAATGCTAAGAAGAAGATGCTTCCAATCTCTTTTGCATCTGCATGTTGTAGCCACCTGGACCCAAATTGTGGTTGTGCACATTCTTTGTATGTCTTTCTTTTTTAGCATCGTGTAAATCCAAGTTAATGCAAACCATATATTAAATGTTTAATACATTGAAATCATAATGTGTACAAATAAAGGAGGCTTAATACCTTAGACTCATCTGTTTGTCTTGAAGCAACAAATGTGTCCCACACCTTCGGTTCAAGATATGCCCATTGCTCAATGGTGGACTTCTTCTTGTTTCCCATTATGTATTCTCTTATTCAAATTGTCATATAATTCCTTAATAGCCTCCCACAATGTCGCATCACCGCTTTAGGATGTAGTTTTTCATCAATCTCAAAGATACTCTACACGATTTCATATACTTAATGGCATATTTTATATGAATAGAACTATGAATATCTTTAAAAAGTAGAATATCTCACATATAAGTCCTTCCATATGTATTCTTTCTTGGAAGGATCAACTTTATGCCAAGATTCTATTATTATATCTACTTTTCTGTGAGTAAGAACTCCTAGATATTACACAATAGTATTGTTATTCTTCCCAATAGGATTTCCTACATCATCAAAGTCAACAACTATCTTCAGTCATTTACCCCTTTGTGCTACTAACTTGTTCATCAAGGTGATGTCTCTTCTACGTGCACGACCACATTGTTGCTCTGCAAAGCCAACAAGACCCTTAGGGTCCCCATTCTCAAGATGTTCATACTAACATTGACAAGAAAGACATATAAGTGATAGAGAATGTAAAATGCACATCTATATAATAAAACAATACAACTTACGCCATCATGGTGCTCATCCTCATAGTGCACATCATCATGGTGCTCATCCTCGTGGTTAGACACCATCCAAAATAGTCAAAAAATGAAATATAAGTGATAAATAATGTAAAATATACATGTTTCATATGAAACATATATAATTGTAATAAAGAACGTAAAATACACATCTAGCACTTAAAAAATAAAATACATGTGTCTAGTGTTGGTTGGACCCTTGATCAGTTAATATTCCTTATGTGTGATCTCCATGAAGATATAAGTTAGTATTAGCTTAAACATTTGGTGTTGGAAAGCCAACTGAGAATGGACTAGAGTCATCATACTTGTCATATTACTCTTATTCATCTATAGGATTTGTAATGAACTAGCTACCTTTTCCAATGATGAATGATATTTTATTATTCATTTGTAGGACCATCAATGTATAATACTTGCTTTGCCTTGTGATTTCATTATGAAATGGTTCACCCTTCTCACAAATATTTTTAATATTCACTAATGTGAGACCCAATTCATTGACTACAACTTCTTTCATTATCAACCCAATTACACCTAAAGAAGGGAACTCTGAAATATATTTAGTCAAACTCCCATATGGCTTCAATGACATTGTAATATGACATTTTAGCTTCCATTGACTCTTATCATTCACACTAGAAAAATACAATGAAGATGCTTGAAGGGTGACCCCAATGTTTTAGATGACACTTTATCATCTTGATGTTTTGTATAATATCAAAATCCATTTATGTCAAACTCTTCATAAGACATAACATTCATTTTTGGTTTAAAGGCAAGTAATTCGATATTTTCTACAACATTATTTGGTGATTGAGATACTTGATGGAAGACTTTATCTTTAAACCACCTAGTAAATATCCGATTATGCTCTCTAGCAAGCTACAATGCGCTAGCTCAAGGATATTTTGTCTTGAAAAAATTGGTATGTTCCATGATACAAATATCCACTTTGTCGATGTTATGTAAAACATACAAGTGTTCTTATTTCCATAGCTCATGACTAATTACTTCCACTCAAACTTCTAAAGTCCCTTTGTTGGAATAGGGATCGATATTCCTTTGTTTGGCAGGAGCTTCATTACAACTTAGAATATCCTTGGAAAAGTTCATAACCTCCCTATCCACATAAACCTCAATAATACTCCCTTCAGGCTGATAACAGTTTCGAACATTACCTTTAAAATATTCATGTATGGTTCAAAAAGACATATTCAATGTAAGAAAATCTGACCCAAAATTTTCACTTCCCTAGTCAAATGGACTACAAGATTTACCATGAATCTAAGAATGAAGGAGGAAAATACATATCAAGTTGGAACATGATAAGAAACACTTCTATTTGCAACTTATCAAGATTCTCAGGATCAAGTACTTTGTTTCATACAATGCTGAAGAAGAAACAAAGCCTCGAGATTGCAAGCCTTACATGCGTCGAAAGTATAGATCGAATAGCCAAGAGCAATATTTTCTGCATTAGCATGTGACAATCATGAGATTAAGACCTATCTGCTTTAGATCCTTCATTGATACCAATCTACAGATATAGGAGGAGTATCCGTGTGGTACCGTAACACAAAGCAAGCACACAAAAAAAGTTCTATTATCTTATCTAGACAATATGTAACAAACATGAGGTAAATTTGTTTTTTGATCAGTGCTTGTTAATTCTTTCCGTATACCCATTTTATATAATTCCATTCTAGATTTGATGCCATCTTTAGTCTTACCCAGTATATTCAACAGAGTACCAATGACACTATCACATATATTTTTCTCAACATGCATGACATAGATAAAATGCCTAACTACAAAAGAACTCCAATAAGGAGGATCCTTGAATATTGACCTCTTCATGAATCAAGATTTATCACTCTATGTGGGAATAGTACATTGTGATCTCTTACCAAATGCATTGATGAAGCCTTTTACTCTTTCACATAAATCCTCCCCTGGTATAGGTTTAGGGGTACTCTAGTCCTCATTTGATCCATTGAATGCTTTGCATAACCTTTGCTAAGGATGCACTTTTAGAAGAAACCTTTGATGACCAAGATATGCAGTATTTCCACCATGTTTTGATCATATTGAATCAGTGTTCTCCTTACATACAGGGAATGCTTTGGATCTTTTTACATTGTCTCTAGGAAAATTCCCATATAACGGAAAGTCATTAATAGTGCAAAACAACTTATCATCCAAACAAAATGTATCTCTATGCGAAGCATCATAGGTCATCACACCTTCTCCCCATATTTTCTTTAAGTCATCAATAAGAGGTTCAATAAAAATATCAATATCATTTCCAGGTTGTTAGGGGCCTGATATCAGCATGAACAATGTGACATACTTATTTGTCATATACGACCGGGGAGGAATATTGTCTATAACAATCATAACATGCCAAGTGCTAATTGTTTTGTAGTGTGTTGTATGGATTCATCCCATCCATACAAAGCCCAAGTCTTAGATTCCAAACTTCTTCACAAATAAAGCTACAATAAATCAATTTTCTTACATTATGGGAAATTAGGCACATGTCATAGGATCCCATCATTGTTTTTCTTTACCTCTGTATGCCAAGATAAACTTTCCACATCCATGGTATTTGTAAACACCATTGAAATCATTGTATTAGAGGTAGATACCACATCACCTTGGTAGGAGAGCTAGTTTTGGGCTTATCTGAAGTCATCATTTTGTACCTTGACACTCCACATTTTGGACAATATTTCAAATCAATATGGTCCTTTTGAAATAACACAATCATTCAGGAATGCATGTATCTTCTTAGCCACCATTCCCACTGGAAACAACATTTTCTTTAATTCTTAGATTGAGATTGGCATCTCGTTGCCTTTAGGAAGAATTTCTTTTAACAAAGACAACATAGATGTGATGCTTTTATCGCTCCATCTATTATTAGCCTTCAAAGTATACAATCTCAACACAACGTTTAGCTTCATAAACTTAGTAAAACCTAAGTATAACAGTCTCTCAGCATCATGCACAATGTTTCTAAATAAGGAAGGTGGATCAATACGATTTACTCCACAACTAGACAACTACCTAGCATCACATCTACCATGTCTATCATAATCGGTTCGTTCACATCTACATCATTGTCGGCAATTTATCCTTCACCACAAGTAATATTGTCTGAAGGGCATAACTGTGTCGTTGAAAATGTCCCATTTTGTGAAGAATATAGTTTTCTCTATGTCTAGGTATGACATATTTATCTGGTTGTATCTTGATAGATAATCTATGAAATGAAGGATTTCATGTCTCAATCGTGTTGTCCATGAGAACATTGATATGTGATAGTGGGATATCATCTTTCATGCTAGCTTTATTGAGATACATGTAGTCAAAGCACATGCAAACATGACCTTCTTTCTTTGGGGTTGGCATTATGATATAGAACCATGTGAGATAGGACACATTGCATAATGAAATATGTGTCATATTAGTTATGTACTTCCTCTTATATCTTTAGTCCTAAATCTAGTTTGATGCATCTAGCCTTTTGCTTGAGTGAACACATTGCACATAGTTAACTCATCAAGTCTTAAAATGTTGGTGTAGATCTAGGAAAAGATGTTGATGTGTTGACATAGGAGCTCCATTAAGGATGAATTTATTGACAATAGTAGGATGACTCCATCCACAAGATGATGGAGTGAGCCGGTGCGATATCAATAGTTACAATTTCATCTGTAATGTAGAATGGTTGGCACTTGATAGTCATATACTCAGGGATGACTATGTATTCTGAAGGTTTGTTGATAAGAGCAAGAGTCTTATCTTCAGTCAACTGCCTCTAGATGGCATGTCAGTGATGAAAGGCTTCCTTCTTTGTCTTGATGGGGTTTGGGCAAAGGTACTCAAAATTTGTATGACATGCTTGTCATGGGACCAAGTAAGAGTTTGGAAAAAAAATCTGAGATGGAACCTCCTATGCGGTCACTTCTTTTGAAGAAATGGCCATTGTGAAGAACATGATGGCTTGCACCTCTGGGTGATAGTTATTGCGGATTTTCATCACTTTGCCTCTTACATATGGTATTTGTAGGGGATGGACCACTATTGATAACTAAGATGTGTTTGACATCTTCCCATCCTTGGTTGGTTTTCATAGGTTTGACCCAATTGTCTTCTTCATGAATCTCATCATGAAAGTGTGTATTTTATAACATTATTTCATATAATCAGCATTATAGAGCACATCCATTGATTCTTTTTCTTTTGGTAGTTAAGATAATCCTGATTTGGCCACACCTATCCATGTTCTAGTATAGGGACTAATATGTGTGATGACTCCCTTTCATATAAGGGGGTTGTGTAGGATTTAATCAAATAAAAAATTCTTTAGGGATGAAATATCGAAATTTACCCACAAGCATACGGATCTTATCAAGTATACTTTTAGGATGAATTGAAAGGGGGCATTTTCAAGAAGTAATCTGATCAAGGTAACCAAACAAGAACTAGTGTTTAACACAACAATTGGTTTCCGTTTGACTAAACTAAGTTTGCAAGTAACCAAAAGGTCAGATTAAGGATAAAGTTATCAATGGCTGAAAAATCACGATGAATGGGATTCACCATTTCTACCTATTGTTCACTCACTCACTATATGTTAATTAGCATAAACATACATATGTTGAGGCTGGGTAAGTCTCCCTTTTAGCAGAATCAAACTGGACAAATATTACTCTAAGCTCATTGTCATGTTACCTAGAGATTGAAGTTCTCATCAAGAACTTAACTTGAAAAAATGATATCCTAGATTTTAGGTCTGAAGTTCTCTACATACAAGATTTAGTAAACAAGCAAAATAGTCGACCAAACTAGATCTGAAAGAATAAATCATTTGATTCAAAAATAACAAAATTGGATACACGAGTAGTTGTAGTAGAATGAAAATGGGTGGTTGAGCTACTCCCCACACCTTACCTAGTGGATTTCACTACTTTGTATCTTACACATGGTAGTTGTAGGGGCTTGGGAGCCACTATCAAGAATTGAGATTGTAAGAAATGATATCTACATCCTGGTGGCATCTAGATGCAATTCTTTTTCTTGGAGGCAATCACTTGTATTTATAGATGGCTACTAGGGTTCAGAACTCTCTCACCTATATGTAGTTCAGTAGTCAAGCACCATGGATGTAAAGGGTTTGGTTCATGAGGAAGATGAGAGGTATTGTGTGACTCCTAGAATTCCCATCGATGTGTAAATTTCACTAGATAATGAGTACCTAGAAGTGTCATTAGTTAATGAGTGAAAGGGGGTAGAACAAAAATTTAATGCATGATTCCCGAACTAGCAGATTGTGTCAACAACAATGTATCTAGGAAAGAAATTAGCAAGAGATATACCTGGTCTTAGAGAAAGTACAATGAAAACTCTTGCACACTAATGTGCACTCTTTGCAAGAAACACACAAACAACTGGTGACGATGACCTCCTGGTGCATCACTACAGATGATAGTGGTTTTTGTCCTCCTAGCATGGTGGCGACGACCTTCATGCCTCTATGTAGTCCACATAGACCACCGGGACCTCCATGTTGCACTACTAGAGTGAACGAGAAGGAGTTGTCCCTTCGAACGTCAACTTGTTAGAGTTGATTCACTCTCCCACATCGTCTCTCCATTGATGTCCCTCCCTTTTATGGGTAGGACTTGCTCGGGCTCTTTGGTTACCACAACTAGAGAGGATAGCATTTTCCAAAGCTTATTGTTGTATCTCTGAATGCCTAGAATGCCCCCTTTATATAGGATGGCCAAAGTCAGGGTTTCCAGTTCATTAGGGAGTTGAAGAGATAAAATTTGATAAATTTTCTAGAAGTTGCAAACGTTGAACTGGGCAGTTCACTGTTGAACCAGTCGGTTCATAGCTTCACTGGTCAGTTCACATTTTGAGCCAGGCAAGTCACCATGTTTCCTTTCACAAACATGTTGACTTTCAATGCGACGATTGATGCACAACATGACATCATCATCAATCCTTGATCCAATCATATTGATCATTGAACTGAGAGGTTCTCAAGTTGTACCGATCATTTCAGACCATGAATTGGTAGGTTCACGATGTGAACCAGTTGGCTCATGCCCCAACTCAAGCAAAGTTCAATAATTTCAGTTTAAATTGACCTGACACTTGAATCAATCGATTCAACACTTGAAGAAGTCAATTCATAGTCCAACCAACCATTTCTCAACCACTATTGTTTAGATTGAATACCTAAACACTTTAGTATTCAAGTTAAACATAATTCATGAATAAAATCCTATTCCTAGTGTATCCTATGTGTGTGACCCTATAGGTCCCAAATTATGTTGGTAGTGAATGTCTATAAGAAACTTATGACATCACAAATAATGAGAGGTATCTAGCAACACATCATTGCTACCCAAGTAATTGGAAAGTTGAAAAACAACTTCAACCTACAATACATGATCAATGTTACTGTGATTGTATAGTTCCTTTGTCTCTGATATCTGAGTTTAACTCAAGTCATGGAATTTTCATCCTCTCAACATTCAATCCATGTTCCTTGAACTAGAGCAGACTGTATGAGATGCATGTGATCTCACATATCACATATTAAGTCACACAAGTATGACCATACATTTCTTAGTCTCACCTATCAAGTGACCTAGATATCATTATCCTATAAGAGGGACAAATCCCATCTACATCGCTCACACTCAATCCCAATGTGTCACAATGTACCCAAGCACCACCTTTATGGAAACCATTATTCAAGGTCACGTTGGATGATGTAAAAATACACTGAATGACATGTAATGAGTGTAGTGACTTCAGGTCTAAGAACCACAATCACCACTATCACTATGAGAGATAATTCTGACTACCCTCCCATGGTCTCCATGTATCACTCTCAAGGTGGGTCTGTTTGATACACAGTTCTCTAACGTGTACCTATGTACTTGACTTGATATAAGTTATCATGACTAATGAGACTTCATTATCAATCAACACACTCTAGTCGTATGTATTACTGTCATCTATTTTTCTTCCACAATAATATGCGACTAGGGACATAACAAGAATGTGTGTACTCTTATTATACATATGATCTCATTGTCCAAGTCCTAAACCTAAAGACATATGTCATAGAGTAAAACCATTCTTTAGACATCTACTATGTATGTTTCATCATCTCATGATTAAGTCTAACATAATAGATGGAATTACCTTTATATTATCAAATCAAGTATATGATGCCCCATTACAATCATCATATGATTGGATCTATGGACATACATACCAATGATGGAGTTATGGAGAGAGTTAATGAAGATGTACAAGGATATTAAAGAACCATGGCTCTTAATGGGTTACTTCAACAAAGTGAGTCTACATGAAGAGATACAGGGTGGACGTCTAGTACAAGAAGTTGTTATCAAGTCATTCAACTACATGATTAATGTGGTTGATATTTGTGAGATTCCAATGAACAGAGAAGGTATCTACACCTAGAACAATGAAGGAAAACTCGAAAGGAGAATAATGAGTAAACTTGATAGGGGTCTATTCAACAGTGCCTATCTTCAACACTTATCTAATGCAAAAATCAAAGTTGGGGGAGCTAATATCAATGATCATGCTCCACTGATAATGTAGCTGTAGGAGAAAAGAAAGAAACATAGACCCTTCAAATTTTCCAACTTCTGGACAGGTTGGGAAGGGTACATAGATATTATGCAGGATACCAGAAGGAGAATATCCAAGGAAATCCACTATTTGTGTTTGCTAGGAAACTTATGACAGTAAAACAAAAGCTAAAGGCATGATCGAAAGAGCATGTTAACATCCCAAAACTACTAGATGAAATGAAGAAAGAGTTGATAGATATCAGAAGCATGTTGATGAGAGACCCGCTAAACCATGAGCTAATAGAAGATGAATCGAAGCTTAAATCCATGTTGGAGGATTCCAAAGTAGACGAGGAAATCCTTACATGGAAACATAGAAACTAGAATTGTATAGAAGATGGTGAAAGAAACACAAAATTATACTGCAATGCAACAAGAAAGAGAGAATCTCAAAACACCATCACAAAACTATAAACGAAGAAGGAACTATAGTGAACAATAAAGATGATCTTGAAAGAAAAGCCACTAAATTTTACAAGACTCAATACAATAAGGAACAACCTTATGAAATTTCTTCAGAGGAGGACCTAAATTGGAGGTATAAGATTACAAATACTCATAACAATATCTTGTACAAGATTGAAAAGAAGAGGAAATAAAGGATGCATTGTGGAGAATTGGACTGAAAAGATCCCTGGCCTCATATGGATGCGTAACATTATCTTGTGAAGGACTATAAATGAAGAGGAAATAAAGGATGAACTGTGGAGCATTGGAGTGAACAAATCCTCAGGCCATATGGATTCAATGCTCATTTCTATAGGGATGTCTAGAACATTATTAAAACTGACCTACACAATGGGGTGAAATGGTTCATGGAGGGGGGTTGCATGCTATGATAGGTCAACCACACCTTCTTGGTTCTCATTTCAAAGAAGAAGACAATCGCCTCCCTGGTTTATTTTAGACCAATCACCTATTGTAATGTCCAATACAAGATAATAGCTAAAATCTTAGCTAAATGATTGAAGATAGTTCTACTAATGCTCATCTGAAAGAATCAAGGCACTTTTATCTCAGGTAGAAGCATTTTCGATTGTGTCCTACTAGCAAGAGAATTGATGTTGGACTTCAATGTACAAAGGGGTCATAAGAATATATGCAAGAATCTAGACATTTCCAAAACTTTAACAACATTAGGTGGGATAAGATACGATGGATAATGGAGAAATGGGCTTCCAAGATAGGTGGATATATCACTCATGACACAATGTGTAGACATAGTGAGCTTCTCTATGTTTGATTATGGAACCCCAATGACATATTTCAAGGATTCAATGGCCTCAAGAAGGGGGATCCACTATGCCCCTACTATTTACCATTATCATGGAATGTTTTTCTTAGCTGATGTTGCATGTAGAAGATCGTAAAAAAAATCCTAGTTACACTATCCATGGGACGAAGGTTCTTAGTCATCTTATATTCATAGATGATGTACTCGTCTTTGCGGATGACAAAACTAAGCATCTTTTGAACATGAAAAAGCTCATGGGAGATTTAAAGTGCAGACTGTGCTACATATAAATGAAAGGAAAACCCAAATTTTCACCTCATACGACTATGAGAATAGTTGGAATGCCATTGAGGAGGCATTAGGTATTGAAGTCAGCAGTCTGCCAATGAGGTACCTTGACTTTCCATTAGTTGGAGCTAATTTCAAAGTGTGGGACTTTACAGATTGCACCAAAAAGCTGGGAAACATGATAACAAAATGGCCTATAACCATGACTTTAATGTCTGGCAGGATTATACTAGTCAAGTTAGCTGTAGAGGGGCTCTAACATTTTGCGTGCAGCAAGGGGAGATCTCCATGGCTATTTTAGGGAGGATGAAAATGACATTAGTGAACTTAATCTGGGCATGAAAATCTCTCCCGATGAAATACTCTAGATTGATCTTTTGCAGGGAAGATGGAGGAGTAGGATTGAGATCACCTATGGATATAGCCAACTGGGCACAATAAAGAGAATCATCAAATATCAATAAGAAGACTCAACATGAGCTTGCTAGATGAGACAAACATATCACATATGACTCAATTGTGAACCAACCACTAGGGAATGTTACTCCAAGGTGATTAACATAATGTATACTATATGCAAATGCATCAAACATGTTTTCACTCCACACTACCTTGGAAGATGCAAGCTGAGACAAGATGTACCTAATATAGACTTATGGGAACTACTCTGAGAAAGAGGAGATAATGACTACTACAGAAAACAGTGATGGACAAAATTTTAGGTTCCCAAGTGGAGCCTATGCATGAATCATGTTGCTAATATCTCCCTCCCCACCTTAGATAAGGTCCAAAGACGGTATGAAGGCACAAATACGACATGTTACTTGTGTGGTGTTGATCTTGAATCACATAGTAATCTTTTTCAAGACTGCAAATTTATCAAGACTCAATGGATGACTTTTTATGAGGGACTGAAGCCCAAAGCATGTAGACTGTTATCCACAAGGGAGATGATTACCGACCTAAGTATGAACTCAGGGAAGTAAAAGAGATGGATGCTCATTATTCTTAATGCCTTCTGTTTCTATACATGGAAGGAGAGAAATAATAGAAAGCATGCTGACATGAAAATAGATGAAGATAGCATAGGGAAAAAATATGTGAAATTACCAAAATTAAACTATGTATAAAGTATTTCTCTTATTGAGTAAGGTTGTGCTGGACTACATTCTAATTTGCCTTAACTTTTGATAGGGTTTTCGGGATACAATTTACCGAATTCCAACATTTACATACATACATACATACATACATACATACTTTCATTCATACTCTTAATACGATACACACATTCACACACACACACACATACATACATACATACATACATACATACATACATACATATTTGTTGTTTGCTACATAACATACACCCACGCGTGACCATCTCCTTGGGATCTGGTGACTACTGAGGCTATCCAAGCCCACGCATGGTGCCCACAATGGCGACCACTCTAGTCGTGGTCGTCCACCCCCATCCTCACAATGTGCACACCACCCCACCACCACCCACAACTACCACAAACCTAGCGGCATCAACCAGTGCTAAGAAGAAGATCGAGAAGGAGAACCCTAACCCTAAGTCTCCCGATGAGGTGGGAGAGGGAAGAGGCTCGTCAGCATTGGTAGGTGTGAATGACCAGGGCGGCAAGGGAGGGTCCAGGCAAGCAAGGATTCAAGTCCTGAAGCAACCTCCCCCGTGGAGTAACAAGGAGGAGAGGTTCCCACCTCCAAGGCGTGAGGAGGGCTGAGTCCTTGTGGATCGAGACATTGTAGAGTTCGGTCAAATGAAAAATGTATGGGAATTCACAACTCTTGTGTACGTGATCGGTAAGAGACCTTATTATCAACATCTCCATGCTTGGATTCGTCATGTGTGGGAACCAAAGGGATCACACAAACTATTGTCACGTGAAAAAGGGTTCTTCCTGGTGAGGTTCTCTAATGCAGAAAACAACAAGGGGGTGCTCGACCTTAGTCTGAGGTTGTTCTACGGTTAGCTAGTGATCACCAAGGACTATAAACATGGAGACGAGATGCGTCGTGATTCTTTGGCCACCATAGCGGTGTGGGTTTCTTTGAAGTCTTTTAGAAGATCCTAGACACGCAAGGTGGCTAGACCATTGTTGCTAGTGTGGGCAAGGTCCTCCACATCGATGAGCGTTCGTTGGCTGATGATACAATGAGGGTCTTGTTCGAGTTGAATGTTGAAGAGGAAACACCAAAAACTATGTGGCTGAACATCCGGGGGAAAGAGGCCATACTGGTGGGTATTGCACTGGACTATAAAGCACCAAAATGTGATTGATGTAAAGCTTTTGGTCATGATGACACTAATTGTGAAGAAGGACTCAAAGAGAAGAAGTAAGAAAAATAAAGAAAGCAGATATGGAAGGAGAAATATGTAGAAGGAACTGTGATAGAGAAGAATGAAAGACAGACTTGCAGAGCAGAAGGCACTGGATCATCTACTGAAGGTGCTACTACTAATGTTTCTGTATCAGATGAGTGAGAAGACGTAGATGATACTGCTGGTTGTTCTCAGGAGAAATGGGAGGAAGGGGAGTTCATTCCTCCATCTAGGAGGAAGGGAATGAGAAGTACATGGTATCTTGAAACACAAAGAGTAGGATCCATCTTGGACTCTGCCAACAAGTTTGACTCTTTGAGTGATTCAGATGTGGAGGCACCTAACCAGATTGCACAAAGGAACAATGTAGAGCCAAATAAGAATGCCAACAAGAAGAAGGAGCAACCCAAGAGTACTCAGGAAAATAAAAATCTTTAATATGTCCACACTTATGTGGAATATTAAAGGGGGGTGAGATAGGAATAAGAAGAAGGAGATTAGGGAGTGGATTGCATCATGTGGACATTCCTTGGTTTCTCTAGTGGAGATTAAAATCAAAATTCATAATAAAGATAGAATTAGGTATCTATTTCCTCAAGACTGGGAACATGTATCTAATGTGGAAAGTTCAGATTTAACCAGAGTTTGTGTTGCATGGAAACCTAGTGCGTGGCTGGTGACAATGATACAGATGTTAGATCAACACATCATAGTTGATTGTAGAAACACAATGGTTTTTCACATGTGGGTGACAATAGTGTACACTCATAATGACACTAAACGTAGATAGAATTTATGGTAGGAGATTGTTTATCTTGCTGGACAGATTAATATCCCATGGCTGGTTATATGGGATTTTAATATTGTCTAACTGCAGGTGGAGAAGAAAGGAAGGAGACCAACTTTAAATACATAAATCAATGATTTCAACTAGATAATAGCTAATATGGGTCTGTTTGAGATACCTATGGCTCGAGGCAACATCATCACATGGAATAATGAAAGAAAACCTAAGGATAGGATAGCTAGAAAATTGGATAGAGCCCTAGTTAATGATGAATGGTTGCAGATTTTTCCTAATGTGCAGGTCTAGGAAGGAGGCTCTGAGATGAGTGATCACACCCCCATCTCTATATAGATAGTAGACAAAAAGTAGAAAAGAAGACCTTTAAGATTCCTTAATTACTAGGCTGAATGGAAGGGCTTCAAGGATATTGTTAAAGAGAGCTGGAAGATACATGTGACTGGGAACCCGATGTTTGTGTTTGCAAAGAAATTGGCAAATACAAAACTGACACTTAAATGATGGTCTAAAGAAGAAGTTAATATCCCCAACATGCTCAAGGAAATTAAACAAGAGTGTAGGGAGACCAGGAAATTGCTGCTATGTGATCCTTTGAACGAGGAGCTGATTCTGAGGGACATTGAGCAAAAAAAGATGTTGGAGGACTTAAAGAAGGAAGAGGAAAGATTCTATTGGTAGAGAAGCATGGAAAAGTGGATGGAGGATGGTGACATAAACACTAGGATATACCATACTATCGTCAAGATAAAGGAGGCCAATAATGATATTTATGAGCTCATTGATGCTAATGGTAATGTTGTTAATAGGTAGGAAGACCTAGAGGAACAGGCCATTCAGTTCTACTTGTCCCTATATAATAAGGAGTTTGCAGAGGAGTTGGAGGAGGAGGAGATAGAGTGGAAGTATAAATTGACAAGTACCCACAATAATATTCTCACAAGGGACACAAATGAATAGGAAGTCAAAGAAGCTTTATGGAGTATAGGAAGTAATAAATTACCAGGCTCAGATGGGTTTAATGCTTATTTCTTCAAGAAAACATGGGAGATCATCAAGGTGGATTTGAATGCATATGTGAGATGGTTCCTAGCTGGTGGAAACATGGTTAGACAGGTAATCATTCCTTTCTGGTTCTTATTCCAAAGAAGAAAGTGATTGTATCCCTTGATGATTTTAGACCTATTACATATTGTTCTGTCCAATATAAAATCATTCCAATGATCCTGACTATGAGATTGAAAACTGTACTTCCTTGTCTTATCTCTATAAATCAAGGTGCTTTTGTGGTAGGAAGGAGCATTAGTGACTATGCACTTTTGGCGAGTGAGTTCCTGCAAGACTATAATGTGATGAGAGGGAGCAGAAAATCTTGTTTGAAGCTGGATGTATCTAAAGCGTATGACATAGTCAGATGGGAGAAGCTCTGGTGGATCATGAAGCAAATGGGGTTTAATGAGCAGTGGATCAGTTTGCTGAAATAGTGTGTGGGTACGACAAGCTTTTCTATCCTGGTCAATGGCACTTCTACAGGTTTGTTCAAGGGAGGAAATGGCCTATGCCAAGGTGACCCACTTCTCCTCTTCTATTTGTGTTTTGTATGATGTACTTCACGCAGAAGATGCAGGCAGTGGAAGGGAGGAAGTTAATCAAGCCATATATAGTGCACATGGCCAAGGTGATGACAAACTTGATTTTTGCAGATGACGTGCTCATCTTTGGGAAGCTAAACAAAACACCCTGGGACAATTGTGGGAGTTTCTTATAATTTTTGGAGAATAGACACGTCTACGTATTAATGCAAGAAAAACCCACCTATTCCTGTTAAAAAATACTACCATATGGAAGATAGGTTGAAGGAGGAAATGGGAGGAGAGATGGGGACATGTCCTATAAAATATCTCAGGTTCCCACTGGCTAGATGCAACTTCCTAGTCAAACATTTTTCAGATTTCATAGATACAATGGAGGAAATGATCACTAGATGGCCTACTCAGAAGATGTTTATGGTAGGGAGAGCCACCCTTCTAAAATCCACAATAGAGGGGATTCTTATCTTTTGGGTTCAATAAGGTGAGATACCTAATTCAATTTTATATAGAATGGAAACGAAGATGGCAAAGTTTTTATTTGGCATGCACATATCATCCAATGAAATATACATGTGTGGCACTCCCAATAGAGGAAAGTGGCCTGGATCTGAAAGCACCAAAAGATATAGCAAAGTGGGGGACTTTGAGAAGAATAATCACCTTCCAGGAGGGTACTTCCACATGGGGGAAATGGATGAGAGAACGATATCCTAGAGGGCTTGACTTCCATCCAAATACAAGGGAAGGATATTCACACACAATCAATGTCATGACAGATAGGTGGTAGCAAGTTAAACATCTATTTGAACCCTAGACGGATGGAGGATAGTGGCTGAAAGACACAAAAGCTAATCTATGGGAAATACTAGAGAAAAGGTGTCGAAAGACAAGCTCATGGAACATGTATGGGATGGAAATATTGTTCTTAAATGGAGCATGTGTGTGTATAAAATTCTACACAAAGCCTTGGCTACCTTTGACAAAATACATGGTTGGAATATTAATGCTGCAATTGTATGCTTGCTATGTAATGAGGAGGATGAATCCCACTCTCACTTGGTAGGTTGCTGCAAATTTACCAAAGAAGTTTGGGAATTTATTTGTGAAGATTTTGGACTGAATCTATAGTTGGAAGCAAAATCACAAAGAATGATTATCAGGTGCGGGAATAGCGACAAAAGAAGATTGTTGTTCAGTAGCCTTTGCTATCATATTTGGGAAGAAAGGAATTTTCGAAGACATGGATGTTCAACCAGGAATGCAAGAGTTATTACTGTAAAAATCTGTAAATGTGTTAAACGTAAGTTACACATTAGATAGGCGAATGAGTTGTCACTTTCTTTTTGTTATATGGCATCTAGGCTATATGTAACTCTTGACCTCCTATATTTTTAGGGGGAAGTCGGAATATATTTACTTGATTCTAATACATACATACATACATACATACATAAATACAAAAGTTGTGCTTAAGAGATGGGCCAAAGAAGTAGTAAACATTCCCAACCTACTGATGGAGACTAAAAGAGAGTGCAAGGAGATCTAAAAATTTCTGCTACATGACAAGCTTAATGAGGAGTTGATTAATAAGGATGTTGAATTAAAGAAAACGTTAGAAGACCTGGAAAAGTCACAGGAAAAGTTCTATTGGCAAAGAAGTAGAGAGAAGTGGATGGAAGATGGTGACACGAACACAAAGCTTTATCATACATCTGTAAAAAGAAGGGAAGCGAATAGCATCATCTCAAAACTCATTGATGTTGAAGGTAATTAACATTGTCCACAAGTAAGAAGACTTAGAAGAAGAGGCCATACAGTTCTATTCCTCACTGTATAACAAGGAGTTTGTAGATGAGATAGAAGAGGAAGAGGTGGATTGGAAGTTCAGACTTGCTAGAACTCACAATAATATTCATACCAGAGCCACTAATGAACATGAGGTCAAGGAGGCACTATGGAGTATTGAAAACATCAAGTCTCCGAGTTCTGATGGTTTCAATGCCTACTTCTACAAGAAGGTATGAGACATTACCAAGGATGATATAGTTGCATATGTGAGATGGTTCCTAGAAGGAGGTAACATGGTTAGACAGGTCAATCATTCTTTTCTTGTTAATTTTAGACGTATTGACTATTGCTCGGTTCAATATAAAGTCATTGCGAGTAGCTGAAGACTGTGCTTCCCTATCTTATTTCTAAAAATCAAGGTGCTTTTGTAGCTAGGCGGAGTATTAGTGATTGTGCATTATTGGCAGGTGAATTCTTGTAGGACTACAATGTGATGCGAGGCAGTAGAAAGGATTACTTAAAGTTGGATGTCTCTAAAGCCTATGGCAGTGTAAGATGGGGCAAAATTTGGTGGATCTTAAAGGAGATGGGATTCAGTGAACAGTGGATAGGGTGGATGAACTAGTGTGTTGGCACCACAAGTTTTTCTATTTTGATGAATGGGACTTCAACTGGAATGTTCAAAGGTGGAAATGGTCTACGAAAGGGTGATCCACTCTCCCCAATAGCAGAGAGGAAGAAGGTAATTAAACTATACACAATGCATGGCTTCAAAGTTTTGACACATTTGATCTTTGCGGATGACGTGTTTGTGTTTAGTGAAGCCAAACAAAATACCTTGGGAGCTTTGTAGATTTTCTTGAGGGATTTTGGGAGACAAACATGACTGTGCATTAATGCAAATAAGACCCAACTCTTCTTGTCCAAGAACTGCTACCAGATGGAGGAGAGACTAAAGGAGGCTATGCATGTGGAGTTGGGAGAATTTCCTACAAAATACCTTGGTTTTCCCTTAGCTGGCGGCAATCTTCAAGTCAAAGACTTTGCTGAATGCTTGGACAAGTTAGAAGGAATGATCAACACATGGTCAACTCAAAAAACATCCATGGTTGGAAGCGCCATCCTTATAAGTGAAGCTTTAGAGGGTTTCTTATCTTCTGGGTACAACAAGGAGAAATACCAAGACTGGTGCTTGATAGAATGGAGATGAAGATGGCCAACTTCTTATGGGCAAGTGAGTACCATCCAATGAGATATGCACGCATGGCTCTTCCAAAAGAAGAAGGGGGATTAGATCTGAAAGCACCATGAGACATTGCTAAATGGGACACACTCAGAAGAATTATCAACTACCAGGAAGGCACATCTACTTGGGGGAAGTGGATGAGGAAAAGATACCCAATGGGGCTGGACTTTGCAAAAAATACAAGAGAAGGGTATTCACGCACTATCAGTGTCATGACAGAATTATGGCAACAAGTAAAAAATTGATTTTGTTGTCATAATACTGGAGAATGGAGACTCAAAGACCCTAATTTTAGTCTATGGGAGTACACGAGATCCATAGTAGTGAAAGACAAACACATGGAGCAAGTGTGGGCTGGAGTACATGTCCCCAAATGGAGTATGTGCATATATAAAATTCTGCACAACACTCTTACTTCCCAGGACAAAATATATGTATGGGACCATGATGTTTCTGATGTTTGATTTCTATTTATAGAGATGGATGAGTCCCACACTCATCTAGTAAGATTCTACAAATTTACTAAGGAAGTATAAAGGCTAATTAGTGAAGATTTCAGATTGCATCTACAACTGAAAGAAGAACCAAGACAAATGTTATCAAGTTGTGGGAAGGGCAATAAAAATAAGCTTCTATTTTATGCTTTATGCTGGCATATATGGGAGGAAAGGAACGCAAAGAAGCATGGAGGGACAACCCCAAATGCAAAGAGCATTGATGTAAAAATTTGTAAATGTGTTAAACATAAGTTGCACATTAGCTAGATGAGTGAGTCTTTATGGTTTTGGATGTATGGCGTTGGGCCTACATATAAATCTTGACCCCCTATATTTCTAGGGGGATGTCAGAATATATTTTTACCTGATTCTAATACATACATACATACATACATACATACATACATACATACATACATACATACATACATACATACATACATACATACATACATACATAATTTGAAACACACATGTAGACCATTTAGGAATTTGCTTACCATCCCATATCCGTGCCATAGTGCCATCTTTTGCAGCCCTTGTCCTGGTAATCTCCCACAGATCCGTCTTTGGATTAAGCATATACCATTGTCCATCGGGCTTTAGACAGAAAAGGTGCTGGATCTGCGGCCAAAGACCCCTCATCATATGAATGGTACGTGAAATACCTTCTCTGGTGCGGGGCTGGAAATCCAGTCCCTGTGGGTATCTATCCCTCATCCATCTCCCCCAAACAGAACTGCTAGTCTGGTACAAGATAATTCTCTTTAGGGTCCCCCATCTAGCAATGTCTCTTAGAGTTTTTAGTTGCAAGCCTCCCTCATCTTTAGGTAGCGCCAGTCTAGAATAGCGCATGGGATGGTACTCACCCGCCCAGATGAAGTTTGAAATTTTCATCTCCATCCTGTCAAGCACAGCACCTGGAATCTCACCCTGTTGCACCCAAAAAATAAGAAGTCCCTCAATAGCTGATCTAATGAGGGTAGCGCGGCCCGCCATGGATGTCTTCTGTGTTGGCCATCTGGCTATCATCTCATCCAACTTGTCAATGCATTCAAAAAAATCTTTGACCTGTAGATTGCCCCCGGCAAGAGGAAAGCCCAAGTATTTAGTCAGGAACTTACCTAACTCCACACCAATGGCTTCTTGTAGTCTGGCTTCCAACTAGTGATAGTTCTTTGAGAGATAGAGTTGAGTTTTATTAGCATTAATCCGCAGCCCCGTTTGCTCACCGAACTTTCCTAGAAAAATATTCAACTCTTTTAACATATCAACTTTGGCCTCCAGAAAAAGTAATACATCATCTGCAAAGATAAGATGGCTCATTACCTTCATCCCATGGACCGTATATGCTTTGATTATTTTTGACTCTTCCACATCTTTCAACTTCCTTGTGAAGTATTCCATGATAATGGTGAAGAGGAGTGGAGAAAGGGGGTTGCCTTGTCGTAGCCCATTGCTGCCTTTAAACATACCAGCCGATGTACCATTGACGAGCACCGAAACGCTAGTAGTTCCTACACATTGTTGCATCCAATGTATCAATTTATCAGAGAATCCCATCTTTTGCATGATCCACCACAGTTTTTCCCATCTCACGCTGTCATACGCCTTCGAGATATCAAGCTTTAGACAAGCCTTTCTACTCCCTCTCATCACATTGTAATCAACTAGGAATTCATCAGCAAGGAGGGTACAATCACTAATGCTCCTACCAGTGATGAAAGCTCCTTGGTTTTCATATATCAGAATGGGCAGAACCATTTTCAACCTTGTTACTAGGATTTTTGCAATAATTTTATATTGGATAGAGCAGCAAGCAATAGGTCTAAAATCTGCAAGAGACGCCATACCCTTCTTCTTTGGGATGAGGATCAAGAAAGCATGATTGACTTGTCTAACCATATTACCACCATCAAGAAACCATCTCACATACCTCAGTAGATCTTCTTTAATGGTATCCCAAGCCGTCCTATAGAAGAAAACATTGAAACCATCTGACCCGGGAGATTTTTTGCTGCCAATGCTCCATAGTGCATCTTAAACTTCTTGCTCGGTGACCTCCCTATTAAGAATATTGTTATGGGTACTAGAAAGCTTGAATTTCCATTCTATGTCTTCCTCCTCAATTGAGTTTTCAAAGTCTTTATTGTAGAGCTCGCTATAGAACTGAATGGCTTGGTCCTCAATGACTTCCTGTTTATTAACCACATGTCCGTCTTTGTCAATCAGCTCACATATGATATTAGCGGCCTCCCTTCTTCTAACTGCCAGGTGGTAGAGCTTGGTGTTTCTGTATGTTGGACAAAGTTCATGAATGGAATCACAATACTGCTGTCACCTGTTACCTATGCAAGGAAAGCGATGAATCCCATAGTCATTTATTCGGTTGCTGCACCTTTACAAAGAACATATGGGAGATCATTTGCAAAGAATTCATGCTGAATATAGAGCTGAACGGAGATTTAAAAAAGACAGTCAAATGATGCACCAATGAGGAGAAGAAGCTAATTCTTTTTGCTGCCTTGTGCTTCTATGTTTGGAATGAAAGAAACACCCGGAAGCATGGTGGAGTAGTTAGTAGTGTGAGTTATATTGCTGCAAAAATTTGTAAAAATGTTAAAAAGAGATTATGTGTAAGCTAGTCGGGTGAGTTGCTCACATACACGTTGTATAGCGAGCATAGGGCTATATGTAACTCTTGACCCTCCTATAGTTGTAGGGGGGAAGTCGGAATATATTTACCTGATTCCGATACATACATACATAAACATACATACATACAACATGTGCTCTCTCCCACTCCTAGGGTTTCTCTAGCGATTAGCCAGGTGATCGGAGCAGGAACGGTGGCCATGGCGGCCTCGCCAGCGAGCCAAGCCAATCTCACCCTCCCCCATCAATCCCACCCAACCTCCACCACTGCTAAATCCTAAAATAGAAGGAAACAAGGAGAAGGATGGGCAAGAGAACGAAAGCAAAGTAACATGGCCACAGGTTATTAAGCGTACCCCTACACAAGAGAAGGAAAGCACTAAGATGATCTTCCCTAAACCCATGAAGAAGGAAGGCCACATCATCGTCAACCTAGATGTAGAGGAATATGGTCTCATGAGAGATGTATGGGCATTCTCAGTCACGATCTATGTCATGGGAAAAAGGTCTTTCTTTACTCATCTCATGTCTTGGATCCGACGAGTATGGAAGCCTACATGATATTTTGAACTAATATCAAAGGAAGATGGATTCCTCATTATTCGTTTTGCAAATGAAACTAAAAAAAGAACCTTCCTGAACAACGGTCCCCAATAGTTCGACAACCAATTGGTCATAACCAAAGCATATAAGTATGATAATATATTAAAAAGAGATAACTTGATGACGGTGTCTGTCTAGGTCATGATTCCCTCAAACGGAAAGTCCTGGACAAGAAAGGTTGCATGTACAATCACTATAGGTGTGGGAAAAGTCCTTCACATCGATACAAGATTGATGGAGGGACCCAACACAGATGCAGCAAGGGTCTTGGTGGAATTAGAAGCTGAAGAGGACACTCCTGATACAGTCTGGATGAACGTTGATGCGATGATTTTGAGTCGCATTTATAGACCTATTTCATATGTGTTTTGTGCTCTAATTACTCATTTTCATGGATAATATTGCATAATTCACTTAATTTGGTCTTTGCCATCATATTATGTCAAATCCCCTTTGTTTTACTATTTTGAGCATTATTTATCATAATATTATTATATGTGTGGATTTACTTGGTCTTGTTGTGAAATTTCAGGAAAAACAAGTATTTGCTTCCGTCGATACCATCGACGGAAGTCGATACCATCGACCAAGCCACAGGTTGCTAGCCGAGAAGAGCAGCACAGAGTCGATACCATCGACCCAAGTCGATGCCATCGACACATGGAGAGCTACAGCGTCGCTAAACGACAACAACCGACGCTAAAGAGAGTCGATACCATCGACACCCAAGTCGATGGTATCGAGATGACCACAGGCGTTCAAAATGAAAGCAAGGAAAGCTGCCGCTAATCCGCTGAGTCGATACCATCGACCCGCGTTGATGGTATCGACGCCGACAGATATGCGTTGGATCTGTTTTGATCTCGATCGGACGAATGTTGTTATTTGACGACCTAATTAGGGACTTATACCTAATGACGGCCGCCCACATGAGAGGAGGATCTCATTTTGGATTGCACGAGTGCTGAGGAGGAGAAAAAGGAGAACGGAGGCCGAGAAGCTCATCCCGGGTGATTCGGACGCTGTCGAAGACGATTTCCACCACCGACAGGCGGGGAAGCTCGTGTTTTATGCCAAGGATCCACCGGTTCTTCTCCGTTCAGGGGTTTTCCCATTTATTTCCTGTTTTTCTTATGAATTCCCCAATTTCTACCATGTATTCGTGTGAGATGAATATGAGAGGCTAAAACCCGCAATCTTTAGGACCGAGAGTAGCCCGGGAATGCATTGTATGACATTTTTATATCAATAATTCATATTTTTCTCTCAAATCCGTGGTATAGATTCATTTTCTCCATTTCTATTGTTATGCTTGATCACCATAATAATAACTTAATACCCTTAATCACTTCGACAGAAGGATTAACGGTTGAAAAGAGACGAAATCTACATTAATTAATAAAACCCTTGACAAAGGAGTTGTAAAATTAATGGTGGGAACTGAGGGACCGTTTATAATGCACTTAGTTTAGGGGAATGATTACTACGACGGTGGAATCAACCTAAACCTAAGTAGTGACTTACACCACGACAGTGGGTAATTCTGTATTCAGGCCACTACCCGGATAGAGAGAGAAGTGTGAGGAATTATATGAAACCTAATACAATGTTGACCCGCGGTGAAACCGCCATCCTAAAGATATCCTTTTGAATTGATTGAATTAACCTTTAATCGATTGTTTTCTTTGTTTGATTTTTATTTTCTTTTTAATTTGAACAAAAAAACCCTACTTTGTTAATCGGTCTAGCTGATTGCGATTAGTTAGTAAAAGTCCCCAATAATTCACGTATCCCTGAGTTTGACTCGAGCCTCACAAGGCCTATATTACTCGACGCGTATACTTGCGTTTAAGCGCGTAGTAAAATACACGTCAAGTTTTTGGTGTCGTTGCCGGGGATACGGCGAATTATTGGCACTTTGAGTGCTAAGAGCGGCCACTCTAGGCCACATTTTTTTTTATTTTAAAACAATTTCAAAAATTCCTTTATTTCTCTATAATTGTGTTGACTCGTTCAAAGCATTGTACTGAACCCCTATTTCCATATTTCAGGTACTTTGCATGGTGCACACACGTAGTCGAGACTACGTGAATCGCACACCTGAGGTTCCATCTGCGGGACCAGAGGACGAGGACTACTACGAGGAGGAACACCAAAGTGATATAAATTCTGAATCTGAAAAAGAACAAGAAGAAGCAATGGCTGAAGCACAGATAATATGGGAGAAGATCAAGGCGTCTTCTTCCTCGTCATCAAAGGGGCCTATAAAGAAACAGGGGCTAAACATTCCAACCTACAAGATCGATCCAGCATTGATTAACCTGGTTAAATCAAACGCATTTCACGGATTGAAAAATAAATATCCAGTGGCCCACATCAGCCAGTTCGTGGAGAACTGTGATATGGTGAAGATAGATCGATTTCCACAAGATGTGCTCTACCTCAAGTTATTCCCGAGTTCCTTGGCTGGAGTGGCAAGAGAGTGGCTTCATAACCTCGACGACGAGTTTGTTGAATCATGGGATCACATGGTGGAGATTTTCTTAGAGAGGTTCTTCCCTCCTAAGAAGACCAATGATATGATTAGGAAGATTCACAATTTCACCCAACAGGCGGGTGAAACTTATTCTGAGACTTGGGAGTGATTCCAGGTCATGTTGAGGAGATGTCCACATCATGGATTGGACAAGGAAACCCAAGTGAAGATCTTCTACTTTGCTCTCTCCGAGCACGATAGAAGTAATCTTGATTCAGCCGGATCCGGATTTTTTCTAAATAATACGGATACCAGATGTTGGGAGATACTAAAGAACATGGCTAGGAAACAGTCATGGGGCGACAGAGGTGCAGTGGAACATGTCAAGGCTGCTGGTGAATCCTTAATAGTGAGGGAGCTGAATGCCAAGTTAGATCTTCTAGCCAAGAAGGTGCTAACTAAGGAGGATGCATCTGATGATGGGGAGGCCCAAGTGAAATTCATGCAACAACAGGGCTATAGAAACAATGACTATGCATGGAGGAAGGATAAAAAGTTTTCATGGAAGGATCTGAACAATTTTCTACAGGATCTGGATGCCAAGCCACAGCAGTAGCCGAGGACAAGAACACTGAATTACTAACTCAAATGGTCCAGCAAAACAAAGAGATGATGGACATGTTTGGAAAACAATTGCAATCTCAAGGTGATATTCTAACCAAGTTTGGGCAGACACTGCAAAGCCATGGAGCGCAAATGCGGGCATTAGAGACCACCGTGGCACAGATTTCGAGTGAAGTGGCGGCCATTAAGCATGCCAACCAACAGAAACCAGCCGAGAATGCAAATGTGGCTCAAGCACACCATCAGGTCAAGTACATGTCTGTGGTAAGCACTGAGGAGGAATCTCAGGTGCAAGAAGCTGTAGAAGAAAGAAAAATGACTTTCAATGTGAATGCAACACCGGCGATACCATATCCACGCACTTACTATGGATTGCCGAGTGGAAACCCTTTCTTTAGGAAATCACAACGAGTTGTGAATACTATATCTCCATGTAGGCAAGATGAACAAGTGCAAGTTGTTTGTGCACATGTGGAGACATCTAAGGCAAGAGAGGAACCACAACAAGCTGCTACTATTGAGGATGTCTCGCCAAAGCCCATGTCGGAGAAAGTGATTGAAGCAAGCTTAGGGGAGGTACCCTCGAAAAGCGCTTATGTGCCACCTCACAGGCGTGCTGATGCAACTGATGTTTCAGATCCGGTCAATCCGAAGTCAAAGAAAGAGCATCGTCACTTTAAGAAATTTCTAGAGATATTCCGAAAACTCCACATCAATATTCCATTAGTGGAGATGATCGAGAAAGTACCCACCTATGGGAGGTTCATCAAGGAAATCATCAATAAGAAGAGGCAGATAAAAGACGATGAAATTTATTGGATGAATGAGACAGTGAGATCTATGATTCACGGGAGTTCACCAAAGAAGAGAAAGGACCCAAGAGGTTTTTACATACCGTGCTCAATAGGTGGTCAACAATTTCCTAAAGCGCAATGTGATTCTGGAGCTAGCATAGATCTCATGCCTTTGGCGACATTTCAAAAGCTGGGGTTAAAAGAGATAAAGAAGTTGGCTGCAACAATTGAATTGGCAGATGGGTCTACCGTGAGACCCTATGGAGTATGTGAAGATGTTCTCGTCAAAGTGGATAGATTCATATTTCCTGTGGACTTTGTCGTCATGGATATGCCACCACTCCAAAGTTGTGAAATTCTCCTAGGAAGACCGTTTCAAGCAACGGCAGACGTTGTGACTGCCTTAGGGAGAGGTACTTTGTCTTTGGGCATTGGAGGAGATCGTGTTGAATTCAAATTACCGCATGATCCTCTAAGTGCAGTCCCCAAGGTGAAAAGATGATGACTGTCATACGTCTAGCCTAAGACGTTAAAGAAGGGCGCTTGTTGGGAGGCAACCCAACCATCGGTACATTAGGATAGTTTAATTTTAGTCATAGATTGCTTTTATTTCGTTTAAATTTTAGTTTAAAAATGATACCTTGATCCGTTTGTTGAATGTGCAGGCACAGGCAGGGTCGATACCATCGACACACTCGTCGATGGTATCGACATGGGTTCAGGTCGACACCAGCAAAAATCGCACTGCGTCGATACTATCGACACCCCCGTCGATGGTATCGACATGGTCACAGACAGGTCGCAATAAAAGGTCGATGGTATCGACATGCCAGTCGATACCATCGAGATCTCTGGAGATTTTCAGAAGAAATTGACTCAGTGGAGTCGATACCATCGACGGGTGTGTCGATGGTATCGACATTTACAAGTGAAAAAGGCGGCAGCCAGACTCGCGAGGCAGTTGCCCTAATCAGCGAGTCGATACCATCGACTTCCGTCGATGGTATCGACGGGCACACAGCAGTGTCGGTGTCAGTTATTCAAGACATGGTTATTGGACAAATGAAGTCACATCATCCAGAGCAAATCCGGACCCCACGACCCTGGCAGTACCCACCTCCACCACCATTGGACTGATCTGGTATCACTGTTCCACCTTTAAGTTGGTTTTTGACTACGAGGCCATAGTCGAATTCAAGCTTAGGGGGGTGGCTGGAACAACTCTATCTTTTATCTTTTCTTTAGTTGTTTTTAGTTTTTGCTTTGTTATTTGTTCTTGCAATTTTAGTTTGTTTAGGATCCACATCTATCTAGTGTAATCGTGGATGTCTTAAAAATTGTCATCTCGCTGTTTTCATGGGAAATTTAAGGGAATTTAAAATTTTCTGTGTCTTTTGGATAGCTTAACTTGGTTGTCCTTGGGGAACTTGTCCTATGAAAATGATTGATTATGTCAACTTTGAAGCAATATGTCACACCCACACCCCCATTGACTCATGAAAAGTGGATAGTAACGGTTGTTTGAGCCTAACCTAATCAAATGGTAATGAGACCTTAATTGGATATAAGAGAAAGAACCCTTTGAACTACTACACATGTCAGTAAGGAGGGACACATGATATTTTTCTAAGGTTCAGTAACTTAATCTTGTGATCATTCCACTTCATATTTTTCCATAATCTACCAAAGAATTGGAAGTAAAGTACAGTTTTAATTCCCTCTTGCGTGCATAGCATGTAGATAGGATTTGCATTGTTATTTTCATACTTTTGCATAAAATGAAAAAAATGTATAGTGATTCATGCACATTACCTTTAGGTGCATGTCATGTAGTTGCACTCATGACTTTCATGATTATCATGCATAAAGTACACCATGTATCTCAGTTTTTCCTAAAAAGTGATCTAAACTTTTCCATACCCTCGAAATAATGCAAAGATTTCCAATCGTGAAGAAAATGGCCTTATACATGTATCTCTAAGCAATTATGGATATGTGGGCTAAAAGAAAGAAAAAAATTCTGAAAATCTAAAAAAAAATTTGAGAAAAGAAAAAAAAAAGAGAATTTGGAAGAAAATGGAATAAGAGGGAGAAAGGAACATGATATTACTTGCATAACAGGGAAATTGAGTACATGATGTGGCTTAATTAGATTTCCATTTCATTTTGAGGTGGAAGGTTAGTGCATGCATCATTCCACCCAATTCTAAGCATTAGGGCATTTTCAATGTGCATTTGCATCATTTAGGACATTTTGTTTTTATGCATATTGAAACTGTGCAATACTTTCAAGTTCTTCCATGAACCACCGATTCCATCCACCCATTGCTCGGATTGGTAGGCCACTGTGAATTTCTCCTCACTAATGATTATCAGGAGAACTGCTTCCATGTAGATGGTAGTTAGGGCGAGCAACGTAGTGTAGGCGATCACAAGATGCACCAATGCTGAATCGGCGAACCTTATTATGTTAACTGCCTTATGTGATAGTGTTCATCGGTTTGAAGGATAATTTTTCTTATTGATGATTATTGTCGCCTGTAGGGTAATTACTGTTCTGTGATTAGGAAAGGCCGGTTTGAGAACGTTCAGTGGGAGTCATGTGGAATGTGGGGTGATGTGTTGATTTTTAGTTGACATCTGCAATCCTATTCTAAGGATTAGTTGCTCGAGGGCGAGAAATGTTTAAGCTTAGCGTAGTTTGATGCGATGATTTTGAGTCTCATTTATAGACCTATTTCATATGTGTTTTGTGCTCTAATTACTCATTTTCATGGATAATATTGCATAATTCACTTAATTTGGTCTTTGCCATCATATTATGTCAAATCCCCTTTGTTTTACTTTTTTGAGCATTATTTATCATAATATTATTATATGTGTGGATTTACTTGGTCTTGTTGTGAAATTTCAGGAAAAACAAGCATTTGCTTCCGTCGATACCATCGACGGAAGTCGATACCATCGACCAAGCCACAGGTTGCTAGCCGAGAAGAGCAGCACAGAGTCGATACCATCGACCCAAGTCGATGCCATTGACACATGGAGAGCTACAGCGTCGCTAAACGACAACAATCGACGCTAAAGAGAGTCGATACCATCGACACCCAAGTCGATGGTATCGAGATGACCACAGGCGTTCAGAATAAAAGCAAGGAAAGCTGCCGCTAATCCGCTGAGTCGATACCATCGACCCGCATCGATGGTATCGACGCCGACAGATATGCGTTGGATCTGTTTTGATCTCGATCGGACGGCTGTTGTTATTTGACGACCTAATTAGGGACTTATACCTAATGACGGCCGCCCACACGAGAGGAGGATCTCATTTTGGATTGCATGAGTGCCGAGGAGGAGAAAAAGGAGAACAGAGGCCGAGAAGCTCATCCCGGGTGATTCAGACGCTGCCGAAGACGATTTCCACCACCGACAGGCGGGGAAGCTTGTGTTTTACGCCAAGGATCCACCGGTTCTTCTCCGTTCAGGGGTTTTCCCATTTATTTCCTGTTTTTCTTATGAATTCCCCAATTTCTACCATGTATTCGTGTGAGATGAACATGAGAGGCTAAAACCCTCAATCTTTAGGACCGGGAGTAGCCCGGGAATGCATTGTATGACATTTTTATATCAATAATTCATATTTTTCTCTCAAATCCGTGGTATAGATTCATTTTCTCCATTTCTATTGTTATGCTTGATCACCATAATAATAACTTAATACCCTTAATCACTTCGACAGAAGGATTAACGATTGAAAAGAGATGAAATCTACATTAATTAATAAAACCCTTGACAAAGGAGTTGTAAAATTAATGGTGGGAACTGAGGGACCGTTTATAATGCACTTAGTTTAGGGGAATGATTACTACGACGGTGGAATCAACCTAAACCTAAGTAGTGACTTACACCACGACAGTGGGTAATTCTGTATTCAGGCCACTACCCGGATAGAGAGAGAAGTGTGAGGAATTATATGAAACCTAATACAATGTTGACCCGCGGTGAAACCGCTATCCTAAAGATATCCTTTTGAATTTGTTTGAATTAACCTTTAATCGATTGTTTTCTTTGTTTGATTTTTATTTTCTTTTTAATTTGAACAACAAAACCCTACTTTGTTAATCGGTCTAGCTGATTGCGATTAGTTAGTAAAAGTCCCCAATAATTCACGTATCCCTGAGTTCGACTCGGGCCTCACAAGGCCTATATTACTCGACGCGTATACTTGCGTTTAAGCGCATAGTAAAATACACGTCAAACGTCCTAGGAAAAGAAGAGATCCCCTCTAAGATCAGATCTGAACACATTCCAAAGAAATGTGATACATGCAGGGTCTTTGGGCATGATGCATCAGACTATCCCAAAACAATCAAAGAGAAGCCGAAGGAACATGATGATGATGGGTTTTAAAAACCAAAGAAGGTCTGGAGAGAAAGAAACAAAAAAACAATAAGGAGAAGGAATCGAACAACATCATTCAGTTGGAAGAGGGTGAGATGCCAAACAAGGAAGCTCCAACCAAAGACACCCCAACAACTGATCATAACATCTTTAGCATCTTGGGTGACTCGGACAAGGAAGAAGAAGAGTTAATAGAGTAGTAAAAGAGCAAGAAAAAAGACAAGCAACCAAACAAGGAGAAGGAAAAAGATAGGGAGCCTCCTAGGCAAACTAGGAACAACAAGAAATAAGGATTATGTCTATCTTGGTTTGGAATGCGAAAGGCATCTGCAAACCAACGAAGAGAAAGGAGGTAAGAGACTAGATTAGGTCCAGTAATGTTTCTATGAGAGCCATACTTGAAACTAAAATAAAATAATGTAATGCTAGATGCATGGAATCAATTTTCCCAAAAGATTGGAGCTATGTACATAATCTAGAAGAAGTGGATCTGGGAAGGATTTGCATGGGTTGGAATCCAAATATCTGGGATGTCCAAGTTCATCACAAAATAGAGCATATGATCACATTAATTTGTACTAACAGTGGGGGACTCGGAATATGGTACACTGCTATCTATGCTTTCAAGTACCACAATCAAAGACAAGAACTGTGGAAGGATATCATGGAGTTATCTAAGGGGATCAAAGATCCATGAATACTAATGGGAGACTTCAATAACATCAGACTTCAAGAAGAAAAGAAGGGGCCCATATTGGTTCCTGAGTCATACATCAAATCCTTCAATCACATTATCAACATAGATGATCTTTGCGAACTCCCTTTAACTGGTGACAATGCCTACACTTGGAACAATGAAGGTAAGCCTGAGAAGAGGATAGCATGCAAGCTTGATAGGGACTTAGTAAATAATTCTTGGCTTCATCAACTACCAAATGTTCAAGTCAAAGCAGTAGCTACAGACATCAGTGATCACACACCCTTAATCATGCAGATACATGAGAAGATTAAGAAGCCGAGAGCTTTCAGATTTGCAAACTTCTGGACCAGTTGGGAAGGTTACAAGGAAATCATCTCGGAAGCATGGAAATAAGAATTTGATGGGAATCCACTATACATCTTTACAAAGAAGCTCATGGGAGTCAAACAAAAATTGAATGTCTGGTCAAAAGAAAGTGATAACATTCCCAAGATGATTGACAATACCAAGTAGGAGCTTATCGAGGTAAGGGGTAAGCTCATGCATGATCCACTAAACCATGAGCACATTGAAAATGAAATGAAACTCAAAACTATGCTTGAATATTTAAAAGCAGTGGAAGAAAAATTCATTTGGCAAAGGAGTAGACATAAATGGATAGCTGATGGTGACTGTAATACTAGCCTATATCATAATGCGATGAGGAAAAGAGAAGCTCAAAATACAATTTTAGAGCTAATCAATGTCGAAGGAAAGGTTATCAACAGCCAGGAAGACATAGAGATTCAAGCAAACAATTTCTATAAAGAGCTTTACAACAAACCTATCAACTTGTGGCCAGTTGAGGAGGACGATATAAAATGGAGGTACAAGCTAAAAAACTCCCACAACAACTTTCTTTGCTAGCCCATTACTGACTCTAAAATTAAAGACGCCTTGTGGAGCATCATAACCAATAAATCACCAGGTACGGATAGGTTCAACTCACATTTATATAGAGAAGCTTGGGATATTATCAAGGACGATCTATGCAAAGCAATTAAATGGTTCATGAATGGAGGAGCAATGCTAAGGTAGGTAAATCATTCCTTCTTAGTCCTGATATCGAAGAAGAAAACCACCTCGTCACTTGCGGACTTTAGGCCAATTGCATGATGCAATGTAATGTATAAAATCATGGCTAAACTACTAGTTGAGCGTCTCAAACTGGTTATGCCTCTTGTCATATATGAACAACAAGGAGCCTTCATCCCAAGAAGAAACATCTCGGACTGTGCCCTCCTTGCCGGGGAGTTCATGCTCGAATTCAATGTTAAAAGAGGATACAAGAAGATCTGTATGAAACTTGATGTCTCAAAGGCCTTTGACAATGTTTGTTGGGACATTTTATGGTGGATAATGAAAGATTTGGGATTCAGGGAGAGCTAGATTTCACTCATCAAACAATGTGTCTGCACTACGAGCTACTCGATGCTAGTTAATGGAACCCCCAATGGTATTTTTCAAAGTTCGAATGGGATTAGGTAGGGAGATCCTCTCTCCCCTCTTCTCTTCACTATCATAATGGAACTCTTCACGCAACTGATGAAAAAAGTAGAAGACAATAAGGAGATTAAAAGTTACACCATCCATGTAACCAAGGTCCTAAGTCACTTGATATTTACTAACAACATCTTGGTCTTTACTGAGGCAAAGACTCCCTACCTTCTAAATCTGAAGAAGATCCTAATCAAGTTCAGGAGGCTAACTAGCCTACACATCAACCAACAGAAAACTCAATTGTATCTCTCACATAACTGCAATCCTATAAAGGCAGACATATAAACTTCTTTGGGCATAGAAACTGATACACTACCAACGAGATACCTCAGATTTCCTCTAATAGGTGGAAATATCCAGGTTAAACATTTTACTCTGTGGACAGATAAACTCAAAGAGATGATTACTCGATGTCCTCTAACCAAGACGTCGATGGCAGGCATAATAGCTCTAACGAGATTAGCCATTGAAGGTCTACTCATGTTTTGGGTCCAGCAAGGGGAAATCCCAATGGCAGTTCTAGAACGAATGGAGATGACAATGGCCAATTTCATATGGGATTGAGGATCCCATCCAATGAGGTACTCTAGACTCTCTCTAAGGAAGGAAGAAGGTGGAGTTGGCTTGAAAACTCTCATGGAGATCGCTAACTGGGCCACCACACGAAGAATCATAAAGTACAACCTTGAAGATACTACTTGGGCAATATGGATGAGAAAGAGGTATCTGAAGGGATTGGAGTTTGAACCCAATACTAGAGAAGGGTATTCCAGAGTGATTAATAGAATGACACTCATCTGGAAGCAAATCAAACATCACTTCTTCTTGCACAACACATGTTATTGGAAGATGAAGGATCCTCACCTTGATGTCCGGGATATCATTCGTAACAGAGGAGATAGGAACAACAGCACTAGATACATTTGGTCTGAATTTGAAGTACTTAAGTGGTCGCTATGTCTGTATAGGGTTACCCTTGAAATGCTTCCCACCATGGGAAGAATATAGAAATGGTACATGGTCACATCTAATGCTTGTTATATGTGCAATGGAGGTGAGGAATCCCATAAACACCTATTCAATGACTGCAACTTTGTTTAGGAACTATGGAAGAAAACCTGCTCCACCTTGGGCTTCACCTTTCTCAGGCTAAAGGAACCAAACGAAATGATATGTTAGCTAGGGAAGGACACCGGACCCCTCAAGAAGAAAATGCTACTGGCATTTTATGTAACTTGCTTTCACATTTGGAAAGAAAGGAACAAATGAAAGAACAACAACAAAAACAAAAGTATAGACAATATCTCAAAAAAGATTTGTTAATTCTATAGATATAGAATCAATGTATATATAGTCTTTTCTTTGGTAGCTGAGTATTGTAGTAAGGGACTACGATGTAATTTGTCCTAACTTTGTTAGGTTTTTTGGAATAAATTTACCCAATTCCGATACATACATACATAAATACATAATTTGGTCCCAAATGCTTTGAATTTTTGGAGAGCAAATATGTCTATGTATTAATGCAAACAAAACCCATCTCTTCCTTTCAAAAAACGGCTACTAGATGGAAGATAGTCTGAAGGAGGCAATGGGAGTGGAGTTGGAGAAGTTTCCTACAAAATATCTTGGGTTCCCGTTGGCTGGAGGCAACTTACAAGTCAAACACTTTGCTGATTGCATAGAAAGAATGAAGGAAATGATCACTAAATGGCCTACTCAGAAGACTTTTATTGTGGGGAGAGCTACTAAAAGGCGCAATAGAGGGACTTCTTATCTTTTGGGTTTAGCAAGGTGAGATACCCACTTCAGTTCTAGATAGAATAGAGATGAAGATGTCAAATTTTCCATGGGCAGGCTCATACCATCCAATTAAATATACACGTATGACAATCCCAAAAGATGAAAGTGGTCTGGATCTGAAAGAACCAAGAGATATTGCAAAGTGGGGGACTTTGAGAAGAATCATCATATTCCAGGAGGGTACTTCCATGTGAGATAAATGGATGAGATAACGATATCATAAAGGGCTTGACTTCAGTCTAAATACAAGGGAAGGATACTCACATACAATCAACGTCATGATGTAGATGTAGTAGCAAGTTAAACATATATTTGAACCCCATATGGATGAAGATTGCAACTCAAATACACAAAATCCAACCTATTGGAATTCACTAGAGCAAGAGAGGTGAAAGATAAACACATGGAACAAGAATGGGCTGGAAATAATGTACTAAAATAGAGCATGTGCGTATATACAATTTTACACAAAGCCTTGGCTACCTTTGACAAGATTCATGGCTGGAATAATAATGTAGCAACTGTATGCTTGCTATGTAATGAGGAGGATTGAATCCCACTCTCACTTGGTAGGTTACTGTAAATTTACCAAAGAAGTTTCAGATTTTATATGTGAAGATTTCAGACTGAATCTACAGTTGGAAATGGAACCACAAAGAATGATTACCAGTTGTGAGAATAGCAACAAAAGAAGACTGTTGTTTGCTGCTCTGTGCTACCATATTTGGGAGGAAAGGAATGCCCAGAGACATGGTTGTTCAGCCACGAATGCAAGAGTTATTGCTGTAAAAATATGTAAATGTGTTAAACGTAAGTTACACATTAGATTGGTGGGTGAGTTATCACTTTCTTTTTTCTATATGGCATCTGGATAATATGTAACTCTTGACCTCCTATATTTTTAGGGGGAAGTCAGAATATATTTACCTAATTCTGATAATTTGGTCCTGAAGAAAATCATGACGAACCTCCATATGCTAACACTAACTACTACTATGGAAGATAGAAAAATGTGGCAATTTATAACACTTGCGCTATCACAAAAGAAAGGAGAAGAATCAAATGATGTATCAAAATGTTAGAGTATTTTCTTCATGCATATGAATGACTAAAAAACATATTGGTGGCTATGTATTCAACCTAAATTATTCATAATTTTAGTGTAATTTGCTTCTTTGAGAACCATGATACTAGGCATGGTCCTAGGATGAATAAAGTACCACATGTGCACTTCCTCTCAATCAAGAACCTGAACATAGTGTACATCACTATAATAGGTTAAAGTAAAATAATTTTCAAGGATATCATATTTCACAATTTGGAATCTTGGCTAGGTATGTAGGAGTGAATTTGATGGTAATCAGATGTGACTTTCTAGGGAAAATTGAATGTGAGCACATAAGCCAACACTAAGTGTGATAACTGACCTTGAGCACATAAGCCAACACTAAGTGTGATAACTGACCTTGAGTCAGTTATATATATATATATATTTCTTCATCATTCTTATAAATTTGGCAATGTTTGACTTGGATACATCTATTTAATTTCCATTCTTCATCCCACAATGTTTGATTAGTTATCTAATGTACTTTCTTTGGTTGACAAAGTTAGCATATTTTGTTTGCTTGATTTGGCATCCTTGCAAGAATGTAATCTACCTCATCATGATCATCTTGAATTCACCTGAAATGAGGGAAATAAACTCTTGGAAAATATCTAAATTTGTAGAAATGAATATGATATCATCAACATAAATATGGATAACAAGTTCTTATAAGTATGCTTAAAAAGAGAGTAGAATAAAATTTTCCCATCACATAACCATTATCAATCAAAATGATATTTAAATTCTCATACAAAGCTCTACTTTCTTGTTTGAGATCATATATTTCCTTATGAAATATATAAAAGTTATCAACATGCTTTTCATTACCAAAGTTGGGTTTTAGGTGAAAAAAATTCCTCCTCTATCTCTCTGTTTACAAACACATTGTTACCCCTACTTTGATAGAGAAGTAATTTATTATGACTACAAAATGCAAGTAGCATATGTCAATCTTCTTCTTGTTTGTACCCTTGTCTCTCTAACCTTACCTTTTTACTCAATACCTTTACTTGTTTATTAATTTAGTTGTGGTAGGCCCACATTGTGCCAATTATCATATTATCCCATGGCTATGCACAAGAGTCCACACCTTGTTCTTTTTTAACTTCTCTATCTCCTTTTGCATAGCTAGAATCCAATCATAACCTCTAAGATCTCTTTGATGTTCTTTGGCTCAAATTAATATATGAAGGCAGTATGTATTGGTATTTGTTGTAAGAAACATGTGTCTTCACTTTCTCAAATTGATAATGATGATAAGCTCTTTTGGTCAATCCTTTATAGACTGAAGAATTGGATATATTATTTTTTCATCCTGAGATTTTGTCTCTTTCTCATCTTTAATGACCTTATTTTCTTTTTCTATGTTGGTGTGCCTCATTTCTATTGGATCACCTCACCCAACACATCATCATCAAAAAATTCCTGGACATATAAGGGTTACTATCAATACAATTCCCATTTATATCTCTTCTACTATAGAATGACCCATGTTGTAAATAGGAAAAACTCTACTCAAGAGACTACAACCAATAAATATACATCTATAAGATTTATAGTCAATACTTGCAAGAATATGTTTTATATTTAGCATAAAACATGGGCACACATAAACATGAAATACTTCAGTGTTTGGATTTCTACCATGCAATTACTCATAGGGGTTTTCAATTAAAAGTGGATGAGTGAAAACCCAATTTTTTTTGAAACAAGTGATGTTTATGGCTTAATTCCAAACTATTTTTGATGTGTCATACTTCAAAACATGGTCCTACCCATCTTTAATAGAGTCCTAATATTCCTCTATACAAATCCATTTTTTAGGTGTTTAAGGGGAGGAGAAGTTATGTACATATCTGATTCATCATGAAAATATTCAAACAAACTATCTTCAAATTCTCCCCCATGGTCTTCTTGTATAGAAAGGATGCAACAAGAAGTTTCCTTTTCAATTAGTTTGAAAAAAGGTTAAATTTCTAGAGTATATTACTTTTTGCAACAAGAAAGAAGGTCCAAGTAAATCTTGAAAAATCATAGATAATTTACTACCTCTAAGTTATTGTGTGTGAATTGCTCCAAATAGTTAAGTATTAAGAAGTTCAAGAACCCTCTTAGTACCTAGAAATCCCTAGGACTTGAAATAAGAATTTTTTCCTTCCCTTGTGAGCAAAGTTGGATTTCCTCATCTTTGTCAAATTGTAATTTAGGAAGTTCCTTTAACAACTACTTATTTATTGACTTTTTGATTGATGCATATTTAATTGTCCAAGTCAACTCTACCAAAGAGATATATCATTTTCAATAACTACTAAGCATTTACCAATAATGGGCTGCAATAATATAAGAACAATATATTGTATAGATTACCACATAAAGTTCATGTACAAATAACACTTTGGGTGAGATAATCTAATAAAAGACATTCATTTTGAGTATCCATTATCACTATGTTGTCTAACACTAATTAAATTGTGATTTATCACATTGATAAGAAGAACAATCTTGATGAGTAGTGAATCACTTACATCACCATCATCTATCACTTTACCTTTTTTGTTGTCCCCAAAAGTTACCAATCAACCATTCTTATTTTTTTCACTCTGGTCATGTGATTAGAGAATTCTTTATAAAGAATCCATTTCTTGTTTCCCAAAAAAAGATGAAAGGATAGTTCCCATTTAAATATGTTATTTTGGGGTTATCTTGGAAATAAAAACCATCATGTTCTAGGTTTCCTTATTTTCAAAAGGACAACAATAAGAATAGTGATTAGACTCTTGATAAAATGCCTAGATTTTTAGCCTTATAACTAGATAATTATCCATGAAAAATAGGAGTTCATTTGCCTTTTCATTCATTTGGATTCCCTCATACCCAATTCCACTTCTACCAGTTTGTTGGGTTGAATGGTTAAGGATTTCATTCAGGGTCTTCTTACTCTTCACATAGATTTATAAAGAGGATCTAAGAAAATGGTTATTGTGATTTAAAATATCATGGTAATAGATAAATAATTTTTATCATATCTTTCATGAAAAAGGTTGGATTTTAAACAAAAGGATTGAGTTAGATAAGAATCTAGAGAGTGACAAGTTATTGACTAGGAAAAATAGGTTTATCTCAAATATTATTCTTGGTTGAGTTCCCTAAGCTCATCAATACTTTCATGCAAGACAACATCATCCAGTTCAAGCTCATCTTTTTTTTCTTCATATAAGACTATAACAATTTTGCAAAGTTTCTTATTCTTATGCTTTCATGTATAAGAGGCATGTTTGGAATGAATAATACAAATTAAATATTATTTTTGTATTTTTGAATATTTACCTCACCTACCTCATCACTTTTACAAGCCTTGTGAGAAATATCAAATTCATATTCATCACTTGAGCTACACTAGAAGAATCAAAAGAGTCCCGAAGAGACATATTGAGCTATTTAATTCCTCTTTCTCTCCATCTTGACCTTCCTCTTATGCTTCTATTTGTTGCATTTTTCATCTCTCTTATTGTAATTGTTCTTATGGTAATGACGCTTGTTCACGTCTGGGCACTCATTTTTGAATTGACCCTTTTTACCACATTCATAGCACCTAAAAGAGGAGAAGGAGGACTTTACCTTGTATGTATTCTCTTTGGTGTAAAGGATTATTCATCACTTAGAGAGTAATCTTCACTTGATGATGATTCAAGAGCTTGAGATTCAAATTGAGATTTAAAGTATGTATGAAACTCATCATTGTCTTCATTATCTCTAGTGTTTAACCTCACGTGAAAGTTTGAAGGTTTCTTACGAGATCTTCACCTAGGAGAGTTGAGAGGTTTATGAAGTCTTCTATGGTTGTCACCTTCTTATCCCAATGGAAAGAAAGAGACTGAAGAATTGTTGGAAAACTCATCTTTGGATTATACCTTCCTTCCTAGAGTTGTAAGATTTTTGATTATGGTTTAGATTCTTTAGTATATCTTAGTTATGGATTCTATCTTTCTCATCTGGAAAAGGTCAAGTTGGTGAGTGAATGTGTTGATCTTGGACTTATTCACATGCCCCTTTCTTTCTTGGCTTAGAAAGATCTTCTTCTAAATATCTTCTACATTATCACAACAAGATGTTTGGTTGAACATGATGGGATATATGTTGGGTCAAAAGATGATTAGGGATTTAGCATTTATTTGCATTGTCTTCACGGCTTCTTCATTCCATATAGTCATCTCTCCACTCAGTAGGGTGTAAGGGAGAGCTATAATATTCCACATATCAAAGCACAAGCCTTGGATGTAAAATTGCGTTCTCCTCTTCCAATATTGGAATTTGGTTCCATGCATATGGGTGGAGAAGCATCCCTTGAGGCTTAGAAAGTTATCACCCATTTTCTCTTATTTGTGGGCATACTTTCTCATAGAAGACCTTGCTCTAGTAAAACTTGTTGTATTGACGGGATCAAAGGGAGGTTTGAATCGGGCTATCAAAAACTTAATACATCTTAATTATACCTTCAAATTTTATCCTAATATAAATATTACAAGTATTCGTAGCAAGTGAAAGAGAGACAAAAACATCTGCAACTGAATGCAAAGATGTAGAGTGGGCAATTAGATTAATTAATACAACTATATAGTTGTAAGGGATACAATAATCAAATAAGGGACTCATCTCCCTTACCTTGGGTCCATTTCCCTTTAACTTCACCTTCCTTGGCCAAGAAAGTGCTTCAAATCATTACCTATGGGAGAAAGATATTGTAAGAACAATGGAGGCTTTATATCAACTACTAGGTCTATCTATCTATATTAAAAGAATCCTAATTCACTTTAATGATTGTAGCAAGAGATCAAGCTCAAGGACTGATTAGTGGATCAAGATGCACATTATTTATACAACAACATAGGATCCTAGAATGTAACCCTAGAATGCATTCTAATAGGCTCTATTCTAGTTGAGGGTGCCAACATGCTAATAGAGATATTTAGTACAATTTATAACCATATTTTGGGGACAAATGGGATGTGAAATAGATCTATTTTTACTTTTTACCCCCCTCTAATTGTTGTATTACACTTCACAAAAAGATACAACAACAATGCCACCGGTCGAGTGTATGGTACCAAATATCTAGCTGATGGATCTAGTAGAAAAGGATCCTATGGGCTAGTCATTTGAGTTTTATGTCCAAATCTGGGTTGATGTACATATTGAATTTTGGCATTTTTTTCATTGTGTAAGTTTGGTATCTATATTACTCGACTCATTGTAGGCTAATGAGTAATTCAACATAATGGTCTGGGTCAAGATTTTCCTGGGGAACTCAAGATGCTCTTTCCTATTTTTGGGTTTCTAATTAATTGCAAGTGAAATATAGGATTAGATATATTTTACATTTGATCTTAATTACAAGTCATTACAAATGATTTACAATAAAGTTCCATTAAAGTTTTAGCTAGTCTTCAATATTTTACCCTTGTTCTTGTAGGATTTGTCCTTTCCATGAATCTAGTGTTTGCACACTTGATTGATTGCATGTGTCTATCAATATGGAATGATCTCAATAAAAAAATAGACATATATGAATGGAATGATAATGCCATAATCGATTTATATGTAACAAGATGATTCTGGCTAAGATAATAACTTTTTATAGTTCTGGTATATTAGGGTGCCATAATTTCTTTTATAGTTCTCATTATTTAGTGGTTTAAACTTATGATTCTAGACTTATCTCATGAATTACTATTAAACCAATCATTAAGAGAACCGATTATTTTGGTGGAAGTGCGCCCCTAATGCCTTTTGAGTTTCAAAGAACACATTATAGACGTTAATCTCACACCTTTATATACAAGTTTGTTTCATATTTTCTTGGGAATGGATTTCCTTGAGATTTATTGTCATTAGCTAGAAGTTGGAAGAAAGAAGCTACTTTTTAGAAAGTTATTTATACCCATGTCTAACTAAAGATAGGGAAGTCATACTAATATACTTAGTATTGTCTGATGTATATCACAAAATATTATCAAAAGGGCTTGAAGACTTTCTAGAAATACAATAGATGTGAAGATATATCAAGGGAAAGTCTGTATAAAAGATATGTCAGTAGTTTTTGAGTTTTGAGATGTCTTCCCAAATCACTTTCTCGTTATATTTCTAAAGCAAGTGGTTGAGTTTGAGATGTATACAACTTTTTCCTAATTGTCACCCTCTAACATTACCAACCTATTTTATGGCACTAGAATGGATGAGAGAGAGTTAAAAAAATAATTGCATGTGTTGTTGAATAAGGTTTCATCCAACCGAGTTCATCACTTTTTTTAGATCCAATGTTTTTCTAAAAAGAAACATGGAACTATGCATCTATGTATATACCATACAAGTGAATAAGATTATTACCAAGAGAATATATGCTTTGCACATGATTTTAATGATTTGTTTCATGGAGAATTTTTTTTATTAAAGATAAATATCCGACCTGGATACCATCAAATGAGGATTAACGCATAAGATATTCTTGATTTGGCAATTAGAACAAGGTATGCACATTATGAGTTCATATTCATTCAGTTTGGATTGACAAAGCCCCTACACCTTTTCCTTATATAATGAACAAAGTGTTGAGACTCTTCTTCACCAGGTTATAGTAGTATTCATTAATGAAAATACGAGATACTCCAAGGATGAAGAGTAGCATGACAACAACTAAGGACAACTCTACAATTGTCAAAACAACATCAATTATTTTCCCAGTTGACAAAATGTGATTTCTGGTTAGCTAAAGTATTTTTTTGGACATGTTATATTGAGAGGAGTATTTAGTGTGAAACTTATAATGTGGGGTCTTTACTATAGTATAAAAAACTTAAAACTATTACAATGATCAAAATATTTCTAGAGACAAATGGATACTATAAGAGGTTATACAAAATTTAGTATGAAAAACGCCCCCCTTGCACATCTTACAAGGATTAATTTTCCTTTGTTTGGTCAGAAGTGTCTGAGAGATATTTGAAAACTTTTAAAAGAAAGGTTGGCTACAATACCAATTCTAATTTTACTCGAGAGTGACAAAGGGTAAGTTGCTTTTTGTGATGCATCTAGAAGAGGTTTGAGGTGTGTACTAATGCAATACAAGAAAGTAGTCACCTATGATTCTAGACATTGCAAGAAGAATGAGAAGATAATATTGAGTTAGGTGTATCGGAATAGGGTAGATGGATTGCACATATGTAGGTCAACCTTACTTTCATGATCAAATTAAAGACCTTTAGAAGAATGATAAAGAATTGATATGTATCGTGCATGCGACTATAGAATGAAAGGGGTTGAAGTTTATATATTCAAATGATGGTATTTTATATCAGTAGATGATATTATGAGTACTAGATGATTATGAGTTGAAAAAACAAATTCTATAAGAAGTGCAAGCTTCCAGTATGCAATGCACTCATCTTGTTCCAAGATGTAAAAATATATTTGGAAAATATAGCTAAGAACAGAGAGAGATGTAGTTGATCATGTAGCCAAATGTGGCACGTGTCAGAAAATCAAATATGAGGATTAGGAACTTGAAAATACTTTAAAATCATTCCATTTTCCTATATGAAAGTAGAAACACAATATTAGATTTTATTTTAGGTCTACCTAGGTCATCACATGGTTTATAACCGATACCTGTAATTTGGGACATGTGCATAAAGCAGATTCATTTTCTTTCAATTAAAATAGCTGGGATGCACCTAATCTAACAGTAGTCTATATAGATGAAGTGGTCTATTTGCATGGTATCCTAGTTATCATGATATCAAATAAAGATCCCAAGTTCACACCTAGTTTCTAGAATCAGTTACATCATGCCATGGGAATATGTTTGGAATTTCAATATGATATTTCACCCTCATACTGATGGATAGTCATAGTAGACCATTCATCCTTTAAAGATAAATTAAGAGCATATGCACTACAATTTTTTGGCACTTGGGAACAATAACTTAATGTTATGGAGTTATCATACAATAATAGACATCAGTCTAGTTTGGATATGGATCCATACAAAGAAATATATGGGACAAAGTATTATTATCCTATTTTTCATGTGAAGATTGTAAGAGAAAAAGTTTGGGTCTAGAATTTACTGCTGAGACAACATAAAAGTAGTAGTGACGAAACAATGATAGCAGTAGAAGATCAACTATAAAAGTTTTGTAAAGAAAAAATGTTGACTATTGGAGTATTATGTTGAAGATAAAAATTATCTAAAAGTATTAAGAGTGGGATCCATTCTTTACTTATAGAGCAATAAAACCATCCATATCCAAAGACATTGATATGCATGCTGGAAAATACATGTTTTCATTTCACAAATACGTTATTATCAAATAGAGTAATTTTTAGTAGCCAAAGATGAAAATTTTATAGTATCTCAATTACAATTTGTTCCTCACCCCAATGGTTGCATTACAAAAAGGGAAAGTGCAATATTAAAATATGGAAATGTCCAATTGAGGAGTGCAATATAGCCTTCCTAAGCTATACTTGATGTCAAAAGTCTTGATACATGTTCCTTTAAGCCATCTTCTCTTGATAACCTACGCCTAGGTGTTATGAAAATAACAACTAGAAAATGGAAGAAACAAAAGAACGTATGCATCAACCTAAAGTGGTATATATGAAATAATAGAGCAATTTGGGAAGTAAAGGATAAATTACAACTGATGTTTTTTTTATTCAAGGGGAAGTAAGAAATAAGGAAGTAATGATGTCAAAGGTTATTATATCAAGGGTAATGAACCACATTTTAGTGAAAATGATCAATAAAAATGGAACTACTTTCTTTAAAATCTACTTTCACAATCATATCAAATATAATAGTGCATGTAGATTTTAAATCGACTATAACTATCTGGCAGGGTCAGTAAATCATAGGATCTCAACCCAAGGTTTGGTGGAAGTAGCATAGATGATATGTATAGATTAGTGGGATAGTGAACCCTAGGTGCGAATTGTGTGCCTCTATGTATGATTGTGTAAAAGAACCACTACCTTAGATAATATTATTATTACAATCTTACATGCAAATAGAATGGAAAGATATATTGCTTAGTTTTTTAAAATTTTGTGCATTAAAGAAGATATACATGTCCAGGGTGAGGAAGGTGAGGTCAAGGACCTAAGTAAATATTTCCTATAATTTTAGTAGTTCACAAACTGGAAATTTGATGATAATGGATATTAATTCAAAGTACTATATTTTTTTTCTTCTAAGAGAAGGTATATTTCAAGTTCATTCCTGATTATAAGGAGATTTAGGGTTCAATCAATGATTTGTAGAATAAAAATTGAGAGGATGTAGAAACCTATAATGCAGTCCACAAAGGACCATAACAAAATCCTAATTACAAAGATCAAGATCCAATAATAACTAATATATATTTTAGATGAGTTTAATGTTAATATCCCATCAAATGTGCATGCCCTAAGAAAATGAATCTTGAACATAGTTAAATGAGGTCTAAGAATCCACAACAACTAATAGGGATCACTTTTTCAGATTTTATAACCTATATCATATTAGTTACTCAAAATATTATTGATTACAGATTTACTATGAAAACTCTTCATAAATTTATTTTAAATTAGGACAATCTAGGGGAAAAATACCATATTACATCATATCTGGATTTTAGGACATTAGTTGTGACATGGGAAGTGCATCACCATAGGTGATTTGAAACATTCTTGGTCAACGAAACAAGGGATAATAAAATGACAATTACACCCATGCACAACATAAAAAAGAAAAATTAATGCAAGAACTCTCAATCCACTCCTCCTCACTTCTAAAAACTACCACATTGAGTCTGTAAGGTCAACCCAAGTTTTGGGATCTAAGACATGACTATTAGCGGTGGTTAGAATTCTTAGAAACCCTACTACCATGTCTATCATGAAGAAGAAATTTGGTAATTAAAGAATGAGCTTATCAATATGAGAACCAAAAATCTCATTATATTTTGATATCCATAAGAAGTTAAATGCAAATAAAATGAAGCCATTTGGGCTAAAACATATGAAAATCACATCTGATTGCAGAACAAGCAGTAACAAAGTATTATAAGAGGAAATTTTGGGTTACCTAGAATTGAACCAAAACAATGTGATAGGAGTTTGGTGAGACCATCTATAGTGTTTTAAGTAATTTTTAGGTCTCATGATGGTTGTAGGCTCCATACCAAACTCATCTTTCCCTCAACATATAGTTGTGGTTGGATAGTTGTATTTGGGAGAAGTTGAGGTCAAATGAGCACTATGAAATAGTCTAAAAAGGTGTCATTGAGGTAATGGGAGGTATTTTTAGTAATTAGGAGATTTAGATTGGAAGCGAGACATTATTTTTTTTTATTTGTAAATCACAATAGAGGCTCATTACTGGGACACAACACCTAGACATAAGGACATTAGGTATCATTAGATTCAAGAAGCCACTATGAAGGTGATGGAGAATACAACATGTAGAGAGGGGAAAAAGAGAGGAATATAGAGATTGAAGCAAGGTTCAAACACCCATATGACAATATTGGAAGGAAGTGTGAAAATGAGAAGAGAGACCAAGCCCATCAGATTGATCAAGAATCGATTAAGAAGCTGGTAGGATAAAGTTGCAATTTGACTAGTAGGCCAAACATAAAACAATCAAAAGAATGAACATAACTCTAATTAAATTGCAGACATTATATACTTTACCAATTAAGGGTAGCATTCAATAATTTTAGTTTTTTATTATGTTTTTGTAATTAGTTTATGTTCCAAACAAGGTCCAAATAGGAAGAAACGTGACCTCTAAGCTATCTAGCACGTGTGGATTATGCATTTTTCATTTTTTTGAGATTATTTATACTAACAATTATTTTGTACCATATATACTTTTATTGTCAACATATGTCATAATATTTTAGGAATCAATTTTTATTTTTAATTATCTTACCATGGAACACTTTACATAACATATATTTCTAATGGCCAACATTATTTAGTCAAATTTTGATTTTGGTAATTAATTTAACAACTCGAGGCCCAACCCTTATATTAATATAGTTATTCTTTCTTTAAATATTTTGAGTGATACAAATTTGCCATATACTCATTTACTATCAAACCCTAGGAAACATGTAGAACATATCTTAATGCTAAAAAAATCATTGATTAGTGAAATTTCATTTTAATTCTCACTTATACCATGAGTTAATTAATTACATGAAAACCTCATAATTATGTATACCTTAATTAGTTATTTATTACCTAAGATATTGAATACACACATTTTCACTTAATTAGGGAAAAGGAGATTTAAAATCCTATAATAAGAAGGCATGCAAATTATAAAGTTAGAAAGCTTAACTAGATTTTAATATGTTACAAAAACTAACATCCTAGATGGGTTTTGTATGATTGGAAAAGATAGGAAAGCTAACCCCAAGACATTTGTCAATATATCTAGTTATCCATAGGATTAGATTCGTGGCTCACATGATAGCATTATCACAATATGTAGATAATACACATGATGTGTTTCACGATTCTATGCCAAAGACATACCATCTAGGTAGAAGTGAGATCATAGGCTCAAAGCTAGTACAATTGAGAGAAAATGATTTTATTGTTGAAGTTCCAATTCATATTTTAAAGTGAAGGATAATGAAACATAGGAAACATGAATTACCTCTAGTGAAAGTCTTATGAAGGAATCACAATGTGGAGTAAGCGACAATGATTTAGAGTCAGAGATGTGTGACAACTATCCTTTTCTCTTCTAAGAATTTTGGTACAAATGTTTTCTAGAAGTAGATTTCTACAACTCAAATTTTAGATTATCTAGTGATTTTAGGGTTATGGAAATCCTAACCCAAATTTACATTTTTGATAATTGATTTTCATTTCATTATTAATGATTGATTTTAGGTTGCTTATATTTAATACAAAAATATGATTGATTATATGTTTTGTGTTTGTATTGAGAAATTCATCTTCTAAGAAGGTAAAAATGATATAGAAAAAATTTCCACACATGTCTGAGAAATTCCCCAAACTAAAAAAAAATAGAATTGATATATGTGAGGGTCACATTGATTGATGAGTAGATAATAAAGATCTGAAGTATAGATGGTGGTTGTCTTTGACCCTAAGAGGGCTGCTTCAAACATCTACTTTTATTGAAGTTGGTATGGATTGGCCTATCAGTTTTGTCGAAGCTAGGTTGCCTTAAATGACTAATTCGGTCAAAGTAGGAGCACTTCAAATAGGAAATATGGGGCTTGTTCAACCCATGCTAGTGTGCATCAACCAACCACATTGATCATGGTAATAATGTTTTGACCTTACGCATTGACAAAATCTAGAACCCATCACTTTGAGGAGCATATCATAGTGATTTGATTTGACATTTTGACCTCCTATAGCCGATGTCACTTGCTTGGAAAATAATGTAAATGATTACATATTGAGATTTACTTGATGAAATTAAGATATAGATTTATTTACAAAGTCTCTACCCAATTCAATCCCTTTATCCAAGCATTGGCGGTTAAGGAGTCAATTTTGGGTAAAAAAGAAGGAATAAAATCAATAGTTCATGAACAAACAACCCTAGATAAAATCCATTGAGGTAAATAATTTTAAATTGTTTCTTCTTCTATTCTCTCCATTTTCCTAGTGAAAAATTATCTCTACAAATTGATTTGTGATTCTTTATTCTCTTTGTTCTTCCACACCAGTAGATGTTGCCTACAGAAGAACACTAGTAGAAGGTTGAATGTCCAAAGAGGCAAAATTTAGAGTTCTATTATATATTTTGTTGTGTTGGCTTGTATTTAATACAAGAATAAGAATCCAACTAGAAGTGTAAAATGTGAAGAATAGATATATTTCTTACTTTGTCTTATATTGTTATACAATCTCTATGTATATAATTGAAATTTCTTACTACTTGCTTGGATGAAATTATTGAATAATAGTGGACTGCGATTGATTTTTTTTTTTGGAAAATTGGTAAATATATTCCAAAGAGAGTGAGTAGCAAAGCTAACAAAGAATGGCCAAAGGCCAACAACAGAAAGCAGACGGGTTATACAAAATCCCATCTAGCTATAAGTATATACATGGTTAGTACAAAATCCCCAGTATTCCTTGGATAGACACGACAAACCTTTAGCAAGGTTTTTCATTACAAGTATATGGTACGATAAGTCAACAATAATCTTCTTGATGAGCTCTCCTTTAGTTCAGGGGGTACCTCCATGGGCTTGCCTATTCCTCTCATCCCAGATGTGATAACAAAAACCTGCCAAGAACAACCCACCAAACTCCTTTCTGTGCCTGGTCTTAAGGTTATCATTCATCCACAAAATGATCTCATTCAAGCTGGAGTTCTGGTTCGCCCCCCACAAGTTCTTCAGGAAAACTGTCGCCCACACAAGCTTTGAATAGTTTCACCTGATAAAGAGTAAATTCATCTTAACATTGATTGCATTCAAATTTCATGTGATTTTGAGACAACAAAATTTTGTTGGCACCATTACACTCGGGTTTGCCTTATGTTCATAGTAGTATAATCAATATTGAAAAATGTTATGAAATGACTTATCCAATTCAAGTTGTGACATCAAGTTAAAAATGCATGATTATTTCAAGTATTTCCATATATTTCAGTTACTTTTATGAAAGCATTATACAATAAGATCATTATACTAAATTAGTTATAATCAGAAACCAAAAAGACAATGCAATGATTTTTATACAATGATACACATATAATTTATAGTTGACGCATTAAAAATGACTCATTAAGAACCAATTAGACAATGGATTCCTAGAACATCATATAATTTGATATAGATGTATGCACAATGAAGGAGTAAATGTGCATACCAATAATCAGAGTTTAGGATGATGTAGGAATAGTATATATGTGTTGTACATGGAATTAACCCTAGAGAATTTTGTCTCCTTAAAATAGTTTGGTGTCTAATAAAAATTGGAGACTTTATGGTAACTAATTTACATACAACTTAATTAGTTCAAAAACTACTCAATGGGCCATCTCTTGTAGAATCACGATCTTAGGCAATATAAGCCAAGTGATTTGACTCTCAAATTTAGTAATGGTGATCATATGAGGAGTCCATTTTTATTTGGCTAGTTTATATAGTTGTCAAGGCCTGATGGGGTGAGCCCCATTGCAGATTAGAGAAATAACTTAGCAAAATTAGAGTCTTCACTCTACTTAAAGTTTTGTACAGTGTGATCATGACTTGCAAGGATACTTTCACATGTTTTGGTACACTTCATTTGGGTACACAATACTTTAAAATGAGCAAGATATTAATTAATATGATTCAATTATTTATTAATTACATCCATTATGGGAAAGTGTACCATGTTGTATGATCTACCGTATTTAGATGTGATACTTACTACATATAATCATTAGTTAACCAACAAGAGCACATTCACAAAGGGGCTTAAAGAGGAGTATATAGATAGTAGTCAATCTCTTATTCTTTCCCTAGTCCTGGGAATGTGAGAGTCAGGATTTTTAATATCCTCAAATTTGGTGAATTTGAATTACATAAATATAAGGCTTGTTTTGATAAATAAATTCCCAAATTGTATTATTGATGGAATAGTAAAGTTATATTTGTGGCATGGGTTCAACCCATGGCCCAAGTGAGGCCCATGATACTATTTTCTTTACAAATAGGTCCTTGCAAATAGGTAACTCAGAGTCAACAAAACAGTTGACTCATGGAACTTCTAGCCAGGCAAGCCATGGAGGGGCGGGGAAGGAAGAATCCCCTTACGGATTTACCATAGTATCTTGGACCACGTGGTCAACCTTGATCACTGTGAAAGGGGAGTGGTATCCTTTAACCACTCAGGATCCCAGCCCACATGGGGCTAGGTGCCAATTTGGCAAATGCCATTGGAAAGAGTCGTCCTACATGGCATAAAAGGATAATATAATATTTGCTGATGCGGCACCTTTATAATGGCTGGTTGAAGTTAATCTTGTAATAATTCTAGTAAGTAAATGTAACTCGATGATATCAAGATTGTATTTCAAATTAATAAAACAAATGACTAGATTCCATATAAAATATCTTTGAGGCCTAAATTTGATCATAGTTTCAAAAGTAAGGCCACCACATTAAATAAATAGTGATTACTCCATGTAAACCCTAAATCCAATAGTTAACATGTTGAGTATATAAAAAATGTCTTCTTTTCCATATAAACTGATATTTTTGAATATAATGATGATCAAGATGATGATAATTAGGGCTTCTAGACCAATAATCACATATGTATAATTAGGGATTTGAAACCAAAGATCATAACTTGTGATAATCTTAATGAACTTAATCTTATTTATGTGTTCATAATGAAAGGATTTTATGGATATAATTATTAAAGTTTCACCTAATGATTAATTTGCGATGGAAATAAGGTTTGTACACTTATTCCTTATCCAAACCAGAATCAACCCTAGACCCTAATTTAGGATATATGTTATATTAAAATGTGCTGAATATGATCAGTGACACCTTAGAATATACATTCATACAAATTAAATGATGATTGCTTGGATTCATCTTTGCTTGATTTATTGGATGATATGCTTAAAGAATTTGAAGTATGAGTGCATGGTCTGCATGATTCTACTTTAAGGTACATGGTTACTACTAGGAATAATCTAATTATTTACTATTGTGTTTGTTGAGTATTTCTTGAGGATTGATGAAATAAACTGTAGGATGTTTATTTACATTCTGTTCAATTATAATGCCACTATGAGTATCACACAAAGTATGATATAAAATTCTAAACCCTAGGATAATATGTATCAAGGGATGATGCACATGATCCCGAAGGAGATAATGGTTATGCCCAAGATAGCATGTCAGTACGGGTTAGAATATGTAATGAAAATGCCCATTATTTTCAAGTAATTGATTGATTATATATTGTTATATTACTTGCACACTTTTGCATGCATGAAATGTACACAATATAGCAATATACTGATCCACATTTTGTTTCACGCTATTTAGGTAAATGCAATATATGAAGACATCAAGACATGATGAATAAGATGAAATTGAATGAAGACATTAAATCTAAGTAAAGGAGTATTAGTTAGATACTTATTCTCATGTGTATTAGTTCCATGTTGGAAATTCATGTACCTCCTTAGAGGAACATCATTGTATATCTTATAAACAATATTTGTGGAATAATTGAAATATTTAGTATTATTTTTTATTTGTAAAAATTTGGGTCTTGAGAATTTTAGGTAATGGCTCTCAGTTTTAAGGTTCTTTTGTAATTGGGGGACATTGATAAATGAGGTTGTTACATTTGATATCAGATCTTTAGATCTTTCAAATAATATTTAATAGTTTATAATTTCAAGTAATCCTTACAAATATAAGGATAATTATTAAGGCATGGACAAATGGTATTTCTGTCTAGAATGGATCATGGTTTTGGGGACTGACAATATTTTCTTCTGTACCATTAATTTGGTATACGAGGACTCTCTTAGCCAATGTCATATCTGTTTGGCCAGAACCTAGGGTTCTCCAGAATTAATGTTTCCTTGAAGTCTTCTCAACTCTAATTTCATCCACTTCTAATCCTCTTAATTCATAAACTCTAAAAATACTTCCCTCCTCATCTCAAGTTGGGGTTTTTGAGAAGAAGTCAGATTCAGGCATTCTCTGCCAATTAATGTACATATAATGTGGAAATAATGATAAAGTTAAGAAAAATATTTTATGGGTAAACCCTATATGGAGCTAGGGTTGGTTTAGGAAAACCCTAAGTGGGTCAAGGGATACATATAAAACCCTAAGGTCAGGGTGTATTCCCTAACCCGAACCCTAAACCCTAATCCTAGGAAATGGGAGTAGTGTGCATGAAATGGTAATCCTACCCATAAAAATCCTAATAAGGGTAAAAGGAATGAGGAAATCCAAATGAGTTTAGGTTACCAAGTCTTCCATGCATGCATGTACGTGGAAAATTCATACATGATGCATGTGAAGAGTTTTTAAGAAACATAAGCAATCAATGGTTACATAAAAATGAAAATATGAAACTTTCAATTCAACTTTTAGTGTTGGTGTTCCAACCTGGGGTGGGTCAACCCAAGAATGAGAATGCGACCTATTGGGGAGGCAAAATTGTAAACTCGTGTGGTTAGGTTGTTTCTAGAGAGCCTAACCTCCACTTGTGAGTCAAGAATACACCCTAGGTTGACCAATAAATTTAAGAATTGAGGTAACCTTGAAGTCACCTAAAGCTTGAAAAATTAAGTATACAAAGAATGAAAGCATATGCATTCTTTCAATCCAAGTTATGCTATCTCTAAGGGACATTATGACCAAGCTCGGAAGCTTGAACAAGGAAGACCATCAAGAGGGCCAAGCCTATAAGGGAAGGTCACTATAGGTCAAGCCCGGAAGGGAAAACCACGATAAGGACCAAGCCCAAAAGGGAAGTTCACTGAGAAGCCAAGATCAGAAGGGAAGGCTGCTATGCAGACCAATCCTGGAAGGGAAGACCGCCATGAAGACCAAGCCTAGATGGGAAGGTCAGTGAGGGGACACACTAAGAAGGGAAGGTTGCCATGATCCCAATTCAGGGACATAAAGTCAATAATGTATACTTTAAGAGATGAAGGAAATTTAGGTTAAATAATTAAATAAAAAATAATGTGCTCAAAAGTTGTTTAAGTTGTAAAATCTCAATAATCCCTAGGCATGGTAGAGCACTAAGTCAATCCTAAGGTCAATTAGGGATGAATAAAGATACATAATACCCATGAGATTAGTAGTTGATCATGCCCTAAGAGCATAAGACCATGGGGCCAGGAGATATCCATCTATGTTTCCCGAGGACCATGGGTCAGGATATTGGCCACCTTCATGAGTTAATGAGGCCCAAGGGGTAAAGGTGAGTGGCACTCCATACATGCATAAGGTGCATGGGACCAAGAGGAGATCACCCCAAAGGTACCTATACCACTAGAGACCTTAAGGAAGTGACTAAGGCTAATGATACATGAGATGCATATATAAATAATACAAGAAGTCATATAATAATGTTGATAACAGTTTGAAGGGAGTAGTGCATAAACTCAAGGATTATGAGAAAGTCACTTTTCATGTGAGGACATGAAAGTTAGGGAAATTGTGGGATTAAAAGTAATTATGGTTTGGAGTCATTGTCCCAGTGGTTCAACTAAAAATTTGAAATTTTAAGATAGTGTGTGGATACACCATCTCTACTCTTGGAATGGGATGAACTGTATTTTTGGACTATAGTCAAACACTTACTTCATCCTATTATGAGTGATAGAGATTGGGTAGACACATGTTATGCTTAAACTTGACATATGAGGATGAATACCTAAGTTGAAATTAAATGGCATAATTTTAGGTTTTGGAGGTTCTACCACAGCCTTAAGTGAAAATAAGTGAACAATAGGTTGGAAACCTAAGTGAAAAATGTAATAACGAATAGGAAAATGTTATCACTTAGTGATAATGTTATATAATGGATGAGGTTTTGGGATAACCTATATTCAATTCAAGTCCCAACATTAGTAATATGGGAGTTTTACATGTCAATATCTAAGAATAGTTGCTAACCCTAAGGATTGGAAGTAAGATGAGTTATCATTCACCTTAACCTTACTAGGTTTGAATTTTGGGGACAAAATTCTTTTAAGGAGGTGTAAATATAATATCATCAAATTTGCTGAATTTGAATTATATAAATATAAGTCTTGATTTGATAAATACCCTAATTGTATTACTTATGGAATAATAAAGTTATCTTTGTGACATGGGTTCAACCCATGGCCCAAGTGGGGCCCATGAGACTATTTTCTTTGCAAATAGGTCCTTGGGGCACAAGTTTAAGAAATAAGAGATTTTGTAGATAAAATAAAGGATAATGACTTTGTGAATTATTATATAATTGAAATATTGAATAATGGACAAGTTTCTAAGATATGGTGTGATTTTGATAATTAATGGAGTAATTATCTAACCTGCACGGCAACACAAGTTTTGAGGAATAACACAAGAACATCTCAATCTGGATTTTGGTATTCTTGAAGATAATAACAAAACTAAGAGAATTCTAGAATTTGAGAAAAAAGGACTTTCAATGTGGAGTGGGTAATTAAATTTAGAATATATTGAAATGCAATTTTTTTTCTATGAAAATTATCCCCAAAAATCCCACAAATTAGATATAAGAGGGGAAAGATATTAATGACCTGCCCTCCATGTTCATAGCAAAAGAATCTTCCTACTAGGCTATAGAAAATAGTAAAGGGAGAGGGGCTAAGTGACAATAAATACTTTGTTTGTAGTTTTGAAAATTGATTTAAATGCTCCTAGGGATGGATAACCCGCACTCTTTTGATGTGTCATGCAATCATGACTGTCAAATTAGGTATCAAAAATGTGTACGTCATCTCCCACCTCAAGTTTAAAAGGGGAAATTGGGGCAACAATAACTACAATCCCCTCACACCTCTTTTCTCTCCCCTCTTATCCTTTTTCCTAGATTATTCACCCTTCGAATTTTAGAAGTTGTGAAGAATAAAATCAAGCCATTAGCTGCTATCCCACTAGTTTTGGAAAGTACCTAAATCCCTTCTACAATAAGATTCTAGGATGTCGCTGAAACCCTTAGTTCCCTGCTGCTACTACCTTTATAAGGCAACAAAGAGTTTGGTCTTGACCCAAAGAGCTCTCCTCATTGTTCAATTTCCTTTAAATTCCCATGGTTCCTCACTTTCTTGCCATCATCTTCTCCAACCTTTCTCTATTATCAGGCATTGCAAAACAATTCCTCCATCTTGGAGCTTTGCTGAGACACCAAGAGAAGATCCCAACCATCGAAAGGAAGCAAGGAGCCCCATCAACATCTATTGACCCACGAGGCTCTGCTGAGCCAATCCGCTCATCAGAGGGCATACTCTAGAGCACTGTGATGCCTCATGAGTAGCATGAAGGCCTCCTAGACACCTCCATAACCTTCAAGGATCTTTAACTCGCCAGCCTACTAGTTATATTCCATGATCCATGCCTCTAGTCATAACCGTATAGTCTGCCACTGCAACCACCATCTCTGACCACCGCAGCTTGCCCCTAAGGGTTCATTCCATTTGTAATGGATGGATGAAGGTGTTTCTTTACTAATCATTAGATCTCAATGTAGGTAGCCCATAGTCAACTATATGATTGACTGATGGAGCTTCTAGCCAAGAAGGTCATGGGGGGCAGGGAAGGAAGAATCCCCTTATGGGTTTTACCGTTGTACCCTAGACCACTTGGTCAACCTTGATCACTGTGAAAGGGCATTGTTGTCATTTAGCCAGCTCAGGAGCCTAGATAGTGTCACGCCAGATGCCAATTTAGTGAAATCCCATTGGCCAGAGTCGTCCTCAATGGCACAAAAGGATAATATAATATTTGCTGATGTGGTGCCTCTCTATTGGTTGGTTAAAGTTAATCTTGCAATAATTCTAGTAAAGAATTAGTAACTCTAATGATATCAAAATTATAAACCTACTTAATTAAAAAAATGAATAGATTCCATACAAAATGTCTTTGATTCCTGAATCTGATAATAGTTTCAAAAGTACAGTTAACACATGTTTAAGTAGTGATTACTCCATGAAACCTTAGATCCGATAATTAATATGTTGAGTATATCAAAAGTGTTTTCTTTGCCATATAAAATGATATTGTTGAATATAATAATAATAATAATCAATATGATGATGGTAATTAGGGGTTCTAGACCAATAATCACACACATGTATAATTAGGATTTTGAAACCAAAGATCAAAACTTGTGATAATCTTAATGAACTAAATCTGATCTAAGTGATCATAATGAAAGGATATGATCCATATAATAATTTGGGTTTCACCTAATGTTTAATATGCAATGGAACTAGGGTTTGTACTCTTATTTCTTATCCAAACCATAGTCAACCCTAAAACCTATTATAGGATATATGTTAGATTAAAATGTATTTTATGATTAGTGATGCCTTAGAATATACATACATGCAGATTAAATGATTACTACTTGGTTTCAAATTTACTTGCTTGATTGGATGATATGCTTAAAGTACTTGAAGTGTGATTTCATGGTATGAATGGTTCTACATTGAGGTATGTAGTTGTGTTTCTGAATAATCACAATTATCAACTATCGTGTTTGCCGAGGATTTCTTAAGGATTGATGAAATGAATTGTTGGTTGTTTATTTACATTCTATTCAATTATAATGTCACTATGAGCATCACATAAAATAAGATATCATATTATGAACCCTGAAATGATATATATCAAGGGGTGATGCACATTAGCCCAGAGGGGACAGTGGTTATGCCCAAGGTATCATGTCAAGTACATATTAGAATAAGTAATAAAAATACCGGTCCTTATTTGCAAGTAATTGATTCATTATATGTTATTATATTACTTGCACAATTTTGCATGCATACCACATACATAGTATAGCAATATACTGATCCACATTTTGTTTCACGCTATTTTAGGGAAATACAATATATGAAGATATCAAGACATGATGAATTAGATGAAATAGGTTGAAGACATAAATACTAATTAAAGGAAGATTATTTAGATGCTTCTTCTCATATGTATTAGTTCCATGTTGGAAATTCATGAAACTCCTTATAGGAGCATCATTGTATATTTTGTAAATAATATTTTTGAAATAATGGAAATTATTTTGTATTATTTATTATTTGTTAAAATCTAGATCTTGGGAATTTTGGGTAATGGCTCTCAACTTTAAGGTCCTTCCTGAATTAGGGACACTGATAAGTGAGGTCATTACATTTGGTATCAGAGTCCCAATTTTTCAAATAATATTTAATAGTTTATAATTTTAAGTAATTCATAGAAATATAAAGAGAATTATTAAGACATGACCAGATGGAAATGGTGTCTAGAACAGATTATGGTTTTGGGGACTGTCAATATTTTCCTCTACACCATTAAATTGGTATATGAGGACTCCATTAGCCAGTGTGATACTTGCCTAGATAGAACACCCAGTTTTCCTGAAGTAATTTTTCCTCTAAGTCTTCTAGTCCCTAATTTTATCCACTTCTTGTAAGGACCCTCACCTGGGTTTTGGGCTAACCCTATTTTCTTTTCTTAAGAATATTGCTTCGCACCTTGCTCTAATCATCTAATATGTAATTAGGACATTTTGGAGGTTTGTGTTCCTTGCTTGATGCATGTGTTTTGTGGAGAGGTTTGGTGCAAACTTGCAATTCACCCAGAGTAAGGGTTGATGTACAAGTTTGCCACCTCTAGAGTGTTTCTTCTCTCTCCAAGAACCATCTAGAGGAGAGAGGAAGTGTTTGGTGCCTTGTTTTGGTCTTGGTTGAGTGATGATATCCTTGGTGATGTTTTGGGCACATGTTTGAGGTGTGTTTTGCTCATAAGAGTGTTGTCCCGGGCTTGAGACCCTTACTGAGACTCTATATCGGTTTGTGGTTGCCTTGAGGAGGCTTGGTATTAGTTGTGGGTGTCTTGACGGACATCCTATCAGTTTGATGGTATCTTGAGGATCACCATATCAGGTTGTGGTGACTCTAGAGGAGTGACATATCAGTTTGTGGCCCTAGAGTTTCATCCCTATTGGTTTGTGAAGGGGGTGCATGGGTGTGTCGACCTTGACCTTCCTCAGTGACCAAGTGAGCGAAATAGATCTTATCACCTTGTTACATGGTATTACATGTGGCTTGTCTTCTTGGACATGTGTCCTTTAGGGTTCTAAGGTGGTGACACCTTCCCCTTTCTCTCCCTCTCTCATCGGCCATGTATATATACCCCTTTATTCCAATGCAAGAGAACCCTTTTAGTGATCCTTGCTTTCCCTCCTTGGTGGCCAACCTTGATCTTGAAGAGTACTCTCCCTTGGAGCTTGGTGGGTGAGCCAAAAGCTTGCGATGCTCTCTTTCATCTTCTTCCTTAGTAATCCATGGTTTTCTAGCTTTCTTTCCCTCCTTTCTCCTTCTCAGCCATGGACCTTGGTACCTTCTTTCTTCTCTTTTACTCTCTTAACCTCGGTTCTCTCTTCTCTCTTGAAGGTGTTGTGCTTGGAGGATCTTCCACTACCTTGAGTTTATGAGCTTGGAGCTGGTCCTTAGAGCTTAGAGATTGGTGATTGTTCTTCAGGCGGGTTATATAACTCTAAACCTACCTTGTTATTATCACTCTTCTACTTGTTATCTTGGTTGTTATCTTTAGCTCGTTATATCTTGCTTACTAGTAGCTTTACTTGGTAACCTTGTGTTCGGTTTGAGAATAAAACTTTGTTAAGTTACTGCCATAAGTTTCTCTTTTCCTTTGCCTTCTTAATAACGTCATCTTGAGGTAGAAGATGAATAAACTGACATGCCATGCAATCCAATATGCTACACTGATGTGCTCTTGTGTAAATTGATATACCTCTTATGATATTGGCTTGTCTTGATCTAGTGATGACTAGTGAAGAAAAGTGTTGAACTTTGATGCTTTTAGTTGAGTATGTAGGTTGACATGGGTAACCCTAATCCAATACATAGACCTATAAATGGATATTCAAAATCAGCATATTCGATTCACATTTGAGTTCGAAACTCAAGAAAAAGTTCATATTCGACGTTTGTTGGATCAGTTTCAGATATCTGATATATATTCAGATACTTTCAGATCGGGGTATAATCTGTTTCGAAAAAATTTGAAATCTGAGGATATATATATATATATATATATATATATATATACACTAGTATATGCACATGCTATGCACGTGTGGAACTTATACATAAAATTTATAGTATCTGTAACCACATTTTTTAGATAATATTCTATTTGGGAATAAATATATTTAATCAAAACTGATAGTAATAAAATAAAAACTAATATGTACAACACAATATTTCAACAACTTCAATAATTTCATGGATAAAATCCTTAAATATATTTTAGTCTAAGCATTGCACAAATGACTCTCCTAAGTTATTCCATACTTCCCATTTTGTTACCAAAGATAATATGTTTATAAAGGACAACACTTGTTATCAAAATATAGTCACAAATAATAAATTGTTAGAATATTATGAAAAGTTTAAATAAAAAATTGAAAGTGAGTAAATTTTGTATCTATCCTTGATCACTGACGCATAGATTTTTTCTATATAATTTTTACCTAATGTCATTCTTGTTTGTCAAACATATCCATATCATGGGATGCATATTACTATTTCTCCATATAGACATATCTATTTATGATAGGTTGTAGATAAAACATCATAGTAACACATTTAGAATGATGTTTTTGTAAAAATTAATATCTGTTTAAACATTGAAACAAGAACAATATAATAGAACATATGCTCTAATTGCCCTTTCACTTATAATCACATGAGGAATTTCCAACATATAGTTGAGATATTTTTTCAAAGATTTCTACACGAGATAGAACTTTATACATCATTAGGACTATAGTACCAACATGATTAATGGATGCAAACACAAATCTGATCTCTACCTAGTTTTATATGAACTATATTATCAAAGTTATTGTGTGTTTATCCGAATTGATACTAATAAAAAAATGAAACGTGTGTATGAAATCCACAATTTTATAGAACATTTATCAACAATCCAACTATAAAAATAAAATTTCTATGTGATTATACTTTCCGATGTACTAATGAAAATATCTATTGGAACATCAAATAGCTTACATGTCAAATGATTTATAGGAATTTGTGTATAGTGTCATGTTCTACTTTATGATGGGAGGATATTTATTCATCCTACCTTCTACTTCAAGAATAAATAACATTGTTACACAATATCAATGAAACTTGGAATTGATTCATTGAGTGCTTGTTGAAGATGAAAAAAACATAAATCTGGCAACTTATGGTATCATATTGCTTATAAAATACACAGTAAGCTTGTTGGAAACTTGGTTGAACCCTGTTGTATTCTTTATGACAATTATATCAATGATTATCATCATTGTGACCCTTTAATGATCAATCAGGTATGTGGGAGGGGCAACTTTCTGAAAGGATAACTACCATTCTACATTTAATTTTTTATTTGTATTTAAAGTTTGTTTATGTTTCATATGATGTATTTAGAAGTATATGTATGTTTCATATACATGCATTTTGTATGTATATTTTTGTGTGTGCATATATATATTTTAGTGTGTGAATTTTGCATCTAAACATAAACTACATATGAAAGTGCACATTTTCATATATCTACCAAAGAACCATGAGTTCAAGAGACTATAAAAGGTTTTCTAAAACGTTTCAAATATTTACATAATGTATTAATAAGATAATAAAAATATTTAATAGTTAATTATATTATTTTGGTAAATTAATCCAATATAAAAAGGGATTGTATCGAACTTTACAATATTAAATTTTACAATATATGTTCATATATTTGTCAATATTCTTATTACAATCAACTTCATTTAATATAAATGACAATCAAAATTCATATATACTTTATATAACTCTTCTAAATATTATTATATCAACAAAAAAGGAGAAAATTTATATGGTATTTTGTGGAATAATATAGATTTTTCTTAACCATTAAACATGTTGAGTATATAATGATCATACACTATAAATATTTCTAACCTCAAATTGACAAATTTTCCCTATTTTGCACAATGAATAGATAAGTACTTCTCGTCATATATATATAAGTACACACTTTAATCCATGTCTTGGGTCTTAAGGACATGTTTTTATAGATTAACTATGTCATTTGCAATAAAGAATCTCCTGAAGTAAAACATAATCTACTTTCAAGTGATGAATTTTTTTAATCTACAAAGTTATTTCTATAAATAATTTATCATATAACATCCTATTTATTATTTTATCAGTTTGAGCTTTTTCCACTAATCATATGTTTAAATATGTGTAAATTATTGACACCATACCATCAAATTCTACAATTCTTGATGTAACTTAAAAATAATTGTAGCATATTTTTTAAACAATTCTATTCATTTTAGTTAGAAAAGATTTATCATGAAATTTTAATGATAAAACATTTTTAGAGGTCAAGATATAAATATGAATGTTTGTCTAGACATAAATGAATACAAAAATATTCTAGAGAATTACAATACATGTGTATGAATACATGGAATAATCATGGTTTGGATTTAAATTTTTTATTTTTCTTCAAAAGTAGGTGGCAAAATTTATTCAAGATTAAGGTATGCATATAGTTTTTTAATCCAAGATTCCATTTATTTAATCATTGTAACAATTATTCGATGAGCTCTTTTCTTTTTGTCGGTCATGCATAACTATCATAAGTAATAGACAAAGTAACAGTTAACATCTATATAAGATGATAAAGTTCGTCAAGTCACATGTTTGACTCATTTGGGAACCTGGGAAGGGTAAATGGCAACAACAGATTCCCTATTTGGGCATTGAGATGCAAGGACTATACCCCTCACCAGGGATTGGTAATAATGTAAAAGAATTACGTTGTAAAAATTTGATTGATGTTGATAACACATCCTTTCTAGAACCTTTATTTTCGAATTCTTGTTCATATGAGAATATATTGATGACATTTCCTTTCAAAAGCAATATGTAACAACCATTTAATAAAACTCCTAGTAATTCCAGAAAGATTAAAAAAAAGCATACTAACCAAAATCAGTGAAGATAGAGGAAAGAGAGATACAACACATTAGGAACACCATCTTCGACTGCTACTACTATTTTGATGATTTAGAAGGATAGAAGTGGTAAAAGGAAACAATATCCATGTAGTATTTTATCCAATGTAATTAGAACTGAATAGATTTTGTGTAGTATAACATTAAATATGACAGTTAGTTGTCGCACCGCATTTATGGATATACAACTAAAGTATGTTGATACCTTACCTCAAGTTGACACCTCGAAGTATTTCTTCTAGTTATACAATAGGAAGACATGTTTTATTACTGTAGACTATCTATCCATTAAATGTACACCATCTTGTCTACCTTTGCCTCTTGTGTACAAGAATAAAATGCAGTCAAACTAACACATTTAGGAAATCTTTTCACCTTCAGAACATTTCAAAGACTAACGTTTGCATAGTTGGATTAAAATAAACTATGCATGTTCCTCAATACATTTCTAGTTAGCTATAGTTTCCTGAATTTGTTTTAATGCATATACATCCTTTAGATACATGCAAATCAATATGCAAGATGGAAAGATAAACTAAACACAATGTTTATAGTTAAATCATATATGACACCATGACCATCATAATCTAGGTTTTAAAATACCAAAAAAAAAGTAATGAAAAAGATATGTACATCTGATACGATATGAATTTTTAAAGAGAGAAGTGGTATTCACCTAATTGTTGAAAGATGTTTACTTTTATCTATTCATATTCATGCAAAGTTTCTCACAGTTTTATTTGAATCTCCTCTCCTGGAACTATTCAAGGAAGACAAAGGTATATTGGAAAATCATTGTGGAGAATCAACACCATAGTCAGCACTTTGAGTTCGTTTTGGTGATCATGTAGACTTCTTCAACATACAATGCACTGGCTTGCATGCAACAATAGTGTATCAATTCCCCATTACTCCCACATGCTATTCGCTCCCATCAAAAGAAACAATTTTAGCTCTTTGTTAACAGATATCTTCATGATCGTCATCGACAGAATACATGCATGCCACTTGAAATAGAATCCTTACAGGACAAGGAATAGAGAGAAAACAATAAAGTGTTTGATGTAGGTGATAACACTCATTTTATGGCTATTTATAGCATTTATTTCTTTGTCAAAACTACCCTCTAAACTATTTTTCCTCTCAATTTTTGTCATGTTTTGCACAAAAGTAAACTGTGCTATGCCCTTAACTGTTTTTCCATCTTTTGTACAGATTTTTCCCTATTTTATACCTAAAAGTCCACTAAAGGCATGTCCCGACCCATGAATGATGCTTACCTGCATCGACCCTTCTACCAGCAACCCGACACACCACTCACCTGTCGTAGCTTCAGCCCGATATAGCAGCAATGCGACATGGGCGTGTCGCACAAGGAGGCCCTGACGGGCGGTATGCCACTTACTCGATAGAGAGCTCTGCCCACCACGACTAATCAGACTGTTATGGCATGTCGTACGATATGAACCACTCATCGAAAAACATCTGCCCACCGTGGCCACCTGATACGCTTGCAGCCTGACACGTCGTGATGACCTACTGTGTTGGGCAACACACACATGTTGATCATCCCCAAAGCCACGTGTGCAGATCCAATCAAGGATATGTGGTGCCCAGAGAACCACAACCTCCTCCAACAGCTGCCTATAAATAGCAGCTACAAGACTCTGATGGAACGTGTCGGAACCTCACGAAAGCTAACTTTGGAAAGCTTCAAGAGCTAGTGTGTCGACAAACAAGGCGTGTCGGGAGACACTAGGTGAGCACACCCCCAACCCAAGAGGGGCGGGAGTGGTTCACTTAGAACCCGTCCTGGTAGCCACAACATATCGATACGACCAAGAAGGCCATCCATCGTGCCAGGTCCCTAGATGGACTTCAACCCGCGACGGCTCGCCCTTTACACCTGATACAAGGAACCCGAGAACCTAAGTCCCTTCCAACCAGACACAACACTGAACCCGATACTAATCATCGTCATGGCGTGTCGCCTGACAGGGTGGCTGCCTGAAATGACCGTATCGGGTAGGAAGCCCTGACCAATACGCCTGCCCGTCATGGTTTGTCGCCCAACAGGGTGGCTTCCTGACATGGGCATATCAGGCAGAGCTTCCTCCGAATACCGGGTTAGTTGTGCCTTAGGGGTCGTTGCTATCTATCGCCCTCCTACATCAAGGAGGTGATACCTACCTTCCCCTTTTTTTAGCATTTACTTTCATTTAATACGCATTGTAACTGAACCCCTTTTACACAATATCTATGCTTATATAATCTACGGAGTTTAATACCTGTTGTTCTGTGGTTGGTCCCCTTTTATTGGATGATTTCTTATATAGCATCTGAGTTCTAGCTTGTATGTTTGGATCATGTTTTGACTAGCTATCAGAATGTGTTTCCCATTTCAACTCCTCCAAGAGAAGGATGTTGTAACTCTAGAGCTTGGTCTGACCTGGGAGTACGAGAATACCCAGGGCTGGAGCTGCTTTAGGTTGCTTTCCCACTCCAAACTATGTCCATTACCCTTGAGAGAGGGTGTTGGCATTTAGTTGGAGGTACCCTCTTTAAGAGAAGGGGTACATTGTGTTTTCCGCTACCGCTTGTTATTCCTAAGTTTTCTTTCTCCGTGCCTGACCATGACAATAGTTTTATCTCCTTGGAAGCTGTTGCGCAAAACCCCTAAAAACTTCTAAAACCCTAAAACCATCATCTTTCTTGTAACTCCAGTTGGAGATAGTTTTTCTTTACAATGTTCCCTTGTTGCGTCATATCTATCCTTTCTTGTCTGTATATCTTTGCCCATATGAAAGTTATCTCTATGCGCTTGCTTTGACTCTTCGCTTGTATGTTTAGCTATCGTCTTGCGATGTTTGATCGTCGGTATATCGAGAGAGTAATATCAATTTTATTCATGCCGTAGAGCAGCATGAATGCCCGAGAGTGTTAGATTGTTGGTGTTTTAAACCATATGTTTTGCCGTAAGGCTTTTGAGTTGTCTTCTCGAGAGAGAGAGACTTCTTTTAAGTCTGGTTCTTTCCTCATCTCGAGAGAGAGTGGAATGATACTTTGAATGGTTGCTCGTAATTTTGATATGTGCATGCAGGGAAGAGAGATAATATGTTGGTTAAGGGAATGTTTTAGTTAAGTGAACCCCGGTCTGAGTTTTTCTTATCCTCGTTATAGTTTGTTTTATTTTCTTTTCTTTTCTTTGGCCCTTTTATTTTTGCCTTCAGTTTTTCGTTCCTTAGAGAACACCTTTTAATCCTCTTCTTCTACCAGAATATAGAAGTGTTGATTCTGTGTTCTTGGCACTACCAACCTCATCCCTGTGTTCGACACCGATCGCTACATCGAACCCCGTTATCATTGCGGGGGCCTGAGAGTCGGGTTATCTCTTTAAAAGTCTGACTACTTTAAATCTGCTCCTTTTAGACGTGTGATTTAGGCCGGTCAACTTTTTGGTGTCATTGTCGGGGATGAGGCAAAACGGTACTGTTAAAGAACTTGAGTCCACTTAATATATTCCCATGCCTCAAGCTTAGCAATAAGCTTGACAACACCACTACTTTAAGTCTTCTAACCTAAATCTATGCAGAATAGTTCGCTTTATCAAGCCTAGTTTTCTAACTTGATCTTACGATTCTATTCAGCTTCCTGGGGGAAGCATTTTGTTCGAATTTAACTTCGTTCATCATGTCGCCTCACGTGGAGCCACCCCTTTCTGTAGAAGAGCATAATGCGAGAGTTGGACCACACCCACCTCTTCCAAGAAGTGATGAAGATAGGCATGACTGTTACAATGACGATCATCTTTATGAAGAACAAGAACAACCTGAGGATGATCACCACCACGAAGGACATCATCATCGCTACAGGCATAGAAGGAACCATCAAAATCAAGAGAGAAACTGTAGAGATAGCGGCAGTAAAGATTCCGAAGAAGAAGAAAAGACTCTTCGAGTGTTGGCAGCCACGAAAGCCAACAACTCTAGATGCCCTGTGGTAATCCCGAGGTTCGATGCTACAAATTTCGAGCTAAAACCCTCTATGATTTCTATGATCCAGAATAAGAGTTTTCGAGGGCGTTCCAAGAATGACAACCCTTATCATCATCTCGATGCTTTCAAAAATATATGTGACACCATCAAAATGAGGGGGGTACCACAAGAAGTGATCTACTGCAAGGGTTTCATTTTCTCTTTGGAGGACAAGGCACTGTCATGGTACCTTAGACTATCACATCAATCCTTGAATGGATGGAATGACTTAGTAGAAGTTTTTGTAAATAAGTTCTACCCTACTGAAAAGACTGTCAGGAGCAGGCAAAAGATCACATCTTTTACGCAAAAACCAGGAGAGAATCTGCATGAGGTGTGGGAGAGATACTAGGAGTATCAGAGGGATTGCCCTCACCACAATTACAAGAAAGGTTTTCTGATAACAACGTTCTATAATGGCCTAACTCCTGAAGAGAGAGTATCACTAAACGCAGCTGCGGGAAGTGACTTTCTTGGGAAGAAACCTAGTAGATCTAAAAAGATCATTGAGAACATGGTCGAGCTTCAAGTCGGGACTGAATTTGATAGGACTGATAGATGTTATGTGAAGAAATCTGCCTATGAAGGACCATGAATTGAGTCTAAGGCTCTGGAGGCGATTACATCCCAGATACAGAAGATAGCTACAGATGTCAGACAACTAAAGGAGTCAGGGTAAAAGGCAAGAAGCAGACAGAGAAGGTAATGAAATGTGTCACCTGTGGTGAAGGAGGCCATGTAGTAGATAACCGCGTGTATACTTGACCTAAAGGGTCAAGTGAAAGTGATTCTGATGATGATGAAGCTGCAAACGTATCCTACGTCAACTTCAAGAGGTCGGACCATCCGGGCTTCCGTTATGGAAACAAGGATGCCCTAGAGAACTTGCATCAGTTGAGCAACCCACCCAAGCCACCATCTGGCTTTGAGAAGAGAAACGGGTAGGGACAGTACGCTAAGACCAACACATTCCAGACAAAGAAAACTAATTATCAAGGTCAGGTCATGTATCGACCACGTCAAGATGCTAACACAAGCCAAATCCAAGGGCAAGAGCAAGGACAAAGGCATACCAAGAGTAGTAGCCAGCCAGACTTAATGGGGCAACTTTTTGACTTCATCAAAAGACAAGACACAGTAAACAATCAGCTTGCGCAAAGCACAATATCCAATTCTGGCATTTTGAATTCTATGCAAACCCAAATGGCAGACATGCAAACGTACTAACGTCAGATAGACCAACAGCTTGCTCAGTTGGCTGAGCTCATAAAGAACACTTCGGGGAAGATCCCTTGTAGTATGGAGTCCGCTAAGATGGCGACCCTCAGATTGGGACGGACAATAGAGCGCTAGGAGGAGACGAGAACCGAAGAACCCGAGTCTGAGAAGGTTGTAGAAAGTCCAGTTAGAGGAGAAAGCCAGCACCAACTAGTTAAGGAGTCAGGACCTGAAGAGGAATTTTTCGCCAAGAGAAGTCAGTACTCACTAAGATTACCTTTTCCATACAAGCTTGCAAAAGGCTCACCTAAAGAAGAGATATGAAAAGTTCATGGAATCACTGAAGAAGCTCCATTTGGAGGTACCTTTTCTAGACGCCTTGGAAGAAATGCCGGCCTATGCTAAATTCTTCAAGGATGTAGTCATGAAGAAAAGACAAGGAGCGAGGATCAAAACTATACACCTAGCCAACATGTCCACAACCTTTGTAAAAGTTGAGTTACCAACTAAGAAAAAGGATCCTGGGGCCTTCACCATACCCTTCGCGGTAGGCGATAACATTGAAAGAAAGGCTCTCGCCGATTTAGGGGCTAGTATCAGCCTCATGCCTCTGAGCCTTGCCAAATGATTAGGACTGACTGATATGGTCGGGACTAACATGAGGATAGAGTTGACAGACCACACTTTCAAAAGGCCGGTAGGAGTGGTGGAAGATGTACCGATCAGAGTAGGAAGGTTCTTCATCCCTTGTGACATTGTTATAATCGACATTGTTGAGGATTCTAAGTGCCCCATCATATTCGGTCGTCCTTTCTTGGCGATCGGAAGAGCACTTATTGACATCGCTGAAGGCATGATAACCCTGAGGGTAGGGAAAGATCACATAGATTTCAAGGTGAGGGACTCGATGAAAGGACCATTGCTGCTTGAATCTTCTTACTTCGTAGACAACTATAATCAATATTGAAAGGAAGTAGAATAGGATGTAGTAATGGTAGACCCTCTTATGAGGGCGTTGAACGAAGAGGATCCAGAGGTCAACAATCCCGAGGTAGCTAAGGTCCTCAGCTACCTGTGTCGAGATGAAGAAGATGAAGAGGTTATAGAGACAATGAAGTATGCTTCTTTGGAAGTGACCATGACATAAGAGAACATACCAAAACCTAATCCAGAGTTGAAGCAGCTGTCGGAGGGTCTGAAGTATGAGTTCCTAGATGCTGAGGAAAGAAATCATTTCATAGTCAATGCCAATGACAAAAGAACAACTAGAAAGACTCCTTGATGAGCTAAGGCTCCATAGAAAAGCTATCAGATATTCAGTGGATGACATTAAGGGGCTAAGCCCTACCTTGTGTATGCATCGAATAAATCTCGAAGAATCTACAAAGCCCCTTTTTCAACCCTTGAGGAAGTTGAACCATATGTTGAAAGAAGTCATAAAGAAAAAATTTATCAAGCTCAGAGATGCAGACATTGTATACCCGATTAGTGACAGCAATTGGGTGAGCCCAATTCACCTGGTGCCTAAGAAGGGAGGCATGACATTCGTAAAGGGGGATAAAGGTGATGAGTTAGTCGTCTGGACCATTACTGGATGGATGATGTGTATAAACTACCGAAAGCTAAATCAAGCCACCAAGAAATATCACTACCCCATCCCCTTTATCAACCAAGTGTTAGAAATACTTGCACAACATGAGCATTTTTGCTTTCTGGACGGTTATTCTAGAATTTATCAAGTTCCTATTTTTCCGAATGATGAGGAGAAGACTACCTTCACCTGCTTATATGGTACATATGCTTCTAGAAGGATGTCGTTTGGGCTATGCAATGCTACTGCGACGTTCCAATGTTGCATGATCTCAATGTTCTCAAACTTTCTAGAGGACATTGTAGAAGTTTTTATGGATGATTTTTCCATTTATGGGAAGGATGTCGATGCCTGCTTGAAAAAAATATTGTTAGTTCTGTTGAGATGTGAGGAAAAGAACTTAGTTCTAAACTGGGAAAAATGTCATTTTATGGTACAAGAAGGCATAGTCCTTGGCCATAAGGTCTCCAAGAATGGAATTGAAGTAGATATAAGCAAGGTTGAGTCTATTTCTAGACTACCTCTGCCAAAGTCCGTGACAGGAGTATGAAGTTTTCTCGGTCATGTTGGTTATTATAGAAGATTCATCAAGGATTTCTCAAAGATATCAAAGCCTCTCTCGAACCTGCTGATGAAGGACACATAATTTGACTTTACTGATGACTGCTTGAAGGCTTTCTCAACTCTGAAAGAGGCCTTAGTGACCCCTCCTATTCTCCAAGCTTCAGATTGGGAGCTTCCCTTTGAATTAATGTGCGATGCTAGCGACTATGCTATGGGAGTAGTCCTAGGGCAGACTAAGGATAAGAAACATCATGTAATTTGTTACGCAATATGTACTCTAGATGAGGCGCAAGTAAACTACACCACCACAGAGAAAGAGATATTAGCGATCATTTTCGTGTTTGACAAGTTCAGATCATATCTTATAGGAGAAAAAGTGAAAGTCTATACTGACCATGGGGCCATACGCTACCTGATGCAAAAGAAGGATACCAAGCCCAGGCTACTGAGATGGGCCATGCTCCTGCAAGAGTTTAACCATGAGATAATTGATAAGAAGGGAAAAGAAAATGTAGTCACAGACCATCTCTCGAGAATAGTCTGTGACAAAGAAGACATGTTGCCTATTAACGACAACTACGCTGATGAATCTCTTTTGATGGCTCAGTCAGACGAGCCAACCATGCCATGGTTTGCGGACATTTGTAACTACCTGGCCTATGGCCAGCTACCACTAGATATCAAGTACAACTAGAAAAAGAAGCTTTTATCTGATGTCAAGAACTACTATTGGGACGACCCTCTGCTTTTCAAGAAGTGCTCTGACAGTCTGTACAGAAGGTGTATACTGGAAGAGGAGGTCCCACTAATCTTGAGAGAATGCCACTCTTCACCCTATGGAGGGCATCATAGTGGAGATAGAACTGCCGTAAAAGTGCTTCAATCCGGATTTTACTGGCCTTCACTATTCAAGGATGTCGCCGCTTATGTGAAGGTTTGCAAGGAGTGCCAATCAATCAAAAATATTGGAAAAAGGATTGAGATGCCTTTGTCAGACTAGGTTGAAGTTGAGATCTTTGATGTTTGGGGAATTAACTACATGGGTTTGTTCCCCTCGTCAAGGGGTTATCAATACATCCTGGTGGCTATAGACTACATTTTTAAATGGGTTGAGGCAGTTGCTACTCAAACTTGTGACTCCAAGTATGTGATTAAGCTTTTTGAGAAAACTATTTTTCCACACTTTGGAGTGCCCCACACAGTGATAAGCGACGGTGGATCACACTTTGGAGAAAAACAGTTTGAGGTGCTACTGAAGAAGTACTAGGTCAGGCACAAGGTTGCTACACCATACCACCCCCAAACCTCTGGGCAGGTGGAGGTATCAAATAGACAAATTAAGCAAATCTTGGAAAAGACCATCAGCTGCACGCGAAAGGATGGGTCCATAAAACTCGACGATGCTCTCTGGGTCTATAGAGCTGCGTACAAGATGCCCATAGGCACGACACCTTACAGGTTAATCTATGGAAAGTCATGTCATTTACCCTTGGAGCTTGAGCACAAAGCCCTCTAGGTGATTAAGTTTCTAAACATGGATATGGAAAAGGTCGGGCAAAAGATATTTCTACAGTTGCAAGATCTCGAGGAGCTAAGATTACATGCTTATGAAAACACAAGGATTTACAAACAAAGGACTAAGGTGTGGCATGATGCCCACCTAAGAAGCAAGGATATTAGAGAATGTGACAAAGTCCTGCTCTTCAACTCTAGCATTCGTATTTTCCCTGGGAAGCTCAAAACCAGATGGTCAGGCCCCTTCTCTGTGGTAAAGATTTATCCATCAGGAATGATGGAAATTCAAGGAGAAAAGACTGGGATTTTCAAGGTCAATGGGCACAGGTTGAAAAGATTCTATGAAGATGAAGCATTCGTGAGAAGATCAGAGATAACGCTACAGGACGCCGAAGCAACAACCAAAGGATCGAAGTGAAAGGAGTTTGAAGATTGTCAAGCTGACGATGAAAACTACAACGCTCTTCAGGAGGCAGCCTGAAATTTTACTTTTCCAAGCATAGGATGTTATTTACCTTTCATTCAGAAAAACATTACGAACATTATCATTGTAATAAGGCCCGAGTCAGTGCATGCGCCACATGCTTAGACTCTCTTGTTTTATAGGCCACCGGTTTAGTTTTATAAAGCTTTGATGGGTAATACTATCTGAGGCAGAGAGTCTTCTTTCTTGCCAGTGATGTTTTACTCATCAACACTCTCTTTACCTCTATTTTTTGCCTATACCTTTGATCTAAGTTTTACTCTTTTTTTTTAATTTTTGTATAGAATGTTCTTCATAATATTTTTTCTACCTTGATTCTTTAGCAATCTCACCTTTTCTGTCTATATCGGGCAAAGTTTACACGCCTGCATGACACAGTTGTGTCAGGAAGGAAGCCTCGTGTCGCACGATTGCATGTTTCATATCGGGCATACATTCTTGTTCTGGGCAACGTATTGTGCGACACACAAGTGCGTGGCAAGAAGCTTTCTTAGGAAGCCATTTCGACCCTTGAAGTGACGTATTAGACTGCGCATCGGGAATGATTTGTCTCTCTGGACGACGCGTGCCTTGTTTTTACCTAATTTACCCCGACACAACATGGCTATATATAGCAAATGCAGTTTTACCGTGTCGGGCACTAGCATTTACTTTTCACCTACTCCCGTATCGCGCATTCTACTCTCGCTTCAGCTCTTGTGTCGGCTAACATTTCTTCTGCTCCCATGTCACCTGTCACAACCTTCAGACGATAAAGGTATAACCCGATACACGTATCGCGTGAGTTACCCGACACGCCTATCGTGTCCCGCAAACACGCGTGTCGGGCACAATACTTTAATTCTTTTTTTTATTGCGCGACACATGCTTGTATCGGGCAACGTCCCGTATCGGGTTTTGCTTGTCGGGCTTCCTGTCCCTTTTGACCGTGTCACGCGACACACATCTATCGCACGCCCGACTGATAGATGGTATCGGGCAAGACCCATGTTGCCTAGTTTTAATAAAGTTTTAGCTTGTATCGCCTCACGTTTTTCCCATATTGGGCGGCATCTTTTCTCATGAGATTGTATCGAGCAGGATAAATGTTCATACTGATAACCCGGTGTCACGTGATAGCCTTGTGGCCATCGGGCAAGGTATCATATCACCTAGTTTTGTCAGACAAAGGAGCTTTAACTCGTGTCGCCCGATACTCTATCGTTTCGGGCAGTGCTCATATCGGGCAGACCTTTTATTTTGCTTGTCGCGCATTTCACCACCTTAAGACCGTACCGGCTTTAACCCTTGCCACGAGGTCTGTTAAGTATAGTGACCCAATATCGGTTTACCCTATCGGTCAGACCCGATATCGGGCAGTGTGACACATTTTCTTTTACCCAATATCGACTTTCTTGTATCCGAATTCGTTTAGTTTAACTAGTTTTTCAAGCATCACCTACCTTGTATCGGGCGTCATGACTCCCTTGGTCTACCGCCCGATATCAGGTAGTGTGACCCATTTTCGTAATCTAGTTATTTATCATACACTTGTTTGATGATAAAAAAAATGGCCTGCACCAAGCAAACCTTCGTACAAGTAGATGAACAAGGCCAGATGATCAACCCTGAGGCCACAACGGAAGCCACCACAGTCAGGAAGAAGCACCTGAACCCCGATGTAGTGGGGCCATCTGAGGCCGAGAAGCGGCCCAGGATGGAAGAAGCAACAACCCCAATAATAGTCGCAACCACGGCGGCGGAGCCAGATCCCCTAGATCACTCACCAGGCCAGTTCATGCCCAAAGACGATGAGTACATGCGGAGGTACACAGAATTGGCAGCCAAAGTCGATAGGCCAAGCCGCTTATGCCACCAGTCGTCCTTCTACCATATAGACATTTTCGACAGGCTAGAAAATGTCCTAGCAGCTGCTGGGCTGAGGAAAATCTGCTTCAGCCACTCTGCCTCTTACATAGAACTCACAAGGGAGTTCATGTCGTCCCTCTACCGGGTGAAGAATAGACCAGAAGAAGTCAAAAGATTTGGCAGAGCAGATAGACTACAAGGACGGCTGTATAACACTAAGCATGACATATCTGAAAAGCTGCTCAATGAGATCTTCTCATCCAGTGAAGCAGAAAGAGAACTACTCAATAATGGTGTCAGAATCACCGAAGGTGATGGGTTCAACCCAGTCACACTCTGGAGGAAGCTGACCGGCAAGTCAACGTTCAAGCCTGGAAGCAAGGTGGCGGCAGTGCACTCCTATTTCTGGAGGATAGTGCACAAGATCGTTGCGTTCCTGCTCTTCAGCAAGTATGTGTCAAGCAACCTCTACACTGAAGAGCTCCACCTCATGTGGCACATGATGGAGGGACGCACGATTAAATTGGGGTGATTCCTCCTCAACCATCTTCATCCAGTAAAGGATGCCACCAAGGACTACAACATGGGTGGACTGGTAAATCTAATTGCAGTAGGGTTAGGATACCCCAGGGAGCCGCGTAGCCTCTCAAGGATGAGAGGTGACGACAAGATCAACCTCAAATTCCTAATGAGGGCTAGCATCATCAAGAAGGAGGGGCGCTGCTACTTCTATAAGTTTGCAAGAAAAAACACCCTCCTGCCGCTCCCACGCTACGCCAGCTATGACGCAGAAAAGCTAGTCTTCACCATAGAAGAGATTGAAGCTGTGGTGGTTGAAGCCGCTTATGTCGCCACCATGAGGATACAAGAGAGGGCAGCTGCGACAAGAAGACCAATTCCTCTTGATGCCCGACAAGACAAGGCGGTGACTGTTGTAGCCCCCGCTCCTGAGCCGGCCACGATCATCACAACAATAACAACCACGGCCGATGAGGAAATAATGGTGATTTTGGAGGTCGCCGAAACAACCGGGGTTGAAACAATGACAATAGCCCCGGGGGAAGCTGCCACGGAAGAGATAGCTGCAACTCCCGAAACTTCTACTGTGCCTTCAATGGCAGAAGAAGTGGTGCAGCCAGATGCCAGCAACGGTGCGTTTGCTGAGCTCCTTGAGGCGAAGCTCAGATCATTTCATCCCATGCCGCCGCCAACATCGCCAATGATAGTTGCGGAGGAGGTCACCGACAACCAATTGGTGGACCAACCCCCACCTTCTCCGCACCCCTCCCCACCACCAGAAGCAAGCGAGGCAGAGGCAGCCACGAAGGCGCCAACGCCCCGCTCTGAAGCAATGCCCTTACGAACAATCTGCATGGATTTGAACATGAGTGGAGACGCGCACTCGTCGAGCCAACCTTCTCATGCGAGGGACGTCAAGAGGCCGAGGGGCAGATCAACCACAACCCCTCCATCACTGGGGCAGATCCTGGGTCAAGAATTTGACTACTTGCGGGAGGTAACAGGCAACCACTCCATTACTTTTGCTTCCCTCACTTGTAAGTTCACTATTTTCCAGGAGAGGTTGAACGACGAGGAGTGACAACTAATGATGCTAGTTGGCCTTCCTGACCAACTAGAAGCCCTCAACAAGACAATGCAGTTGGCACTCTAATGCCTTAACGCAATAGAAGAAAGGTTGGACCGGAGAGACGGCCACCCCCATTCAAGACAACCAAGGAGGTCTCCATCACCTCCTGGCTCTAGCTCTGCACCCTCATCATCAAAGTCCCCTCTGGGACGTCGTCTCCTTCCTCCTCCAGCGGACCATCCACAACGCCCGAGGAAAGGGTGACACATAAGTCAGCCGACGGGGCTCCAATAGGAAAGGAGAGTTCCCACGGCATAGAAGAAGTTCCTCCCTCAGCCTCCCTCGACAAAGCTGAAGACAATGATGAATCAATCTGCATCAGGGAGGACTCTTCTGAAGAATCAGAGGGAGAAGGGGGGGACATCTATACTGCTAACAACAGACACCCCCCAAAGGAAAGAGTTCGACGGCAGACATATTTTCTACACCGTCTGAAATCCCCTCCTTTGAGATGGCAGACTTCGACAGAAGAGCCATCAGATACTTGACGATCAGAGACTAGAAATTGTTGAACAAGGTCATGAGATCGCAGGAAGATGAAGAAGACGTCATCTGGAGTGACGACTACTTCTCCGTACGACGGGAAGCACTGAGGAGCATGTTCCGCTCACCAGCCGTCGTCGGAAAGAAACTCTTCAGGGTCCTACAAGGTGTCGTGATCAAGAACACGGGCATCTGGACAAGCCAACAACTCATTTACAACGCCACCCCAGCTTTGGCGAGAATATTGATGAAGGGGCTATACAACTCTACACAGGTGGTCAGCATGTTGGAGTACATCAAAGAGCACAACTCCAACCTGGTGGTGGGCCCCTACAAGCATCGAAAGAACTGGTTCCTTTCCATGGCGGACCTAAGGAATCACGACATCCAGGTCCTCAGCTGCTGCAACAAGGAGATCCCACACTCTGGAAACACCTTCATTCGCCCCAAAGATATATATCTGAGGCTTCTCCCGCTATGTCTCCACCGCACAATCAAGTACGGAATCCAACGCCATAGTAGCGTCTGGAATTTATTTACACTCAGTGACTTCCCCGTTCAAGAAGAAGAGGGAAGTGGAAATAGCGCCTTCGTAGTCCTGCGTGCCATTGAGATGCTACACATCTTCATATACCTAAGGCATCTCAAGGGCCAAAATTTCTATCAGTTCAGGAGCACTTATGCTCTATTGTTGATCAAGGATGGGTGTTATTTTCGAGACGCAGACATCCTAGAGAAGCTACTGGACAGTGATCAAGACGAAGAATCCTCCCAACCTAGCAACCTTCCCGAGGTAGAAGACGAAATGGAAACTGGCGTTTATGGAGTAGGCAAGCGAATGGAAATTCTGTATGATATTCTTATAGCTGAAGACCCCACTTTGCTCGATGCTTCAGAAGAAATAGTCAGCAACTTCGACTGTTCTACGTGTTATTCACTAACCCATGAACATGTCAACAAAATTCTGCTGAAGGTGGCTGATTCTACCCTCGTAGACGTCATCTATGAGGTAGAAGACGTCATTGTCCCAGTGGATGATCTTGTAGGAGGATGTCTGGCAATGTCAGTGGCGGTATCCTTCATCCAAGTACTACAAAGAAAGTTTGAACACGCACACATCACCCATCCTACGTTGTTCAATGATATCTTCCTAGCTGATGAGTCAGGAGCGAAGCAGTCATTGCTGGTAAAGATACAAAGCAACATGCCGCATATCATCTTCTTTCCGATCCTGCACTACAATCATTGGATGCTCCTGACGGTGTACACTCGCCCACGAGCAGCAATCTTCTACAACAGCTCAGACATCAATAAAGATCATCCAGTGCAATGTACATCAACTGTGTTGACACCCCTCAAGCGCTTAGCCAGAAAATATTACACCGAGGTGGCAACGTTGATCCAGTCGTTCCTAGAAAACACGGTGAATGAATGGCACGAGCTTCAATTCTACCACAATAGTCCACAACAAGTTCCACAATCAAACGATTGCGGCATCTATGTGCTAGAATGGATCTCTAGCTCAGTGGTGCTACAACAAACGCCTGACAAGCTCCACCACATCGACTACTACAGCAAACACAGAAAATATGTGTGGGAGCTTATATCTGAAGGAGGCGCGCTCACCAGCTAAACCCTGACTGACTTATCACTATCCTACCTTATTTATCTCACAACTCTGGGACAGAGTGTGGATTAAGTTTAGGGGGTACTATATATCAGTGAGGGAGGTATTAAAATTTCTTCCATTTTTCCTTTCTTCTTTGTCTTATATATATCTTGTGTACATATACATATACAAGTTTAATACAAAATAGTTCATATACAACTCCTTGCCTCTATACAATTGTACATATGCATTCTATAGTAAATATCATATACAACTTTTCCCAGCTTGTTCTCTTTGTGTCTAAGGTGGTCCACGCTTTTGTTATAATCATTCTAAAAATGCAGGCTCAAATGATAAAAGGCTACGACTTTTTCTACGCCAATTTTGAAAATAATATCGCAATAGCTAAGAGATGTGCATATGAAGGAAAAAGCAGCTCGAAAAGCAAAACTCTTTTTCCCCCTTATCTGCCAAAATCCCAAAAAAAAGAGAGAAAATCCTTATGAGAGTGAATAAAAGCATGATAGTTGTGCCTAATTAAAAAAAACAACACACTTGTTCTTCCAAAAGTACCCATCTTTAGGCATGGTAGATTCGGGGCAGTGGTACATAGGATGTGAAATCACTGCTCTTAAGCCAATTGGCTTGGACTGCAGGGACCACTTGCCCGCTAACGGACCCGTACCTGGATGGACCAATGGGAAATAAGAAAAACTAAAAAAAACTTTAGTGTGGCAACACATCCCACTATCACACAGACAACGAGGTGTTACGTGAAAATGTGCAGAAATCACCATAACCACAGATTATGGAAAATACGAGTTAATTAAAACTGATTGCGAAAAGAGGATAAACTGAGAAACTATTACATTTAGGTCATCATCCTGCAGGGAAACATGTTATATAAACATTTACAAGATCTGATACGTGTCCACAGCTTAGTGGAACAGCTGTTCTGTCATCACATGAGTTCATCACCTATTTATGTACATAAAGGACCACATCCGGCCAGCAGCATGATACATAAAACGTCAACAACAATACATCATGAAACAATATCAAAACACCTCCAAGGACCTGAGAGTATAGGGATGACTCTAAGACTCTACTACAAAACATTAAAACAACAACATGTTCATCGCTTGCCTTCTACTGCTCGTCTTGCTACTCGGCCGCCACTCCGCGACCACCACCACGCCTAGCTCGAACACCTAAAAAGGGTGTAAACCAGCGGGGTGAGACACACACTCCCAGCGAGAAACATAACTCCCTGCCGAAATTACAAAACCTCAGAAAGATAAAAGCAGATAACTGATAAGAGATATAACAAGAGTAGTTTATGAGTAAAGCTATTCGTACCGTCAAGCTTACCAGAAAGTACAGAAGGCATATGTCCAACTATTTCTTTATGGAACATGATTAACAAGATAAGATTTATAAGGTCTTACCTCATAACCTGAGGAACATATACGTAACCGTAAGATATAACAAGATTAACTACACAAGCAAGGCCTCAACCAATGTTCTGTGTTTTGCCTTAAGCAGTAAATACTATACGGCTGCATTACATATTATTATGCCCTGAGGAAGTGAGCGATACCTCTCAAATCCAACCTTCGCTTGCGACACCCAAAGTCGGTTCCATACAAGGTCAATGGAAGAACCGGACTCCACGACCTCCCCCTCATGGTCAGTGCACGAGAATCAAAGCAGGACCGCAGTCTCGTGCTTAAGTGACCTCAGCCAAAGGGTCAGCTCCATAGGCTACCCTTCCTCTAGCCCGCCTTGGTACAGGTCACAGTGCTAGTATATCTGAGCCACGGGCCTGTTCACCGTGCTCTGAGCCATGAATGCATTCATGCTCCCATATGACACATCCTGAGCCATGGGCCTGTTCACCATGCTCATCACACACACACACACACACACACACACACACACACACACACATATATATATATATATATATATATATATATATATATATATATATATATATCTGAGTCTGCAACCGTAGCTGCACTCGATTCCCTCTCTATTTTAGGCTAGGAGAAACCTCGCATATTCAACAATATGCGCTCCGGGTAATCCCGCAGGAGAACCCATTTCACCATCACCAGCTCCTGACGATGATGGATCTATGGCCAGGGAAACTACATGATATATTCCACTGTGATTAATTAGTATCTTTTATATGGATTTCAAGATTCAACCAAGTTGTATAACATGCAAACTATAACAAGAATAAACAACATAAAACTCAATGTTATGCTTTTATTGTAATCACATCATCCTGATCCATCACAAGGATCCAACATTTCATGTTATCACTTGGCCTCTTGCCAATCATCTTGATCCATCTCAAGGATCATCACATTGCCATGGGATCTCAATCCATCATCATATGATGCCACTACCTCTCAAGGCATTCTCATCAACTCAGGCATTCTAGCCAAACTCAGGTCCTCCGACCAAAACACATCATATATATATACCTCATAGCCTTTTACTTGGCTATGCATCACCTGCATGGTTAGTATACACAATAATCATAGGCTTAACAGAAAGACCATGCTATCAATATAAGGTGACATTAATGATTATATTATTTATCAATCATGCTTCAACTTATGATCATGAGCACAGGGCACATCATTAAGCAAACCATATTACATGCTTATTATTTCCCTTAGCATTATAAAGGGGATTCAAGATGATTATGAGCAGATGTCAAGTCATGATAAGTTACATGGACAAGCTTACCATAATGATTACCATCAAACATATCACGGGTCACCAACGTGTTAATAAGAACATTATCCACCATATCAATTTTTCATGAGAAGTAAGACCCTTACTAAAGGTACCCTCTACCCTCACCAAAAGTGGTATCGGGCAGGGTACCCCACCTATCGTCCAACACACAACGATCAGCACATAACGGCCAGGCACACCTGTACCTATGGCCAAGCTCAAGGGTATAACACATAACGTTGTGTCATGCTTTACATACATATATGGCAATGTTGGGCATCAAAGTCTATCGTGCACCCTAGCCCATGGGCGTTCCGTGCAGGGTGTGACGCGCACCATGTCGTGCAATTCTTTCGAGCATCATGGTATCAGACAACACAGTGTCATGCTAGGGGGTGTAACGTGCAATGCCATCAAACAAGGCACATCGCTCACAGGTATAATGCATGCAACAGAGTAGGCATAACACCCATTACAAGGCTAGCCACGCCTATCGGCCGACACACAGGCTAAGGTCAAGGGGTGATGCCCATCACAAGGTCAGAGACCCAGGGTATCATCCATCACCACCACAACATGTCGTCCAAGGTCAGACCAGGGGAAGGGTATCGGGAAGAACATGTAGCACGGAGTGACACCCGTCACACACAGGTTCAAGGACCAAGGTGTCGTTCATCACAACCATCACAACAAGCCATCCCAAATCTCAAGGTCAAGAGGGCTATCGGGCAACACCTCTATTACCACCATAACGTCCAGAAAACATCTCCACAAGATCGTCATCAACCTCAAACACAAGGGCACCAAAACCCTAAAAGAGTCAAGAAGATGGCTCACCTCTCAACTTAAATGAGAGAGGGGTCTTGCACATCTCTTAACATCATTCGGGAAACACAAGGAACAACCCTAGCAAGGCTCACAACTACCACCAAGCTCACCCTTAAAGTCCATGGTGAGAGGAGGGTGTTGCTCAAGCTACTAGAACACAAGCTCACCTCTCAACTCAAGCGAGAGAGGAGTATTGCCCATGTTACTAGAACTCGATCTCACTCCTCAAGACCAAGGAGAGAAAGGAGTATTGCTCACCAAGAAACCCTAGATCATAGGTTCGGCCAACAAGGTGCAACTAAGCAAGGAAACCAAACTAACAACAACGTAGCCGATCATAAACAACAAGAACAAGAACATAGAAGATGGTAATGTAGTTAGGGTTAGGAGTTATGTAAGCCACCTTAAGCAAGTTCCAAGCTCCAAGCACCACCAAGGAAGAAGGAGACTCCAAGGAGGATCGACCACCAAGCTTGTAAGAGAAGAGAGTGTGTCGTGCACCAAGGTAGAGGAGAAACTAAGGAACTAAAGGGATCCTTAGCAAGGGAAAGGACACACATATATAGAAGGGGATGGAGGAGAAATGAAAGCAAACAAAGCAAGGTGTCGCCCACCTAGGGACACTTGTCCATGTGCAAACACCACCACTCTAGCATGTCTAAAACACATGTCTAAGGCCATTGCCACATGCAAGCATCAAGCACCAAGTGTCCACTAGTGGTGACACAAACGAGGTCAAAGAAGGTCAAAGGTCCATGGCGACACACTACCACTCCTCTAGGCCAACACACTTCCACACTAGGTGACACAGCCCTGGGCGAATAGCCTGGGTGACACAAGCACCCCTTTGCCCGACACAAGGTTCAACTAAGCAAAAGCAAGGCACCACAAGGCCCAACGAGCTCAACCAAGCCCAAAGGAACTCAAGCAACGAGCCCAAACCTTCCCCTCAACACTTAGAGGAAGAAAGGAGAGAGAAGAACACCTCACAAGGTGGCAACTTGCCCACAAACCCTAAACTTGGGTAAATTGCAAGTAGCACCTCCAACTCTCAACAAAGCACAACAAAACCCTAATCACCACTAAAGGTGATTAGCAAGCAACTAAGCATCAGGGTTAAGTAAAACAAACAGGGTAAACCCTAAATGAAGGTCAGGGTCCTTACAAGCAACCCGCCTTCAATGGGATTTCGTCCCCGAAATCCGAAGAGAAAAGCGAGGGATACATCCTCCTCATCTCTTCCTCGAGCTCCCACGTGGCTTCCTCAATGCCACGATGATGCCAAAGAACCTTCACAAGAACCAGGTCCTTCCTTTTCAGCTTCTTAACCCTTATGTCAAGGATCGCCATAGGACCTTCCTCGTAGGTCACATCTTCATCAAGCTCAACCTCAAATGGTCGTATCACGGTTCCTGAATCTTGATGACTTTTCTTCAACATACTGACGTGGAACACTGGATGTAACATGTGCAACTCTGGAGGCAACTCTAACTCGTAAGCTACCTTGCCCATACGTGCTATGACTGGGTAAGGCCCCATATATCTTGGTGCTAGCTTACCCTTCTGGCCAAACCTTAGCACACCTTTCCACGACGAGACTTTAAGATACACTTTGTCTCCTATCTGGAATTCCAAAGGTCGGCGGCGATTGTCTGTGTAAGACTTCTGCCTATCCTGTGCCGCTTTCAACTATTGTTGTATCACTTTGATCTTTTCTGTTGTCTGCTGCACTAACTCAGGACCCAAAAACTGATATTCACCAGACTCGTACCAACATAAAGGAGATCTGCACTTCCTGCCATACAAGGCTTCATAAGGAGCCATGTCAATGCTCCGGTGATAAATGTTGTTGTAAGCAAACTCTATCAAACTGAGATGCATGTCCCAACTGCCTAGGAACTGTAAGACACAAGCACGAAGGAGATCCTCCAAGGTCTGAATAGTCCTCTTAGACTATCTTTCTGTCTACGGGTGGAAAGCGGTACTGAACCTCAACTGTGTTCCCAACGCTTTGTGCAACTGTTCCCAAAAATGACTCGTGAACTGAGGACCTCTGTCAGAAACTATCGTTGCTGGCACACCGTGCAAACATACTATCTCATCCACATATACTCGAGCGAGTTTCTCGGTTGTATACGTCGTCTTCACAGGTATGAAATGGGTAGATTTCATGAATCTTTCCACTATAACCCAAATGGAATCATGATTCCTAGTTGTCCTGGGTAGACCAACTACAAAATCCATGGTTATATGATCCCATTTCCACTGCGGTATCGGCAAGGGTTGCAACATACCTACTGGCTTCTAATGCTCATCCTTGACTTGCTGACAAACCACACACCTAGCCATGAACTCGGCTATATCTCTCTTCATACCGGGCCACCAATATAAGTCCTTCAGACTATGATACATCTTGGTGACACCTAGATGCATAGCATACATCGATGTGTGTGCTTCCTCGAGCACTAACTTCCTTAGATCATTAGCATCGGGAACCACCATCCTATCACGATAGCAAACCATCCCATCCTCGGACTCATGGAACCCATCACATTTTTTGTTGCCGAACTCTTATCTGATCAAATGTACTGTATCATCTGCTTGCTGTGCATATTTGACCTATTGCATCAGCGTAGGCTTGACTTGCATCTGTGCTAAAAATACAGCTAACAAGGAAACTTCCATCTGTACATTCATCTGCCGTAAGGAAACAAACATATCTCGTCTATGGCATACCAGGGAACTCAACTGTGCCTTCTTTGAAGAAAGAGAAGAAGACTTTCAGCTAAGTGCATCAGCTACCACATTCGCTTTACCAGGATGATACTCGATGGTGCAGTCGTAATCATTGATTAACTCCATCCATCGATGTTGTCGCATGTTTAACTCGTGCTGCAAAAAGATGTACTTCAGATTCTTATGATTTGTAAAGATTTGACACACCTCCCCATAAAGATAGTGTCTCCAAATCTTTAACGCATGAACCACTGCTTCCAACTCCAGATCATGAGTCAGATAGTTCTCCTCGTGTTTCTTAAGCTGTCGCGAAGCAAAAGAAACCAAATGATCTTCCTACATCAGCACACAACCTAAACCTTTCTTGGAAGCATCACAGAAAACAACATAGCCTTTTCCAGGCTCTGGCAGGATCAACACTGGAGCACTAGTCAGCTTTTCCTTCAAACTTTGGAAAGCTTGCTGACAACGATCATCCCAAACAAAAGGTACAACCTTTCTTGTCAACTTCATCATCGACAACGCAATCGTACTGAAGTCCTTGATAAACCTCATGTAGTATCCTTCTAAACCCAGGAAACTACCAACTTCTGTCGGCGTCTTCGGTTGCTCCTAGTCTGCAACAGACTCCACCTTCTTCGGGTCCACTTTGACTCCTTTAGCATATATCACATGACCCAAGAAAGTCACTTCTTCTAACCATAATTCACACTTACTGAATTTGGCATACAACTAATGTTGGCGAAGAAGAGTCAACGCTAACTGAAGATGTCACTCATGATCTTGCTTGTCCTGACTATAGATCAAGATGTCATCTATAAAGACTACAAAAAACTGATCTAGGAACGGACAAAACACTCTATTCATTAAGTCCATGAAAGCAGCAGGTGCATTGGTTAGCCCAAATGACATAAACACAAACTCGAAGTGACCATACCTCGTCCTAAAAGCTGACTTTGGTATGTCATCCGCCTTTATCCTCAACTGATGATATCCCGACCGTAGATCGATATTTGAAAACACAATAGCATCACACAACTGATTGAACAAATCATCTATCCTCGGTAATGGGTACTTGTTCTTGATCGTGACCTTGTTCAACTGCCGGTAGTCTATACATAGCCGCATCAATCCGTCCTTCTTCTTTACGAACAACACTGGAGCACCCCAAGGAGACATGCTCGGTCGGATGAAACCTTTCTCCAACAACTCTTGGAACTGCTTCTTAAGCTCGGTCATCTCTACTGGAGCCATCCTATACGACGTCTGTGTAAATAACTGTGTTCCTGGGACCAGATTGATCTCAAAATCAATCTCTCAGGGTGGAGGAACACCAGGGAACTCCTCAGGAAACACATCGGCAAACTCTCAGACAACCGAAACTTCCTCGAGACTAGGACCTTTTGCCTTGGTAGCCTCAACAGTATCCAAAACGTGAGCTAAGAACACCTCACATCCTTGTCATAGCAACTTCTCTGCCACCATAGCTAATGCCAGACATGTCAGAAGAATCTTCCTATCTCCCTGGAACATCCATTTCTCTCCATTATCAGCAAACACAACCTACTTAGAACCACAGTCCAAAACAACCTTATACTTCTCTAAGGTATCCATCCCAAGGATAACATCGAAACCATGTATATCAAGTGGTATAAGATCCACTTGAATGTTGTGTCCCGAGAAAGACAAGACACATGATGGACACTCTTCTCGAAGCATCGAGGAACCATTAAGAGGGGTTTCTAACAACAAGCTATCCTTCTTATGACTAACAGGTAAACGATAGTTTTCAAGCATACTATAGGCGATAAAAGAGTGTGTAGCACCCGGGTCAACCAGAACAGATATAAAGCATGAAGAAGACATATCAAAATGAAATAACTCCATCTGACCTGTCACTACTCGCGGGTTGACTCTCGCCTCCGGCTGACTCATAGCATAGAATCGAGCCGTTGCTTGTTGTCTGCGTCCTCTGCTTCCTTGAGCAGACGATATGGCTTGCAACGCTTGACCACATCCTCGCCCTCTTCTACTACCGGGCTGTTGTCTATCTAACCCTTGATGATTCTGCCTCAGTTGCTGTGTCACTTCAACATCTCTACTTGGGCAACTCGACTTAAAATGCCCCATCTGTCTGCAGATATAGCATGTCCTAACTTCAAACCGTGGCCTAGATGGCCCTGTCACTGCCACTGAAGCTGTACTATGAGCCTTTGACGGTGAAGAAACATAACCTCTTCCCTTACTCGGAGACCACTACGACGGTACACTGGAACCTCTCATGACTGAAGGCGTTGAAAACCTTGGCTTCTTGAAGCCACCAAACCGCTATCCCTGGAACTGAGCAGGCCTTTTGTGAGACATGGATTCTCTTTTCTCCCTTACCGACCGTTCGATCCTCCGGATAGATTCCACAAACGTAGCAAACCGTTCTCGGTTCTCCAACGTAGAAGCATGCATTGTCAACTCAGCACTCAGACCTTTCTCAAAGCATCTGATCCGCTCTTCATCTGTCGCTGCCATGTGAGGACAAAACCTCAACAGGTCCATGAACTTGGCTTCATACTCGGTGATGTTCATCATCCCTTATCGCGGGATCTCAAACTGATGGATCTTCTCATCCATATATATCTTTGGAAAGTATCTGCTAACGAACTTGTGCCGGAAAACTTCCCAACTGATCACCTCACTAGGTCGCTTCTCTTCCTCGGTGGTCCACCAGTGACCAGCACTACCTTTCAGGAGGTAGACAGTGTGCTTTACTTTATCTGCTTTGGGGATGTTGAGGATCCAGAAAGCCTTCTCAAGACTTGTCAGCCACATATCTGCATCTGCTGGATCAGCCGTTCCAGCATAATCCGAAGCTCCGACTCGGCGAAGACGCTCAAAGGTCTTCCCAATACCCGATGTTTCACCATGGGGAACCTGTGCTCTCAGCGGAGGCACTGGCAATCTTTCTACCATGAGATTCATCGTAGCCATCATCTGCCCCATCAACTGTTGGTAGGCAGGGTGTTCAAGAATGGCTGGGTCAGGTTGGGAGACCTCAGGCACCCGATCATCATGTGCCTGCCCTATAGCTCCATCAATTGATGCAACATCACTGTTCTCGGCAGTGTGTTCTTCATGGTTTTCAGACATCTTGGCTTTTCTTCCACTGAGAGCAGAAGACGATCGTAAGAAAATCTAGAAAACTCATAAGAACAGACTCAACCTAGTCCTAAATCCCTGTAGACTCAGCGAACCTAGGGATCTGATACCAAACTTGTGGCAACACATCCCACTACCACACAGACAGTGAGGTGTTATGCAAAAATGTGCAGAAATCACCATAACCACAAATTATGGAAAACATGAGTTAATTAAAACTAATTGCGTAAATTGGATAAACTGAGAAACTATTACATTTAGGTCCTCATCCTGTAGGGAAACAGGTTATATAAACATTTACAAGATCCGATACGTGTCCACAGCTTAGTGGAACAACTGTTCTGTCATCACATGAGTTCATCACCTGTTTATGTACATAAAGGCCCACATCCGGCCAGTAGCAGGATACATAAAACATCAACAACTATACATCGTGAAACAATGTCAAAACACCTCCAAGGACCTGAGAGTACAGGGATGACTCTAAGACTCTACTACAAAACATTAAAACAACAACATGTCTATCGCTTTCCTTCTACTACTCATCTTGGTGCTCGGCCGCCACTCCGCAACCACCACCACGCCTAGCTCGAACACCTAAAAAGGGTATAAACCAGTGGGGTGAGACACACAGTCCCAGCGAGAAACATAACTCCCCGCCGAAACTACAAAACCTCAGAAAGATAAAAGAAGATAACTGATAAGAGGTATAACAATAACAGTTTATGAGTAAAGCTATTCGTACCTTCAAGCTTACCAGAAAGTACAGAAGGCATATGTCCAACTATTTCTTTATGGAACATGATTAACAAGATAAGATTTATAAGGTCTTACCTCATAACCTGAGGAACATATACGTAACCACAAGATATAACAAGATTAACTACACAAGCAAGGCCTCAACCAATGTTCCGTGTTTTGTCTTAAGTAGTAATTACTATACGGCTAGATTACATATTATTATGCCCTGAGGAAGTGAGCCGTACCGCTCAAATCCAACCTTCGGTTGCGAAACCCAAAGCCGGTGCCATACAAGGTCAATGGAAGAGCCGGACTCCACGACCTCCCCCTCGTGGTCAGTGCACGAGAATCAAAGCAGGACCACAGTCTCATGCTTAAGTGGCCTCAGCCACAGGGTCAGCTCCATAGGCTACCCTTCCTCTAGCCCGCCTTGGTACAGGTCATGACGCTAGTATATCTGAGCCACAGGCCTGTTCACCATGCTCTGAGCCATGAACGCATTCATGCTCCCATATTACACATCCTGAGCCATGGGCCTGTTCACCATACTCATCACACACACACACACACACACACACACACACACACACACACACACACACACATATATATATATATATATATATATATATATATATATATATATATATATATATATATATATGAGTCTGCAACCGTAGCTGCACTTGATTCCTTCTCTATTTTAGGCTAGGAGAAACCTCGCATATTCAACAATATGTGCTCTGGGTAATCCCGTAGGAGAACCCATTTCACCATCACCAGCTCCTGACGATGATGGATCTATGGCCAGGGCAACTACATGATATATTCCACTGTGATTAATTAGTATCTTTTATATAGATTGCAAGATTCAACCGAGTTTATAACATGCAAACTATAACAAGAATAAACAACATAAAACTCAATGTTATGCTTTTATTGTAATCACATCATCCTGATCCATCACAAGGATACCACATTTCATGTTATCACTTCGCCTCTTGCAAATCATCTAGATCCATCTCAAGGATCATCACATTGCCATGGGATCTCAATCCCTCATCATATGCTGCCACTGCCTCTCAAGGCATTCTCATCAACTCAGGCATTCTAGCCAAACTCAGGTCCTCAAACCAAAACACATCATATATATATACCTCATAGCCTTTTACTTGGCTATGCATCACCTGCATGGTTAGTATACACAATAATCATAGGCTTAACAGAAATACCATGCTATCAATATAAGGTGACATTAATGATTATATGCTTTATCAATCATGCTTCAACTTATGATCATGAGCACAGGGCACATAATTAAGCAAACCATATTACATGCTTATTATTTCCCTTAGCATTATAAATGGGATTCAAGATGATTATGAGCAGATGTCAACTCATGATAAGTTACATGGACAAGCTTACCATAATGATTACCATCAAACATATCAAGGGTCACCAACGTGTTAACAAGAACATTATCCACCATATCGATTTTTCATGAGAAGTAAGACCCTTACTAAAGGTACCCTCTACCCTCACCAAAAGTGGTATCGGGTAGAGCACCCCACCTATCGTACAACACACAACGATCAGTAGATAATGGCCAGGCACACCCGTACCTATCGGCCAAGCTCAAGGGTATAACGCATAACGATGTCTCGTGCTTTACATACATATCTGGCAATGTTGGGCATCAAAGTCTGTCGTGCACCCTAGCCCATGGGCATTCCGTGCAGGGTGTGACGTGCACCATGTCGTGCAACTCTGTCGAGCATCATGGTATCGGGCAACGCAGTGTCATGTTAGGGGGTGTAATGTGCAACGCCATCAAACAAGGCACATCGCTCACAGGTATAGCGTGTGCAGCAGAGTAGGCATAACGCCCATTACAAGGCTAGCCACGCCTATCGGCCGACGCACAGGATAACGTCAAGGGGTGACGCCCATCACAAGGTCAGAGACTAGGGGTATCATCCATCACCACCACAACATGTCATCCAAGGTCAGACCAGGGGAAGGGTATCGGGCAGAACATGTAGCATGGAGTGACACCCGTCACACACAGGTTCAAGGACCAAGGTGTCGTTCATCACAACCATCACAACAAGCCATCCCAAAGCTCAAGGTCAAGAGGGCTATCGGGCAACACCACTATTACCACCATAACGGCCTAAAAACATCTCCACAAGATCGTCATCAACCTCAAGCACAAGGGCACCAAAACCCTAAAAGAGTCAAGAAGATGGCTCACCTCTCAACTTAAACGAGAGAGGGGTCTTGCACATCTCTTAACATCAATCAAGAAACACAAGGAACAGCCCTAGGAAGGCTCACAACTACCACCAAGCTCACCCTTCAAGTCTATGGTGAGAGGAGGGTGTTTCTCAAGCTACTAGAACACAAGCTCACCTCTCAACTCAAGCGAGAGAGGAGTATTGCCCATGTTACTAGAACTCGAGCTCACTCCTCCAGACCAAGGAGAGAAAGGAGTATTGCTCACCAAGAAACCCTAGATCATAGGTTCGGCCAACAAGGTGCAACTAAGCAAGGAAACCAAACTAACAACAACGTAGACGATCATAAACAACAAGAACAAGAACATAGAAGATGGTAATGTAGTTAGGGTTAGGAGTTATGTAACCTGCCTTAAGCAAGATCCAAGCTCCTAGCTCCAAGCTCCAAGCACCACCAAGGAAGAAGGAGACTCCAAGGAGGATCGACCACCAAGCTTGCAAGAGAAGAGAGTGTGTTGTGCACCAAGGTAGAGGAGAAACTAAGGAACTAAAGGGATCCTTAGCAAGGGAAAGGACACACATATATATAAGGGGATGGAGGAGAAACCAAAGCAAATCAAAGCAAGGTGTCGCCCACCTAGGGACACTTGTCCATGTGCAAAAACCACCACTATAGCATGTCTAAAACACATGTCCAAGGCCATTGCCACATGCAAGCATCAAGCACCAAGTGTCCACTAGTGGTGACCCAAACGAGGTCAAAGAAGGTCAAAGGTCCATGGGCGACACACTACCACTCCTCTAGGCTGACACACTTCCACACTGGGCGACACAAGCACCCCTTTGCCCAACACAAGGTTCAACCAAGCAAAAGCAAGGCACCACAAGGCCCAACGAGGTCAACCAAGCCCAAAGGAACTCAAGAAACGAGCCCAAACCTTCCCCTCAACACTTAGAGGAAGCAAGGAGAGAGAAGAACACCTCACAAGGTGGAAACTTGCCCACAAACCCTAAACTTGGGTAAATTGCAAGTAGCACCTCCAACTCTCAACAAAGCACAACAAAACCCTAATCACCACTAAAGGTGATTAACAAGAAACTAAGCATCACGGTTAAGCAAAACATATAGGGTAAACCCTAAATGAAGGTCAGGGTCCTTACATTTAGCCTTCCCAAAAACCCAACTTCTTACTCCCAAAAGTTGTTCGGTGTGAAAGCTAACTTCGAAACCATGCACCAAAGTCTCGTCGAAGCTGAAGAGAATATTTTTACATAAATAAGGCAATGAAAAACAATAAAGCCCATTGCTCGTGAGTATATGTAATTTTCCCAATGAACGCCTCGAGAAACATGGTTAAACCCCTTGTCCGAGGACAGTGTCTGGTCATGAAGTAGTATCTCAAACAAAACTTTAAAAATAGGTATAGTTTGATTGAGGACAATAAAAATGCTAAGTTTGGGGGAGTTGACAACACTCATTTTATGGCTATTTATAGCATTTATTTCCTTATCAAAATTGCCCTCTAAACTATTTTTCCTCTCAATTTTTGTTATGTTTTGCACAAAAGTAAACCGCGCTATGCCCTTAACTCTTTTTCCATCTTTTGTACAGATTTTTCCCTATTTTATACCTAAAAGACCGCTAAAGGCCCATCCCGGCCCATGAACTACGCTTACCTGCATCAGCCCTTCTACCAGCAACCTGACACACCACTCACCCGTCGTAGCTTCAGCCCGATATAGCAGAAACATAACATAGGCGTGTCGCGCAAGGAGGCCCTGACGGGCGGTGCGCCACTTACCCGACAGAGAGCTCTGCCCTCCATGACTAATCAGACAATTATGGCATGTTACGCGATACGAGCCACTCGTCGGAAAGTGTCTGCCCACCGTGGCCACCCGATACTCTTGCAGCCCGACACGTCGTGACGACCTACTGTGTCGGGCGACACGCACATGCCTACCATCCCCAAAGCCACATGTGCAGAGACGATCAAGGATACGTGGCACCCGGAGAACCGCAACCTCCTCTAACTGCTGCCTATAAATAGAAGCTATAGGACTCTGATGGGACGGGTCAAAACCTCATGAAAGCTAACTTTGGAAAGCTTTAGGAGCTAGTGTGTTGACAACCAAGGCGTGCCAGATGACACTAGGTGAGCACAACCCCAACCCGAGAGGGGCGGGAGTGGTTCAAATAGAACCCGTCCCGGTAGCCGCAGCAGATCGATACGACCAAGAAGGCCACCCAGCGTGCCGGGTCCCTAGATGGGCTTCAAGCCGAGACAGCTCGCCCTTTACACCAGATACAAGGAACCGGAGAACCTAAGTCCCTTATAACCCGACAAAGTACCGAACCCGATACGGATCATCATCATGGTGTTTCGCCCGACAGGGTGGCTGCCCGACACGACTGTATCAGGTAGGAAGCCCTGACCGATATGCCTTCCCATCATGGTTTATCGCCCAATAGGGTGGCTGCCCGACATGGGCATATCGGGCAGAGCTTCCGCCCGGTACCGAGTTAGTTGTGCCTTAGGGGTCACTGTTGTTTATCACCCTCCTACATCAAGGAGGCGATACCTACCTTCCCCTTTTTTTAGCATTTACTTTCATTTAATATGCATTGTAACTGAACCACTTTTACACAATATCTATTCTTATAGAATCTGTGGAGTTTAATACCTGTTGTTCTGTGGTTGGTCCCCTTTTGTTGAATGATTTCTTATATAGCATCTGAGTTCTAGCTTGTATGTTTGGATCATGTTTTGACTAGCTATCAGAATGTGTTTCCCGTTTCAACTCCTTCGAGAGAAGGACGTTGTAACTCTAGATCTTGGTCTGACCCGGGAGTACGAGAATACCCAGGGTTGGAGCTGCTTTGGGTTACTTTCCCACTCCAACCTATCTCCATTACCCTTGAGAGAGGGTGTTGGCATTTAGTTGGAGGTACCCTCTTTGAGAGAAGGGGTACAGGGTGTTTTCCGCTGCCGCTTGTTATTCCTAAGTTTTCTTCCTTCGTGCCTTGCCTTCATAATAGTTTTATCTCCTTGGAAGCTATTGCTCAAAACCCCTAAAAACTACTAAAACCCTAAAACCATCATCTTTCTTATAACTCCAGTTGGAGATAGTTTTTCTTTACAATGTTCCCTTGTTGAGGCATATCTATCCTTTCTTGTCTGTATATCTTTGCCCATATGAAAGTTATCTCTATGCGCTTGCTTTGACGCTTCGCTTGTATGTTTAGCTATCGTCTTGCAATGTTTGATCGTCGGTATCTTGAGAGAGTAATATCGCTTTTATCCATGACGTAGAGTAGCATGAATGCACAAGAGTTTTAGATTGCTGGTGCTTTAAACCATATGTTTTGTCGTAAGGCTTTTGAGTTGTCTTCTCGAGAGAGAGACTTCTTTTAAGTTTGGTTCTTTCCTCATCTCGAGAGAGAGTGGAATGAGGCTTTGCATGGTTGCTAGTAATTTTGATATGTTCATGCAGGGAAGAGGGATAATATGTTGGTTAAGGGAACATTTTAGTTAAGTGAACCTCGGTCCGAGTTTTCCTTATCCTCGTTATAGTTTGTTTTATTTGCTTTTCTTTTCTTTGGCCCTTTTGTTTTTGCCTTTGGTTTTCCGTTCCTTGGGGAACACCTTTTAATCCTCTTCTTCTACCGGAATATAGAAGTGTTGATTCCGCGTTCTTGGCACTACCAACCTCGTCCCGGTGTTCGACCCTGATCATTACATCGGACCCCGTTATCATTGCGGGGGCCTGAGAGTCAGATTATCTCTTTAGAAGTCTGACTACTTTAAATCCGCTCCTTTTAGACGTGTGATTTAGGCCGGTCAGTAGGGGTAACTAATTGTGATAGATGCAACTGGATAGGGTTCAGCTGCTTCGTCTAACCAGAATCTAAGTTATCATCCTCAAGTAATGGTTCTTGTGGGTGAAAATGAACTACGAGGTTGTTTTCCTCAAAGGCATCCAATGGTAGTCAATATTTATGCCATACCTTTTCATCTACTCCCCCATACATTAAATTATTGTTCTTAGCCAGTGTTGTAGTGACAACTCCATGCCTGATCGACAGAGCGAGGGATTTATCATAGGTTGTGTTACTGCATCTTGTAGCAGGTCAATGCCTGATCATTACTCAATCGGGTGTCAAAGTGGCGTGTTGAGATTTACTAAATAGGAGATGTCAGTACTGTTGAAATATCATATGTAAATATCTCTGTTTATCTCTACATATGTTACGTGTCTAACTGACACCATGTAATATGCATTGTAATGCGATCGTGTACCGGGTCCAGTGCTATAAGCACGCCCACTCTTGTAATCAAATGTTACTGAGATCATATTCTATTGGATCTCAGTTACCACTGAACAACTATATAAGAAGGAACACCACACACAGTGTTATGTGTTCAAGCATTCCAATACTTGTTCTCGTTATATTATCTCTTCTTCTATGGTATCAGAGCTTTAACTCTTGAACACAAAATATCTACTGAGCTATGTCATCGACAACTAGCATCTCCAACTCAACTAGTTCTGACGTGATGAGTTCTACTGGTCTTCTTCCCACCCCAACCTTTAGCATCTCATTACACTTAAACTCACCAAAGAAAATTATCTTATTTGGAAGGCCCAATTCCTTCCTTATCTCTGTGGGCATCAGCTTCTTGGATATGTCGATGGGTCCATCCCATGTCCACCAAAGACAGTCACATAAACTACAAAAGGTGGTGCTTCTTAGGTGGCTAATCCCAACTACCTCAAGTGGGTTCAACATGACCAAATCATGCTCGGAGTATTACTAGCTTCTCTCTCTAAGGGCATTCTTGAAATAGTCCTTTCCTACATTACTACAAGACAAGCGTGGAAGGCACTAGAGGAGATGTTCTCCTCAGGCTCATGAGCTCGAATCATGTAGATTCGTGTTCAATTGGCAAACATCAAGAAGAATGATACGCCCAAAGCTCACTACTTCACAATGTGAAGAAATTGGTTGACACAATGGCTTCCATTGGCTTCAAACTTGAAGACGACGAAGTCATCTCCTATATGTTAGCAGGCCTTGGCTCCGAATATGACCCACTGGTGATGACCATCACCATGTGTGCAGAGCTTGTCACCCTCACAGATCTCTATGATCATATGCTTAACTTTGAAATGTGCAAGGAACAACAATTGGGTGAGCTGTAGCTTCATGAATCCTCTGCAAATAGCATGATTCACTCTCTAGGTCATGGTGGTGGTAGATCGTCATAGGGACAAGGTGGTTGTGGTGCTATTGGTCACGGAAAAGGAGCATCATCCAATTCAGCACAGAATGCTCAAAACTCACGACCTACCTATCAAGTATGTCACAAGTATGGTCATAGTGCAATCAAATTCTATTTCAGGTTCGATCAGAACTATAAAGTAGATGAACACTCAACAAATCTGACACAGACTCCTTCATACCAACTTGACACAAATTGGTATGCGGATTCTGGAGCAACCGACCACATCACAAGTGAGTTGGATCACCTATTAGTTTGTGATAAATACCAAGGCAAGGAGCAAGTCCATGTAGCCAATGGCACATGTTTTTCTCACACTGGTCATTCCACTATTCGTACTCCTTCTAGAAACCTTGCTCTTCACAATATTTTACATGTCTCTCAATGTACAAAGAACTTGCTTTCTGTACATTGCTTTTCTAGAGAAAACAAGGTGTTCCTTGAATTTCATCCTTTTCATTTTCTTGACAAGGATCAGGTCACGAAGAACCTGCTTCTTCAAGGCAAGTGTAAAGGTAGGTTGTATCTCTTGCCTCCTGGTCTGGCCGGCTCAAAGAAACACATCCTATCCAACATCAAAATTTTGCAAGATCTGTGGCATTGCAGACTTGGCCATCCATCCTCTTCCATTGTTAGACATGTTATTCGAGAAAATAACCTTCCAACAGTTGTTTCAAATAACAGTGACACTATGATTTGTAATGCTTGCCAACAAGCCAAAAGTCACCAACTCCCTTTTTCCTATTTCCTCTAGTATTTCTTCCACTCCATTACAACTTGTATTCTCTGATGTTTGGGGACCTGCTGTAACCACAATATCAGGATATAAATATTATGTCAATTTTATAGATGATTTCAGCAAGTTTTCTTGGATTTATCCATTGAAATATAAATTCGATGTCCTTCCCACATTTCTTTGTTTCCAAAAGCATGCTGAATGGCTACTAAATACTAAACTCATTTCTTTTCAATCAGATTGGGGTGGAGAATACCACAAACTAAACAAATATTTTCAAGAAACCAGCATCAAACACTTGGTGTCATGCCCACACACACACCAACAAAATGGAACTGTTGAGAGAAAGCATCACCATATTGTTGAAGTTGGATTATCTTTACTTTCCCAATCATCTGTTCCTATCAAATTTTGGGATGATGCTTTCACTACTGCCTGTTTTCTTATCAATCGGACTGCTAGAAGGGTTATTGAGTTCTCTACACCCCTTGAATGTCTGTTAGGGATGAAACCTAATTACACTATGCTCCGTACCTTTGGATGTGCATGTTGGCCGAATCATATCTGAGACCTTACAACACACACAAACTTCAGTACATAATCTCTTCCCTGTGTTTTTCTTGGCTATAGCCCCATGCACAAAGGATATAAGTGTCTTCATCATCCCACTAGGCGTGTCTATATTTCAAGGGATGTAATTTTTGATGAGCATGTTTTTCCCTTTGCTACTGATAACACCAGTCAATCACAACACACTGCTACTCCTCTTGCAACATCAATTCTTCTACCAACACTTAACCCTTCTTCGTCCATAGGGAATGATCAGGCGAATGATGACAATCCCACTTGTATTTCCCATCCTAGCTCTAACATGGTTGTAGGTACTCCACCCACCAATGGTGATCTAGCTGCTTCTCAGCCTGTATCTACTTCAATACCGACTGCTCCTGTTCAGGTTCCCTCTCTGACAGAGGGTCATCACATGCACACTCGTCTTAGGGACAATGTCTAAAGACCAAAGATGTTTACTGACGACACAGTACAATACAATCCCTATCCGCGTAATGCATTTGCGGTTGTTGGCTCCTCCATACATGAACCTCATGATCATGTTGATGCTCTCAAACATCCTCATTGGCATCGTGCTATGCAGGAAGAATACACAACACTACTACAGAATGAGACGTGGCAACTTGTACCTGCCAAATCAGATGTTAATCTCATTGATTGCAAATGGGTGTACAAAGTAAAACGCAAGTCAGATGGCATTATTCATTGCTATGAAACGTGCCTAGTTGCAAAAGGCTTCAAGCAATGTTTTGGAGTTGACTATGAAGATACTTTCAGTCCAGTTATCAAGCCAGCCACAATGCGACTTATCTTAGCACTTACGATGTCCCGTGGATGGAGTCTACGCCAGTTAGATGTTCATAATGCTTTCCTTCATGGCATACTTGAAGAAGATATTTATATGCGACAACCACCTGGTTTTGAAGACTCTCAGTATCCTCACAAAATTTGCAAACTGAAGAAAGCCATCTATGGCTTGAAACAAGCTCCACGAGCGTGGTTCTCTCGACTGAGTCAGAAGCTCATTGATCTGGGTTTTTTCTCCTCCAAAGCTGATACTTCACTCTTCATATTCACTCATCATGTATTGATATATGTGGATGACATTATCATTGCTAGCTCCACACCAAGTGCCACAAATTATTTGCTTGAACAACTTCGGCTTCACTTCGCTATCAAGGATCTGGGAGAACTGCACTTCTTCCTTGGAATCAAAGTAAGCAAGACAACAGATGGCATTCAGCTATCTCAATCCAAGTACATTGGTGATATCCTACAATGAGCTAACATGCAGCTGTGTAAACCAATCTCCACACCAATGAGCACTTCTGATAAGCTTTCCAAGTTTATTGGACATCCTTTGTCTCCAGCTGATGCCACGAAATACCGCAGCACTGTGGGTGCCTTATAATATGTCACCATTACTCGACCAGACATATCTTTTGTTGTTAGCAAAGTCTGCCAATTCATGCAGGCACCTACAACTGAGCATTGGTCAACTATAAAGCGTATCCTTCGATATCTCAAATATTCATCACAAGCATCACTCCCATTTCATCAATCCAAGTCATTGCGTCTCAGTGCATTCTCTGATGCGGATTGGACAGGCAGCCTAGATGATCGCAAGTCTAGAGGAGGCTTTGCGGTGTACCTTGGGAGCAACCTAGTGTCTTGGAGCAGTTGCAAACAAGCCACTGTCTCTAGAACATCAATTGAATCTGAATATAAAACACTTGCTAATGCAACTTCCGAGCTCATCTGGCTACAGTCTGTTAGGTGAATTGGGTGTATCGCAGATGACACCTCCAACCTTGTGGTGTGATAATTTAAGTGCAACCTATCTATCTGCAAATCCAGTCTTTCATGCTAAGACAAAACACATAGAAGTGGACTTCCACTTTGTACGAGATCGTGTTGTAAGGAAGATGCTTGAGATACGTTTTATCTCATCCAAAGATCAAGTTGCAGATATATTTACTAAGCCACTGCCAGTTCCAGCATTTTCAAGACTGCGACACAATCTCAACTTGGTGCTACCCGTTTAGAATGCGGGAGGCTATTGAAATATCATATGTAAATATCTCTGTTTATCTCTACATATGTTACGTGTCTAACTGACACCATGTAATACGCATTGTAATGCGATCGTGTACCGGGTCCAGTGCTATAAGCACGCCCACTCTTGTAATCGACTGTTACTGAGATCCTATTCTATCGGATCTCAGTTACCACTGAACAGCTATATAAGAAGGAACACCACACACAGTGTTGTGTTCAAGCATTCCAATACTTTTTCTCGTTATGGATTGGGGACGCTTGCTTTGATTATGTACCAAATAGATTAAGCAAAAGGTTTTGCTAGATGATGCGCATATACTATGGTTGGAATTGGCATCGTAGGAACATTGGGCGAAGTCTATGGAGGAAGAGTCAATACGATCGAAAGAGGGCCTTTATTTGGTGTCATCGTAAATCCCAACGAGGCACGCAACGCCCCCCGCCATGGTTACTACGGCGTGACTCTCTGGAAGTACAAATTGGTCTTCATCATGAATAAAACGGTAGAATTCTTGGATGTCCGCTTGGCATGGTTGCAGGCTGCTTGCATGGGTCCTTCCCCCTCAGAGATCCACACGGGGTTTTCCGTCTGTGTAAACGCCGAGATGAAGAGCCGCTGGTGTTATGAGTGCAGATAAATCTAATAATTAACCTGTATTACCAAAAAGGCGGAAGTAGAGTTGGAAAACATTTATGTTTGTGTTTATCCAATATTAAAACTCAAAGGAAGTAGAACTTATCAGCGAGGGTCGGGATAGATTGTTTGGTACACAAAGGGATTCGTTTGCGGAGTCCAACCAACAAAGGAAATTGCAAGGACCGAGACGAGTGGTGGTACTTAGTAGAGTAGAATAATATATATACTAGCAACACACACACGTGCATATGCACGTGCACCATTAAATATGTTTATTTTAAATATTTAAAAAATAAAACTCTTGAAAAAGATAATGATAATCGTGCCCCATTGAACATGTTTATCTTACATTAAATATTAAAAAAATAAAACTTTCTAAAAAGATAATGATAATCTCGTAACTGCTAAAAAGGATAATGACCCTTTTATCATAAAAGAAAAAATATATAAATTAAACAAATATAAAATACGGAATGGTTTGTTATGAATGTAGTCAGTTGATATTTGGGAGGAATATGTGGTGAGAGACCAAGGGAAGCGTGGAGTTAGGGTGGATTTGTTTGACTCGAAGAGAGGAAAGGGTTTTGTTAAGAAATAGTGGGAGGAGAGTATGTGGTTTGGAGGTGAGGAGTGGGGAGAGCGTGTGTATAGTGGAGGGTGGGGTAGTTGAGGAAGGAAGAGAGATGGGCTTGGAGAACGTGAAGTTGTTGAGTGGAGGGGTTTGGAGGACGTGGTTTTAATGTGAGGAGGTTTTGTAAGGAGAGAGAAATTAGGATAAAAACGAAACAAAACAGAGAAAAAACGTCAGAAGAGAGAGAGTCAAGGAGAATGCAGGGATTTTGAATCCTTACTTCTGATTGGTTGGAATAATTTTTTGAAAAAAAAAATGCAACAAACTCGCTCTTTTTATAATAGTACAAATATATATATATATATATATATATATATATATATATATATGTTGGAAATAATATAAACCTGAACCCAATCTTATATATTGAACTACTTTCAATATAGTATCACGCGCCGCGTGTTAGTTCGGTCTGGTTATTGCTTCCGTTCTCATGTGATACACGGCCACTTGATATTTTATATTATTAAAAAACTAACAAAAACCTGATTATAAAGCAAAATGTTTACGCGCACTCCTCATCCCAAGCCCCCACCCATCACTCCCATTTCTGAAGGGAAACCCTTACGGCGGCAGAGCTACTGGAGTGATTTCTTCCTCCGCAATGGCTTCCAACAGTCCACGATTAGCAAAGATTGGCAATTATTGCTCAAGGTCCGTCCCCAGCTTCAACCAGCGATGACCATAGATGAGAGGTTGGAAGTTTTCCCTAACTTTTTCTAGCAACGAGCTAAGATTGACACGTCTTCTTCCCCATCATTAGTTGTGTGAAGCATACCCAGAGGGATGTCATGGTAGTGCAGATAGCCGTCGTTTATGAGGGGCCATCATGTATGAGGGGCTTTGTCACTGAAGGAAGGCTCTACAGGGGAACAACATCCTAATCCTACCCTGCCCTATTGTGTAGTGGCGAGAAGTGAAGCTCCAGGTCTTGTCTGGATCTTCATTGAGCTTACTCCCCTCATATCTACAACTTGGAGTTTCCCCTCTGATCCCAATCTCTTAGAAGCAAAAAGTATCTAATACTAGATCTCTTGATTTCACTTCATAATTGTAAAAGTTAGTTTCTAGCAATTATCTCCTAGCTGCAGCTACGACTTGATTCAGTTAGCTGTTTGTGGTCACAATCAAAGTTGAAAGGGCATACTACGAAATGGATATTGGTTGTTTTCTAGTCGATCCTAATTTTTTGAAAATATTTAAAAATGCATGTAGTAGTCTACTGTTGCCGGTAAGGGTCACAGTAAAGTATGACATACATATAAGAAGAACATGTACTTTTGGTGTGTATTTACTTGATGTCTCTATCAGTGTGTATTTACTTAATGTATTTATTGGTGTGCATCAGTGATGAGTGGTTGCCATTTCATGGTATACATTTGTGTTTCGAACTTGTCATCATCATTGTAACTTATGTTCCCAAAAAATAAAGAACGATGGTTTTTATGACATCTGAACATTTCATGGTTATTTGACGTATGATGTTCAAGCTTGAAAATATAAGCAACGCATGTGGTGTGATTATGTGTTCACTGCTTCATCCTGGTCGTGTTACAGAGAATGAAGGGGAATAGACTTGTGTAACTTTCTAAATCTATCGTTAGGCTCATGTATAAGCAAATAATACATTCATCGAGTATAAAGAAAAGAGAGAACCGATATGTTCAACTAAAAGTAAAAAAATAGGGCTATTTTTTATTTTTTTAAATCATGAATTGTGATGTTATTAGAGTAGATTTTCGAATTTGGATATTATCGGAATTTGGATTTTTTATTTCATATTTGAATTCCGTTATCTTTTTCAATATTCGGCGGATATTGAATCGAATATCGGATATGATGTGAAAAAGTCAGATTCGGATTTCAGATATGCCCATATGTGATTCGAATTCGATCCGTTTACAAGTCTACCAATACATATTCAATCTGATACTCCCTAGCTTGAAAAATCTTGAATAGAGGTGAGAAACACTTCCCTTGAGGTCCAATCGATAAAGCCAAACCCTAATAGCCAATATCCTATGAAGATCTATGTGGACGATACACAAAGGGGCACCTAGACCGATACACTAGTTGATGGGTAGGTCGATACCCTAGTTGAAGGTGAGGCCAATACACTAGTTGATGGGTACACTACTACATAAATGACTTATAACATCACATTTATAGGCGTCAGTTGTATACAAGAAACTGATGCCTAAACCATACAACGTCAGTTGAATATACAAACTGACATCTATTTGTGAAGGGCGGCTAGACACGGGTATTACTTTTTATTTAGCGTCAGTTCCTCAATAAGCAACTGACGCCTAAAATCGACCGTCAAATTCAAAATTTCTAGTGAAAAAAATTACCTCAAAAATTTAACATACGGCGTCGGTTTTTAGCTAATCAACCGACGACTAATGATTTTTCACGAGACAGAAATTGGGCCCATTGATATCGTCGGTTTTCTTGCAATAACCGACGTCGATGTGTTTCCGCGCGCTGTCCCCGTAAAAATTTTCACCCCCCTTTGATGTCGGTTTTTTACGACAGCCGATGCTGATTTTTTTAAGTGTCAGCTGTTTTGAATAACCGACGCCTATTGTTAACTTAATACACCCATGCGAGCCAGGCACTTCCCCCTTTCTTTGTTTCATCGACTCCGCGCTTAGGTCTGGCGATCGATTCCCTACTCTGGCTGTCCATTACTACTCCTCTGCTCACTGTCACCGCCGTCGTTCGTTGCTCCAACACCATCTCCTCTGCTCGCCGCCGCCTGCTTTTGCTCACCTTCTCTAGCTCGCCGCCGACTGCCTATTTGCTGCTCCTGGTCGCCACCACTGCCGCAAAGGTATCATTCTTCCTCCTTTTCTTTCTCCTCCGACAACCATTGGCTGGCCCCCTACCCTCAGGGTGCGGGCAATGGGTGAGGAATGCTAACATTGGATCTTAGACCAATGGTAATTTTTATACAAATCAATAATTTTTATACATGTTTGAGTACATTTGGGTTCTAATCTACCCTTTTGTAGCGACCGACGAACAAATCGTTACTAATTAAGAGGAATTAACATAAACAGTGGATTAACAAAAATCACTAAAAATTAAAACCATTTTTCAAAGAGATCCATTCCAAGGAAAACTCTTACTGAAAGGCCCAAAACCTTATATACATCATTATTCACATTGTACATATCTAGTACATCTCATCTTGAGAATAACATATAACAGTTGCTTTACCAAACTATACATGAGCAACATAAAACCTCGAGGCACATAAGCCAAAATCTCTTTTTGATCATAAAACCAGTTCGAACCAACTCCAAGGACCTGAGAGTACAGAGATGACACATATGACTCATATCTACAAGACATAATAGACAGTACACTCAATCTGAGTTGTCACTGCTGCCTCACCTGTTGATCCTCCTCTGCAAAAGGTCTTCACCTCCTCGTGCACGTCCACCTAAAAATTTGGGTCCCACGGGGGTGAGACAATTGAAAATTGCCCCAGCGAGAGATATAACTCTCCGCCGACCATATTATTATCATAGTTAAACATTTATAAACTGAGAAGAGGTTCTTATTTTATTAACAGGCATGATTAATCACTGTATGAACAGAATGAAGTAGTCTCCTTTCTTAAGGAGAACATTGCATCTACCCATGGTAGAATTAATAATTAACTACCTGCTTTGCAAGGAATGTAAAGAAACATAAATCACATCTATCCACTAAGGATGCATAAAAGAAATTTAACATCAGCCAAATGATTTCTGTATTTAAGCAAACATGCTAGGCGGTTGATTACATTTTACAATCATACTTAAGCCCTGAGGAGATGAGGTATACCACTCATCTCCAACCGACCATTGCGAAGTCAAAATCGGTACCATACAAAGTCAATGGCAGAGCCGGCTGCCAAGACCTCACCCGTCTCGACCAGTCCGAGACCACATGCAGGACATCTCGTGTCACTGCTAAATAGCTCTCCAGGGTATATTGACAACTTCACTATGTAGAGCTACATCGTCAACTACACTCTCTTTGGGAGAGAAAGATCTCGTGTTTATCTAACATCCATCTCGGCCTTCATCCTCGGGAGATTCGTGATACATCCATCCCGACACATATAATGAAGGATTGTGGGATTTCGTGTTTATCCACCGCCAATCCAACATTAGGGCGTACGGATATTTTTACCCATCACCCCCGCATATTCAAAAATATGCGATCTCCGGGTTATGCCGCGGAGCAACCCGTTTCACCATTCAGGGAGGGACCTGGCGCCGAATGGATCTATGGTCAGGGCACTACATAATGAGATTCCACTTGATTAATTAAGTACATTCCCATATTCTTTTAGCATCAGTCAAGTTTTCAAACAAGAATTATTATAACAAATGCTACAAAGAAAGGTATACTACATCTATCAAGTACTTTCAAATCTTTAAAACACGTGATACTTGGGATCTCAGTCCCTTATCACATTACTGGGAATTCTCATCCCTTCACATCATCATTATCATGATTACTGGATCTGGGTATTCAAACCCTTAGATCATCACATAACATTGTTACCTCTATAACAGGTAACCATTACCTCTAGGTCCTCAGACCAAGGTACTTATTTCACTTGTTGCGCAAGTATTCACATGGCTCACAAGGCCATCACACATCTTGTCACCTCTCACTAGGCAACAACTTATTCACATGGCTCACAAGGCCATTAATCATCTTGTCACCTCTCACTAGGCAACAACTTATTCCCATGGCTCATAAGGCCATTCAGCATTATACTTGTTATATAAGTATTTAACATAGCTCACAAGGCTTATGTAATAAGAGAAATACAAACTTCCCATCATTAGGGTTAGGGTTTACCTTTCTTATCGATTAGGGTTTCTCTTACATGTCATTACCCTTCATTAGGGTTAGGGTTTTCCATTATTAACCATTTAGGTTTTCAAGATCATATTATCAATGATCAAACCCTAATTCATTGCTCCACACATCTAGGAGCCAACATTGATACCATAAGTATTCCATCATACTTATTTATTCTCATCATTTATCATTAAATGAATCATCAACACAAGGTATGAGTTCGTCTCTCATCCTTACCAGGGTATGACTACATCATACTTTATTAACTTGGCTTAACCCTTTCTCAAGGTATGCTATCCTATACTTATCAAAGTGCATTAAACTTATTACATCTCGATGTAACAATTGACATAACACACTTCATGTGTTACTCATCCAAGTATAATGGATTTAAGGTGCATCAAGGTACATCAACCTTGAAATGCTGGATGTGATATCTATCATGCCTTGATGTATCACTTTTATCTTACTTAAGTTCATCACTTATCTTGTATTAGGGTATTTCCCATCCTAATACTTTAAGCACCAACCTATCACATTTATCATGTAATGTATTAGTCATAAGTCACACAATTGAATTATTCAACCATCATTAATGATATGAACTCATCTCGGGTTTAAGGCATTATTGATATAGAATTAACCATTATCAACCACTCTAGGTGTTTCACCTATCAAGGTATTATCCACACCATTACTTGGTGTCACACTCATCACTCCTAAGAGTGTCTTGCCCTTACCTTTACAAGGTGTATAGGGTTAAATCATGTGCATATGTTCACCATATCGGGTTGTAGGTGTATAGACACTTACCATATCGGGCTATGATTTGCACTTGTCTCCATATCGGGCATGAGGTACCTCCTTGACCTCATATTGGGCACAAGATATATGTATGTGTTGCCCATGTTACTTATGATGTATAAACCCATCACCATGTCGGGCTAGAAGTACATTCAATCACCCTATCGGGCTAGTCACCATCTAGGGTTAGCCATGACGGGTTGGGGTTTTCCATATCAGGTTCAACCCAATATAAAAGTCAATTAGAGTGTAGGGAACCAAACCATATTGGGCTACACTATCAACCATTAGGTTGCAACACCCATTTCAGGTTTGGGTTGATTGTGACGGGCACATGGTACATATATGTGTCACCCATTATGCTTAAGAGTTATCAACTCATCACCTTATTGGCTACCATATTGTCTAGGGTTGTGTATCGTGCAACCCTATCGTTCAACCCTATCGTGCAACCCTGTCTTTCAACCCTATCGTGTAACCCTATCATGCATCCATGTTGTTCATCCATGTCATGCAATAACACTTGTTACTCTTCTCTTATATTGGGTTACCCAAATTAGGGTTTCATGTCAACTTATAAGTATTCATTCAATCTTGTATCATGTATGGAGTCTATACTTGACTCCCTATCGTGCAAGAGGTGTACACTACACCCCCATATCGTTCAATAAGGTTTACAAACCTATTCATATCATTTTAGTGAAATAGGTGCATCATCATATCGGGTTAGAGGTTCTTGCATATGTGCTTGCACCCGATATCACTTTTATAAAGTGATACCATCATCTTCAAGCTCTGGACCTTTGTTCTAACTGATATAATTCATGGAAACATGTCTAAGAAACTAATTGAACTCATAATTTCATCAACTATTTCAGAAAATTTCGGAATTAAAAGTATTTCACTAATTAGAGAAATTTAGGTGAAGAATAATAACATGGTTGAGTTCAAGTTATATAACCCGCCTTAAGAACCACTTCAAAGCTTCAAGATCCAAAGATCCATGTTCCTAAGGTTGAAGATGACTTTATCAAAGGTCCAAGGCTCGTTCACAACTCCTTCATATACAATGAATCACCACGGATAAGCAATTGGTGAAGAAGAAAAGAAAAGAAGATCAAAACCCTAAATTCATGCTTCAAACCAATGTTGAAGATGATCTTATCCTCACCTTAGGGTTAAGTTCTGAGTTCCTTGGCTCCTTGGCCGACACCCCACCACTCTTGGGCGATATGGACTTCCTCTTGGCCGACACAACCTTGCTTGTGGACGATACCCCCTCACTTGTGGCCAAAATCACTTCAATTGGCCGACATCAACTTGCTATGGACAATATCAACATGGTATGGCTGATACACTTTCTATGGCCGATACCCAAGGCCTATGCATGATACCCTTTTGCCCTTGCACGATATGCCAACCCTCTTGCACGATATGGCACTCACTTGCACGATATGGCACCCAACTCTTCACCCTATTGGCCGATATCACCTTATATGGCCAATTTCACCTACTTGGCCGATATGCTTTTGCTATGGGCAATATCCAAGGGCCTATGCACGATACCCTTGCTTTCCTACACGATACAAGAGCCCCATGCACGATACCACAAGGTAGGAGGGTGGTAAGGGTCGCAAAATTCCATTAAGGGGTCAAACTAGGGGTATATATACTTGTTGATCATGAAGAAAGGCAAAAATGAGGTGTCAACATTTTGAGCTAGTAGGTGCCATGTGACGTCCCCGAATTTTATAAAACTTAGTCTAATGTGCGACGTCCAAACTGAAACCCTCACCTCAGTGATAATCCCAATTTAAACATCCACAATAGGCTAAGAAAGAGAAAATCAGAGGAAGTCAAAAGGAACATACATCAGTAGAACATGCACAAGAACAATAATAAAACCAAGACACATGTTCACCATTCAACATATAATTACAACATGAATTGTTACAACATTTGATATTACATATTGAACAACAAACTTAAACATATACATGTACTACATCTAAACAACAGGATCTTAAGACAACAGGTCCACCTGTACATCAGCTCGCCACACAACTCTCACTATCCCAGATCTTCAAGAGCGTAACCACAACCTAAACAAAAGATTACATGCGGTACACATCAGCACAATATTTCAAGAATATTGTACCGAGTACGCCTATGTGTCTTTTATATACCTCTCATCATATCTTGGCAATAAGATAAAACTAATACTTGGCAGTAACAGAAGAATATAAGAAAAGTGTATACTTGCACAAAGATATTCATTAACAAAAGAGAACACATATTTTAAGCTTATTTTCCATTATATCTCAAGGCCTTTATGATCACTACCAAAGAGTTAGATCATTTGTACAAGGTGACCACTACCAAAGAGTTAGGTCAGACCACTACCAAAGAGTTAGGTCATATGTACAATGTGACCACTACCAAAGAGTTAGGTCACTTCCAAGCACACTACCAAAGAGTTAGTGCTTTCATATAATGGAACAGATATATTATGTTTTATGTGTTCATAACAATAAGTATGAAAAGTTCAAACAACATAGTATATAAGAACAATCATTTCAATCAATACCATATGCCAAGTCTTTACTACTATATAACACAAGCATATTGTATAATAAGCCAAGCAAGAGGTAATGGCGTACCTTCCAAAGAGATAGATCATTCTAATCACATATTCATCATGTCATCTATAACTTGGTCAAACCTGATCAAGACAAGTCCATATACTATCATCAGGTTCTTATCATCTTGCATCTCATCTTAACCCTAACTATGTTCATTAGGGTTTAGCTTAGTTCATTAGGGTATGCACATCATTACTTGCATTCTTATCTTAGATTCATCTTATTGATTTTGCTTTCCATTTTATGGTTCATTATATAAACATTAGGTTCCATATCCTTTTTGTGCACATATTAACCCTAGGTTACATCATTAACCTAGATTAGGATTTTATAACATGTATTAAGATTCATCTTCATATAACAGGGATTCTGTTTATCATTATGATCTCATAATCTGAGGTTCCATATACTGATATGAGCTTACTCTATAAATTTCATCATTTATTGAGCATGTGTGCATTTATTGCATTTTATTTAGGGTTAAAAGCCCTAATTAGCCATATGGAGTAAATTACATGATTTTGTGCATCATCATCATAATTACTGACCTTATATGGACTAAAAACATGATTTATGATTTATAAACAAGTTCTCATAATTTTAGGCCATCATTTGATATTTATTATGCATCAAATGAGCATTTCACCACTTACATGATATAACTATTATTAGTGCATCAAAAGCCTGATATTATTATTATGATGTATTCTACTCATTTTTGTGAACATTTCGGTAGTTTGTTTATAATTTTCTGATAAACGAGCTAATTATTGTGGCTTATCAAAGATCTAGGTAAATATGGGATTTTCATACCTTTTGGCCAATCCAGAGCCACCACTTGGTCACTAGGTGGTGCGTCGGCCATCCGGTCCACACTAGGATCCATCCAGTTCACAGACTCCAGATCTGGTTCATTTTAGTCATCTGTGGCGGGTTCTCCTCCCATTTTGGGCTCCTGCGCGAGAACAGCGTCGTCGCGGTCACGACTCAAGCAACCCATCGTTTGCCCTCCAGTTATCCACATCGACTTCTAATTCCTCCATTCTTTCTCCTTCTTGTATGATGCCTGTGTGCAGCGTGCGTCCTCTGTTCCTCGTCTGCCAGGGAGCATCGCCATAAGGGCTCACCTCCGATGAGCAAGCAGTGACGAGATGCTCCTCCTCGCCATCTGAAAACACGGACTCCCCCAGCTCACACTGAGCCAGCCGGTTCAGGGCTGACTTGGGCCGTCCTCATCTCTCATATGTTCCTCATTTGTGAGTCCCCAACGGGGCTCTGTTCTTCCACGGAACTGGCCGCCGCAGCTAGGAAAGCTCCAGCGAGGAGGCAGCCACTCCAGAGAGCTCCTAGTTAGATCTGAAGGCCTCTATCAGCTTCGTGATGCCGTAAACAGTTCCGAGATTCATCCCTCTATACGCCGTCCTCTCAAGATGTTGCCGCAGCTGCATCTCCTCCTTGAAGCCCGTCTGCGTGCGCCTTCTCTTAGAAAAAGGCCACCGCCGTGGCAGCTCTACTCTCCCCATCTTCGAGTGCCTCTTGTACGAGGAGTGTGAGCTTCCGCTGCACTCTGTTCCAGGTGTTTGTGAGTGCCGCCGGTATGCTTCCACCACAGTGAGACCTAGAAGCTGATCTCTGGATCCTCCTCGTCAAACTCATGCAACTTATGGTGGAGAGACAAATGGAGAGGGAGTTGTCATAGTACTCAGTTTCGTATTACATGAGTAATGGATCCGGAGTCGTAGGTTATCTCTTCCACGTCAAAAACAACTACCCCCCCCCACGATTCCTAATCGTGGATACGTGAAAGATGTTCCTTACCGGCTCCATGATCTCCAAGTGGTTCCCAAAAAGGAGTCAGTTGTGTACAGCATGATCATTTCCATTATTTCCATCTCTTGTCCGTTGAGTTAATTTATGTAGTCAAAACTTGTTCACGCCTCAACCTTATAATACGAATAAGAGAGACACTCCATTGAATAAGAACTTAGTTCTATTCTTGTTAATATACCAATATCTCACGACATCAAATGCTTATAACTTCTTGTAGAAACTTTTGAACATCATCACATTAACGACCATCTATTCTCCAACTTATGAATTAGATTACCTCATTGGATATTCAAAATCTCAAAAGTCACTCCATCACATCCTATACGTCTTCAAAGAAATTTCTTCCTCTGAATTAAACCAGAGATCCACTTTATTACATCATATACATCTTAAAAGAAATTTCTTCCTCGAAATTAAACCATCCTTTTATTTCAAGGAACTTCATATGTTTCTAGAACACTACTCTATGTGTAACATATCCAAAAACAAAGCTCCATAGCCATCTCCAAACTACCATTAGGAGGTTTTTAAAACATTTAAGGTGAATCACCCCCTTCATAGAAGTCTCAAACAAGGGTTTAGAAACTCTGATTAGGTCATAACATATCTCATTGTTAGGGTTTCATACTTATCTTTTCTCATGAGTTAGGGTTCCGTCATCATATTACCGTATTCTAGAGGGGTTAACTAAAGTTAACCCATTATATCAAGGTGTCATCAACATTTTATTGAGCTAATTGTTAGAAGATGTTCAACATTAACATATGTCCTTTAGGTTGGAGTTAACTAAAGTTAACCCACTTTATCCATCTAGATCATATCAAGGTGTTATAATCATTATGTTGTGCTAGTTGTCAAACTATATTTTACCTCTTTATCAAGCACTAAGATTAACACCTCTTATAACATGTTTCATTCATATGATGTTATTTCATTGCTCATAAGAAATTGCAACATTCACTAGTGATTTTATTACAAGATTAACCAACAACATCACATTATCATGATTATTCATGTATGTAATTAACCATTTATGCATCAATATCTATTAAACCATCTCTAGTTTCCATCATATCATGTCCATATATCTCATCTCGAGATTAGATCACATCCTTACATATTATATATCATGGTTGTGCTAAACAAACATATGTGAGTGGCTCGTCAACATACATCAACAAGTCTAATTGAGGTTCCCCTAACCCATACTTGAGGGTAGTGTCATGCTCAGTCTCTCTGAGCTAACTCAACTCTATGAGTAGCTCATATGCACATACTTTATCTTTCCTCTTGGTCTACAGTTATTAGGTATACCTCATTGGCACTAGTGATCAACTATACAAGATCTAGCCACATAAGCACAAACCAAACATGCTATGCCATTCTATTCATAGGTCTCTACCCATGAAACATCTTACCCAAAGCTCTCTCATATACACCACTGGATTCCTATGTGGGAAACCACCAACCCGAGCATGAGGCTTCACAGAAACTAACATAGCTACCTCCTCCAGGGTCTTGGGCTCTCTCCCTCACCCAGATGGTAGGCACTCATATTTCCTTATTCACATATGCATACATAACCAGCCTCTCTATAACTCTAGGGTTTGGCACTCCCAAAGACATCTAGGGTTCAACAAACTATAGGAATCATGCATAGAGTGACTCAACTCAATCACTCAGGAGTATTCTAGTTTAGGACATATCATATCACATATCCCAGAATTCTCATATTTTGGAGTTTAGGTTCTCTAACCTTCTCCTTGTGGGTCTCACTCACTTTGGAGTTAACCCTAACACTGGTCCTAACACTAGAGGTCCTCCTTTGTAAAAGAGCTTGAGGCTCATGCTGACTCTCATCCTTGTCTTAGCTTAACATATCTTATCTCATAAAAGCATATTTACATGCATCATCAAAACTTATCTCAAATCCTCAAAACTGAACTTAAGTCCTCGAAGACAAACATAGATCATCATAACCATCTTATGTCATCTATGTAAGACTTACATCATATCATCAAAAATTATTTTGTCTATTCCAACTATCATATATTCTAACAAGGCCCTAGACATCTAATCTAGAACTACTCTCTCTTCTAGACTGATGTCATTCACTTTCACTTAGGTTGCATGATCACCTCCTACTCGTACATGTGTGGGGACACATTTTTGTAATACATATATATAATAAAATATTATATAGTTTTTCTCCGATAAATCATGCGTCAGAGAAAACTATCAAGGTTCGATCCGATTGGAATCCAAAACCAAATCCAGAAAATGAGTGCCCCACACATAGTAGAGAGTACAATGTCATGGAAACTAAGGAAATGGGTGAGAACATGGTGTAGACTAGTGTAGCTACTCTATACAATGAGTGCCATATGTCTAGGGTTTCTCTTCCCTTGATGCACGTCATTTCCAAATAGTGCAACATCCCATACCGCTGCACTACAGGGAAAGAACGACATCTAAGTACTTGATACTCAACAAGCACTAGTCTAGACCTAGTTCTCCGACATCTAAGGACTTTCTACTCAACAAGCACTAGTCTAGACCTAGTTCTCCGACATCTAGGTGCTAATCTAGAGGCTAGGTCAGATCTAGTCTCTAAAAGACGACTAATCTAACCCTAAAAGATTGTTAAGTTCATGGTTCTTTAGTTTTGAGTTGTATGATGAGCAAATGTCAGGCTTTGCTGTTGTTCATGCTCTGATACCACCTGTGACGTCCCCGGATTTTCTAAAACTTACTCTAATGTGCGACGTCCAAACTGAAACCCTCACCTCAGTGAGAATCCCAATTTAAACATCCCACAATATGCTAAGAAAGAGAAAATCAGAGGAAGTCAAAAGGAACATACATCAGTAGCACATTCACAAGAACAATAATAAAACCAAGACACATGTTCACCATTCAACATATAATTACAACATGAATTGTTACAAAATTTGATATTACATATTGAACAACAAACTTAAACATATACATGTACTACATCTAAACAACATGATCTTAAGACAACAGGTCCACCTGTACATCAGCTCGCCACACAACTCTCACTATCCCGGATCTTCAAGAGCGTAACCACAACCTAAACAAAAGATTACATGCGGTACACGTCAGCACAATATTTCAAGAATATTGTACTGAGTACGCCTACGTGTCTTTTATATACCTCTCATCATATCTTGGCAATAAGATAAAACTAATACTTGGCAGTAACAGAAGAATATAAGAAAAGTGTATACTTGCACAAAGATATTCATTAACAAAATAGAACACATATTTTAAGCTTATTTTCCATTATATCTCAAGGCCTTTATGATCACTACCAAAGAGTTAGATCATTTGTACAAGGTGACCACTACCAAAGAGTTAGGTCAGACCACTACCAAAGAGTTAGGTCATATGTACAATGTGACCACTACCAAAGAGTTAGGTCACTTCCAAGCACACTACCAAAGAGTTAGTGCTTTCATATAATGGAACATATATATTATGTTTGATGTGTTCATAACAATAAGTATGAAAAGTTCAAACAACATAGTATATCAGAACAATCATTTCAATCAATACCATATGCCACGTCTTTACTACTATATAACACAAGCATATTGTATAATAAGCCAAACAAGAGGTAATGGCGTACCTTCCAAAGAGATAGATTATTCTAATCACATATTCCTCATGTCATCTATAACTAGGTCAAACCTGATCAAGACAAGTCCATATACTATCATCAGGTTCTTATCATCTTGCATCTCATCTTAACCCTAACTATGTTCATTAGGGTTTAGCTTAGTTCATTAGGGTATGCGCATCATTACTTGCATTCTTGTCTCAGATTCATCTTATTGATTTTGCTTTCCATTTTATGGTTCATTATCTAAACATTAGGTTCCATATCCTTTTTGTGCACATATTAACCCTAGGTTACATCATTAACCTAGATTAGGGTTTTATAACATGTATTAAGATTCATCTTCATATAACAGGGATTCTGTTTATCATTATGATCTCATAATCTGAGGTTCCATATACTGATATGAGCTTACTCTATAAATTTCATCATTTATTGAGCATGTGTGCATTTATTGCATTTTATTTAGGGTTAAAAGCACTAATTAGCCATATGGAGTAAATTACATGATTTTGTGCTTCATCATCATAATTACTGACCTCATATGGACTAAAAATATGATTTATGATTTATAAACAAGTTCTCATAATTTTAGGCCATCATTTGATATTTATTATCCATCAAATTAGTATTTCACCACTTACATGATATAACTATTATAGTGCATCAAAAGCCTGATATTATTATTCTGATGTATTCTACTCATTTTTGTGAACATTTCAGTAGTTTGTTTATAATTTTCTGATAAAAGAGCTAATTATTGTGGCTTATCAAAGATCTAGGTAAATATGGGATTTCATACCTTTTGGCCAATCCAGAGCCGCCACTTGGTCACTAGGTGGTGCGGGGGCCGTCCGGTCCACACTAGGATCCATCCAGTTCACAGACTCCATATCTGGTTCATTTTAGTCATCTGTGGCGGGTTCTCCTCCCGTTTTGGGCTCCTGCGCGAGAACAGCGCCGCAGCGATCACGACTCAAGCAACCCATCGTTTGCCCTCCAGTTCTCCACATCGGCTTCTAGTTCCTCCATTCTTTCTCCTTCTTGTATGATGCCTGTGTGCAGCGTGCGTCTTCTGTTCCTCGTCCTCCAGGGAGCATCGCCATAAGGGATCACCTCCGATGAGCAAGCAGTGATGAGATGCTCCTCCTCGCCATCTGAAAACACGGACTCCCCCAGCCCACACTAAGCCATCCGGTTCAGGGCTGACTTGGGCCGTCCTCTTCTCTCATATGTTCCTCGTTTGTGAGTCCCCAGCGGGGCTCCGTTCTTCAACGGAACTGGCCGCCGCAGCTAGGAAAGCTCCAGCGAGGTGGCAACCACTCCAGAGAGCTCCTAGTTAGATCTGAAGGCCTCTATCAACTTTGTGATGCCGTAAACAGTTCCAATCTTCACACCTCTATGTGTCGTCCTCTCAAGATGTTGCCGCAGATGCATCTCCTCCTCGAAGCCCGCCTGCGTGTGCCTTCTCTTACAAAAAGGCCACCGCCCCGTCTCTGAGTGCCTCTTGTACGAGGAGTGTGAGCTTCCGCTGCACTCTGTTCCAGGTGTTTGTGAGTGCCGCTGGTATGCTTCCATCGCAGCGAGACCTGGAAGCCGATCTTTGGATCCTCCTCATCAAACTCTTGCAACTTATGGTGGAGAGACAAATGGAGAGGGAGTAGTCGTGGTACTCAGTTTCGTATACATGAGTAATGGATTCGGAGTCGTAGGTTATCTCTTCCACGTCAAAAACAACTGCCCCCGCACGATTCCTAATCATGGATACGTGAAAGATGTTCCTTACCGGCTCCATGATCTCCAAGTGGTTCCCAGAAAGGAGTCAGTTGTGTACAGCATGATCATTTCCATTATTTCCATCTCTTGTCTGTTGAGTTAATTTATGTAGTCTAAACTTGTTCACGCCTCAACCTTATAATACGAATAAGAGAGACACTCCATTGAATAAGAACTTAGTTCTATTCTTGTTAATATACCAATATCTCACGACATCAAATGCTTATAACTTCTTGTAGAAACTTTTGAACATCATCACATTAACGACCATCTATTCTCCAAATTATGAATTAGATTACCTCATTGGATATTCAAAATCTCAAAAGTCACTCCATCACATCCTATACGTCTTCAAAGAAATTTCGTCCTGTGAATTAAGCCAGAGATCCACTTTATCACATGCCACGTGTCATGCATGGGTGACACGTGTACAGGCATGCATCAACATTTATCTTGTCTTGGAAAATGGTTTAGGATAATCTTGAGATGCAAATTATTCCATTACTTATCCATTTGGATAAGTCATCTAGGTTTAATCACTATTTTAAGTCAAGCCGATACACTTTTTCTAAGGAAACTTGTTGGCCGTCACACCTCATATCCTTGAGGTTCTTTGCATGATATGTACTTTTCCAAGAGTTCACAAAACGATATGGGACACCTCCTTGGGCTCCATGGTCGATAGGCACTCAGATATAAGCTTTTCAACTTGATACAACTCAAGTTAAGCTTCCAAATTCAACCCTTTTTCTTGGTCATTTCATCACCAAGAGTATCATCATTCATAATTGATCCAAACATGGTGTCTCATTCATTCTATATCATCTAAATGATACATAGAGTAAGTATGAACACTCTAGAGGTGGTAATTTTCATAAAAACCCCGTATTTTGGGTAAATTACAATTTGTACCAAAATTGGCACACAATGCTCCAGCATTGTTCAAACAAGTTCAAACTTGGAATTTAGGCTTTCCACAAGCCACCAATTAGAATCATTCTCTCTCTTATGATTTTTAAACATATAAGGCACATTCAACATGTGACATTTTGCATTATATCCCCTCAACTTAGGCAAATTGCACTTTGGTCCAAAATAAAGGAAAATTGCTCAAACAGCATTCAATCAGGACCAAACTTGAAACATAAGTGTGTCACATGATAACAAAGCACATTAGAGTATTATATTAGAGTTATAATCAACTTTATTAGCCAAAACAAATAGGGTTACCTCATAACCCAGGTCAGGGTCGTTACAAGTTATAAACCCCTAACAAGGATTTCGTCCCCGAAATCCCAAGTACAGGGAGACAGATATTATTCATACCTTATTTAACTCAGGTGTCAAACCTCACTGATTTGTCACCTTTCTCAGCTTACAACTTTATGTGACATGATTCTTGATTTTGGGAAGTCTCCCATACTCCTCATTAGCATTTCACTTTTAAAGGAAAGACTATAGTTATGTTATGTCACCCATTTGTGACTACAAGTATTATCATATATCTATTGTACCATCTGATCTGTTGTCACAACATTAATATTTCTTACTAATTTTACCAACTATCTCATTAGTTGTACATTCTCTTGTCATAAGGGGAGGTTACTTATCAATTAAGAACTTATCTTTGAGGTATCTTTAGATGTTATGTATAAACTGCCTCAACAATCTGAATAGGGATATTCTAGGAAGTCATCTTTAGCTTGATCAACTTTTCCAAAACAATTCTACTATTGTTCCTTCAACTTATACATCTTTGTTGATGTCATGTTTATGCGGAGCACAAACCCATAATATATGATGTCCATACTATTTTATGTAACTAGACTGATTTCACAGTTGGCCATACCAAGTAACCAACATAAATCATCTAATTAGGAGTTTATGTTTTCACTTTCTCATACCACCTGAAAATTCTTAGATACTAGGATTCCTTACTTTGATATCTATCACATGTGTCAAAAACTCATCACATCCTCATTTTTCTTTAATTTTGGGACATTACTTGTTACACATATCTTTATCTTGGAACCAAAGTCCATGACAAACTGATACTTTTCTAAGTATCCATCAATTGAACATTTTTAACTTATGCACATCAAGTGCCATGTCCCTGAAGGGAAAGAACACAAAGGAACATATTCCTTTCTTTGTTATTATCTAACATGTTCATGAGAATTTTGTGATTTTATCACATTTCCCATTTCCACATCATGGGAAAAGATCTTTACTTTTCACACATGCTTTATCTGACAGGGTTCATCTCCCTTGTTCACATTTTCTTATCATGAGGTTTATACTTTTCATTTTCTTATACATACAAATTAATCTGAGATGACTTTATTGCACTTAGGATGTGATATACATGTCCATACCATATTTCTAGTTTAGTTATACTCACTAGATTGTCTCAGAATGATTACTTGATCAGAGTAATCAGAAAGATAACAATATAAGAGTTCCATACTTGCCCAATCTCCAATAATTATATACCTGGCCAGGGTATACAAGTACTGAGATTAGGTAGTATGCACTTTATGTGCTATCATATTCCTCATTTTATGTATCATCACCAACACATGATTTAACATTCCTGGACTTTCTCCAGGCATCACTTCTATATCTCATCCTCTTTCTCATAGATAAGAGAAATTATAGAGCATTTAAAAGAGTACTGAACATAATATAAATTCTAGTTCTCATCATTTCTTCCCTATGTCCCCAAAGGACAATCAATAGGGAAGTCCATAACAACAATCCTTTTTAGGATTAGCAGGGAACATCAAAATAAAGCATATCAAAATGAAAAGATTTATATGACTATTACCCCTCGCGGTCAACCACCGCTTTAGGTTGACTCAACACATAGAGTCTATCTATTTCATGTTGTTGCTTTTTCCTTTTCACATTATTGGGTTGTACCTTTCATAAGCCTTGCCGAGTCTACCTCAGTTGTTGAGTCATTTCCTCCTTTCTTTTTTAACAAAAGAGTTTAGTGTGCTCAACATGTCCATAACTATAGCATGTCTTGTCCTTGTACCATGGTCTTATCGGTCTTATTACCGATGTAGAAACTAAGCCATGGGTTCTTACAGGTGAAAAGTTAAGACCCTTGCCTTTACTTAGTGGCTACTGCCCTGGTACACTAGGCATTTATTGTACTGGTGGCAACAAAAACTTTATCTTTTTAGAACAACTAGACACATGTCTCTAGAATTGTAGAGACATTTCCTTATTTCTCAACTTATTGCCCCATCTTGGGCATTACCATCACAGATATACTATCTGTCTATACTTATGGCATAGTTTATTTTCTTGCCATATGCTAATCCTTCCCACATTTTCCACTGTTCCAACATGACTATGTCATTCAGGAACCTTTTCAAAGCCCAAAGTTTCTATATTTAGGACTGGTAACCTAGGTTGTAATGCTAGTATTCAGTCTACTATATGCATCACTGTTATCCTAACTTGCCCAAAAAAAGATAAACATAGGATTCTCTATCTTGATCAAGTCATGATAGGAATTCTCAGGCACTCATTCTTCTCTTGCCTGATCCCTTGCACCCTCTCTTAGTGCAACAACATTGCTCTCAGCAACATGTTCCTCGTATTCTCCAGTCATTTTTAAACTTCAGCCTTTCTTCTGCATAAGATGAAGTCACTATAGGGCATACTGGAGGACACTAACACAGACTCAACACCTTAGTCCTATGTCTCTGTAGACTCTGCGAACCTTAAGCTCTGATACCAAAACTGTAGCGACCGATGAACAAATCGTTACTAATTAAGCGGAATTAACATAAACAGCGGATTAACAAAAATCACTAAAAATTAAAACCAATTTTCAAAGAGATCCATTCCAAGGAAAACTCTTACTAAAAGGTCCAAAACCTTATATACATCATTATTCACATTGTACATATCTGGTACATCTCATCTTGAGAATAACATATAACAGTTGCTTTACCAAACTATACATGAGCAACATAAAATCTCGAGGCACATAAGCCAAAATATCTTTTTGATCATAAAACCAGTTCAAACCAACTCCAAGGACCTGAGAGTACAGAGACGACACATAGGACTCATATCTATAAGACATGACAGATAGTACACTCAACCTGAGCTGTCACTGCTGCCTCAGTTGTTGATCCTCCTCTGTAAAAGGTCTGCACCTCCTCATGCACGTCCACCTAAAAATTTGGGTCCCACGGGGGTGAGACAATTGAAAATTGCCCCAGCGAGAGATATAACTCTCCGCCGACCATATTATTATCACAGTTAATCATTTATAAACTGAGCAGAGGTTCTTATTTTATTAACAGGCAGGATTAATCACTGTATTAACAGAATGAAGTAGTCTCCTTTCTTAAGGAGAACATTGCATCTACCCATGGTAGAATTAATAATTAACTACTTGGTTTGCAAGGAATGTAAAGAAACATAAATCACATCTATCCACTAAGGATGCATAAAAGAAATGTAACATCAGCCAAATGATTTCTGTATTTAAGCAAACATGCTAGGCGGCTGATTACATTTTACAATCACACTTAAGCCCTGAGGAGATGAGGTATACCGCTCATCTCCAACAGACCATTGTGAAGTCAAAATTGGTACCATACAAGGTCAATGGCAGCGCCAGCTGCCCAGACCTCACCCGTCTCGACCAGTCCGAGACCACATGTAGGACATCTCATGTCACTGCTAAATAGCTTTCCAGGGTATACTGGCAACTTCGCTATGTAGAGATACATCGTTAAATACACTCTCTTCGGGAGAGAAAGATCTCGTCTTTATCTAACATCCATACCGGCCTTCATCCTCGGGAGATTCGTGATACATCCATCCCGACACATATAATGAAGGATTGTGGGATTTCGTGTTTATCCACCACCAATCCAACATTAGGGCGTACAGATATTTTCGCCCATCACCCCCGCATATTCAAAAATATGCGATCTCTGGGTTATGCCGCGGAGCAACCCGTTTCACCATTCAGGGAGGGACCTGGTGCCGAATGGATCTATGGTCAGGGCACTACATGATGAGATTCCACTTGATTTATTAAGTACATTCCCATATTCTTTTAGCATCAGTCAAGTTTTTAAACAATAATTATTATGACAAATGCTACAAAGAAAGGTATAATACATCTATCAAGTACTTTCAAATATTTAAAACACATGATACTTGGGATCTCAGTCCCTTATCACATTACTAGGAATTCTCATCCCTTCACATCATCATTATCATGATTACTGGATCTGGGTATTCAAACCCTTAGATCATCACATAACATTGTTACCTCTATAACAAGTAACCATTACCTCTAGGTCCTCAGACCAAGGTATTTATTTCACTTGTTACGCAAATATTCACATGGCTCACAAGGCCATCACACATCTTGTCACCTCTCACTAGGGAACAACTTATTCACATGGCTCACAAGGCCATTAATCATCTTGTCACCTCTCACTAGGCAACAACTTATTCACATGGCTCATAAGGCCATTCATCATTATACTTGTTATATAAGTATTTAACATAGCTCACAAGGGTTATGTAATAAGAGAAATACAACCTTCCCATCATTAGGGTTAGGGTTTCCCTTTCTTATCGATTAGGGTTTCTCTTACATGTCATTACCCTTCATTAGGGTTAGGTTTTTCCATTATTAAACATTTAGGTTTTCAAGATCATATTATCAATGATCAAACCCTAATTCATTGCTCCACACATCTAGGAGCCAACATTGATACCATAAGTATTCCATCATACTTATTTATTCTCATCATTTATCATTAAATGAATCATCAACACAAGGTATGAGTTCGTCTCTCATCCTTACCAGGGTATGACGACATCATACTTTATTAACTTGGCTTAACCCTTTCTCAAGGTATGTTATCCTACACTTATCAAAGTGAATTAAACTTATTACATCTCAATGTAACAATTGACATAACACACTTCATGTGTTACTCATCCAAGTATAATGGATTTAAGGTGCATCAAGGTACATCAACCTTGAAGTGCTGGATGTGATATCTATCATGCCTTGATGTATCACTTCCCTCATCACTTTTATCTTACTTAAGTTCATCACTTATCTTGTATTAGGGTATTTCCCATCCTAATACTTTAAGCACCAACCTATCACATTTATCATCTAATGTATTAGTCATAAGTCACACAATTGAATTATTCAACCATCATTAATGATATGAACTCATCTCGGGTTAAGGCATTATTGATATAGAATTAACCATTATCAACCACTCTAGGTGTTTCACCTATCAAGGTATTATCCACACCATTACTTGGTGTCACACTCATCACTCCTATGAGTGTCTTACCCTTACCTTTACAAGGTGTATAGGGTTAAATCATGTGCTTATGTTCACCATATCAGGTTGTAGGTGTATAGACACTTACCATATCGGGCTAGGATTTGCAGTTGTTTCCATATCGGGCATGAGGTACCTTCTTGACCTCATATCGGGCACAATATATATGTATGTGTTGACCATGATACTTATGATGTATAAACCCATCACCATGTCAGGCTAGAAGTACATTCAATCACCCTATCAGGCTAGTCACCATCTAGGGTTAGCCATGACGGGTTGGGGTTTGCCATATCAGGTTCAACCCAATATACAAGTCAATTAGAGTGTAGGGAACCAAACCATATTGGGCTACACTATCAACCATTAGGTTGCAACACCCATGTCACGTTTGGGTTGATTGTGATGGGCACAAGGTACATATATGTGTCTCTCATTATGCTTAAGAGTTATCAACTCATCACCTTATTGGCTACCATATTGTCTAGGGTTGTGTATCGTGCAACCCTATCGTTCAACCCTATCGTGCAACCCTGTCTTTCAACCCTATCGTGTAACCCTATCGTGCATCCATGTCATGCATCCATGTTGTTCATCCATGTCATGCAATAACACTTGTTACTCTTCTCTTATATCGGGTTACCCAAATTAGGGTTTCATGTCAACTTATAAGTATTCATTCAATCTTGTATCATGTATGGAGTCTATACTTGACTCCTTATCGTGCAAGAGGTGTACACTACACCCCCGTATTGTTCAATAAGGTTTACAAACCTATTCATATCATTTTAGTGAAATAGGTGCATCATCATATCGGGTTAGAGGTGCTTGCATATGTGCTTGCACCCGATATCACTTTTATAAAGTGATACCATCATCTTTAAGCTCTAGACCTTTGTTCTAACTGATATAATTCATGGCAACAGGTCTAAGCAACTAATTGAACTCATAATTTCATCAACTATTTCAAGAAATTTCAGAATTAAAAGTATTTCACTAATTAGAGCAATTTAGGTGAAGAATAATAACATGGTTGAGTTCAAGTTATATAACCCGACTTAAGAACCACTTTGACACGCTTTTTACGTGCGTAGGAACGCAAGTGTATGCGTCAATGTAATATAGGCCTTTGTGAGGCCCGAGTCAAACTCAGGGACACGTGAATTATTGGAGACTACTACTAACTACTCGCAATCAGCTAGAAAGATTAAATAGTTGGAAGTTGTTGTAAAATTAAAAGAAAATGAAATAAAGCAAAGCAAAGCAATCGTTTAAATGATTAGTTTAATCAATTCAAGATGAGATCTTTAGGATTGCGGTTTCACCGTAGGTTTTCATTGTATTAAATTCTATGTAGTCATTCAGATTTATCTCTCTATCTAGGTAGTGGCATGAAATCATAATTGCCCACTTTCGTGGTACAATTCACTACCTATGTCTAGGTCGGTTCCACCGTCGTAGTAACCTATACCCTAAACTAGGTGCATTAAAAACGATCTCTCGGTATCCACCATTAATCTTACACCACCTTGTTCAAGGGATTTGTCAATTAACGTGAATTGCATCTCTTTTCAACCATTAATTCTTCTTTCAAAGTAATTAAGGGTATTAGATTATTATTATGGGATCAAGCATAACAATATAATTGAGAAAACGAAATTATACCACAGATTTAAGAGATAAATGATGAATTACTATTATACAATTGTCATACAATGAATTCCCGGGATACTCCCGGTCCTAAAGACAAGGGGATTAGCCCCGCATGTTCATCTCAAAGCAAAACATGGTAGAGAAAAAGGGAAACATGAGAAAAACGTGATTGAGTGGTGAAACCCCTGAACGGAGAAGATCCAATCGCTCCTTGGCATAGAATACACGTTCTCCCGCCTTTTCGATGGTGGAAATCATCTTCTTCGGCGTCCGAAATGGCTGGGGCGTGCTTCTGGGCTCCGTTCTTCTCTCCACACCTTCTCGGGAGGTGTGCAGTGGCTAGTGACATGATGCATTGCTCTTGGCCGCCGTCATTAGGTATAATCTCCGAATTAGGTCACCAAATTACCATAGCCGTCAGATTTAGATCAATCTGAAGCAAACATGTATCTGACGGTGTCGATACCATCGACGCGATTCGATGGTATCGACTGGTCTTCTTTTCTTTTCTTTGTCGCAACTGATGCCACCTCGATACCATCGACGCGGGTCGATGGTATCGACATCCATAGGCGTCGGTTTTGTCCTTTTACGTCGTTGTAGCTCCACTCGTCGATGGTATCGACTTTTATGTCGATAGTATCGACTCTCTTTTCTGAAGCAACCTGATGTTATCTCGATACCATCGACTCTCCTGTCAATAGTATCGAGATTTTGCTACTCCTTGTGGCTGGCTGCCTGTGGTCAGGTCGATGGTATCGACCACTGTCGATGGTATCGACAACAACAGATACTTGTTTTTCCTGAAATTGCAACACAAAACCACATAAGCCGGAACAAAACATATTCTTGTAATAATTTATGCTCAAAATACTGAAATAAAGGATACTTGACATAGAGAAAGATCATAACCCAATGTAGATGAATTATGCAATATTAACCACCAAAATGACCAATAGCTGCATAAAACACAAGTAAAATATGTCTCTAAATGCGACTCAAAATCATCGCATCACACTTCAAATCTTCAAGCTCCAAAGATCCATGTTCCTAAGGTTGAAGATGACTTTATCAAAGGTACAAGGCTCGTTCACAACTCCTTCATATACAAGGAATCACCACGGATAAGCAATTGGTGAAGAAGAAAAGAAAAGAAGATCAAAACCCTAAATTCATGCTTCAAACCAATGTTGAAGATGATCTTATCCTTACCTTAGGGTTAAGTTCTGAGTTCCTTGGCTCCTTGGCCGGCACCCCACCACTCTTGGGCGATATGGACTTCCTCTTGGCCGACACAACCTTGCTTGTGGACGATACCCCCTCAGTTGTGGCCAAAATCACTTCAATTGGCCGACATCAACTTGCTATGGACAATATCAACATGGTATGGCTGATACACTTGCTATGGCCGATACCCAAGGCCTATGCACGATACCCTTTTGCCCTTGCACGATATGCCAACCCTCTTGCACGATATGGCACTCACTTGCACGATATGGCACTCAACTCTTCACCCTATTGGCCGATATCACCTTATATGGCCAATTTCACCTACTTGGCCGATATGCTTTTGCTATGGGCAATATCCAAGGGCCTATGCACGATACCCTTGCTTTCCTACACGATACAAGAGCCCCATGCACGATACCACAAGGTAGGAGGGTGTTAAGGGTCGCAAAATTCCATTAAGGGGTCAAACTAGGGGTATATATACTTGCTGATCATGAAGAAAGGCAAAAATGAGGTGTCAACATTTTGAGCTAGTAGGTGACACGTGTCATGCATGGGTGACACGTGTACATGCATGCATCAACATTTATCTTGTCTTGCAAAATGGTTGAGAATCATCTTGAGATGCAAATTCGTCCATTACTTATCCATTTGGATAAGTCATCTAGGTTTAATCACTATTTTAAGTCAAGCCGATACACTTTTTCTAAGGAAACTTGTTGGCCGTCACACCTCACATACTTGAGGTTCTTTGCACGATATTTACTTTTCCAAGAGTTCACAAAATGATATGGGACACCTCCTTGGGCTCCATGGCCGATAGACACTCATATATAAGCTTTTCAACTTGATACAACTCAAGTTAAGCTTCCAAATTCAACCCTTTTTCTTGGTCATTTCATCACCAAGAGTATCATCATTCATAATTGATCCAAACATGGTGTCGCATTCATTCTATATCCTCTAAATGATACATAGAGGAAGTATGAACACTATAGAGGTGGTAATTTTCATAAAAACCCCGTATTTTGGGTAAATTACAATTTGTACCAAAATTGGCACACAATTCTCCAGCATTGTTCAAACAAGTTCAAACTTGGAATTTAGGCTTTCCACAAGACACAACTTAGCATCATTATCTCTCTTATGATTCTAAAACATATAAGGCACATTCAACATGTGACATTTTGCATTATAGCCCCTCAACTTGGGAAAATTGCACTTTGGTCCAAAACAAAGGAAAATTGCTCAAACAACATTCAATCTGGACCAAACTTGAAACATAAGTGTGTCACATGATAAAAAATCACCTTAGAGTATTATATTAGAGTTATAATCAACTTTATTAGCCAAAAAAAATAGGGTTACCTCATAACCCAGGTCAGGGTCGTTACACCTTTTATCCTATATTTGATTCTAATTGTGCATATATATATGCTGAGTTTGGGACTTTAGTGATGGACTTTGTCCTAAGTTGCTAATTTTTAATCTAATATGAAATTTAGTCTCATCTATCCATGTTTCCTATAGTTTATAGCATTGTATTGTGAATTATTACATGTTTGAAACTATTGAATTCTTGATTTATTATTTAATAATGCTCTATAGATTAGGTACTTATCATGTCTATTAAAATCCTATAGTAGAGACATATGTATATGAAATTAGAGCATCAATAAATCATCAATGAAACCTAAATGTGACATTAGAATGACATTCGCTGGGGTGATGGGTTCATGATATATAAGTAATGAGACCTCAATTCAATGGGAAACTTTATCCTTGTAATTTACATACTCTAACAAGATCTGGAATGTGTTTGACCCTTGATCTAATATACAAATTCTGAGTGATGCAATGTAAGTGAGAAAATACATGTAGTGGTGGTGAAATCGTATGTCTATGTTCTTTTATAATTCTTTTATCTTATTTTTAATTTTTGCTTTTATTTTATTTAATTCCTTACAGAGCTTAGTTATATAAAAAGATAGTCAACTCGATCCAACCTTGTTAATCACTTTTTCTTAATTGGACTAAAATCCAAATTGGCCTTAAGAAAAAGTGTCCTTAGGTTCGATCCTAAAAATTTAATGTGATCATACCCGCCTACTTATGAGTGGTGTTAGATTTTGTTGGCCTAGAAACCCGTCCAAGATTTACTCATTAGGAGTAAATTTTAGATAGTCTCCAGTTTGGGACTATTCTTAAACACCTAATCTCACTTAATATGTAAGTGTATAATGTGTATTTGGTTTTCAAGAAAATTTTAGTATCACTTCCCCATTTGTTCTCTAAGTACATATGTACTTGGAGAATAATGGGGAAATACTGCCGAAATTTTCTTAAAAATCCAATACACATTATACACTTACTAGTGAGATTAGGTGTTCAAGAATGGGATAGGTGGTACACATTTATTATATATAAGACCTTAAATCCTAAAGTTTTAACCATAAATGCTAATCTTTTAACCCTAGACCCTAATCTTGTTCTAATATATACTTGTTTTCTCTTTGATCATAGAATGGATAGATCATGGATGTCCATTCCAAATCACTGCACCCCAGAGTTTATTTTTGGTCTTGATCATTTTATTAGATTTGCTGAGGAACATAGGAAACAACCTAGAGATAGGTTCTACTGTCCATGTAGGCATTGCGGTAACAACTTGAAAGTCAGCATTGGTGACAAAATCAAAAGTCATGTCATGTGCAACGGGATTGTACAAGGCTATACAGAATGGCACTGGCATGAAAAGATTTCAACCCTAAAATCAGTGGATGTCGATAGCAGTGCTTGTGTGGAAGAAGAAATTTCCTCGGATGACGTAGATGTGAACGAACCAGTTTCATTAGACATCGTTGATGCGATGCTAAATAGTTGTGGGGTAGAGCACACAGATCCACCTCCCATGTTTAGTAACATTGTGCATGATGTTGAGATACCATTATACATAGGTTGTAAGTTGACGAAGCTTAGCACCGTGTTGAGATTGTATAAGCTGAAAGCTAACAATAGATGGAGCGACAAAAGTTTCACGTCATTGTTGTCTTTGTTGAAAGAAATTCTTCCTGAAGGAAACGAACTGCCAATCTCAACATATCGGTTAAAGAAATTGTTGTGCCCAATGGGAATGGAGGCCAAGAAGATACACGCATGCCTGAGTGATTGTGTATTATTTTAAAAGGACTATGTAGATTTGAAAGATTATCCCGAATGTGGTGCATCAAGTTATAAATTGACGACTTCAGGGGAGTCCAAAATTGGTTCTCGTGCCAAGGTGATGTGGTATCTACCTATAATAGCCCAGTTTCAATGCTTGTTTGCCAATCCGATAGATGCAAAGAATTTGAGGTGGCATGCAGATGTTAAGAAAAATAATGATGGGATCCTACGACATGCGTCTGATTCCCCATAGTGGAAGAAGATTGATTTATTGTACCGTGAATTTGGTGAAGAAGTTAGGAATCTAAGATTTGGGCTTTGTATATATGGGATGAATCCGTACGGGACATAGAAGTAGCCAACATAGCACTTGGCCAGTTATGCTTATTATATACAATCTTCCTCCCCGGTTGTGTATGAAAAATAAGTACGTTATGCTGTCGTTGTTGATATCGGGCCCTAAACAACCTGGAAATGATATTGACGTTTATCTTGAACCTCTAATTGATGACTTGAAGAAACTTTGGGGTGAAGGTGTGATGACCTATGATGCTTCATTAAGAGAGACATTTCGTTTGCACACTATGTTGTTTTGCACTGTGAATGACTTTCCAACATATGTGAATTTGTCTAGATATAGTGTCAAAGGATCTAAAGCGTGATTCAATACGACTAAAATATGAAGGCAATACTGTATATCTTTGTCATTGAAGGTTTCTTCCAAAATTCCATCCATATCGTAGGTTGCACAAAGCATTCAATGGATAAAATTAGGAACGGAGTGCACCTAAACCTATACTAGGGGAGGATGTTTATGAAAGAGTCAAAGACTTTGCCAATGAATTTGGTAAGAGATCACAATGTACGATGGCCACACAGTGAAAAATCTTTATTCAAGAAGAAGTCAATATTTTGGGATCTTCCTTATTAGAGTTCTTTGGCAGTCAGGCATTGTATTGATGTCATGCACGTTGAGAAAAATGTTTATGATAGCGTCATTGGTACTTTGTTGAATATTCTAGGTAAGACTAAAGATGGGATAAAATCCAAAATGGACCTACGTGAAATGGGAATAAGGACAAAATTAACAGAAGTAGTTAGTAGCGATCAGAGAACATACTTACCTCCCACTTGTTACACGTTGTTGAGAAAGGAGAAGAAAGCTTTTTGTGAATGCTTGGTAAATGTTAAGGTGCCACAGGGGTACTCATCCAACATCCGTACATTGGTATCGATGAAAGATCTAAAGTTGATAGGTCTTAAATCTCATGATTGTCACACTCTAATGCAACAAATATTTCCCGTGGCAATTCGATCTATATTGTCGAAGCATGTAAGGTTTGCAATCACCAGACTTTGTTTCTTTTTCAACAGTCTGTGTAGCAAAATTATTGACCCTGATACTCTCGATAATTTGCAAAGAGAAGTGATTGTTACCCTATGTCATTTTGAGATGTATTTTCCTCCTTCATTCTTTGATATCATGGTACATCTTGTTGTCCACTTGACTAGGGAAGTGAAAATGTTGGGACCAGTTTTCTTGCATTGGATGTATCCCTTTGAACGATACATGAGCGGTTTTTAAAGGTGATGTTCAAAACTATTATCGGCCTGAAGGGAGTATTATTGAGGGGTATGTGGCGAGAGAGGTTATGGATTTTTGCAATGACTTTCTGAGTGCTAATGACGCTTCTGTTAATGACAAGAATATTGAGGAGTATTTTGGCAAAGGAATTTTGGGATCACAGATGAAAGTAATCAGCCGTGAGCAGCTGGTATAAGGTCACTTGTATATTTTACACAACATCAATGAAGTGAGTGTTTATATCGAGGAACACACCAATTTCATCAAGAGACAATATCCTCGAGCCAATTCAATGTGGCTTGCTAGAGAGCATAACAAGACATTCATTAAGTAGTTTGAAGATAAAGTCTTACATCAACTATCTCAAACACCAGATAATCTTACTGAAACTATCAAATGCTTCACCTTTAAACCAAAATTGAATGTTATGTCTTATGAAGGGTCTGACATAAATGGATTCTCATATTACATAAAGCGTCAAGATGATAAGAGTGTCGTCTAAAACAGTGGGGTCACCCTTCAAGCATCTTCATTGTTTTTTGCAAGTGCAAAGGATAAGATTCCACGTGAAGATAAAATGTCATATTACGCTGTCATTGAAGACATATGGGAGTTTGAATACATAGATTTTAGAATTCCACTCTTCAAATGCAATTGGGTTGATAACACCTAAGGAGTTATAGTGGATGAATTGGGTTTCACATTAGTGAACTTTGAAAAGATTGGCGAGAAGGGTGAACCATTCATATTGGCATCACAGGCAAAATAAGTATTTTATATCGATGATCCTATAAATGATAAATGATCGGTTGTTCTTCATGGTAAAAGACAATTCATTGAAGATCCTATAGATGAAGAAGAGTACTATGATAAGTATGATGACTCTAGTCCATTCTCAGTTGGGTTGCCAACACCACCAAATATTGAAGCTAATGATGACTTGTATGGGTGCGGAGATCACAATGAAGGATTGTTAATTGATAAAAGATCGCAATATTAGAGGCATGCATGTTTATATTTTTTATATGTTTTTATTTTTTTCAATGTGAACTTTACAATGTGAACTTTGCAACTTTACAATGTGAATGTGAACTTTCAAATGGCTGAGCATTCTTCTGATGACCGTGTTGATGATTACTGTGAGGCTGAGGATGTCAATGTGCCACCTCACAATGTAAGTTTTAAAAATATATCCCTGATGTTTCTATCTATATGTTCATTTATACCTATATCTTGTAAGTGTGTTTTTTTGTCAAATTTTAGGTTGGTGATGTACCCCCTGAAGAAATTGGGGCACTTGATGAGCAGAATTTTTTTTTGAGAAAGTGAGGGGCATCACAATGGTGAACAAGTTACTAGAGAAAAGGGGAAATGGACCGAAACTGGATGTGGATTTCGATCATGCAGGAAATCCAGTTGGAGTGAACTGCAACTCATTTATTTCATATCTTGGGGTTCTTACTCGCAGCCATTGTAGTCCTATTTTTGAATCCTGGCATAAAGTTCCTAAGGGGAAGAAAGACTTAGTATGGAAGGAACTATGCATGAGTTATTTTTATTTGCAATTCTATTTTTGTAGATTACTAATTTTTAGGATACTAGTTAATAGCAATTCTATTTTGTAGAGTATATTTGATCTGGATGAAAAGTTGCATCGTAAATGTGTGATGCAACGCTGTGGGAGGGTCATAAGGAACTATAGGACAAATCTCACCCGAGATTACATATGCAATGTTGAGAAGAGGTTCTTGATTGATTTCCAATTCTAGACATTGATCACTTTTTTACTAACTCTACACTAATAATTTTTGTTTGTATTCTCTTTAAAAAATAAATTTAGGCAGCAGGAAGCCACTGAGCAATAGAACTACCTGGACACCAAATACTGGGAGGAGTTTATTACCCAAAGAAAAATGGATGAATTCAAGTTATTAAGCGCCACTCCCAATTTAATTAAAATACGTTCGTATGTATTCACCTATTCAAGATTAACCTTTAGTGTTACTAACCAAATCAATGTGCTTACTAACAAGGCTATCATCGATGCTCAAAGAGCAAGGTGTGCACTAAATGTGCATGACCACACAATGGGTCCAAGAGGCTATGCAGGTGTTCGCCAAAGACTACAGGCTGAGTCTACTACTCAGTCTGCTGCTACTCAGGAGTCCTCTAATATTGGTCTCACACCTCTACCTCACCATGCTATGTGGATAGCTAGGAGGAAAAATAAGAAGGGAGATATAACGAAGCTTGCAACTATTGAGGTGGCTACAAAAATGGTAAAATTCAACTCTTAGAGAAATCGATCGATATTGATTATTGTTATGTTTACTTACTAATTTCTATTGATGGCGATTAGTAGGAGCTACACGAGTAAAGGAAGGAAGGAAAATTCATCCCTGAGGGAACAAGGGATGAATTAACAGTTGGTTTGGGTAACCCAGAGAACCCTGGATGTGCTAGGGGTGCAGGCACTAGTGTGGGTATCAAAGCGTTCTTTGGGCCATCCCAGTACAAACCTGTCCCAAAAGCGGGAATTTCACAAGTTGATATAACCTATTCTTTTTTTAGAATGTTATTGTGAAAGGGAATTCAATAATCAATTACGTTTTTTTAATCCATGTATAGGTAGATGAATTAATTGAGAGGAAAGTCCAAGAAGCAATGGTGAAGTGGCAGGTGTCTCAGATAGCCACTCAGATGGTACATGTGACGTGCCACACTTCTACTACTCCTACTGTAGAGGTTGGGAGTAATCTTATAGACCCACCACCTAACACATCCTCTGTAAGTATTTTTATGACATAGTAGCTAGTCGTGTCAAGATGATATGTTTATGTATATATGTATATAACATTCTTTATGTAAATTTGTAGGGGTTGAAGTCATGCCATCTAAACAGTAAAGAATATATCATTGTAGAGGCACAGGCTTACCCAGCCTTTCCAGGGGAGATGTTTCATGGGACTCCAGTACCAGCTGGTGCGGTTCGTGTGAGCCCAATACATATACTCCCTGATTGGAGGGATCTTCAACTGCCATATGCCCACCCAGATTCTAAAACACTTGGTGAGGCAGAAGGCGGAGTGATAATGTGGCCCAAAGCAGATGTCGTCTATACTAATATTGTATGGTAAATTTACATTACGTTAATTTGTTAGTGTGTATATATGAGTCAAATGATCTGAAATTATATATACATGTCAAAAAGATGACACTCTCTACATCTCGACCTCCACGTCCACCTCCTTAACTACCAAGTTGGTTTCCAAGGGACCTACACGCCTCGTTAGATCCTAATTGTAGGGGTATGGCAGTATCGATCAGAGAACATGATCAAAATTGCCCTATAAATGTTAAAATTCTAGAGGATGTTGTAGGTCAATCATACGATAACAATCTATTTATGCAAGTTTTTCATATGTATTAATGCATAGGTATTAATGCAGGTCAATCATATGAAAACAAGCTATTTTTACAAGATATTTTGGAGTTGTTTCGTTATGATTGGCTGAACACATCTATGATAGAGGTGTGGATATGGTGAGATCATGTTCATACATCCATATACCTTGTTTTATATACGGTGATCTGGTTTCTTATATATTAATGCATACGTAATACATGTTTTGCAGCCACTTACACACGATATATACAGATTTTGCATTTTCCCATGTGGGATTTTTGGTTCCATCTTTGATTGGTCTTGTAGATACAAACCCATCTTCAGTTACTTCATACTACTGTGATGCTTTTGAATATTTTGGTAAAAATAAGAAGACGGTGATAATAGCTCCATTCAATGTCGAGTAAGTTTACTTTGCTTATAATTTGGACTTAAGAAAATTACATTTTTATTGTGGATTTTGAGTTATTAATTTTTAACTTTCTTACCTGTAGTGGTAGACATTGGGAGTTACTAGTTATTATCCCCAAGACATTAATTGTCTATTATCTAGATCATGCTGGGAATGAATTGAATATATTATATGGACACGCAATGAAAAGACCATTATTCTCGTGAGAAATATTTCATATTTTTATATCCTTTAACATATGTTATTACATTACTATTTAATTATGCAATTTAATGTGTTACATTAACATGTAGGGCTTTACAAGAGTTCAAAAAAGCTGGAGGAAAGGTCCCCAGGAAAAAGAATCAACCACTAATTTGGGATAATGTGAAAGTAATTTCCCAACTCCATTGTATATATTATTTATGTGAACTGTGCTTATTTGTATTTTTGAATATTTGTATGTTTCAATTTATAGTGTGCTACACAAGACAACGACTGGGCATGTGCCTACTATGTGATGTAATTTATGGACCTAATCATCAAACATGCCGCAATGGAAATCAATACTATATAGAAGGTATTATATATAGTCTCATTAGATAATATGAGATATATCAATATTATTATATATTATTAATTATATATATACACCATTCTCTTTGTAGGTGTTTAAAACTGACTTTAGCATAGGTGGAAAGTTATTAGATGTACATACTCCCTATACGAGGGAGGAATTAGATGTTGTAAGAGAAGAATGGGCAAAGGCCCTACAAGTAATGGGAATTTTTAAATATAATTGGGGTTCTGATGACAATGATGATGATGATGAATAAAGAATGATATTTCTAAACTTTGTTCTCATAATTATTTTTGTGTGAATGTGAATGAATTTTTCTGAATTGTCATATGTGTGAATGTTAATGACTTTTTATGATCAATACAAGAATGTCTGAATGTGAAAAGAGATGAAATGAATGGAACTGAATGTGAATGTAAATGACTTTGCATGTTTCTACATGTATCTGATCAATACATGTGTCTGAATGTGAATGACTTTGCATGTTTGTGGCATGTTGTTGGTTGATATCAATGGATGTTGTAAACCTACAGTTCAGAACTAAACTACAGGTTCTGCATCCTACAACCAGCCAAACAGCAGACCTACAAACTGATAATAAAAAACTCAAAACATAGGTGTCAGTTATTTGTATAAAATCAATACCAAAGACATATGACGTCAGTTATTAGCAAAAAACTGACGTCTCTTCCATGGATGGCATCGATTATCAGTAAGAACGAATGCCTATTGTGGCTAGGCATGACCGTGCTGGCAGGGATATGGCGTCAGTTATTGTTTAATAACTGACATGTTTAACCATGATATAGTGTCATTTTTTTGTACTAAACGATGCTTATAGTTCCCTTGCTGGCGCATTTTCGGTAGCGGGAAGGATTATGACGTCGGTGTTTGTTTAATAATCGACGTCTTTGATCATGATATAGTGTCGGTTTTTATTAAGAACTGACACCTGTAGTTCCCTTACTGGTGCGTTTTCGGTGGCGGGAAGGGTTATGGCGTCGGTTAGAAACCGACGCTGAAGGTGTCGACTTTTAGCGGCACCCACTTGGGTGTCGCTTGGAAACCGATGCTAAAGGCTCTAAATAATCGATGCCAAAGGCCTTTTCTGTAGTAGTGGTAGGCCGATACCCTAGTTGAAGGTGAGGCTGATACCTTAGTTGATGGGTAGGTCGATACCCTAGTTGAAGGTGAGGCCGATACCCTAATGGACGGTGACGCCGATACCTTATGAGATGGTATGACCAATACACTTTTTCATGTACCTCTAGACCGATATCCTTTGTTGTGCCTTGGCCGACACCCTCTCATTGAGGTGTTGAGCCTGATACAAAGTGATGATGAACCAATACTCATCCTTGAATTGGTAGGTTGATACCCTACTAAGGTTGGTTGTTCGATACACTTTGGGTTAATCAATACCATAACCCTAACTGATACTCTATGAGATGTGTAGTGACGCATCTTATTGATGATAGGGTAACATGGTGTGATGTGATACCCTATGGTGTAATTATGTGTATGATGTTGAAAGCTAACTCTCCTTTTACATGTTTCATAATAAGGATAGAAATGTGTTTCCACATCCTTTAAGTACACTTCATAATGATGAATGAAGTGATAACCTAAGAATGGTTGTTGATCCAACCTTGGAAACCCTAAATTGAGTAAGAAGAAGTATAACCCTAATAAATGTAGTGTGAATGGCATACAACTTAAGAGATAGTAGTGTTGATGATGTATGATTGATCTTAGTTGCTTTTCCTAAACCTAATGCACCATAGGATGATGATACTATGCGTGGTTCACCCTTAATTGAAGAACCTAGCCTTAAATCTCCAACTATGTGACGAATAATGGATGTAGGGTTTAATGGTTACATATCCACATAATAACCCTAATCATGGAATAATATGACTCATGTGCTCATCTTAAGCAAAGGTTATAATCCGTGGTATGTTTTTCTATATCCCCTTTTTATATGATCATAACTTTTGGATCAAGGTTAATGATATTACAATTTGTATACACATGCGAGTGATGATAAGTCTTGTTGAAATACATGGTGGCAACCTTAGTATAGAAATCTTATAACAACCTAATGCCTTGATAGGTGCTTTGTTGATAGCTTGAAGTGATACCCTCTAGTTATGTAGCTTATGGTCCAACCTTCCTTGGTATGACATGTAATTAGTGATTTGTAAGAAGTGATAATATGTGAGACACCTAATGTTGGATCACCTCACTGGTGTAATGTTCAATATGTTAATATAATGCATTATTGTAAGCCACACATAATTTGATGAAGATGATATGCTTATGCATTTATAAAATGGGTGATAAGTGGTACAGTAAGTGATACATATTTAACTAATGTTGTTCAAATATAATCAGTTCCATAAGGATGGGTTTTGGTGTGATTAGGGTTTGATGGTGTAACCATGAAGTGAAACCCTAATCGATACATTGTGGTGGTAGTTGAGACACACCATGTTGATGCTAGGGTATCATAGTGATGATGTGATATTATATGGAGTAGTTGTAAGTATAGTGTGAAGGTTATGTTTCTATACTGCATAATGTGTTATATAACGATAACGAGAAACATGCTTCTATGTCTCATAACATACCTCATATGGCAATGGGAGTGATAATTTAAGGAAGGTTTTTGATTCAACCTTGTAAACCCTAATCGGGAGAAAAGAAACCCTAATTATTGTGATATAAAATGTATGATGTAAATGTATAGTATGAGTTCTATGAGATGATGATGCTTTGCCTTCTGGTTATCTTCTTCTAACCATGCAGGTGATACTGATTGATGTTCATATCTAGGTACGAGCTATGGTGGTTATAATGTGATGGATGTTAGTCCTTGTGATGGACATTGGTCCTTGTGATGGACGTTGGTCCTTGTGATGGACATTGCTCCTTGTGATGGATATTGGTCCTTGTGATGGACATTGGTCCTTGTGATGGACATATGATGAATAGAAAGAATACAGATACATAACGTGATGAGATCACACCTAATGTGTTTCAATGTGTTCTAATGATGAGCTATCCCATGTTTATGTAGATATTGCTTAAATATGTTTGAAATGATCTAATTAATCAAGTGAAATCTAATAGTGTAGTTTGCCCTATGCCATAGATCCATTCCATGTAAGCACTTACTAAATGGTGAAATGAGTTAAACTCAGAGCGCATATTATTGAATATGCAGGGTGCAAGTTGAGGTCCTTGTGTCCTAAATGTATATCTATCACAACATTGAGTGTAAGTCATACCTAAAAATATATCACAGGATTGACTGTAAGTCATACCCAAAAATGTATCACAGGATTGACTATAAGTCAAATCCTGGAAGAGCACTGTTGTGAGCTGTACCTCAATTTTACTAGCGCCATAACCTATACCAAGGTGGGGCTAGATATGCATAGCTCGACTATATGTCACTGGAAGCAGTTAACCCATGATGTCAATGGATATTCACTCATATTGACCGAGGAAGGTGAGGTTGTGGATTTTGGCTCTTCAATTAGACCTTTTATAGCACCGAATTCAACTTATCAAGTGATCAATTTGATTTGGGTGGTACGACTCAAATCGTCAGGGCATAATAAATACATAATTAGCCATGTAGTTTGCATATATAGGATCAAACATAGAAACATTGCATGAAGACTTTCCTTGCTCTTGTACTATTTAGTTTGTAACAGTGATAAATGTTCTTCATATTCCTTTTAAATTATTAATTGTTCTATTGCACATTGGCAAGTGCATGTTACTGCTCTAGTTACTTCATCCATGAGATATATGCCATTTGGTTAATTCTATTCAATATGCTTAGTATTTTAATATACATGCTTAGTTATCCATGATAATAATAGAGTTGGTGAAGAGTTATATCTCTCACTAGGACTGTGTGTATCACCCCGTTGGTTAAACAACTTTTTAGGTGGTCGTGCATGCTGAGTTAAAGAACATGAGGATGAAGATATATGAGAAGAAAACTACACCTGGAGAAAATGGTATATGGGTAGTGTCTAGTAATAGAGTCCTATGTGTTGTCCTTGTACACTCAGGTCCTTGGGGGTGTTCTCGATGTATTTGTAGACATAATGCTTGATATGTGATTTCTGGCTTGTATACCTTTGGTGATATGTATATACATGTGGAATTGTTATCTTATGTAACATGATGTTTGGAATGTGATGATGTAGCACCTCAAATATAAATTATGAAATGAGCATGTTGGTTCTTGTGTAAAAATTACTGTACATGTAATGTGGAAATATTGATAAAGTAAACAAAATTATTTTATGGGTAAACCCTAGATGGATCTAGGATTGGTTTAGGAATGCCTTAAGTGGGTCAAGGGATATATATAAAACCCTAAGGTGCAGGGTATAATCCCTAGCCCTAACTCTAAACCCTATTCATGGGAAATGGGAGTAGTGTGGGTGAAATAGTAACCATACCCATACAAACCCTAATTAGGATAAGAGGAGTGAGGAAATCTAAATGTGTTTAGGTCACCCAATCTTCCATGCATGCAAGTACGTGGAGAAATTCATGCATGATGGATGTGAAGAGTTTTCAAGTAACATAATAAATCAAAGGTTACATAAACATGAAAATATGAAACCCTCAATTGAACTTTTAGGGTTTCTATCCCGACCTAGAGTGGGTCAACCCAAGAATGGGAAAAGGACCTAAGGGGGAGGCAAAATGCTAAACACATGGGGTTAGGTTGTGTCTAGAGAGCCTAACCTCCTCTTGTGAGTCAAGAAGACACCCTAGGTTAGGGACTACCCAAAAAGGGTGAGTTGACCAGTCAATTTAAGAATTGAGGTGACCTTGAATGTCACCTAAATCTTAAAAAATTAGGTTTACAAAGAATGAAAGAACATTCATTCTTTGAATCCAAGTATGACATCTCTACGGGATACTATGACCATGCTCAGAAGGGGAAGTTATTAAGGGGTCAATCTCAGAAGGGAAGACCATCATGTGGACCAAGACTAGAGAGGAAGGTCACTATAGGTCAATTATCCAAGGTAAGACCTCCATAAGGACCAAACTTGGAAGGGAAGGTCGTTAAGAAGCCAAGCCGAGAAGGGAATGCCTCCATAAAGACCAAGCCCAGAAGGGAAGACCACCATGAAGACCAAGCCCAGAAGGGAAGGTCATTACAAGGCCAAAATCAAAAGGGAAGGTCTCCAAGAGACAATACAAGGATATAAAGTAAATAATGTGTACCCTAAGGGATGACAAAAATATGGGTTAAAGAATTACATCAAAAAATAATGTGCTCCAGAGTTGTTAAAGCATAATATCTCAATAAACCCTAGGAAAGATAGAGATGTAAGTCAATCCTAAGGTCTAGTAGGGAGGATTAAAGGTACATAAGACCCATGATATTATGAGTTGATCATGCCCTAAGTGCATAAGACCATGGGGTTAGGAGATAGCCATCCATGTTGCCCAAGGCTCATGGGTCAAGAGATTGGACACCTTCATGAGTTCATGAGGCCCAAGGGGTAAAGGTGAGATGCACTCCACACGTGCATGAGGTCCATGACTCTAAGAGGAGATCATTCCAAAGGTACCTATACCCCTAGAAACCTTAAGGAAGTGACTAAGGCTAATGATACATGAGATGTAGATGTAAAGAATACAAGAAGTCATATAATAATGTTGATAAAATCTTGAAGGGAGTAGTGCATAAACTCAAGGACTGTTTGAAAGTCACTTTCCATGTGAGGGCATGGAAGTTAAGGAAATTATGGGATTAAAAGTAATTATGGTTTGGAGTCATTGTCCAAGGTGGTTCAACCTAAAATTCAAAATTTTAAGATAATGTGTGGATACACCATCTATTCTCTTGGAATTAATGAACTTTTTTTAGACTGTAGTTAAACACTTATTTCATACTTTTATGAGTGAGAGAGATTGGGCAGACACATATTTTGCTTATAATTGGCATATGAGGATGAATGCCTAAGTTGAAATCAAATGGAATAACTTTAGGGTTTAGAGATGATATCTCACCCTTAGTGTGAAAATAAGTGAATAAAATGTCAAGAAACCTAGGTGAAAAATGTGATAACCAAGTGGAAAATGTAATCACTAAGTGATAATGTTATATAATGGATGAGGTTGTAGGATTCCCTCGATTGAATTCAGGTCCCAACCTTAGTAATATGGGATTTTTATATATCAATATCTAAGAAGGGTTGCTAACCCTAATGTTTAAAACTAAGATGACTTATCATTCACCTTAACCTTACTAGGTTTGAATTTTGGGGAAAAAATTCCTTTTAATGAGTGGTGAATGTAACATCCTCAAATTTGGTGAATTCGAATTATATAAATATAAGGATTGATTTCATAAATAAATTCCCTAATTATATTATTGGTGGAATAATGAAGTTATCTTTGTGGCATGGGTTCAACCCATTTCCCAAGTGAGACCCATGAGAAAATTTTCTTTCAAATATGTCCTTGGGGTACAAGTTTAAGAAATAAGAGATTTCATGCATAAATAAAGGATAACGACTTTGTGAATTATTGAATAATTCAAATATGGAATGGGCATGTTTCCAAGATATTTTAAGATATGGTGTGATTTAGATAATTCATGGAGTAATTATCCAACCCAAATGAAAAAACAAGTTTTGAGGTGTCAAATAAGAATATCTCAGTTTAGATTTTGGTATACTTGAATATAATAACAAAACTAAGAGTTGTAGAATTTGAGAGAAAAAAATGCTTTCCATGTAGAATGGGTAAATAATTTAAGAATATACTCAAAGGGAAATTTTTGGCTACGAAAGTTATCGCAATAAATCCCACATATTAGATATAAGAGCAGAAACATATTAATGAGATGCCCTCCAAGTTTCACAACAAAATGAGTTTCTTACTAGGCTTTAGAAAATAGTAAAGGGAGAGGGGACTAGTTGTAATAAATACTTTGTTCCTAGTTTTGGAAACTGATTTAAATGCTCCCTATAATAGTGATGGATAACCCACACTCTTTTGATGTGTCACACTGATCGTGACCGTCCGATTAGGCATCAATGATGTGTCTACCTTGAGTCTGAAAGGGAAAACTTAGGCAATATTGATTGCAATCCCCTCACACCTCTTTCTCTCTCACCTCTTATCCTTTTTCTCTAATTCATCACCCTTCAAATTTAGGAAGTCATGATGAATAGATTAAGCCAATGAATGGATGCTAACTTGCTTATTTTGAAAAGTACCTAAACCCCTTCTAAATCGGGATTCTAGGCTATCACCAAAACCCCTTGTTTCCTACTACTACTATCTATATAAGGAAACAATGAGTTTGGTCTTAACCCAAAGAGCTCTCCTCCTCATTCGATTACCCTCAAAACCCCCTGGTTGCCCTGGTTCCCCACGGTCTCACCCTCATCTTCCCTAAGGTCGACGAGTTCTTATCTCTTTTCTTGGGCATTGTAGAACAATTGTACTGGAATGAGATACACCAGGTCTCCATGAGAAGATCCCAACCATTGAAATGAGGCAAGGAGCCCCAAGAATATCCTCTGACCCACAAGGATTTTTTGAGCCAAGCCGCTCATCAGAGGTCATATTCCAGAGCACAGTGATGCCTTGCAAGTAGCATGAAGGCCTCCTGGACACCTCCATAACTTTTGACGATCTTCAACTCATTGACCTACTAGGTATATTCCCTGATCTGTGTCTCCAGTAATAACAATATAGGTAGCCAATGGAACTACCATCTCTAGCCACCGCTGCTAGCCCTGAAGGGCTCATTCAATTCGTAATGGCTGGCCGAAGGTGTTTCTACCCCAAGCCTTAGATCTTGGTGCAGGTAGCCCAAAGGCAACTACATGGTTGACTCATGGAGCTTATGGCCAAGTAGGCCATGGTGGGGAAGGGAAGGAAGAATTCCCTTGTGATATTTACCATTGTACCCTGGACCGCGTGGTCAACCTTGATCACTATGAAAGGACAATGGTGTCCTTTAACCCTCTTAGGAACCCAAGCCATGTGACTCCAGGCACCAATTTCACAAAAGCCCATCGACCAGAGCCATCCCACGTGGTACAAAAGGATAATATAATATTCGTTGATGCAACACCTTTCTATTGGTCAACTAAAGTTAATCTTTAAATAATTCTAGTAAGCAAATACCAACTCTGATGACATCAAAATTATATACCAAATTATTCATAAAAATGAGTAGATTCCATATAACATATCTTTGAGGCGTGAATCTTATCATAGTTTTAAAATTAGGGATAACACATTATTAAGTAGTTATTATTCTATGAAAATCCTAGATCCAATAATAACATGTGAGTATATAAAAATGTTTGCTTTTCCATTTAAAATGATATTGTTAGATATAATGATAATCAAGATGATGGTGATAATTTCGATGATAATTAGGGTTTTTAGAGTAGACACATGTATAATTAGGGTTTTGAAACAAAAGATCATAAATTGGGATGATCTTAATGAACTTAATCTGATCTAAGTGTTCATAATGAAAGGATACAATGGACATAATAATTAGCACTTCACCTAATGTTTAATATGCGATGGAACTAGGGTTTGTACCCTTATTCCTTATCCAAAATAGAGTTAAACCTAAACCCTAATTTAGTGTAAAGAGGTGAGATCACCTCCTTACTAAAATTTAAAGGAAGTAAAAAACATCCATCTTTTTAGAAAGATAAAAGATATTGAGGGATGCATGTATAATATTCCAAGTAAATAAGCATGCACCAGATACATTATAAAATGTGAATATCAGTAGAAATAAAAGTACTAAGCCTATTAAATGACTTTCATTATTCATTACATGATTGTTCCCAAGAGAAAAAGATAAGAGAAAAGGATCTATCTATAGCAACCTAGACATCCTTTCAGATAGCTTGAGATCTACTCTTGAGATGACTTCCTTCAAACTTGTCCTTCTCCTTGCTCAACACCAGCGCCTGGGTGGTTGGGAAAGCACCCAGCAAAAGGGGAAAGAAAACAAGGTATGTGTCACAAAACTAGTCTAGGATAGCAAGATAAGTAAAGCAAATAAGAACAAGCTGGGGTTCATCATGAGATGAAGATAACAAGAGTATGATGCTATTTTCAAAAGAAACTTTCCATTAACAATTATATTAAAAAGGATTTGCATGTAAGATAATTATGTCTACCTAACTAATTAGGATTGAGGCACCTACCAGACCTTTAACCTATAGGTGAGGGGAGAATAAGACATTCCCAGTCACCAACACAATTATATAGGGGAGAATAAATACATTCCCCAGGGCGATTAAATACATGCCCTCTGTGGGTGGTTGTACATAAGTACTTCTACTTCAAATTAAATATAACATAAATCTACAAGCTAGAAAAGTAGTCATGGCAAGAGTAGTCATAATATTCAATAAGCATGGTAGTGGGATATCAGACCCAAACAAGAAGAAATTATAATCTGATTTGAGGCATGAACAACATTAGGATTCTAGAATAGAAGATTTAGGGTTCATTTAAGCCTCATTAGGGAAATATATGGTTTGTATGCAATTATCCCAACATAGGGTGTAAGGAATGCACATACCTCTCTTTTTTATATCAATTACTAACTTTCACCACTTTAATTGAGTCCAAGTTCCACTTTGCCTATTTTCAATGTATTAACATGTATTAGAGTACATAGTGCACATTAATGTATAGAAACTCTTATAAAACTTGGGTTTAGACTCTTAAAACATCACCAATAAACTTATTAAGCTCTCCTTATCAAGAAAACATATTTTTATGTTAATTTTGGAGTAATGATGATTAAGATGTAATTTTTATGGATTTTATGCATTAAATTCATTTTACAAAAATCATCCTTTGTATAACCATGAAATCCGACCTTGAAAATATTTTTATTAGATAGATATTAATTTTACAAATCCAAAACATATTTATTTATCAAATTTGGATAAGCGGATTAGAAGATATGAATTTTTCAATACTGATCAATAGGAAATTACCACATCATCAAACCGATCGAGATAATTGAAGAGAGAAGGATAGTGAGAAAATACCATTTGACCCAAGACCAGGTTTGAAGTTGCATAGGTAACCAAACTAGAGATTCTAGAGAAGGTAAAGCAGTAAGAAATCAAAACCCTAGAAGAACATGGTAAAAAGAGATGGAGATCATCGATTTTAAACATAGAAGCATGAGTTTTAAGCATGTAGTATGCAATATATGAGAAGGGGGATATAAAACTTGCCTCTAGGAAGGTAAGAAGATCCAAACAGAAAGAATGCTGAGATTAGAAGGTCTAGTTGCTGTAAGATAAGCTCCTTTCTTGAGCAAAGATCGCCTTCTCCACTTTAGAGGTGCAAACCCTAGCAAAAGAGCATGGAGATGAGATGTTTAGGGTTCTAGGTGGAGTTTTACCATGGAAGGTCATGGCTATGACCTGGAAGAAGGTGGGAGGAATACTAAAAGTATGAAAATAGGGAAAGAAAGGAGGATACTTACTAGTTTTGGTCAAAATCACCAAGGAGGAGCTTAAGAAATCCTAAATAGAGAAATTTGGAACCCTAGGAGCCTTCTTCATCATGGTAGGCACCCTCTTTTACCTTGGGACAAAAACTTCATGGACAAACATAGAAGGAATGATTCTCTAAGCTAGAGGAAAGAGAAGGAGAGGATTGTTTCTTGGATTGGGAGGTGGGAAGGGGTAGGCATGGCTTTATAAAGAAGGGGGCAAGCATGAGGTGTCTATGGGACTTTCCATGTGTCCTTAGGATAAGGCTTCATGGCCATGCAAGAGGACAACTCATAGAGACTTCTTGTATATCCAAAGTTGGTCCTAAAATCCCATGGAGGCTTCTAGGCTATCCCCACTATCCTCAAATTAAAGAAATAATGACAATGGTTGTTAGCTTTTAAAGATAAGCTCATTTATAAAGAGCGTAATCCCTATAATGCCCTTGGAGAGAAACACCTTCAAACCAAGGTGCAACCTGGTGACCCATGGTTCAAAATCTCGAGAATGGGAAGGGAATATCTAAGGATTAAAATTCAGGTGATAATTTGCAAAGAAAACATCCTAATTGGGTAAATTGCATAAAAGTCCAGAATGTACCTAAAATTTCATAACTTGCACAAACAACATCCAAATAGAACCAAATTTGAAACTTAGGCTCATTTTATGTTTTCAAATCACATTAAAAAGTTAGATTAAGGTTTAGAGAACTTAATTATGGTAATTAATCTTGTTTAATATATTTAATCAAGGTTTATGGCCTTGCACTTCTAGCACAAATTAATATACCATTGTTCTACTAAAGTGGTGATTTTGTATTTTAGATCCTTAAATAAGCTTTCACTGTGGTATTTGTCCATAAACCCTTATATTGGTACAATTAGTGAATAAATGTTCACTAAACCACTATAAATTCCACTAATTAAACATGAACGACATAAAGGACAAAAATGAAAGGGAAACTTGGGAAAAAGGTTTACATGGAGATTACATCTAAGAGTCATTATGTTACATTTAGTATATATTTTAGATTAAAATGTGTTGAATATGATTAATGACAGCTTAAAATATACATACATGCAAATTGAATGATGATTGCTTATATTCATCTTTTCTTGCTTGATTGGATGATATGCATAAAGTACTTGAGATATGATTGCAAGGTCTGCATGGTTATACATTGAGGTATGAATAATTACAATTATCAATTATGTTTGCCAAATATTTCTCGAGGATTGATGACATAAATTGTTGGATGTTTATTTACATTCTGTTAAATTATAATGCCACTATGAGTATCACATAAAGTAAGATATCATATTTTGAACCCTAGGATGATATGTATTAAGGGGTGATCCACATGTGCCCGGAGGGGACAGTAATTACACCCAAGATAGCATGTCAAGTACATGTTAGAATATGTAGTGAAAATTCTAGTTCTTATCTACAAGTAATTGATTGATTATGTGTTGTTATATTACTTGCACACTTTTGCATGCACACCACATACATAGTATAGCAATGTACTGATCCACATTTTATTTTATGTCATTTTAGTTTAATGAAATATATGAAGATATCAAGACATGATGAATCAAATGAAATTGACTGAAGACATTAAAGCTAAATAAAGGAGGATTACTTAGATACTTCTTGTCATATGTATTAGTTCCATGTTGGAAGTTCATGTAGCTCCTTAGAGAAGCATCATAGTATATCTATTAAAAAATATATGTGAAATAATAGAAATTATGTGTTAGTATTTGTTATTTATTAAAATCTGGATCTTGGAAATTTTAGGTTATAGCTCTCAACTTTAAGGTCCTTCCTTAATTGGGGAATGTTGATAAGTGAGGTCGTTACATTTAGTAACAGATCCCCAAAATTTTCAAATAATATTTAATAATTTATAATTTAAGTAATCTGTAGAAATATAATGAGAAATATTAAAACATGACCTGATGATACTGGTGTCTAGAATGGATCATGGTTTTGGGGACTAGCAATATTTTTCTCCGCAACATTAAGTTGGTATACGGGGACTCCCTTAGCCAATGTGATACCTTCTTGGCCAGAACCTGGGGCTTACCTAAAATAGTGTTTCCTCTAAGTCTTCTCATCTCTAATTTCATCTAATTCTCATCCACTTACTTAATAGACCCTAAAATATACTCCCCTCGTCATCTAAAATTTCAAATACTTAGTCAATATCTATTTGAAAAAGAACAATCATAGTAATGGATGTAACTATTTGAAAGAGCAAATTTGGTATGCTAGGATAGAAATGATCAAGAAGGGAGGCAAAGATAATTTATTTTTCCCAATAAATTTAGACAAGTTGATAGAGAAGTGAAGGGAATAGACTAAAATGATTAAAATGATTATTGTTTTATTTTTTTACCATATTGTTACCCATCGAATCTCTGTGAAGTCAAGTGAAGGAAAAAAAAATATTTTGTGGGATATCATAAAATGGATGGAACACTTGATGGGAAACATTAAGGAAAACTTAGGAGTGAAAAATTGAGTTATAAAGAAATATTTTGAACAAACAAATAGGAAAAACAATGTAAAAAATTTTAAATTTATCAATAAAATTATACAGGAATCGTGAAGGAAATTTTATTTAGATATATGAGAAAAAAATATATGCCATGCCAAAAATTTGTATGTAATTTAATGGTATAAATTAAATCATATAGGAGACATAGAGAGTTGGATAAAGATTTAGTGTGAATATATATTGAGATACATGTAAATCCCATAATTAATATAATAAACCGTGTGTAGATAACTTTTATGGATAACATTTTAGTTGCTTAATTGGTATCATTCTCTTTCCTACACTACAAATCAAACATTCCATATGTATTTGATAAATTATTCAAATGTAAGGATAATCTAAAACAATAATGTTGAAATAATAATGTGACAATAAAAGTTTGACTTACTAGTTTACATATGAATTGCTTCTTGTAACAATTTGATATTATTTTCTTTAAGATAGTTTCATTTACCCTTTACATTCTATTTTCCACATATGTTCATTATAGTTCCCTTTACTTTGTATTTGTAATTTGGTGACAAAATGTTAAATTATAGTTTTGTTTCATATGCATTGTTGTAGTTTAAATAAGAATACTATGAAAATGACTATTTCCAATTTTAGTCACATAACACTTATATTTTATGTTTTAATTAAATTAAGTTGATATAATTGCAACATAGTATTAGACTACACTCTGGATCATTATTTATCATGACTTTATGGATAAAACTTAATAATATCCAAAGCTTAATTAACTTAAGTTTATGCCTCCATACTTCCCTATTCGTTTGTGTTCCTATTTTTTTGGAAGATGCCTTGATATTTTCATTAAATTAATTCTAGGATTCTAGTTTGAGGAGGAATCTTGGTTGTTCGAGTCCTCATGGAACTAGTGTTGTATAAACTCCTCCTCTTCGAGGAGGTACCAAATGTGGCCTAAATTCTCCATGGTTTAGGAATGAGCCAGGTCCTTTGGAGCGCTAGTTGAACAAAAAATATGCTGGGTTGGAGTCAACATACCCAAAATCTTACTTATTATACATACCTCTTCTCAAATCCTACAGGATACACAATACATCAAATCAAGCCCAAACCATGTGTTCATACAAGATTTCTATACAGATAGAAAAATGTTCAGGTCCTAATTTATTTCTTATCTTTTAGCAAAATTATAAAGATACCCCTAATTTGGGCAATTGTGATTATATTGGTCCAACTAAGTTTATCCTCAAACGGGATGACTAATCAATTCCAAACTTCACCAAACTCTAAGCACCATCACATCTTAACCTAAATAATCTAATCATGACATGAAACAATGAATTTTATTGTTTACAAAATATCATCAAAGAGTGGTCAATTTACCAAAATGGCCCTTGGGTTCTATGTCTGCATAAATGGGCTCCTATGGGTCATCCATGTGGAAGTTAGCCTACTTGTCTAAAACATACCCGATTATGATCTACATAATCTATATCGGTAGGTTCTAAAAAAATTGACTGTGACAATACTACCCACCTTGTTAAGAATTTTGTCCTCAAAGTTCCATTTTACTAATAGAGGGTACCCCCATTAGGCTTTCACTTAGCAACACATGGTTCTTGGTTCTACCCACTGTTTAGAAAATCGGCCGCTTAGGCCGAATAATTGGCCGAATATTCCTTTTTGGGGGTCTACCGCTCTGATTATGAATAATTGGCCTATAATCGGTCCAGGACCGATTAATCGGCCGATCGGGGGAATAATCGGCCGATTAATCGGAGATTTTCAAAATCAAATGCTAGTAATAATTTTTTTTACATTAATTTTTTCTAATACTACTATTGGTCATTACAATTACATTCTCTTCTTCCAATTTACATATTTGGTCTTCTCCTCATGTTTTCTCTATAAGTTTATAGTTAGTGTTTATTGAACTGATCCTTACTGTTGATGTTTTCTTCTTTAATTTCATCAATGTTTCTAATTACTTCTTAATGCAATATTCGTCTATGACTTATCAATGTTTCTAATTACTTATCAATGTTTTTTCCCTAATTTCATCAATGTTTCAAGTTACTTATTAATGCAATATTAGTCTTATCACTTATCAATGTTTCTAATTACTTATTAATGCAATATTAGTCTATGACTTATCAATGTTTCTAATTACCGATTAATGCAATATTGGTCTATTACTTATCAACGTTTCTAATTACTTATTAATGTGATATTAGTCTATGCCTTATCAATGTTTGTAATTACTTATCAAAGTTTTTTTCTCTAATTTCATCAATGTTTCTAACTACTTATGAATGCAATATTAGTCTATTACTTATAAATGTTTCTAATTACTTATCATTGTCATTATTATATGGTCAATATATAATTTACATATCTTTATGTTATGGTTAATGTTAAAAAATAAAATCAAAACCGATTAAAACTAAATATTCTCCTGCTTATACTCCCGCATACCGTATATACTCTATTCGGTACCCTCTCCGCCCATACACCGATTACCACTTTTCAGAACAATGGTTCTACCTAAGAAGCTATCTTTGTTGATCAGATGAAATAATGGACTAGAATACATGCTTAGTCGTGTCGAGCATACCAAGGACTCCATCTATTGTGGGTATTATTTAAATCAATATGTAGTACTTGGATTTACCTCCAAACAGAATTCAATACTGAACAAACAGTGTTGGATCTCTTCTTCACTAAGTCAGAATAGCTACCATCATCAATTACCCTTACATATCGCTCATGCAAGCGGGTCAAAATTTGGTCTCCACCAGTATGAGACTGAGCCTGTTGATCCCTACTCGTGCAAATGGAGCCTGATTTTGAATGCATCTATGCTGTATTATATTGGTCGAGGTGGCGGACAAGGGGAACGTCGGCCTGTTCTGCTGGAATAAAGAAAGTCTCTACCCGATCCCAGCAATAACAAATTAACGAATTCTTTTCCTCATGCTGCGGGCCTGCAACAATATAGCTGCAGAACGGATCTAGGGTGGACACATGCCCCTTTGCAGATCATTAGACATATGCATGGTCGACCATCAAGGCGGCTGCTGTTCTACAAGATCCACCTACAAGCACATCGGATCTTCTTCTTCCAGCAGCCACTGCCTGAGACCAGCACACGCAACACATGTGTTTGCACTTTGTTTCCATTGAAAAAGAATGTGTTTGCCCTTGGAACCATGTGCATTTCAATTAGTGCATTCTTTCGGTTCTTTTCCCAGGATAATAAACAACTACAACTGATATGATACGATACGCAGATGCCGGGAAGCTGGTAAAGGTGACAGCTTCTCTAGCGGCAAGACACGCGTGGAGGCCTACGGAGTTGCTCTCTAGAATCTCAAAAGAATGGGCAGGCACCTGAACACACATGGTGCCATGTGATAGAGTAGGGCGACGAGGACCAGGAAAGGGCGGGATGCCGTCTAAGTAGCTATGGGCAGGCTCATCTGCCGATGCCCAAATGCCGATAGCCACCGCGGCCTGCCAGTAGCTTGGCCGGCAGTTCCCATAGCAGGGGAGTGGTTGTGGTACAAGGAGTGGTGATCCGTGGGGAGGACAGGGCTTTCCAAAGGGGGTGGGGTTGGAGGAAGGAGAGTTGGGGACCGCTGAACATGCACCCACTGACGCCCTCATGTCCGGGGATTCTCCGGTGACTCCGCTGCAGTCCAACACGTAGCCCGGAGTTGCATGGGAGGACCATACATGCCCCGTGCATGTGTGAGGGCGCCGGCCAGTCGACTACAGACACCTATGCTGCTGTACTGCGCTGCCTCTGTACCTGTAGCCAGCTTTGGAGCTTGATGAGGAGTAGTTTAATGCCGTCACCACCCCACTCTTCCATCAATTATACGAATCAGGTTTGTGCAATGCAGTGGTGCAGGAGCAACGAGTACAGCACCACAAGTCCAGCTGCTGCTGGTCCTGCCTCTGCTTTCTATTAGGTTTTATTAGCTTTTGGAATCTGGAGGCATGTGACAAGGTTGTAGACATTGTGGGTGACAAACAGGCGTGGTCAGCTAGCAGCTGCTCAACAAGAACACAGCATCACATTTGTTCGATATTATATAACAAAATTGTATTAATGTGGGCAGAAGAGTGATACAGGTGTACGGAACTGATTCAGCAGCAACTCCAAAGCTGTTGCATTCTAGGTTTTGAGGATGTACAACTGCACACGAACTATTGGCTAAACCAGTAGTATATAGATATGTGATTGCTTTTCTGTTTTCTTTTTCTCCTTCTTTTTCGGCACTTAGATTTTTCTTTTGATTTATATATTTCATATATAAATCAGATCGAAGCTTTTGCTTCCTACACCCGTAGCAAAAGGAACTGCATCCTTGATTTTGTACATAGTAACGTGCATAAAGAAGGCAATGCCGGCTTTTTCATGATATTAAACCGAGCTAGCTAGCTAGATATGCACCAACAGATATTGAGGAAAGAGGGAGCCCTTTCTCCTACTTCTTTTCAGTTCTTCTCTAGGTAGCCATGCGCCACCCCACCAATTATATGGGGAATGTGTTGGTGGGTCTTATTTTATGATCAGGTTGGCCACCAATGATGAGCATTATCCTGGGCACGGGGCTTTCCACTCTTGTAAATCTGTGATTAACAGAAGTATATAGTTAGGATATAGGGAGAGAGATGTCATAGCAGAACTAGACAAGCGATACGTGGGTGGTTGTGCAAGTGGATCGCTGGTGGTGGTGCCCATCTATTCCAACAGAATTCCAGTTAAAGCACGAGTGTCTACTAAACCTCCCACCGATCCCATCTAATTTAAGTGGATTCCACATCCTCATTTCCGCTTTCTTTAATGGCCCAAGTGAGAGATTCCCTTTCGAAGCCCAACCACATCTGCTCCCTTCTGATGAGAGGTGACCAGGAAGGTGGGGGAGGGGGGCTTGATAACTATTATTTGAACTAGCTAGTAATCAATGATATATGTATCACGAAGCAAAAGATCAATCCACTTTCAACTCCAATGTGCCTTTCTGATGTGGGGCTGATGAAGATCTGATGGGAGAACTGTGAGGCATGGTTGGTTGCTCATATTTTAGGATGATTAACAGCAATTTGCACTGGTGAGGAGATTGGAGACAAAGGATTTGTTAAAAAGGGTTCAGAAAAGCAAACAATTCAAAATTAAAGAAAAAGGACTGCTCCCAAATTGAATGCAGTTATTTTTCCATTCTCACACCGAGGATTCATTTTACGTTGTTGTTTTTTTTTTTAAAATCAGCAAATCAACATGCACGCCATGAATCTTCAAAATATTTACTGCCATTCTGACATGTTCGGGATCGGATCCACATTTATGCGAACAGGTGTCCTCCAAACTTTCTCTTGTACCCGTGAATCCTGTGCTTCCTTTATTAAATATTGCTCTCTGAAATGCTTGGTGACCAGTTCCTGTCAGCTGGCCATTAAATTAAATGACCATCCCGCTAGAATTGGAGTTTCCCATATATAGTTATATTTTGTAACTCTATAATGCTTGCTTCCTGTAATGAATGCAGTCCGTATTCTATTTATGTCCAATTGCTACTAAAGAATAAAGATCTCGCCGCTCATGCTCGCTTCCACACTGGGGAGTAGTTAATTGTTTACGGATCTCAGTTGTCAGTATCAGTCAATAATTATGCCTGTGAAACATATCAAATGCGCTGCAGGCCCATATTGGCGATTTTCTATCATTCAGCATATCACATGCTCCTAACTAAGCTCCAATCCAGTTATTGATCGACAGGAGCAAGCGTGGTTGATGGGTGTATGCGGGTACGAGGGGAACAACAGAATCATTGAACGATAAAGGCATTAACGAGTTCAGTAACAATACATTCCATAGTAAATATATTATGTATAAAGTCATATATCATGCCTGAAAGGAGTACTTGAGATTCTACATGTTCAGGCGGGTGGTGTTCTTTCAATGGCAATATAGTTCTTTTATAAGTTGTATGATTGCTGCAGTGATATGCTGCTTGCTCCTTCTGCAGGTAGCATAATAGCAGTATTGATGGCTTTCTTCATCACGAGGACCACAATCAGGTAGGTAGTCTAGGGCTCCAGATAGCCATATAGACTGTGCATGCGGGAAGTGATTACGTTGCCAATACTCGGCTTATCACGCGTATCCGTTACTCGTTTCTTTTGTATCTATTAATTCACAAGAAATGCAAAAGTTTGAATTGGTGTATTATTTTTCTGTCGTTCTTGTTCTCAATATTTTAGCTTCTTTTGTGGCATTCTAGTTCCACAATTAGTTGAGAGCTATATTTTCCAACTGGTTACAACCATCCAGTCTCCATTTGTTTAATTTCCTTTTCCATACAAAAAGTGTCGCTTTGCAGTCCTTTTGGTTATCGCAATCCCATCAGATGACTTATTTTCTTCCTTGTTGCAGCAATTACTTTCAAAATGTAAGACGCTACTGATCTATATATAGAAATATTTAACCATGCATCTAATCATGTAGCGAGTGATCAGTCCATACTTCTACTAGGAACCTTCAAAAGCTCCCAAAATATCATGATCTGGGTGTACCTGAATTTATGAAAAAATCCTATATGATAAAACCTAGGTGATTATGCTTAAACTGTGGCAAGATTTTTGAATGAGTACTGATACAAAGCACGCCTCTTCCACCAGAATTAACACCTAGACCTTGATCAACGGAAATGCAGAATACAAAGCGACCGACTAGTATTGTACACAGAAAATTTTGGTACAATGCTAGAAGTCGAAAGGTTTCAGGATGAAGAAAATGATAAAAAATATACAAGTAGTTGTTATTAGTGATAAAAGTCATTAAAAACACTACTGACTTTAAATTAAAAGCATACCAATATAATTATTACGTACCGCTGGATATATATATATATATATATATATATATATATATATATATATATATTGTCAGGCTAGAATACACTCGAGTGTACAGATCGCACGAATACACTCAAGTGTGTTTGCATATCAAGACTATTTTTTTACAAAATATAAATCATTGATCTTCATCGTCATACTATAACTAGGCTACATACAAATTTTGAGCCAATTTGAATGAATGTAAGTCACTCATCCAAGGCAACAAAATCGACGCGCGAAACTAATTTGAAATGCATAATTTTTGCAGTTTTTATAACATAACCTACAAATGTCCAAAGTTTCTCAAATTTTGTGTATGATCTAGTCACAAGATGTTTAAGAAGATCAATGGATTAGATTTTTCAAAAATATATTGCACCATGAAAAACTACTTGAGTGTATTCTGCTCTAAATACACTCGAGTGAATTCTAGCCTGACTCTCTCTCTCTCTCTCTGTCTCTCTCTCTCTCTATATATATATGTATATTATATATTATACATCAATTTATGTATAAGTTATATTTATACTTTTATATAATACTTATGTTTTATGTATTTGTACATCCTATAGTGAGCATTTTAAAGAAAAAAATACTTATAAACAAAACCTATGAATATAGTACATATTTTTAGATTAAATAATGTTAATTAATATGTATTACAATACTGATATTATACATGCACAATGCTAATCATGTTTGTACAAATTATTATGTCGCTCTCTCTCTCTCTCTCTCTCTCTCTCTCTATATATATATATATATATATATATATATATATATATATACATCATTTTTTGTATAAGTTATATTTATACTTTTATTTAATACTTATGTTTTACATATTTTTACATCCTATAGTGAGCATTTTAAAGCAAAAATTACTTATAAAAAAACCTATAAATATAATATATATTTTTTGATTAAACAATGTTAATTAATATGTATTATAATAATGATAATATGTGCCAACTGCTAATCGTGACTGTACAAATTATTATCTCTCTCTCTCTCTCTCTCTCTCTCTATATATATATATATATATATATATATATATATATATATATATATATATATATATATATATATATATATATACATACACTACTTCTCTCATTGTATTTAGTACACCTTCTCTCTCCATCCACTACCCATTATTTTTATTTATTATACTTTCTCTCTCCATCTACTATCTTTTATTCAATTTATTACGCCTTCTCTCCATCCACCACCTTTTATTCAATTTATTACACCTTCTCTCCATCTACTATCTCCCTCTCTTTTTCATTCCACACTCTCTCCATCCACTACCTCCCTCTCTTTTTAATTTCACACTCTCTCCATCCAAAAACTATTATTACTCTATCTCTCTCCAGCCACGAACTAATTATGGTCACTTTCAAAATGGAGACGCACACTGCTAATTGTGTTCTGTACGTTTTCTCGAGGTATGGGTGTGGGATTTAACGGATGAGGTGTTATATAAATAATTTCCTTTCTTGTATTAATTTACATTCTCAAAACCATACCTCCTAGAATCAAAGAAGATTCATAATTTAGCCATTGTTTGTTTCATTTTGTTCCATCTATTAAAATTGAGTAATATTTGTATCCCTTCTTATAATCCTTAGAGACGATTTAATAATTATTTTGTCTAATATATCAAAATGTTACATATTTATATCAATTAATATTTTGTATTAATGGTCCATATGTAATTTTCTTAATTGTACATCGACATACAACAACATGTCAAGTCAAATTTGCATGCCTTGATATTTATTTGATTTTAAGCACTATATCAAACATATAAAAATAATAAGAATAACTCCATCCAAGAATCTCCAGTTTATGTTGATTACACGAAATATATTTCTCTTAAATAATTTGGTCTTCACATGTTATATTCATTGAAATTCTAGAACAATTCTAGGGATTTGGTTCTCTATTCTCTACGGATCAACGGTTGTTGAGTATATAACTTGAAAGCTTACAATATTTGTAAATGGATTTGTTAAATAAAAGAACTAGCAACTTGATTTTAAAATTTAAACCCGTCCTTACATGAAGAAGTTGGTAACAATGGAAGAGTCAGGAATCTACCATTGGGGGCCTCAATCAAATATAACTAATCAAACTTGGGATCAACATATACAACTAGAAGCTTCTTACCACTGCGCTACTTACAATTTTCTGATTCGTATTCATTACACAACGTTTATATATCTATATTTAATGCAACCATGTATGTAATAATGTAAAAAATGGTAACAACCCGATGCAGGGAGTCAAACCTGTGACAAGGAAATATGGCTGCAAGTCTTGTACCACTGTGCCAAATGTCATTTTCTATTGTGTATGTAGTAGACAATGTATATATTATAACATTACTATATATATTAATTTTATAATATATATATATATATATATATATATTAACATTATAATATATATATATATATATATATATATATATATATATATATATATATATATATATATATATATATATATATATATATATATATATATATAATGTTAATATTTTTTTGGTGGGGCCATGACTCCGCCCCTGGTTGGTAATATTATAAACACTTTATAAAGAATTTTCCCAACCAAAATTATAATGGATTCAAAATTAAAGTTCACTGATTTAGTATGAGACTTCAGGATATGTTTAGTCAATCATAAAGGTATTCTTTGCAAACCAACTCTAATTTATAAGAAAATGATACAGAGCCCCAAACCAAAACCAGAAACGGCAGCCCGTTTGGACCCTAGTGACAGACGGGACTGCTACACAAAAGGACGGACATGACTATTGTTGGCTACTGATGAGAGGACTGTTGTAGCCTGTTGACGCTGGGATGGATATTTGGTTGAAGAGAGAGAGAGAGAAAGAGAGAGAGTGAGAGAGAGAGCACAAGAGAGAGAAGGTCTTTCTACAAGGAGAGAGAAAATATATGAAAGACATGTTTATTTTACTAATAACTTTCAAATCGTTATGTATTTTTAACAAAATAAATTTCATTAGATTCTTGATGAGAAATGTATTCTACTAAGACTAATGTCGACATAATTTTGAAAAATATAAGATTCTATTTAAAATAAAGGAGATGAGGGAAGTAGGATCATTCAATTTAATTATTTAATTATATTTTAATTATTTAATTATAAAATTATAATTATAAATTAACCTATTCCAAAAAAATGGGGTTGTGAGTTAGAAGTTTTTGATATTCGGTAACTTATTTATTTAATCAAGTTATAGATATGTTTATTTTACTAATAACTTTCAAAATGTTATGTATTTTTTAAGAAAATAAAATTAGTTGCATTCCTGATGAAAAGTGCATTCTAATAAAACTAATATCAATATATTTTAAAAAATGTAACATGCAATATAAAATAAGGGAGATGAGAGAAGTAGGGTATTTAAATTATATCTTTAATCAAGTTATATATATATTTATTTTGCTAATAACTTTCAAACCGTTATGTATTTTTTAACAAAATAAAATCTATTAGATTTCTGATGAAAAATACATTCTAACAAACCTATTGTCGACATATTTTTTATAAATATAACATACGATATAAAATAAGGGAGATGAGAAAAGTAGTATCATTAACTTATTTCTTTAATTAGTTATAGAAATATTTATTTTGCTAATAACTTTCAGACCGTTATGTATTTTTTAATAAAATAAAAATAGTTAGATTTCATTGTGTTATTATTGCTCGTTTAATATTTTTTATGAAAGAGAAAATATGCAGAAGAGGAGTGAAGTAGTATCATAAATTTGGATGAGAGAGAAATAATAATGATTGGACCAGGGATAAAAATTAATTTCTTTACTTCCCTCCTATTTATTGTATTTTCTCTCTCTTGCAAACAATAAATTATAACATAGATAACAACAAACAAAATCGGAGATAACAAACAATTTGACTAGGATAACAAAGAATTTGAGTATAAGTAACAAATTGCACCATAGATAACAGCAAACTATATCGAAGATAACAAATAATTTTACTAGAGATAACAAAAATTTTGACTAGAGATAAAACTTCATTTTAGTATAATTTTATAATAACTGGATTACAAAAAAATTGACTAGAGATAACAAAAATTTTGTATAAAACTGGATAATAAAAAGTTTAACTAGAGATAATTTTTTAAAACTAGAGATAACAACTAATTTTTAAGAAAAAAATATACTAACTGGATAACAAAAAAAATGACTAGAGATAATAAAAACTTTGCCTAGAGATATCAAACAATTTAATCAGAGATGACAAAAAGTTTGACTAGAAATAACTAAAAGTTTGATTAGAGATAACAAAAAGTTTGACAGAGATAACAATTAATTTTTAAGAAAAAATTATACTAATTGGATAATAAAAAAATTGACTAGAGATAACAAAACTTTACCTAGAGAGAAGTGGCAATTAGTTCTAAAGAATCAATTAATCGATTCATTATTAAATCCTTCCATAATGCATTTATTTTATCACAATTTTGACTAAGTGAGGGATCAAATGGTATAGTTCATTGGTTGGCAGTTTGGAGGATTACAAGCAAGACTATTGCTTTCCAATTGGCTGTTTTTGCATTAATTGCAACCTCATCAATCCTATTGATTAGTGTACTCATTGTATTTGCTTAAATAGAAAAACTCGCATTGAGTTTAGGGATAATCAGACTGAAACTGATGACTTCCACCACGTCAAGGTGACACTATTGTTGAGTTATATCCTTTCCCCTATCCACAAAAGATAAGAACAAGGGGTGATTTGTATCATCTTTCTTGGTTCTGCTTTCTCTCCCTTTTTTAACACTACCGAGTCGGGCTCTTCTCCTACCAGTATCAAATACAACATGCTGAACAAAATATTCTTCATGATAACAAAAAGTTTGACTAGAGATAACAACTAATTTAAAGAAAAAATTATACTAACTGGATAAAAAAGATTGACTAGAGATAACAAAACTTTGTCTACAGAGAAAAAATAATTTGATTAAAGATAACAAAAATTTTCACTAGAGATAACAACTAATTTTAAGAAAAAATTATATTACCCGAATAACAAAAAAAATTGATTAGAGATAACAAACAAATTGACTAGAGATAACAAAATATTTGACTAGAATATTTGACTAGAGATAAAAACTAATTTTAAGAAAAAATTATACTACCCGAATAAAAAAAAAGTGACTAGAGTAACAAAAACTTTTCCTAGAGATAGCAAACAATTTGACTAGAGATAACAAAAAGTTTGACTAGAGATAACAAAAAAATTTGACTAGAGATAACAATTAATTTTTAAGAAAAAATTATACTAACTCGATCACAAAACAATTTACTAGGGATAACAAAACTTTACCTAGAGATAACAAATAATTTGACTAAAAATAAAAAAAAGTTTGAATAGAGATAACAAAACATTTGACTAGAGATAACAAAAAAGATTACAACGATAACAATACACTAGATGAGAAATAACAACTCGATTAGAAAAAAAATCATTATGATTGACACTACTTCCCTCCTACCTCCTATTTTCTCTCTCATCACAACACGTAAAATTCTAAGGAGTGATATATTCAAAACATCAAACCAAAAATAAAAAATATCAGATCAGAAATAACAATTTATTAAAAAAATTAATGATACTACTTCCCTCATCTCTTTTCTTTTATTTTATATATTATATTTGTCAGAAATATTTAAAAATTAGTCTTATTGGATTATATTTTTCATAAGAAACCTAACAATTTTTATTTCGTTAACAATACATAATGGTTTGAAAGTTATTATCAAAATAAATATCTCTTTCTTATTTTTTCTCTCTCCGTACAACCACTCTCTCCAGTCCTCTCTCTCACATTCTCTTTCTTTTTCTGCCAGCCACTACCTCTCTCCTCTTTTTTATCTCCTCGAACCACATTCTCTCTCCCCACATCTATTCTTTTAGAGAGGTACACGCTGCTGCAAATTGCAGCTGTCATGCGCTGCATTTGAGTCCGTGCACTACGAGCCAAAAAGGGAGCAGGATCTGGTCTGATATTGGTGTTGTGCACTATGAGTAAAAAAGGATGCAAGATCTGGTTTGATATTGGTGCTCCATTTTTGTTGTTATGAATGCAAAATGACAAATAGAGTCTCATTTCTGATCCATTTATTTACGTAGTATTACCATGTGGCGGCGTAGGCACAGGGTTGTCTATTTTAGTCAGAAGTGAAAAGTGAGAAGCCTGTCACTTTAGGCCTAAAAGGAGACTCGAGATTGTAGATGTGCAAAGCGTGAGGTGATCCTCCAATTGCAGCAGAGTTCTTTTGTAAGTTATATGATTGCTGCAACGATACGCTGCTTGCTCCTTCTACAGGTAGCAATATAGCACCCTTGATGGCTTCCTTCAACATGAGGGAGGACCACAAGCAGGTACTCTAGGGCTCCATATGGCGTGATGGACTGCTGTGGGAAGTGGTCAAACGAACTAGTTAGCTGTTCTCGTCAGCTAATTAGCTTGACTCAAGAGTATCTTATCAATATAAAAATGGAAAAGCCGTTGTGATCTCCATCTACGAATACTCAGCGTATCACGTGCAGCGGTGACTCATTTCTTTTGTATCTACTTCACAAGAAACGCGCAAGTGAATATTGTTGTGCTTTTGTTCAGTCCTCGTCTTTTTTGGCAATCCAGTTTCGCCATGGGTCGATAGTTGTATTTTCCAACTGATTCTAATTATCTCTTCACCCTTATTTTATTTTCTTTTCCATGTGACAAATGTCGCTTGCTGTCGTTTTGGTTATAGCAATCCGACCAGATAACATCTTTTATTCCCACTTTCAGCAAAAGATCTGCTACATGGGCATAAAATGGGACATAATCTGTCTATTTTCACATTAAACAAGGGGGCAAATAGAAAAAATAACATTATTTTTTTGCTATGTCCCTTGATTTGTGTGAAATGTGTTCCATTTTGAGTCCCAAAATTGCATTTACATAGAATTTTAGTTTTATAATGACAACATGCATCTGATCCATAGAGTTATTCAACCACACATCTATTTATGTATCAAATTATTAGTTTATACTTCTATTGGTGACCTTCATAAGCTCACAGAGGACTCATAATGTGGTTTTTGAAATTTGTGCAAACCATCCTATATGGCAAATCCAAAATGGTTATACTTCAAACTAAGATTAGTTCATATCTTTTCACGTATATATCTTTTATTGGATACATGTAATTTGGCACCTCATGACTTGTACTCTGGTGCCTCGGCCATAGGTCTTGAGTCAGGCTGACATTGGTTATTGGGACTCATGACATATAGTCTTGTGCCTGGGTCACGTCTCTTGATTTGAATTGTACTCTAGTTCCTAGGTCTAACTACATGATCTGGAATGTCATGATTAATCTTATTTTAACATGAATACCAATGCAATATGTATTTTAAATCCTGACATGAACTAAAATCTAGAATTTTAATCATTATCAGGAACAATAATGAAGTATCAATACTTGAAATCTTAAATACATGCAAGCATGAAATGATTCAGTTATCTAATACATTAACAATATAACCTTATATAAAGAAATTGCAACCTTATGAAAATAGGTAACATGGATATTCAAGGCATGGCCCACTTAGTTGATTTAGTAAGAAAAGCCCCTAGAATATATCCCGATGTTACCCCCTTAATTAACATGCATAAAAAAACAAATTATCCTTAATAAGGATCTTAAAACCCTAATTAGTCAAACTCTATTTCTTCAATAAACCAACCCAAATTAGATTATGTAACCTATTTCAAAAAATATATCTTGAAAAATTGATCACAATTCTTGTATGGTTCAACCATACCTAAGCCCTAGAAATTATTCTAATGAATTATTTAAGATAAGACTATCACCTACAAACCTATAATGAGATAAATAAGTAAAACACTTTCTTAGAAAACTAACCACTTTCTTAAAACATTAAAAATCTCATATGAGAAAAGGGGAGGTAAAATTGATGTTCCCTTGTTGTTTCTTTTTCGATCTGAGGCGTGATAGGAACCAACTTTATCAAAATCTAAATTAAATCAAAGTGATACTAATATCAAAATGATACACTAAAACCCCACAATTCCCTAGATCCCGTGACACATTAATTTATATCATAAAGTCAAGAGAGTAGTTGTTCCACCTAGGGTGTTCTTCGTCAGCCATGACGTCCAATAGATATATTGGAGCTTCCTCCTATGATCAAAACTAAAGAAAACACCATCAACCACAAAAACACTAAAAAGATTCTTAACACAATGTCATACTTAGAAATCCCTTTCTGAGTTTCCCTAGAGCTCCATATCCAAGCTTTCAACATGTTAGAGAGGCAAGGCCAACTAATAATGTCACACTACTTCCCTCCATGATTAGAGACTTGAAATGAAACCAAAATATCTCATCTAAGAATATACGACAATCACTGGCATGCCAATGTTGATATTCAATAGCCGAGAATAGGGGTACCCATCTCAAAATTGACTTTTGAGAAAATAGAGTCTAAACACACTAAACGATAGTAGAAAATGCTCTATCTTGTATTATTGAAGGTGGAGGAAGCAATTTTGTAAAGGAAGCACTATTGATTGTATTGACTAACATCCCCATCCTAGACAAAGCTAGAAAGATATAAAGATCTAACTAGGATAAAATGCACCACTCAAAATGTAATGTCTCTAGAATTGAGAGGGAAAACTCTAAAAATGTTACACAGAGTGCAATGCAGAAGCATAATTCTCATACATGGACAGACAACCACAAGCATACACCATACATTCTCAACGTTCAACATGTATATATTAGAAAATGGATTATTACAACATGAATTACAATTACATATTGAAAGGAGATTTTACAACTATATGATCATGTATGGTACTAGGATCTTACACAATAGGTATAACCTATACAACTACTCACTTTTCATCTTTTCTCCCATGCTAGCTCTGAGGCAGAAACATACATGGAACAACAGATCAACACTAGAGGTGTTGTGTATGTAGGTGGAAAGATACATACATATATGCTTGAACATTTGAATAATTTGAAAAAATAATATTTTTTTAAAAGAAAACATTGTTTACTACATAAATCAGGGAAACCATTCTTTTATTAGAATTTTGATGAAAATGTACTACTAAGTGGAGTCAACACTTCATATTTACTTTTATATTTACCCCTTCCCATTTCTTGGTATATGGGGATTCTCGCCCCTAGGACTATGGGGATATACTGACTGATAGATCTAGAGGGTGGTGGTGAATAGATCTTTTATAAAATCTTATCCATTCTTAAACACTAGGAGGTTAGACCACAATTTATTGACCTAAGTGTTACACATTGTCCATATTTTGATAATGACTCAACCATTCCATTCATATGTATCTAATATATTTGGTTGAGATTGATTTCAGGCATTAGGTACATGAAAAGGATCAAATTCATCAAGCCCTAGCTTGATTTGAGTTAAGTCAAAGTCATGCAAATGCACTTTTCTAGAAAATGTCCTAAATCCATTAGGATGATTTTTTTAATAATTTGTATTGATGTAATGACTTGTAACTAAGATGAGAAAAATCACGAGACATAAATTCAAACGATTAATCACTATAATGAAATTTTACAAAATTCATTACAGAGTGTTTTTTGGTTGAGTTTTTCACTCACAAAACTCGACCAATCTCCTTACTTGATTTTGAGAAAATTCAGGTTCAGTCGAGTTACACACTCACAGAACTCGACCAATCCATGCACTAAGAAAAATTGATTTCATTGATCGATCGAGGTTCATCCAGGATAAACTCAACGAATGATTCAAATTTCCTTTGTCACATAGTGCAATAAGTCGAGTTAACTTTAATAAAACTTGATCGAATGTATTGTACAAAATGTGAAGAAAAAGTGATTCTAGCCATTGGAGAGTTGCAAAACTCAAAATTATAACCGTTCCAACTATTGAAATGTCTATCAATCATTCCTTGGTTCTCCTAACCTCTAGTTGACACCACAACTATAAATAGGACCTCTTGGGGTTCATTTCGAGGTTTCTCCTTATGCTATTCAAGCCCCTAGCTATCGTTGAGTGCATCCACTCCACTTGAGTCCCTTTCTCTCTCTTGTATGCAAATCAAAATATCCATACGAGTGAGATAGGATCTGTGTGAGAGAGATACTTCATTGTGTACTTGTAACACTCTCGAAGCCTCTCCTTCCCCAACCCCTTTCTTCAAGATCATGTTGGTGGAAGCTTCTCCAAGTGAAGGAGCAGGTGTAAGCTTCTTCACGCTATAGAAGAAGGTACAAAAAGCTTCTCCGAGTGAAGGAGGAGGACAAGGATGAGTACCCAGGAGTAGAATGGGTAAATACTTCAAGGCAAAAGATTTTTTACAAGAAGGGGATCTCCTTGGCGAAAGTGTCTAACTGCTTGCAAGAGTGGGTAAGACCTTGTAGAGGTAGAAGAATCTAGCTCATCCGGATAGGCAAGTCCTTGATTGTAAGGTTGTTATCTCCTTTGAACTCAATGGAAAGTTGGATATCTTTGTCCTGAAAAAGGAAGGACAGATTATATGTCTTATAATGGAGTATAAGTATACATAGGTTGCAAAATCCTAGGGCTTGACCTCTATAGGTAGTGAACTGACTCTCTCTTAGTTTGGAGAGTGGAACCACTCTGAACATCTTGTTAAACTACTTGTTTCAATCTCTCTCATCCTTGCCATTCATGTTTAGATTGCCATCAAATTCATTATTTGCAATTGTGCCTAGATGAAGTAAGTTGAAGGTGTAATGATATTTGTGCAAGTGTTTTTATCTCTATTCACCCCCTCTAGAGCCCTTTGATCCAAAAAGTGGTATTAGATACATGGTCTTTTCAAACACATCTCCCATGAGACAAGAATATGGGTGACTACTTACTTGGGTCCCTCAAACTAGAGGGAGGCTTCTCCATGAGACCGTCGATCTTTGATGGCACAGATTTCCTTTATTGGAAATGATGGGTGTAGTTCTAACTTCAAGGAATCAACTATGACATGTGGAAGGTGGTGATTCTTCCATACAAGGAATCAACAAGGGATATATCCACTTAGGATGAAGCTACAGTCATGAAGGCACAGTTGAATGCAAAGTCAATAAGAATCATCTATGCAACCCTCACCCCCTCCGAGTTCAACCACATCTCTTCTTGGGACAGAACCCATGAGATGTGGGACAAGTTTTGCATCACCTATGAAGGCAAAAACCAAGTCAAAGAGTACAAGATCTACATGCTCAAGGGTCTCCTTGAAAACTTCAAGATGAGCAAGAAGGAGAGCGGAGGAAATGTACACAAGCCTCAATACCATCATCAATGGTCTTTCTCAATTCAGTCACACCGTGGATAGAGGGATAATCAACTCCAAGATCTTAAGGTCTCTCCCCAAGAGATGGGAATAAAAGATGACATCCATTGAAGAAGTTAGAAGCCTTGGTGACATATCCACCGAAGAACTCATTGGCAACCTTCAAGCCCATGAGATAAGACTAGACAAGCAAGAAGAAGATGACAAGAAAGAGGAGAAGAAATCAAAGAAGATCAATGATAGTACATTCAAATACAAATGGAAGCACTCCTCCTCCAACATCAACAAGCATTCCAGTATACCTCTCCTTCTACAAGTGAAGATGAAGCCCCAAGTGAGCATGAATCCAACTACTCCAAGGGAAAGAACTTCAAGAGAAAGTCTTCCTCCTCGAGTCCTATGTGCTATGAATGTGGGAAAAAGGGGCACTACAAGAAGGAATGCCCCAAGGATAAGAAGTCCTACCACAAGAGTAACTCCAAGAAAAGGGAGGACCACAAGAAGGATGAAAAGTACAAGAAGAAGGAAGAAAGGAGAAAATACTCAACCCATGCCACATGGGAAGACTCCTCTTCTAGTGACACAAGATCCAAAGAGGGAGAATGCCATCTTGCACTCATGGCCTCTACAAGTGAAGAAATTGGTGAGGTAAGCTTGCATGAGTTTCTAAGGAAACACTTATTGATATTCTTAATGATAACCACTCTTCTTATTCCAAATACAAGTCTAAAATGAAGAGTTTAGGGAAGATCATAGATGATTTGTATGCTAAAATTGATATTCTTAATCAAAATGAGAAGTTGCATCTTGATATCATTGATTCCTTACAAGGACAGTTTCTTGATCTTGAGCTAAAATTCAATGGAGTTGAAGTAGAGAATGGCATCTACCATAAGAGCATCAGTATAGTCTTAAGGAAGAAAACCAAGCCCGAGTAGATGAGCTTGCTTTACTTAAAATAAAAAATGATGATCTTAAGCTTGCTTGTAATGTTATTAAGGATGAGAATAGAATTTATCTTAGTGAGCTTGTTATGTGTTACACCCTTTGCCACACAAAGTGAGATTACTCAAAACTTGAACCATGATCAACCATTAACAGTGGATTATAAAAAATCATAGGAAATTAAAACTAATTTGCAGCAAGCACCATGAGCTAAGATTTATTACACACGAGTTAATACTTGCATTTCATAACATATATTCAAGTAGTCAACCTATTACATAAGATAATAGTTCCACATGTATGTACATGCCACCAAAGGCACATAAGCCAAAAACCACATATCGATCATCATGTCATCAAAACACATCGAGAACACCCCCAATGACCGAAGTGTATAGGGATGACACATAGGACTCTATTGCTAGACGTTATTTGTATGCCATGATCCACCAGGTGTAGTTTCTCTTTATTTTATATCCTCAACTATCCAATCTTTAGTTTGCATACATGTCCACCTAAAAGATATTTAACCAACAGGGTCAGACAAAAGTCCCAATAAGAGATATAACTCTCCGCCAACTCTATTATTATCACAAATAACTACGTAGATAGACTAACATACTGAGTAGGTTGAACAAAATTAACTAAATGGCATATACCTCATGAATAAAGTAAATAGAAAAGGAATATGCACTAGCAACTGAGTAGTAGAACAATTAATAATTTAAAAGGAATATAAAGAACATGCATATAACTATTATAAACTAAACAATATGAAAGCAAGGCAAGGCTTCAACCAATGTTCTCATATTTGATTCTAAACGAATATGGTACATGGCTGTTTATGAGTTTATTATGCCCTGAGGATTTGAGTCATACCACCCAAATCCAACTAACCACTACTAAGACAAAATTGGTGCCATACAAGGTCTAGTGGAAGATCGAGAATCCATGACCTCACTCCCTCAGTTAGTATGAGTGAACCTACAATGAAATCATCAGTCAGACTACTACCAGTGACATATAGTCCAAGTGTACAAACCTAGCTCGCCTTGGTACAGGTCATAACGCTAGTGAAATTGAGCTATGGCCCACAGTCGCACTCTTCCCAGGGCATGTCTCACACCCAATCCTGTATCACATATCACTGTCTTATGGCCCACAACCACACTCTTACTAGGGTATGGCCCACAATCAATCTTGTAACCCATATCTCTTGTATCATGAATTTTGAGGTATGATCTGAGGCTCACACATGGACAAAGTCACCCTCAAGTTCTTGATATTAGGGTACCAAGCTATCCCCACATACTCAATAGTATGTGCTCCGAGTTTCCCGTAGGAAATACTTGTTTCACCATCCAACAAATGCTAACGCTGAATGGATCCATGGGACAGGGCAAGCTACATGATTAGATTCCACTTAATTAATTAGACCAATTAAAGTGTCTTTTAGCATCAATCAAGTTATAACATACAAACTAGAGACAAATTCTTCAAAAGAACGGGCATAGTATTACAACAGAAGATATAATCATTTAAACTATAAACTGATTCCCATATAATTTCATAACACTGTATCAATGCCATTCACAAGGCTATCACCATCATCATATTATCGTGGGATAGTAATCCCTCATTCTAGTACTGGAGGATATCACCTCAACTATGCACTAAGTCCTTGCCAAGTCCAAAGACTCATCACATTACACTTGTGATTCATTGTTATATCGTCATGCTTCATTGGGCATATAAGCATTACTTTTACCAATCATCATTTGTGCCACATCACAGATACATATCATAGCAATCATTATCTATTAAATTCATCTATGTGGCAAAGTTAATATTATATAATTAGAGAGAGAATACATTTCAACACATTAAACAACTTTAAATAGAGCAAGTGATGCATCATAAGTTCTCTAATTTAGGATTAGGCTTCATGCTTATTCCACATAGGTTCTTAAGTATCATTCTATCTCAAATCTATGATTTTCACTACCTCCCATAAGTTGGAGTGTATGGGGCTAAGAATTAAACAATATAACCAAGTATGCACATTCACATATTTATACTTTCCATGCTCCCCTATCAAGGCTAATAGCCAATGCTTGATATTATTCAACCATCATCATAGTATTCACAAGTTATAACACCCAATTAACTCACAAGGTTAAAGTCATGTAATTTAAAAGAGGGAGAGAGAGAGTACAATATTATTCTTTCTATTCATATACATTTAATAATATGACCTACCCTTAGAATCAAGATCAGTGCTCTTCACATATAGCCGATTAGGGTTTTACCTCATGGTTACATCATCCACCATAATTACATCAATTTCCACTCTCTTGAAATTGATTAGGTTTGAACAATCATTAGTTAGATATGAATAAATCATCATGTCATCAACACTATCATTAGTTAGATATGAATAAATCATCATGTCATCAATACTAGGTATCACCATTTTATAAATGTATATGTGCATCATATCATTAAGTTATGTATGGGTTACAACAATGCATTATGTAAACATGTTGAATACTGCACCAACATGATGTTTCATCTTTAAGTGATCCATATGTTATTACTCTTCACAAGTTATCAACCACATTATCATACTCAAGAAAATTAAACCTTCAATTACATAACGAGATGGTTTTACTTCAAATTATACACAAAGCACTTATTAGACCATTAAACATGTCCAAAAGATTTCTACACAAAATCTAACACCCTTTAATTCTAACTAGGCTCATCATCACTATCATGTAATCACATAGTTGTCTCATTAACCTCTCTCACAAGTTAGGATCATGTAGAAAAGAATATAGAGGACACTTGTCATGGATTACAATCTTTCACTAAGGTGAGCACATAAGTCTCACAATCTTATGATTACGATTAATGTATGGTTATTTTACCACTACCCTACTTCTATAACCTCCCACCTTATTGGAGAATTTTAGAGCTACACATCATAATTAAGGATTGACCATTCATAGTAACGACATCTTAGATAGGTCATTACACTATGTATTGACTATATCCATACACAAGAGTATAGGTGTGTAACGACCCTTCATTACACATGTATCAACTAATCAATTACATGTCATCTTGGCCTATTCCTTAACCCTAGATGTCAGTTTCACCTTCAAGTTAAGGTATCAATTTCACACTTATCATGTGATATCAGTTTCACCACCTTCTAAAGATGTCAGGCTGGCGTTAGCTTAGGGTATCAGTTTATCATCAACCCTAGGTATCAATTTCTTCCCTTCCAAGGTGTGTCAACTTGACATCCACATTACAACATGGTCTTAACACCCACTAGGTGTATCAGTTTACCTCATCAAGGTTTGTCTCGGTTTGTAACATCTTGGGTCAGCCTTTGATATATCAATTTCATCTTCTCCATGGGTGTCAGTTTAACCTTACTTGAAGGTGTGTTGGCTTCTCACTTAACGAGGTAGTATCTCGACTTAGCTTCAACCTGATGTGTCAAAAACTTACTCCACAAAGTGTTTTGGCCTCTCTCCTATGGGAGGGTACCTTAGTTTATCACCTAAATGGTGTGTCAGATTGACCTTATCAAGGTGTATCAGCCTACCCTTGTGTCGGCCTAGACACATTCACTTGTGTCGACTTAAGCTCCTCTCTTTGTGTTGGGTTAGACACATATATCGGCCATACCATCATCTAGTGTGTCAGTTTAAGCACCAGTTAGGCATGTCAGTTTAAGCATCACAAGGCATGTATGGCTAGCACCCTCAATGTATCAGTTTAAGGTGTCGACTAACAAGGCATATCAGTTTAACGCCTCTAGAGCATATCAGGTTGAACTAGCTTGGAGTGTTGTCTAGAACAAAGTGTGTCAAATTGTCATCTTCAACCTTAGGATATTAGCCAATAGTACAACTATTATCATGGTAGGAAGGTACAAAATACGAATAGAAAACTAAACAAGGTTCCTTCATCAAATCAGTTCTAAAGATCATCATTAACCACTAACATATATGAGATAAACAATTTAGAGATGAGAATCAATATAAGCACATGAAAGAGTGAAAATAATAAAGAAGGCTAAGAGTTATATAACCCTCATCAAGAAGGTCTTCATCAAGGGTTCAAGCTCCATGATCAAAGCTCCAAAGGCCACATTTTCTCAAAGTTGAATATGATCCATCAAGAGTCCCAAACTCGACCTCAACCTTGTCTCCAAGAAAGAAGACGAAGATGGCAAGGTTATGATAGCTCAAGGAGGAAAGAAGGAAAGAGAGAACCACGACCTATTCAACCTTTATTTAAGGTATGCTCCATGACTGAGAGGGGAAGAAGAAGATGAAGAAGAGAGCTCAAAGAAATTGTTACCAAGAAACATAACTCACCAAGATGGAAGTTAAACCAAGAATCACTATGAGTAAGAAACTCAACCTCCCAAGCTCCATGGGGACTTACTTTAGATCCTTTAAGCTCCCAATCTCGTCCACCAAGAAGAAAAGAACATGAATGGATGAAAGGGTTCACTTTTGTGAAGAGGAAGGGGGTTATATACTTGAGGGAAGAAAGAGATATCAAAAGAGAGGTGTGATCACCTTAAGAGTCTGGGTGACACTTGTCCAAGTGCAAAGGCCACATGCAACCACTTTAACATGCAAGTTTATGGTCATATACTCTAGGTAGAGTATTTTCCTCTTGTATTCATACCAAGGGTGCCACACTCCAAACATATACACTACACTACACCAAACTGATACACTACATTCCAAGGTCAAAACACACATTGTCCATAGATGATTATCACTACTAGGGATATCATCTCTTACCTGAGATCCAAACAAGGCATCTTTATCTATCATCTAGATGATGTAAAAAAATAAAAGGAACACTCTAGATATGGTAAATTGTATGTTAACCCTTTACTTTGGGTAAATTTGCAATTTACACCAAAACTAGCACATAATGCACAAGCATCATCCACATAGGCTCTGCTTGAAACTTAAGATCTCTACAAGATTCCCCATAGCATAATACTCTCTATTATGATGCTAAAGCACTATGGGAACACTCAACATGTGACATATTGTAATATATCCCAAAATGAGGGGATATAAATAGAACCAAACTTGAATCATAAGTGTTTCACTTGATAACAAAACATCTCAAAGGATCAGATTTAAAATTCAAAACAACTTACTTAGGCAGAAAAAAGGGTTAGTCCAAAACCCAGGTCAGGGTCCTTACATTATGATTAGAACTGAAAATTCTAGATTGCTTTCTCAAGTTAATGATCTTTCTTCTAGACCTTTATTGCCACATCATGAAGTTTCTAGTCTTACTTTAGAAAAAGATTCTTATCTTACTAATGCCCTCTATTTGGAGTCCAACTTACTTCATGCACAAGATGATCTTTCTAGATTATCTTCTACTGTCATTACTCTTAGTGATGATAATCACAAACTAAGAGCTTCCTTGCAGAAATTCCTCAAAGGGAAAAGACACTTAATGGATTTCTAGGTCACTCTACCAAACATAGTGCTAAAAGAGGTTTGGGATATGAAGGGGCTCAATAGAGTAAGAGAAAGGGAAAGGGAAAGAGTAAGGGACCTCCTATCTTACATGGAGAGTCATATGGCTCTAAGAACCCTATTGTTTATCTGCATTGCAAGAGTGATGACCATTACTCTACTTATTGTCCTTATAGAGAGAAGGGGACCAACCCAAATATGAAATGGGTCCCCAAGATAACACTAGATCCCAAAGTTTGAATTGGGCACCGCCATCTTCCATTCTTGTTAATAGTGGCTACTCAATGCATATGATAGGTGAAACCAGCCACTTCAACCAATTCACAAACAAGAAATGAGGATCAGTGACATTTGGTGACAAAAAATGGTAAAGTGATAGGTGAGGGTGATATAGGTGATTCACTTTGCATAATGAATGTTCTTCTTGTGGATATCCTACATCACAATTTAATTAGTGTTAGTCAATTGTGTGATAATGGCTATCTTGTTCTTTTTACCTCACTTGAATGCTTGCTTCTATATTCCCTCGCCTAAAATGTTATATATAAGGGAACTAGAATTGGTAAGCCTATTATTGGTAGATGTCTTGGTGGCAATTCAAATGATATTTCTTTGTGGAACCGTAGGCTTCGTCATGTAAATATGCATCAATTGAAGAAGTTGAGAAAAAAGACTTGGTAAAGGGACTTCCTAAATTGGATTTTAAAAGGATGAGGAATGGCAACCTTGTACTCAAGGAAAGAAAACTGATACCTCCTTCAAATCTAAGGGAGTACTTAGTACCAAAAGAGTTATTGAACTTCTTCACATTGATCTATCTGGACCAATGCGTACACAATTGCTTCATGGTAGCAAGTATTGTCTTATGATTCTCGATGACTTTTCCCGCTATAATCAGACCTTCTTTATTGTTTCACAAAGTGATATGTTTTCCTTAATTATTGCAAATGATTTGAAAATAAAGCTTCTTATCAGTTCATCTCTATCTGCATTGATCATAGGACAAAATTTGAAAATGACTTGTTTGAACGGTTTTGTGAGGAATCTACGTATGCACATTACTTTTCTTAACCTCAAACACCTCAAAAAAATGGGGTTGTATAGAGAAAGAATAGGTCACTATAGGATATGTCTATGAATATGCTTCTAGAGTATGATACTCTAAAAAGGTTTTGGGTCGAAGCCGTTAGTACCTCATGTTTTGTGTAAAATTGGGTTTTCACCCATTCATCTTTGAAGAAAACCCCCCAATGAGGTATAGCATGGTAGAAAGACTTCTATTGACTTCTTTCATGTTTTTGGTTGTCCTTATTTTGTTTTGGACACCAAGGATTCCCTCAACAAGTTTGATCTGAAGTCTTATAAGGCTTTCTTTCTTGGCTATAGCACTACTAGAAAGGCTTCAAGAGTATTTAACACTGAATTGTCTAAAGTAGAAGAATCTATCAATGTTTGATTTGTTGAGAATAACCACTCTATTTCCAAGAATATTGTTAATGATTATGTTGTAGATGAGGTGATCCCTCACTTGAAAGATCTCAACATTGTTCATAAAGGAAAAGAGGTGTTAGTTGATGAAGAACAGAAAGAAGGAAAAAAGGAGACAAATCCCTACTTTGCAAAGCATCAACCTAAAGAGCTCATCATAGGAAATACTTTTGAAAGGGAGAGGACGCAGGATGCATTCAACATAGAACAAGCTGACAGCCCGTTCATCTCTCAACTTGAGCCAAAAGATGTCAAAGAAGCCCTCAAGGATGATGAGTGAATCCTAGCCATGTAAGAAGGCTTGGAACAGTTCGCGAAGAACAGAGTGTGGACTATTGGGCCAAGACCAAGTGATAGAAAATTCATTGTCACCAAGTGGGTCTACTGTAACAAGCTTGATGAAAGCAGAAAAGTGGTAAGAAACAAAGCAAGGTTAGTTTCTGAAAGGCTACAATCAACTAGAAGATATTGATTTTGATGAAACTTATGCACCTATAGCTAGTCTTGACTCAATTAGAATGTTACTTGCTTTTTCTATTTATAGGAATTTCCTACTTCATCAAATGGATGTTAAAAGTGCATTTTTGAATGGTACAATTAAGGAGGAAGTATTTATTGTTCAACCTCCATGATTTTAACATGATAAATTGCATAACCTTGTTATTTGTTACAAAAAGCTCTCTATGGACTCAAACAAGAACCTAGAGCTTGGCATGAGAAACTAAAGAACTTTTTGCTATACAATGGATATATAGTGGGCAAAGTCGATCATACCTTATTCCTATTCTAGAAGTTTCTTGATTATTCAAATTTATTTGATGATATTATCTTCCGTGGGACTGATCTTGATCTTTGAAAGGAGTTTAGTTCTCTTATGCAGAGTGAGTTCGAGATGAGCATGATATGGGAGCTTACTTTCTTCATTGGCTTTCAAATCAAACAAAAAAAAGATGGAAACCTCATCTACCAAGGCAAGTACATCAGTGAACTAGTTAAGCACTTTGGAATGGAGAACACCAAGCCAATGAACACCCCCATGTCAAACACCTCCAAGATTGATAGAGATGAGTAAGGATAAAAGATAGATGAGGAGCTCTATAGAGGTATTATTGGAAGTTTACTTTATTTAACTACCTCTAGACCTGATATAATGCTTAGTGGTGGCTTGTTTTCTCACTTTCAATCAAGTCTAAGAAAATCACATCTCATAGCAGTTAAGAGGATGTTGAGGCATCTAGCCAAAACTCAAAATTTTGGACTATGGTATCCCAAGTCAAGAGACTTTATCCTTACTACCTACAGTGATACTGATTATGTAGGTTGTTTGATTGATATAAAGTGCACAAGTGGAACTTGCTTCTTCCTAGGACCATGCCTTGTTTCTTGGTTCTCTAAGAAACAAAGGACTTTGGCTCTTTCAACAACCAAGGCTTAATACATTACAGCTGGGAGTTGTTGTGCCCATGTCCTATGAATGAAGCAAATGCTCCAAGATTTTAACATTAATTTTGATGCTTCTCCTATCTATTGTGATAATACCAGTGCAATTAACCTACCTTACTATCCTACTTTTCATAGTAGATCTAAAAATATAGAGCTCTGTCATTACTTTCTTTGTGACCACATTGCCAAGAAGGATATTTATATCACACATGTGGACACGGAGAATTAGCTTGCGACAATTTTACTAAACCTCTAGCTAGAGATCAATTTATATTCATTAGATTAAAATTTCTTATATATACTCTTGATGATATTTACAAGCAAATATAGCTAGATGTTATCATACCTATATGTTTCTAGATTAAAATGGATCATCTCTTGACTGAAAGTGTTACAGTTGACATGTTTTCATGCCTTGTTTTGCTTATTTTCGGCTATTTTTCACAAAACATGTTTTACCACAAAATAGTAGCCAATGATGAGTGAAATGTTCCTCAATATGTTTAAAACACATGATAGGCTAGAAAAATAAATTCATATAGCACTCTAGAATCTTAGATTTGAGTATTTGATGTTTTGGGATAGACTATTTATAGGTCGAGTTTCTCTTGATACAACTGGACTAATCCCTTGGCTGAGGCTGAACAAATTCACACGTTCAGTTGAGTTTGTCCAACACAAAACTCGACAAATGGCAGAACTAGACCAAAATTAAAAAGGGCATTGGCTGAATTTATTCCCTCTCAACTAGAGAAAGTTGACTGATTTCCCACCTCTAGTGTTTCTCTATGAACCCTAGACCTAAACCATCCTCTCCCACACCTTCCTATTGATGGAGCCTCCACTCGCGTGGAGTTGCATGCACCACTAAAAATCCTAGAGATAATAAGTCTCTAAGTTTAACCTTGCGTGTGCTATAATAAGATATCCACCCACGTATGATAAGGTACGTGAAAGTCTTATCGTAGTACAGTTGAGGGTCGAATCTACGAGACAACAGTCTTGTTAAGGATTTAACAAGATGGAAAACATTATAATTCTATTTATCTACTTAAGAGTTGATATTTAGATCGAAGAATTGGGTTGATGATTAAACTAAAATACAAAAGCAAATTAAATGGCAAGAAAGTAAAGTTAAGATTGTAAACAATATTTGGAAACCACTAGGATGTGATCAAGTTTCACCACCGCTACACATGGATCATAACATGCAACATAATAACATGGATTGCAAAAAGGGGTCTAATCAGTTAGTATCTTTATAGACTTAGCTTTCCTGCGAATAGCTAACTATGAGAAATGTGGAAGTATTGTAATGCCAGCCATCCCCAAATGAATGGTCACTTACTTTGCATCACTTCCTTCGCAAAATGTGTTCCTCGACCTATCAAAGTTGTACTTCCATACATCAACTGATTCCATTTCATAGTATGAAAGTACAACGCTGGATGTGAGTTTACTCCACTCTTTGAAAAGAGTTCCTAGATACCGAAATGGATATATGGTGACTACAGACATCAAGAACCAACATACAATCGATAATTGAATCTAAAAGAACAAATGCAGACAATTCACACTAGTAGATAATAGATAATACAAGTTGGTGATCAAGCAACTAGTATTCATTAAACGATTGATGTTGAACTGAAAAGATAGTGTTTCTCTATTGTAAACTCATAAATTACAATGCATGAAATGAAAACATGGGTAGGGGGGCTACTCCCTGCACCCTAGTGTATGGAACTACCACTCATGGCAAGGAAAAGAAGGAGGCAGGAAGAGAGAAAGAAAACATAATCTCCACGTAGGAAGGAGGAGGGTTGACCCCTTGAGTAGAGAGCAACTATCTTCACTCTGCGTAGTTGCCTTAGTGATGAATCCTTCAGTTCCCACCTTGTTTGTCAATGAGAGAGAAAGTAGCTTGAGGATGGAGTGTGGATCTTAGACTGGCAGCCTTGGGGTAATGGATGAAGGTTGAAATAGCTCTGGAACAATTGGTGCAACCTTTGGGCATCTAAGATTCTCACTAAATGAGGACCCCTTCGGTCCTATTTATAGGCCTCTGGAAGATCTTAAATGATCTTGGGTTATTTGGATCCTCACGGTTTGGAGATTGTTTGGACTTCATACGGTCTTGGGACTGTTTGGGTTCCATACGGTCTTGGGACCGTTTGGCCTTCATACGGTCTTGGTACGGTTTGCGTTCCATACGGTCTTGGGACCGTTTTGACTTCATACGGTCTTGGGACCATTTGGGTTCCATACGGTCTTGGGACCGTTTGGACTTCATACGGTCTTGGGACCGTTTGGCTTCATACGGTCTTGGGACCGTTTGGCTTTCATTCGGTCTTGGGACTGGTTAGCCTTCACACGGTCTTGGGACCATTTGGCTTCATACCGTCTTGGGACTGGTTGGCCTTCATACGGTCTTGGGACCGTTTGGCCTTCATACGGTCTTAGGACCATTTGGCCCCTTAACAGTTTGGAGACCGTTTGAGCTCTTCATAGTTTGGAAACCGTTTGGGGTTCTTCACGGTCTTGGGATCGGTTGAGTTCTTTTGCAGTTTTTTTGTGTTTTTCTGTAAGAAGAATAGGGAAAATATTAGTTTATTAGTATATTCACACTAAAGTGGAAAGTTAATTATTATGTCTAATTTATCTAAGAAATAGTATGAAAAACTAAGAAAAAACTAGTAAGATAACATCACAAAATGGGAGGTTATCACCCCCCTAACTTAGAGTCTAGCTTGTCCTCAAGATGGATAGAGCTAAGGCACGTAGTGGCAAGGAGATTTTATTTAGTGAAGATTTCCATACTCTTGCTTTAGTTCTAAACCAGAGATCTTCTAGAGTCTTATCGGGGCTCCTACTTGCACTAACTCTTTCAGGTATCGGGAGTTGCATGGACCTTAAGTTTCTTCCGTGTCGCGTGACTCACATTGGGACCACCTTTTCCTTGATCGCATTCAGTGCATGTCTATGATTTTAAGAAGTTTTATACTTCTTTGATATTCCTACCGAAAGCTAGTATAGGTATGAGGGTTGGGTGAAGGTTGTTGTGTAACTCCCCCTTCAAAGGGGGGAGGGTTGTCTAAGATTTTTAGGATCTCACTACCGGGAATGGCACATCTGCCTTCGTGAGGGCAACTAAATGTACCGACTGGGCAAGACCTTTGTGAGCTTTTCATATATTTGGAAACCTTAGGATCTTACTACTGGATGCAACACATCTGCCTTTGTAAGGGAAGCTGAATGTACCGGCCGGGAAAGACCTTTATTGGCACCTTATATAGGTCCTTATGCATGGCACAACTCTCATGTTGTTATTCAACACTCAAGCTTTTATTCATATGCTCACCGAATTAGGAGTTGGGTGTTTTAGGGATTTTATTTGGCTGCCAAGCCTCCTTTTTTATTTTTATTTTTTTATTTTTTTGAAAAGAAGAAAACTATTCCTTAGAATTTCTTGACATGCATTTGTTTTGGTTTTGTACTTGGTGGTCCACTTGCGAGGTTTCTTGATTTGGATTTCACCTGGTTCCCTTCCGTCCTTGAGAGTGTTTGCTTGTTTCAGCCGCTGTTTTGACCTGTGGAGAGTCTGATGTAGAATTGAAGTAAAAGCATGAATACTGAGTGTGGCAGTGATTTATTAATTCACCATTACATGCCTAAATTCTACTTATGTAAGTGCTTCTGGGGACTACTTTGTGTCTAATTTAGCTAGGGGTGTCCCCTTTCCAAAATGAATGTTTTCTTATGTACAACAACTATTCTATCGAAGAAATTATTAGAAAAGCTAATTATCAACAAAAGGAAAATTTGTACGAAAGAACGAAGGTAAATGAAAAGGTAGAAAAAGAAGGTTTGAAAATGATACCTCGACCCTTGCCCATTGTGCTCCCCCCAACTTATCACTCACTCTGTCCTCAGAGTGTCAGGGTGATAGGTTGAGAAGTACATGGGAAAGGGTGTTAAGGTTCTGTTAAACCCTTGTTTACTTCATAGGAAAAGAGAAGATTTGCTGCAAACTTTCCTCATAAATCATGACAATCCACATCCTTCATGTCCTCCACACATTTACCAAGAACAGTGAGGGTATACATCCAGTAAAGGACGTGGAAACCACAATCACTTGATTCCCTGATTTGCTGGGGACATATGTGGAAGAAGGTTGGGCAGTGGAAATGTTCTTTGTTGTACACCTTTCTGTGTTTGCCCAAAAGATCGTGTAGTCATTCGGAACAATCCTTCGCCACTTCCTCCGTGGGTGTCTTTGCTGTAACAACATACTCTCTCTGGTTTGGATCGAACTGGCTATCAGAACTATTGTAGATAACTATAGTTCCATTGTGTAAGTTTGTTGCCAACAATATCCAATGCTCAGAGTGAAGGAATGGAAATAGGATGAACTTTGGAGTCATATGTTGAAGATATGAAGTAAGGGCTTTAGTTGTTCTGATGTTCTTTGACTTGAGTAAATCATCCTTCATGTATGATGATGCCATGTAAACCGTAGGTAAGTCCCGTGCTAGAAGAAATTGGTATGCAACCATAATGCTCATGGATAATGAACCCTTTACTTGTACAGTTTCACAGAGTGAGCCTGCCATAATGAGAATATTCCCTTCAAGGAAAACAAGCTCATCATTCTCTACATATAGCCGAGACATTATGAGTCTGAGTTCATTGTCTAAAAGACTCTTGCATGTAGCAAGGTCAAAGTTTGGGAATGTTGGTTGTATAGCAGATAGAGGCACCATATCTTTTGATGATCTATTGATGGTGGCTCCTGTTTAAAGATCGATGTTCCCCTTATCTTCCTCCATATCAAAAGTGTAAGGGTCCCATTGACATTTTTCTGGGACCTTGACATTTTTTTTGTTGTTTCTCCAACTCCTTTAGTATTTGTCTGAAAGGTTGCTTTTGTGGACGTTGGATAGAAGAGAATAAGTAACGAGGTATGTCGGCATGGGCCATTGTCGGGTCCTTGAAGAACCATCTGTCGTAGATGAGCTCCATGGTGTAACGTCCCCTTAGAGAATGCATATCTTCTGTGGCTAGCTCAGTAAAGGGGATCTGTCTGTTGAGTGCTTCTATGAATCTTATTGTACAGAAAGCGTAGTCCCCTGAACCTTCTAGCATTTGTACTACTAGGTTGATGATTTGGAACCAAGGTTGGTTCCAACCATGTTGAAAAAATGGGTAGGAAGCCCATATTATTTTGAGAAGCCGGAAAGGAATGCATCTTGCTTCTTCAACTTCTGAACCAACAAAGTTTATTCTTTCGGCCTTGAGCTCACTGGCACAGAAATTGTACACCTTGGCATCGCGGGCCTCGGTGTAGACAATCATTAGTAGCCAGTGGCCAAAAACTTTAAAAGGCATCGTGATGTAGTGTGCCTTCCTCATGATACCCATTTGCAACCACTCGATGGACTTTGCCTGTAAGTCCATGTTGAATAAGCATAAAGCTAGAGCAGGTGAAGCGTTGAAAACTGGCTACAATTTCTTTGGGCTTCAAATTTCTTCTATAGTGTTTGCAAGGAGGATACAAAAGATAGCCATCTTCACCACCGATTGTGGTTGTAGAAGAATACATAAATCTTTTTGTGTCAACTTACGCTTCATCTTTGTATTATTATAGATGATGTCCCCCTATCCTTGGCATCATCTACAATAGTGTTCAGGATGAAGATGTCCTGAACATCTAAAGTAGGGATGGCTTCCCTATCCAAGTCGTGCATCTTATGAGGTAGAGGTGGCAGTGGGGGAAGGTATTGTGGTGGAGGAAGTGAAGTCTGCTTGTTGTCATCCACATATTGTGGCATATCTTCATCTTTGTCAAAGTCAGAGTCGAGTCTGTTTTCGGTGTCGAGACTCACTCTGTCTTCAAAAACTTCCTGCTCTGGGGGGATGAGTGCAGCTTGCTCTGGGGTAAGGTGTTGATGAATGGCTGCTGTGAGTGGGCTAATGCTAGTTTCCATGATGCATTGTTGAAACTCAGCAAAAATTGCATCTTTGGCAGCGTCCCCCAGAGAGCCCATAGCTCAAAAGTTAAAGAATTGATCCCCATATGACATTGTGACATTATCGTTGTTATCGAGGGCATTGTGATCTTTGCTTCCACCCTCCTGGTGGTATCCACCCTCTCCTCTCTTTGTAGTATCTGCCCCCCGACTGGTGCCCTCCCCAACATTGCCCGGGTCGACGTGTTGGTCATCTAAGGAGGAGTTGTCTGCATTGGAGTCAACCGAGGAGTCAGAATCCTCATCATCATCTTTGTTGTCATCATCATTGTCATTATCTGCCTTGTGGTTTTTCTTTTTAGTTGCTGCTTTTTTGCATTGCCGATGGGTGGCTTGTCATTCGTCAAGTGCCACTTGCACATGCTCATGGGTTTCGAGCAGTGCGTCGTGGCTATCTTTGAGATCTGTATATCTTGCTTCGGTGGAGATGAGTCGTGGTGATAGATTGGCTACTTGTGTTGGTAGATGATTGAGTTCATCGTTTGAGTGCTCCTCTTGGCGGCGGATGAGTTGTGTGAGGTTGTTATCAATGGCATCCAAACGCGTGCTCAATGCAGTTTGTTATTGTTGAAGCTTGTGAAGGGTCTCACGAAGAGGTTGAGTTTGCTTGGAGACCCTATCGACTTGCTGAGCCAACGCTTCTTGTTGTCTGTTCACCCCAAGTATCAATAGTGGCAGGTTTTGTAAGCAGTCGTCAACACGGTTGACTTGCTGGGCCGATGTTTCCTTCCATTGTTGAATGCTTGTGAGGAAGCCTGGTAAGGTGTGAATCCACTCATCAAGCTTGGATACCTGTGTAGCAAGTCCCTACACATAAGAAAAAATATATTCTAAGATGTTAGAAGGGTCGGTGAGGAGGTTTCGAAATGCATCAAATTGCCGTCTGAATTCCTCACCGACTTGTGAAAAAGGGGCCCCAGTGGCGAGAGGGTGTAGTGGTTGGGGTCTGGGTGGAAAGGTGGTGGTGCCATGTGAGAGAGACACCATTGGCGTATCTACAAATTGCATGGCAACTATATAAGGAGTCACCAGCGGTGTCAGGGTGGTGGCGGATGAGTGAGGTGGTGACTTTCCAGATATGGGAAGTGGGACCAAGAATGCCGGGGGGAAGGTGGTTGATGTGAAGGTGAGATCGGGCGTTGTGGTGAAAATTGGGTCGCCTGTGGGGAAAGGGACTGAGACAGGAGATGTGGGTGAAGTTGTGGTTGTGGGGAAAGGGATTGTGGTGGATATGATTGTGGAAAAAGGTGGAAGGGTGGTAGATGGAAGAATGGTGGAAGGTGGGAGTGTGGTGGGGGTGGTTGTAGAGGTGAACCCAACCTCCAGATCCAAGATGAAGGGTTTTGGTGTTGGATTCACGATGCTTTCTGCACTGTGGGGGTGTTCTGCCTCTGGGTTAATCTTTGATGTGGGTGTCCCCGACTGCTGTTGTTTTTGTGCGCATAGTTTGGATGATCGTGTTACTGGTATTTTCTTTGGGCTTGTTGCTGGGGCAGTGACGCTATGCTCTATCTTCCCTACTTTTTCTTATTTCTCCTTTTATTTTACTAAGGCGAGAAGGTTAACAAGCTCATCTTCAATGAAGAGAAGCTTATCTTTATCATAATTAACTAGCTCTGGAAGTGGTAGCAACGTCCTGGATGTTTTGACAGTTGGGCGGAAGACATAATGGAGTTTGGCATCCTTCTCCTTTATAATATAGGTGTTCTTTAGGACCTGCTCATTTGTTAGAGTGTCACCCTTGATCAAAGTACATTTTGGAAGTGGTCCATCCATCTTAATATATTTCAGAATTGATGTTACATGACCACCCATGCAGATTTCCTTTTCGAGGGAATAAGATGTGTGTTTGTGTATCAAATGTCGTCCGATGTTGACCAATACCCCTTTAGGATGAACCACAGTGTGAAGAGGTACAAAATGATAATGTTCCTACTCTCTGTCCTAGGGAATAGAGTGCCTATTATTATTTTGTGCAGAGTTCACATCAGGCCGGAATGAATGTTGGAGGCTTTGCAAGTCTTTGGTTCATAACTGGGAATTCTCGTCAACGACCTCAAGAAGGTATGCCTGTTGAACTGGGGGTGGTCTAGACTTTCCGCCTTAGCCTTTTTTAGCTGATCTTTGTTGTCGATGAAGATTTCATTCAACAGGCTTCGGTCAAAATGACCTTTCTCCCAAAAAGTGAGGTTACTAGCTTGCGATCGCCTCCATCCTTTGGTTTGTCTGTTGCGTTCACGGGTTCTTTGGTGAGGTAAGTGAAGAACTCCAGTGCGGGCTCGACATAGGAATTCTCTGCGATGAAGCATAATTTGGAGAGATTTGTGTTGTCGAGCAGGGCGAGAACTCTGTCATAGATTCCCATTTTCTTCAGTACGTTAGAGCATATGTACTTGGTTGGTTACAGGATTTTGTCGTCAGCTTGCAATTGTTGAATGTAGAGATCAGCTGGTGCTGCGAATGTTGTGGTGGTGGCAGCAGGAGTGGCATGTTCTGCCAGGATTTATTCTCTTGCAGTTGAGGGTCGGACTTGCTTATGTTCCCGTCTTTTGGTGGGTCTTTCTTAAGTGGCCTCCTGGGCCTTCCTTTTGCCCTTTGACTTTGTAGGTGGGGATTCCTCCTCAGAATTTGGTGCATAGTCTGAACCTTAATCGGTTGAGGAAAGATCTTTAATCTCTTTAATCATATCTTCTACTAAAAATTTATTGACTCGCTCAAGGTCATGGATAACCTTGGGCAAGTCAACTGGAGCTTTGCCTATTTTTTCACACATGTCAAAGATGTGCTGAAGCTTATTCCAGTGCTCCATCAATTGCTCCATGGTCCAGAGGTGGGTGTCAATGACTTCTTTCACAGGTGATGCCATTCTGAAAATTGAACAAGAAATGATATATGTTAGAAACGATTGAAAGTTTTAGTAAAAATGGGAAAGGATTGCGGCATTGTGTAAGCTTCATGATTTTGAAACAAAAATTGTTAAAAATAAACCAAGAAGGGTGAAATGGATCCAAATGGTTTCAAAACCATTTGGGTCCAAACGGTTTAACGAACAGTCAGGGTCCAGAGGTGGGTGTCAATGACTTCTTTCACAGGTGATGCCATTCTGAAAATTGAACAAGAAATTATATATGTTAGAAACGATTGAAAGTTTTAGTAAAAATGGAATTGAAAGGATTGCGGCATTGTGTAAGCTTCATGGTTTTGAAACAAAAACTGTTAAAAATAAACCACGAAGGGTGAAATGGGTCCAAATGGTTTCACAACCATTTGGGTCCAAACGGTTTAACGAACAGTCAGGGTCCAAACGGTTTCACGAACAGTCAAGTCAAAACCGCTTGGTAGGCGAAACTGTGAGGAAGATGAAGCGGCGGCGGCGACGAACGGATTAACGACATCAAAAATGATGCTAGAAAGGAAGGCAACAATGACAGTGATAGTGGTGGCAATAATGGTGATAGTAGCAATGATAAAGAGAGCCGAGCACACACCATGTTTGACAATGATGTGGTGAGCGTCATCAACCTTGATGATGGTGGTGATGGATGCTATGGAGAGAGTGAAGGAGGGGAAGACAATGCGACTTCCACGAGCGTGAATGTAGATGGTGAAAGTGGGATCAGAAATGAGAGAGAGGAAGTAGCGCTAGAAGAGAGAACGTTAGCGGAGATGGTAACATGGCTTGGGTCGCACGTGAGCAGAGAAATCGGGAGGAATGGAATAGGAAGATTCAGGAATCAAAGAAATGAAAAGGTGGGGGGTCGAGTAGTATTTATAGAAAAAGGAGGGGTGACTATACAAATTCTCATGAAGCAAATGGTCTTGGGACCGTTTGGGTCCGAACGGTTTCGAGATCGTGAGGACCAAACGGTTTTGAGACCATTTGGGTCCAAACGATTTTGAGACCATTTAAATCCAAACTGTTTTGAGACTGTGAGGACTAAACGGCTTCGAAACCATTGGGATGAGACTATTTTGGTTATTGATTTTAATATTTTTATATTTGTTTTGGTTGCTTATTTTTATATTTTCTGATCAAAGAAGATAGGTCTAAGAAAAAAATCAAATAAGAGACTAGAAAATTAACAAGACTAAGCAAAGTAAAATAAAAAGGTGATACTCAGTTCTTGGGTTGTCTCCCAAGTAGCGCTTTGGTTTTACATTGCTAGCTCGACGAAGTTCTGACTTGATTAGTTTAAAGTTGTGGGGTCCTGAATGTTGATAGTTTGTCTTGTAGTTTTATCGGATGGAGTATAGTATTTCTTCAGTCTTTGGCCATTAACAATCCTTTTTCCTCCATTGTCATCAAAGATGATGACAACTCCAATTGGATAGATATGCTTGATAGTGAAGGGCTCGAAGCATTTTGTGCGGAGTTTCCCGAGAAACATTATGATTTTGGAGTTGAAAAGAAGGACCTTGTCTCCGAAAATGATATCTTTCATTTTAAGGGGCCATCATGCCACATCTTAGTTTGCTCTTTGTAGATCCTGGCACTCTGGGAGGCAGTCATTCTTACTTCCTCTAGCTCTTGTAATTGAAGTTGTATGTATTCACCAGAACTTTTGAAATCAAAATTCAATTGTTTGATAGCCCACCATGATTTGTGTTCTAATTCAACTAGGAGATGGAACGACTTTCCATACACCAAATGAAACGACGTTATTCCTATTGGTGTTTTGTAAGCAGTACGATATGCCCAGAGAGCATCAGGAAGTGTGGTGGACCAATCCATGCAGTTTCTATTGACAATTTTCTCAAAGATAGCTTTCAATTGTCTATTTGAGACTTCAACTTGGCTACTAGTCTATAGATGATAAGGTCTAGCGACCTTATGTTTTACTCTGTATCTTCGTAGAAGAGCTTCGAAGCTTCTTTCCAAGAAATATGACCCTACATCGGATATGAGTGTTCTAGGGACTCCAAATCTAGGAAAGATGATATCCTTGAATAGCTTAATAACCAACTTAGAGACATAATATGTAGTGGGTATAGCTTCTACCCATTTGGATACGTAATCCACAACAACCAAGATATAGGAGAATCCATATGATGGGGGAAATGGACCCATATAGTCCATTCCCCATACATCGAAAAGTTCGATCTCCTGCCACAAAGTTAGTGGCATTTCATTTCGTTTCGATATCCCTCCAGACAGCTGCATTTGCTGCAAGATTGTACAAATTCATGGGCATCCTTTGCTATTGTCAGCCAGAAGAAACCTGACTGTAGGACTTTAAGAGCAGTCTTCTTTGAACTCATGTGCCCCCAGTGGAGCCACAATGACAGTGTTCTAAGATTGGGATAATTTCTTCTTCAGGGAGATAATGGAGGAATAATCTGTCTGTGTATAAGAAGAAAAGGTATGGTTCATCCCAAAAGTATTGCTTGACGTCATGAAGAAATTTCTTTCTATTGTGGTAGGAAGCAACAGGGTGGACAATTCCTGTAGCTAGATAGTTTACTATATCAGCGTACCAAGGAAATCTAGTGGTGACTTTCATGAGTTGATCATCGGGTAGAGAATATCAGATAGGTATATTGTCATCGTCCTGAGGCTCAATGCGACTTAAGTGGTCAACGACAACATTTTCTACCCCACTTTTATCTTTGATTTCTAAATTGAATTCTTGAAGCATCAACACCCAACGAATAAGTCTGGGTTTTGTGTCTCTTTTCTGAATCAGATATTTTATTGTAGAGTGATCTGTGTATACTATGACTTTTGATTTGATCAGATAAGAATAGAATTTTTCAAAAGCATAGATGACTGCCAAGAACTCATTTTATGTAGTTGTATAGTTCTTTTGGGCTTCATCAAGCGTTTTTTATGCATAGTACATCACATAGGGTCTCTTATCTATTCTCTACCCTAGTACTGCTCATATAGCGTAGTCATTGGCGTCACACATTATCTAAAAGGGTTTTGATCAGAAAGGGGCTCTTAGTATAGGTGCAGAGATCAAGGCATTCTTTACAGTCATGAAGCTGCATAAGCATTCTTGATCAAAATTGAAATCCGCATCTTTAGTCAATAAGTGAGACATGGGCTTTGCTATTTTTGAAAAATCTTTGATGAATCTTCGGTAAAATCTGGCATGGCCCAAGAAGGCTCGTACTCCTCTAATGTCTTTTGGTGGTGACAACTTTGAAATGAAGTCTATTTTTGCTTTGTCTACTTCAATCCCTCGTTCACTCACCCGATGCCCAAGGACAACACCTTCTGTCACCATAAAGTGACATTTTTCTCAATTAAGGATTAGATTTGTTTCCTTGCATCTTTGTATCACTTTACTGAGATTAAGCAGACAATTATCGAAAGAGTCTCCATAGATTGAGAATTCATCCATGAATTCCTCCATGATAGATTCAGTTAAACCTACAAATATAGCGGACATACACCTCTAGAATGTAGTGGGAGCATTACATAGCCCAAAGGGCATTCTTTTGAAGGCATAGGTTCCGAAATGGCAGGTAAAAGTTGTCTTTTCTTGATCTTCAAGATGTATCAGAATTTGATAAAACCCTGAGTATCCATCGAGATAACAAAAGAATTTTTGGTGAGCTAAAAGTTCAAGAACTTCATCAAGAAAAGGTACGGGGAAGTGATATTTCCTTGTTGCCTTGTTTAATTTTCTATAGTCAATGCACATCCTCCACCCGGTAACAGTCTGGGTGGGCACCCGTTTATTTTTATCATTTAAAACAACAGTGGTTCCCCCTTTTTAGGGACCACTTGAACCAGACTTACCCATTGAGAGTCAGAAATTGGATAGATAATACTAGCTTTTAGCAGTTTTAGAACCTCAAGGCGAACTACCACTTTGAGATTCAGGTTTAGCTTCCTCTGGTGCTCCCTTGATGGTTTAAATTCTTCCACCATAGGTAATCTGTGCATGCATAAAGCTAGATTTATCCCGGTTAGGTCGGTCATCTTATATCCAATAGCTTTCTTATACTTACTTAACTCAACAAGGAGTCTTTCTTCCTGGTCATCTACCAAAGTGGAACTGATAATGACCAAACATTATTTTTCTTCGTCTAGAAAGACATGTTTGAGTTCGGATGGTAGGAATTTCATCTCAGGTGCCTTGAGCACTTCATTGGTCTCCAGAGTGGTGAAAAATTTCAAATCCTCAAAAGTAGCTTCTAGAACTTCTTCGACATGTTGTAGGTATTGTAGACATTGTTGAACCAGTTTGTTGGTTGAAAATTCAGCTTATGGATTTGTTAAGACGTATTCTAGAGCATCAGATGGTTCAGGAGTTGCTTGCTTTAGCTGGGACATTTTATCTATTGCCTCAAGAAAAAATACTTCTTCATGGATGCTAGGACTTTTAAGGTTGTCAAAGACTCTAAATGGAACAATTTCTTTCCCCAACCTTAAGGTAATTGTGCCAGCTTCGACATCAATTAGTGCTCTGGATGTCACAAGAAAAGGTATGCCGAATATTATTGGATACCTCAGATCTTCTTCTATGTCCATGATAACAAAGTCACAGGGAACATACAAGTCTCTTCCTACTCTCACTAGGATATCTTCAATAATGCCCAAAGGTGCAATAATGGTACTATCAGCCAGCTGGATTGTCATTGTTGTGGGTAGAAAATCAGTAATGCCCAATCTTTTGCACATAGAAAAGGGCATGATAGATATGCTGGTCCCCATATCAGCTAATCCTTTCTTGCTAGAGGTATTTCCTATAGAACATTAGATGCCGAAGGAGCCAGGATCCTTTGGTTTTTTCGGCATTTTGTTGAGAATGATGTTAAAAGTAGTTTGAGATAATTTCACGATCTCATGTTCTTCAGTCATATATTTCTTTGATAGTAAAGTCTTCAGGTATTTGGACTGAGCTGGGATTTCAGAAAGAGCATCGAGGAATGAAATATCTACATATAGATTCTTCATAGCTTCCTTGAATTTCTGGAATCTAGAATTCAGTCTGGTCTCCTTCAATCTGCCTGGATAGGGTATCCTGGGTTTGTATGGTGGAACATCTGGTTCCATAGGAACTTGTTCTTTTTCTTTCTCCTTTTCAACCTCTTGATTTGTGCTTTTAGTTGGGATGATTTCAACTATATCTTTGTCTTTTTGAATAAAGGTAGCTTCAGTAAGAACACGACAAGATCTTGTGGTAACCGCATTCAGTTGTTCTGGTGTGTGTTGATCATGTCTCGGGTTTATTTCTGGCAGACCAGCAAAAGTACCCACTGGGGGTTTTAACTGAGCTGCAATTTGTGCCAGTTGGATTTCTACAACCTTTTGTTGAGCTTGTTGGTTGGCAAGCATCATATGTTGAGATTGCAACATTTGCCTTATCAGAGACAATTCATCTGTTGGAAGTGGTGGAGTATTCTTTTGTTGATATTGTGTAATTTGTTTCTGTCCTTGAGGTTGTTGCTGTTGAGGAGATGTCAACTGTAGTTGTTGAATCTGAGATTGTTGCAACTGAGGTTGTTGCAATTGAGGGTGCAACGGAGGGTGAGTGTATTGATAGTATGAAGGGGAATTTCTTGGGTGGACAAATCTTTGAAACCCACCTCTATAGTTTCCTTGATTTCAGTTAAAATTACTCTAGAATCCAGGTGGTGATCTATTAGATGATCCACTTTGTGTTTGGTGTTGCAGGTTGGCAGTCCCCGTGGGATTCCCATACTGAAACCCGGGGTGGTTTCTCGATTGATCTGGGTTATAATAAGCTTGACTCGATATGGTATGGATGGAATTAACTTGCTCTGGTAGTTGATCCTTGGGTTGTTCAATAATTGGTTGATATTATGGCTGAGGTGTCTGCATATTCATCATCACATCATATAAAAGGCCACATGATAATGTGGGGTGATCTGATGCATGACAAACTTCCCAAGTCTCCATAGCTACTTTCACTTGTTGAACTTGTGAGTTCTTCCTTTCTATCATATTCTCCAAACGATGTTTCAAGGGCTTGCTATTTATGAACTATGGTTTTCAAAGCTTCAACAATGGCTTTCATTTCTATAGATTCTTCATCCTTACAAACTTTTAGGACTCCTCTTGTGGATGACCTTCCCCAATTGGATTGGTTCTTGGCTCCGAGCATAATGATCTTGTAGGCGTTCTCATAATTCTATCTCATGAAATTTCCTCCTGATGTGGAATCCAAAAACTTCTTTATTTCATCACTTACCCCTTTGTAGAATGTTTCTATGAGCTGGTTTTTTGAGATTCTATGATGTGGGCATTTTCTCAGAAGTTCCTTAAATCTATCCCATGATTCTGCTAGTGATTATCTAGGAAGTTGGGAAAACTGGTTGATCTGTCCTATAATCTGGTAAGTCAATGAGGGGGGAAAGAACTTTTCCAAAAACTTTTCTTCCAAAGGAGCCCAGGTGGTGATTGTCTCTATATCTAAAGAATTATACCAACTCAATGCCCTTCCAGACAAGGTGAAGTTGAAAAGTCAAAGCATAATTGCATTAGATGTAGCTCCAGCTTGTGGTACTAATCGACAGAGTGACTTAAATCACTTCAGATGATCCATGCAATCATCTCTAGTGTTTCCAAAGAACGAGATACCTTGCATGATTTGGATCCATTGTGTTCAAATTTTGAAGTTGGGAGCATTAATGAGCAGTGGCTGGACTGGGTGATTGTCCTCATAATTTTCAAGAACAACATAATCTTGAAGCTGCTTATTCTTGATCAATAACTGAGCAGTTGATGTGGCTGCCTCATTTTTAGCTTGGATGCGAGCTTGCTCTTTAGCTTGAACTTTAGGTTGGATTTGAGCATGTGCATCAGTGATGAGTTGTGCTCTCTGAGCTGCTATGGCTGTGTTGACTCTTTCTAGCACCAAAATGGCATGGGGTTGTTCTTCAACCATCTGTCTGGCTCGTTGGCAGTTGAGTCTGATGCGTTGGTGGAAGCTTTGTTCTACCTCAAAGTCGTACTCTAGTTCAGGGGAGAATCCTATGTTATACAAAGGTTGCATATACGTTTTCTACCTGAGTAGAAGAAAAATCACACTTTAGATGATGTGGAGAAATGATGAGATCAAAAAGATATATGAAGTAATTATGAAGGTAAATTGTAAAATCCTAATCAACTAGAAAGTCGACAAATGGAATTAAAAAGTTTCGTTGTCCCCGACAATGGTGCCAATTTTTGATGGAGCCTCCACTCGCGTGGAGTTGCATGCACCACTAAAAATCCTAGAGATAATAAGTCTCTAAGTGTAACCTTGCATGTGCTATAATAAGATATCCACCCACGTATGCTAAGGTACGTGGAAGTCTTATTGTAGTACAGTTGAGGGTCGAATCCATGAGACAACGGTCTTGTTAAGGATTTAACAAGATGGAAAATGTTATAATTCTATTTATCAACTTAAGAGTTGATATTTAGATTGAAGAGTTGGGTTGATGATTAAACTAAAATACAAAAGAAAATTAAATGGCAAGAAAGTAAAGATAAGGTTGTAAACAATATTTGGAAATCACTAGGATGTGATCAAGTTTCACCATCGCTACACATGGATCATAACATGCAACATAATAACATGGCTTGCAAAAAGGGGTCTAATCAGTTAGTATCTTTGTAGATTTATCTTTCTTTCGAATAGCTAACTATGAGAAACGTGAAAGTATTGCAATGCCAACCATCCTCGAATGAATGGTCACTTACTTTGCATCACTTCCTTCGCAAAGGGTGTTCCTCGACCTGTTAAAGTTGTACTTCCATACGCCAACTGATTCCATTTCATAGTATGAAAGTACAACACTGGAGGTGAGTTTACTCCACTCTTTGAAAAGCGTTCCTAGATACTGAAACAGATATATGGTGACTACATACATCAAGAACCAACATACAATCGATAATCAAATCTAAAAGTAGAAACGTAGACAATTCACACTAGTAGATAATAGATAACACATGTTGGTGATCAAGAAACTAATATTCATTAAATGATTGATCTTGAACTAAAAAGATAGTGTTTCTCTATTACAAACTCATGAATTACAATGCATGAAATGAAAACATGGGTAGTGGGGCTACTCCCGGCACCCTAGTGTGTGGAACTAATCGCTCATGGCAAGGACAAAAAACGAGGTAGGAAGATAGAAAGAAAACATCATCTCCACGTAGGAAGGAGGAAGGTTGAAGCCTTGGAGTAGAGAGAAACTATCTTCACTCTATGTAGTTGCCTTAGTGATGAATCCTTCACTTCCCACCTTCTTTTTCGATGAGAGAGAAAGTAGCTTGAGGATGGAGTGTGGATCTTAGACTGGAAGCCTTGGGGCGATGGATGAAGGTTGAAATAGTTCTGGAACAAATGGTGTAGCCTTTGGGCATCTAAGAATATCACTGAATGAGGACCCCTTTGGTCCTATTTATAGGCCTACAAAAGATCTTGAACGATCTTGGGTTATTTGGATCCTCACGGTTTGGAGACCATTTGGACTTCATACGGTCTTGGGACCATTTGGACTTCATACGATCTTGCGACCGTTTGTTTTCCAAACGGTCTTGGGACCATTTGGACTTCATACAGTCTTGGGACCATTTGGACTTCATACGGTCTTGGGACCATTTGGGTTCCATACAGTCTTGGGACCGTTTGGCTTCATACAGTCTTGGGACCGTTTGGCTTTCACTTGGTCTTAGGATCGGTTATCCTTCACACGGTCTTGGGACCGTTTGGCTTCATACGGTCTTGGGACCGGTTGGCCTTCATACGGACTTGGGACCGTTTGGCCTTCGTACGGTCTTAGGATTGTTTGTGCCCTTAACGGTTTGGAGACTTTTTGAGCTCTTCATGGTTTAGAAATCATTTGGGGTTCTTGACGGTCTTGGGACTGGTTGAGTTCTTTTACATTTTTTTTGTGTTTTCTGTAAGAAGAAAGGGGAAAATATCACTTTGTTGTTATATTCACAATAAAGGGGAAAGTTAATTATTCTGTCTAATTTATCTAAGAAATAGTATGGAAAACTAAGAAAAAACTACTAAGATAACAACTAAAATGGGAGGTTATCACCTATCCTCTATATAGCCCTCCTTACTGTCTCCACCCATGACCTAGGTATTGTGATTACCTTGGGCTTGAAGTTTTGTCTTCTTTGGTGGTCTTTTCTTCTTCTCCTGACCTAGATGGCCACCAACCAAAGAAAATGGTCTGCCCCAGCTAGAGCTACGTCCTTCTCCTCAGCTACTTGCCATATATCCTTTGAAGGCACCTCTTTCATCTTCACACAAGCCATGACTAGGTATAAAGAACTCCTACCTAGGACTACCTTTCCTTTCCGAGCTTTGTTTAAGCCACTTCTCACTACGACTGAGGTAATCGAAGAGGTTTCTATGGTGTTCAAAGTACATCATTTGAGTGCTTTGTGTGTAGAGCATTTGAGCTTCACCAATTCCATATCAAGCATAAAGGCTTGCCAAGAATTCTATGCCAATCTCACTTGGAACTAAAACATCCTTGTCCCACCACCTGATACCTAGATCCTCTTGAATTCAATGATCATCGGAACCAAGATAACCATTTCTGAGAATTCTTTGAATACTTATTTCTCTGGTTCTAACATTGTTGGTTCTTGGGTGGCTTCTTACCCTAAATACCATGACATGTTGGACCCTAAAGATTTATAAAAGAGTTTTGAACCCAATCTTACTCTCCCCAATATCCAAAAGTTCTTGAAGGAACCTGACGTCCCATATAAGTCGACCCTACCCTCATCTTCCCTTTATCTCAAGACAAGATTGATTACCTTAGTAGTGAACTACAATGTTCATCCCAAGAGGAATCAATTTGAAATTGTAGAGAATACAACCACAATAATGTTTTGTCCAGTGAAAGTTTTGGAGTTAAGTGGGATCATTACATTATACATCATATGACCTCCATTGACTCCAGGAAGAACACCTCCAACATCTATCTCCCATACCCAAACCTAATCTATGTTGTGTTTGCTCACCGTAATGTCAAATCCCTTTTTCACGATCTTGGATACAAGCCAACTCGTAGAGGAGTTTGCATTAGTGTGACAACCTTAAGAAGGCTTTTCTTCCTACCTATCCCACCACACCTGATCCCTCTTCCTCCACCCAGACCCCTCCACCACCACCAGCTTGCCCTAGCCATGCCTTGTTCTCTACATCAAATGAAACCCTCATGGGTTACATGATGCATCAACAGGTGTACAACCTTAGTGTAACAGAACAAATCTTAGGTTTGTTTTTGTAATTTACCCATTTTCAGGATTTTATTTGCTTTCATGTCTTTTGGACCTTTCCCTAATTTTCCTATCTTTTGTATCCTTTTTGGCCTCAATGTTGAATTTAAGCAATATTTGATGATGAAATATATATTTACCCACATTCATGTCCATGAATGGATTTTTTCACAAATATTCCAACTAATGTGTTAATTGGAGTCTAATAATGCAAAAATGGCCATTAATGGGAGATAATTAGTATATTATGTTAAATTAAAGGTTTTATGGATTTTTGGGATAAGAAATGAGTAATAATGTGTAATACAGTGAATAAATGAGAATATGACACTCTTTCTTTCTTTCTCCTTCAATGTGGTAATAATGCATGAAAAGTTTATACGGTGATGAGAAATGATTCTTTTTTTTTAGGGAAGTCAGGAGGTCATCTTATTCATCTCGTCCTCCTCTTACTAGCTGATTAAAGTTACTACGACAATCTATAGAATTATGAAAAGCAGTAAATGTGGCAGTACTACTGCCATTACATTCTTTTTTGACGAGGTCCTTCAGACCTTCCGGGGGTTGTGTAATGCGTCCTCTCATGGTTTTGTTTGTGGTGGCATTTTGCTAAGGCATCTGCTAGCATGTTGCAGTCCCTCTTCACATGATTGATAAACCAGTCTTGCATAATCAACGATCTGGCCTTGCCAATTTCTTCACTGAATCTAGGTTTTTCACTTTGTTTGCCTTGGAGTATTTGTACCACGGTGCGACAGTCAGACTCAAAAATCACCTTTCTCCAACCTACGGTTGCGACGTCTTCCATAGCTATGATGATGGCTTTTACTTCTTCTTCTAAGGAATCCTCTGTAGAAACTTTCACTCCATGCCCTGCTAACCAAGCTCCTTTCCAGTCACGGGCAACGTAGGCACAACTACTGTCTTTCTTCTTGAACGTGGCATTTGTTTTTATTTTAATCCACTCCCCCACAGGTTTGTTCCATTGTTCATGTTCCATTTTGTTTGTGGTGTCAGTCTTCTTCTCCCATGCCAACATGCTCAGCTTAACATTCTGTTTCACCGTAGTTGCTACTATGGCCAAATTAGGTTGTTTGTTTTCCATGATTTGGTTATTGCGACTCTTCCATATATACCAACATCCATACATAAAAAGTCCTTATATTTCTTTCTATCTTAGGTGTGTGCGTAGCCACGCATCCATATTAAGTTTTGTGAAAAAATACTGGGGTACTTTCCTGTCAAAAATGAGGTTCCCAGTTTCCTTGGAATGAAGACAATCTCTGAGAGCGTGCAATCCGTCTTCAATCTTAATCTTACAGATACTACATTGGTCCTCCTCATTCATATGACGATCCTTCCTCTTCTTGTTTGTCAGAATGGCATCATGTGAGAGTGTCCACATGAATGTTTTTACCCTTGCGGACACTTGTGCCTCCCAAATGATTTTCCATTCTCCTTGCCTCACATGATCCTTGCCTAATCTTAAGGCTTTATACACTGAGTTCATGGAGAAGCAGCCAGTATTCGTATGCTTCCATATTATTATGTCTCTCCCAGAATGCCTTCGGGGTGGCGTGACCTTCAAGATCTCAGCTACACAACTCGCGAAAAACTAGTCCTCCAGAAAGCTCACATCCCATTCTCCATTGTCTAAGACCACATTGCGCACCTTAAGGTCGTTCAAATCTCCATGAATTGATTTCTTAGCTTCTTCCCATAAGCATCTCCGTTCTTTCACTCACCAGTCATCCCAGAAATTGGTGTCACTGCCTGTGACCAGCCGCATGTGAGAGGGCATTGAGATAAACTATTTTCCTGCTACAGTGGCTTTCCCCAATCTTGAAAGATTATTACAGTTGTTTCCCTGATACTCCTCATATTTCCGGCTCATGAGTTGACCCCATATGTTCGTTCTCCCTGTGGCAACATCCCATGTGTTCTTAGCTAGTAAAGCCTTGTTTCAATCCCGCATAGTTTTGATGACTAGTCCACCATTCATTTTGCTGCTGATAACCTTATTCCAATCTATAAGGGAAACAAGTCGATCCTTGGTTCCTCCACCCCAGATAAATTTCCTAATGATATTGTCAATTCGATCACACAAACCCATGGGTAAAAGTGCCATTTGTATAATGTATGTTGGCATCGTCGTAAGGGTCGCCTTAGCTAAGCATACCCTTCCTGCAAATGACAGGCTCTGAGCTGACCAAGCTGCTACTCTACTGGAAACTTTGTTCAACACTTCTTTGTAAGTGTTCTTGCCTACTATTTTATGGAGAAACATACACCAAGATACTTCCCCATGTCGGACGTTTCAATGAAATTACTAGCTCTGCATATGGCACACTGAGTTCTTCTGGTTACGCTTCTTGAAAAGAAGATGCATGTTTTATCAGCTGATATTTTCTGCCCCGACACTTCACTAAAATTATGGAAGCATTCCACAATAGTTGTGATATTATTCACCGTAGCCTTAGCGAAAAGGATGATGTCATCTGTGAAACACATGTTTTCTAGCTTGAGTCCTTTCGTAGATAGCTTCACAGGACTCCACGATCCGCAGCTCACCCTTTGTTGGATCATCTGGCCGAGTCTTTCTATGCATAGAACAAACAAGTCAGGTGACATAGGGTCCCCCTACCTTAAGCCCCTCGAGGCTTTAAATTTCGGTAGAGCTTTCACCTTCCATAGAATTGAAGTGGTCCCTGACCTTATGGTGTTCATGATGTATCTCTTCAAATTGCAAGGAATGTCGGTGTGATTGAGTGTGTCTTCTATAAAATCCCATGACATCATGTCATACACCTTAGAGAGGTCAATTTTCACTGCCATAGTTTGAGCCCACTTCTTCCTCTGCATAATGTGAATAACCTCCTGCACCACAGTTATGTTATCTATGATTTTATGTCCTGGCACAAAGCTAGACTGCTCCGGTGATATCCAGTATGGAATACATTTTTGTAACTACTCTACCACAATCTTTGAACACAGCTTCAATATCAGATTGTTTAAGGCTATTGGTCGCAGTTGGTCACAGTGCTCAGGAAACTGCACCTTAGGGATGAGCACAATGGTTGATTCGTAGAATTCTGAGGGAAGGATTTGCTCGCTCATCGCCTGAGATATAGTGTTCATGATAGAGTCTTGGATAATATTCCAGTTCTTGGTCATAAAGGTTTCAGTAATACCATTGGGGCCAGCAACCTTGTTAGGATCTATGCTCTTCAGTATATGCAGAACCTCTTCAACCGTTGGTTCTGCTGCCATAGTTCTCTTCTCTTTATTAGTTAGGCTTCGAAACTCAGCTGGTATTTTGTTGTGCAGTGGTAAGGGCCTCGTTGCCGGTGCTGTAAAAATAGCTTTGAAATGTTTAACAAAAAGTCGTTGTATACCCTCCTCCTCATTGATCCAGTTGTTGTCGTTGTCCTTCAGAGCATCAACGCAGGTTCCTCGCCTCCGTTATTTCACGTAGGCTTGATAGAAGCATGTGTTGTTATCTCCTTGTTTTAGCCAGCTGATGTGGCTCTTCCTCTTCCATTCCTCCTCTTCTTGTTGTAAGATTTGACTCAGCTCGTTCTGCATATTGAGGCAAACTTCGTCAGTAGTAGAATCATACCTTGTCTCCATCATTGATTGGAGTTTATTGATGTTTCTGAGCAGTCCGTCCTTCTTCTCTCTTATGGTCTTCCTTTAACTTCTATCCCAGTCCTCAATGGTCGTAGTGGCATTGTAGAGGGCCGAGTAGAAGTTAGTGTTTGTTTGCCAATGATCTTTAAGCATAATGTTGAACTCTTTGCTATCTCCCCAGTAGTTTTTGTAGTGAATCTTCTCTGTATCTTATGAAATTTAGTTTCCCTTACTATAATAGGGAAGTGGTCAGAGAAGGTTCATGGAAAGTGGATGACCGAGTAGTTAGCCCTCTCCCGAAAAAATTCGACATTGGAAACTGCTCTATCCAATCTTTCATGAAACAACCCGTGTTTATATGTGAATTGTAAGCCTGAGAAGCCAAGGTCTGACAGACCTGCATCCATCAAGGTTTCATTGAAAAGTTTGGCTTCCGAGTAGTTATACCATTTGATCCCTTTCTTCTCTATAGGGTTAATGGTTGTATTGAAATCTCCCATTACAATCCAAGGTCCCTTCAGTTTAACGCCCATACTCAGGATGTGCTTCCATAGGATCTTGCGAACAGCAATAAGAGGATTTTCATAGACTATAGTAATGAAAGTGTTCCATTCCACCTTACAAGTGACGAATTGTCTATGACTATTTATAATCTCGACCTTACATTCCCGCTCTTTCCAGTAGAGCCAGATTCTTCCTGAGAATCCCCTCGCTTCCACTCTGTGAGAGTTGGTAAAGCCCAAATTCTTAATTGTATTAAGAGCAAATAAACCAATGATACGAGGTTCGACAATCACAACTAATTTTGGATTAAATCTTGCCATGATATATTTGAGTACTCGGCAGGTTTCATCATTCCCAATCCCCCTTGTATTCCGGTATAATGTATCTAACATTAAACTGTGGAGTTAAAGATTGAGGAAACCCCGTTATCCTATCAACAGTTGGCCTGGGGAGGGACATTCCTGCTTTTGCCATTACCCTCTATCTCCTTGTGATTTAGTCTCGGGATCGGTCTCCTATGAGTGTAAGGTAGAACCATCTTCGAATGCTTCATTTTGGCACTACTGCCCTTGATCTTGCGGCTAGTTGAAGGTATGGAGTCCTAAAAAAAGCTATTACTACGATGGTGGCTGTGGGGGATCTCGGGGGGAGAGGCGATGGCGGTGGTGATGGAAACGGTCGTATGGGGGGAAACAGAGGATCGGGTAGGGGACCAGATCCTTGCAGAGATCGGGGAACGATCGAAGGAGATGGGCAAGTAAAAGAGAAGGAGACCGAAGCTATCAAATTCACACGAAGCAACGGAGGCGTTAGGGTTACAGTACCTGAAATCGGTTTTCAATTCCAATACAAGGGGATGCATGGAGAATAAGACCAAGCAAACATGGAGATCGAAAATGCCATGGGAGTCAGGAAGGAAACAACATCAGGTATCAAAAGGCCCAGGACGGTAGATGAGATACCGCCTCTGGTGAATCCTAGGGAAACCATTCCCACGACGTGAACAGAAATAGAAGGTCCAAGCGAAGAGACGACCACTAAACCCTCGTTCAGCAAAGTGGTGCCTGGTGAGGACTACATTGAGGTGGACCCAGAAAACATGATGTTGGACTCATTATTTGAATCAAACCTCCATGACCATGATGTGACGTATGAAACCAGTGCAGGAACACCTATTCTCATGATATCTGATGATGTAGAAGAAAACCTTACAAGACCATGGAGGTACGCAGTGGTGGTGAGACTGATTGGAGGAAACATTGGCTATATGACAATGAGGGAGCGGATCACACTCCTTTGGGGCACAATAGGCAGATTCAATATGTTTGAATTGGACCTGGGACACTTCGTCGTTCAGCTTTCATGTAAAAAATATTATGAAACAACGATGACCGGAGGCCCATGGAGGATCTTCGGCTGCTGCCTGGTCGTCTGGGACTGGAACCCTAGATTCCAACCATCCAAAGATATGCCCTATCACTTAGTTACTTGGGCAAGAGTCATGAACCTACCGCTACACCTATACGTTGACACTATGTTTGAGTACATATGTCTGGCTCTAGGAGGGTTGTTTAAGGTGGATGAGCATACCCAGCGTCGAACGAGAAGCCGCTTTGCCAGATTAGCAGTTGAGGTGGATACAAGGAAGGAACTAATCAGATCGATTATCATTAATGACCAGGAGTACGATATTATTTATGAGGCCTATCCTAAAACCTACAGTCTGTGTGGACAATTTGGACACCAGACCAGGCACTACCAGCAGAGGAACAAGCAAAACAAGGAAGGAGACATGGACAACACCAGGAAGCAGGCATAAGGCATGGAAGAATGGCAGACCCAAAGAAGAAAAGGGCAAGAAAAAAAGGACATAACCAAGCGAATCGAAATACCAATGCTACTGAACAAAGCAACATATTCGAAGGCCTCAATGAGGAAGAGGTAGAAATGGAGGAGACCACCAGCAACAGCGCACAACATGGTGGGTCTGACACCACACAGAAAGGCACACAACAAGGAAAGGTCTGGCAGAAAAAGAAGAAGAACGCAAAGCAAATCATTATAGCTGAAGATAAAAGGGAAGTTTTAAAAGACATTTCCAACAAGAAAACAGTTGAGGTTAAGAACAAGCAGCACGAAGTAGGCAAGGAGGATGAAAACGAAGTGCACAATGTTCATACAGTAGTGGACCCTGACGTACATGAGGTTATTGAGGTGGGAAAGGAGGATGAGATGGAAGCTGATAAGGGGGAGGATGAGAACGAGGAAATAATCCAAGAAATGATTCTTGAAATCATAATGAATTGACTATCTTGAATATTTACCTAAGATTTCATTAAAATAGCCTTTTCATTTTATTTCACCCTTTTAATGTATTAATGTACACAACAATAGCCAATATGTTATTTAAAGTCCAAATCAAGTGTGAAATGAGAAACTAATTATATAGCATGGCTCTAGACATTAATGTAATCATATGGTTACAATTTTAGGTCATTTGGACCATGTTTGACCACTCAAATTGATTTTATAAGCTTTTAATATAGTGTAACTATAGTAGTAGAATCAATTATATTTATTTTATTTATATTAGTGTGTAAAGATAATGTTCGGTCGATTTATTTTTGTCACACATTACTTTTGGCCGGGTCCATCATATACCCTCATCCAATAGCCTATGATCGTCCTTACTCTGATCTGACAGCCCGACTTCATCTTCTTCCTCAAGTCACTCGCGTGTCCAAGCAACAGTAGCGCCTCCTAGGATCCCATACCCGATCTCCCTCTCCTCTTCACCATTTCGAGAGATTTAACTCCCATTGGATTCCTCTCTTCACAACGCTTCAGATGAGATCTAACTCAACATCTACCATGGTCTGTAGATAGAACACCTAACCCCAACCTTCTCCTCTTCTCTTCCATGGGTATACAGAAAGGGTTAGAGTGCTCCCCACACCTATGTAAGAGTAGTGTTAGGACCATCAGCACTCGAACCTTGCATTTCCGTACCCAATTAGCCCTATACTACCTTGGAGCTCCCCGACCTATCCCTCCTCCATCTTTGGTGACTCTGACTTTTCCTGGCCATACACACCACTCCTGTTCAATTCATCTCTCAGTGAGCTTCCCCGAGGCCTGATCTTCCTTTCACCTTCCTTGTTTTGCCTCGATTGGCCTCAAGTCACCGTATCATGTAGCCACCGCACGTGACCTATCTAGAGCCACACATTTACCCCCCTCCTTAGCCCCTCAGTCCTCGTGAACACCCACATTCGGTTCGCCGGACATCCACAAAAACTTATGATGTCTTAGTTGAGGTTTTCCTTATTGTTTTCTTTGGTTTCGATTACGTGTGGTGTTCCCCTATTTCCCCATCTTCTCCAATGTGTTGGGTGACTATTGAGGTCCTCGCCTTGTGGTGAGTGTCCCTACACCTTCGTCGAACCTCAAAAGTCTCATTGGCATTGTTCCATGGTTGTTTGGTGGCCTGATGGTGCGAGGTCATTTTGGAGCTCGAGCTCCAGTAACTTGCTCCGTTGCCATGACCAAGGCAGAGAGATGCTTGGACGTGTAATGACCAGGGCATCCATGCCCTTTTGATCAAGCTATGTATCTGCCATTGGTATTTTTAGTATTCTGCTTCTGTTTTATTTTCTCAACTGCTGTTTATTTATCATGTATGCATGACCTTTCTGTCCTCGTATTTTTAATTGATTTAATTATCATCACATGGACAATTTGGAAATTTGTGCCCTATGCTCACTCGCCATTGAACGAATCCACACGAGCACAGACCAGATGATTGGGCCAAATATGATTGACCCGTGTCAGTGTGGGTCCGACCTCCGTGGCCCGCGCCTATTTGCGTATTTATTTGCCTATGTGGCATTTTGACTAAATTATGATTAGCTGAATTGGTTTAATTCATAATAAATCAATGCCTTGTCAGAAAAATTCAAATAAATAGTAATTGGAAAGGATTTTTCATGTAGAATCCGAATTTGTGGTTTTTGAATCATGATTCCCATTCATTTTTCAAAGTTTATCTTGAATACCATTTTGATTATATAAAATGTTCTCAAATATGTAACTAATGCATTCTAACTCCAAATTGAGATATTAAATATGTTTTCTTAATCAGTGAAGTCTAAGTAATCTTTTGGCATAAGTTTTGAGTCCTAAATTGAAGTCTTTCATAAAAGGTTCAAAATTAGGTTTTCGTTATACTTTATGATTTATAAACTCTAATCCTTGTGAAATAATTGTACTAGGATAAAGTGGAATTGGATACAGTCTAATTGGTCAAAGTGATGTTATGAATCTACAATGAGGTATGTGGACCCTATATATGTATGCGGACACTATTTATGAATGTGAAGCTTATTTATGAATGAATGATGAATGTGAAATCTTATGGAAGAATTTGCAATTAACCTATCCTTTAGTTGGGCTTTTATCCAACCCTAAATTCCTAATGAGGCATGTGCTAGCCTTGGAATCTTTCTATTGCCTTTCTTTGGCTCTTTATTTGATTTGAATATTTGTTTCCATTGTTGGCTCATTTATTTGGATTATTTCTTGGGTTGTGAAACCCCATTTTCTATGATGCAATATTATTTATATTTTCACTACTGCCAAGTGATTTATTCAACATGATGTATTATTGGCCAAATAACAATGTAGTGTACATGAGTACAAACCAACCATAGAGGGCATGTGTAAATTCACCATGGGGAATGTGATCATTATCCCCACTTTATTAATATTTTTGGGTGCTTGGGAATGTGTAAATTCTCCCTCACCTATTGGTTGAGGTTTGGTCGGTGCCTCACCTTACATTTGTTTATTTTGTGTCATAATATCATTTATGCTATGCTGATTATGATTGTTGTGAACTATGTCATACTTCTTATTTCTTATTTGATTACTTGCCTCATATTCTTGACTCTCTTAGTATAGTGAATCTTTTATTATGTAATGTTTTAGTTTATAATTATCCTTATTTCTCTAGCTTGACACATACTTTTCTCTCCTCTTTCTAGGTGATCCCAACCACCCAGGTATAGGATCAGAGTGCGCATCAGAAGCTTGGTTAACCAAACTAAGGCTATGAGAAAGGAGTTCAACCTTCTAGCATGGAATTAACTATATGCTATGTTGTTTTTGTTGGAGACATGTTGATGTAGTTTTAGTCTTCCTCTACCTAGATCCTTTGTATGTATAAAGATTGTACACCCTTATTGGGAAATTTGTAATGTACCCTTTATACAATTGAATAAAGTCAAGATTTTAATTTCTGCTGCTATTCATTGGTGTTTTGTTTTCCGTATCTAGTACAGGGTGGTTCACACTCTTTACACTTAGGGTTTAGGATCATCTTCATCAGGATCTCTACCAGATCATGTCTCACATGAACCTATCTTGTAGCCAACCCTACCCACCCTACCAAGAGTATCTTGGAGTTGACTATGACTCTTACATAGATAGTTAGTTCTACCCTAAGCCTCCACCACCTACCACTTTCGCTACATCCCCTACTGCTGTTGATGGTCAACATGCCCCTATTCGTGGTGCTCTTCCTCTTCTGGCCTTGCTTGTTGGTCCCGCTGCCACTCTTCTTGCTAGATATGATGGAGTGTCCATCCCACCTTTATGCAAGAAAATACATTGCATTCATGTGGCATGTCTTAGGCTAACCAGAATGCCAGATGACCTAGTACTCGTGCGTTTGGACCTTCTGCTGATGAGGAGATGCCAGAAAAGGTCAGTGAGGATGAGACTGATGATCTTGAGGATGTCGAGGTTGATGCTTTTGATGATGAATCTGATGAAAGCTTCACTTGTTCATCTACTGATTCATGATTTCTTACTTTCAAAGAATTTATATCCATTTAGAGAATCCAAAAATTTCTCAAGTATTGATAAAGCCAACAAGTCTCGGCTCCTATCGTCAAAAAAATTATCATCTTCCATTTCGATCAACGGGATAGGAATAATCAATTCCAAGTTTTTTATTAATCAGGAAATACCCATATTTGAACTGGGGATAAAGGAATTGCAGTGCCCCCACCTTACCACTTGACCATGTCGCCAAAACAACACAAAATGGATAGAAATATACTCGACTAATTCCTAATTTTCTCTATCTGTTCCTAACTTTATAGGAGTACGAGGGGTTTCTAAACCATTTGCCTCTTTTTATTAGATTTACCATTTGTACATATTCCAAATTACAAAGAGGAATCCAATCCCACTACTTTCTTATGGGATCTTATCTGGTTGAGATCGTTCTCTTCAATCGAATGGACTGGACCGCAATAAATATATCTCAACATAAGTCTCAATGTACATATATATCAACTCAATAAACTTAATATTGATATAACAATTAAAATATAATATTATATATATAAATATATAACAATAGATAACAATTCATATTTATATAACAATTCAAATTCAATAAGGATAACAATTCAAACTAACTACATTAAAACAAATTAAAATATCCCCTATTTTTTCAATATATCCATAGAATAGATTAGAATAAAGATAAAAAATATTTTTTTATTTCTATCTAAATTTTTTCTTAATGACATAAATAAATGATTTACAACTAATCAAATTATTTTCAACAATTAATCTTTTTGCAATTATAACAATAATTATGTATATATATGTAAACCCTTGAACAAAAATTATTATATGGGTTACATATATTATAGAGTCATCATACTTGAATTTGTCATTGAGCATATTGAAGGGAAGGGAGAATTTATGACATAACACAAACTATAGTGCTCCAAGCACCTATAACAAAAGATATCTAAATATATGCATAACTCTATTTGTATGTACTTGATATATAGAATTCATGTTAACTACTTTAATCATATTTCATACTCTATGAAGTCTATTATCATATCAAAAAGAGTTGATGAATTCATTTTTGAGCATTACGTCTTAAGTAAAAATCAACTCCATACAACTCCAAATTATTATTTTTTGTCTTTATCCCATTCACAGAGAATGGATTAAATCCTGAACTTTTTTTATAACCAATCACATTGTAATATCATTTCATAATAGGTCAAATTTGGATCAATTATATATTCTATAGAAGACTCAATAAGTCTATCTCTATCGAAGTTGCATAATCTTTTTTAGGAATGCTTTTGATAACACCAAATTTTGTGATATTTTAGACTATTTTTCTGTTATCAAAACTGCCCTTTTAAACTGTTTTCCTCTCTTTTATAAGTAATTTTGTAATAATTGGCCAAACCACGCTCTTAATCCAATATTTCCATTTTCTGCAGAGTTTTTCCTCATTTTGGTACGTTTATCATCAATAAGGCCATCCCGACCCACAAATAAGCCCCCCTGCTTTCGGCCTTCCTGATGCCCGATACAAGCACTACCCAACACTATAGCGCGACACAACAACGTGCGATATGGGGATGCCGCTCAAAAAGAAACTGACGGACAACATGTCTTTTACCCGACAGGGAGCCGAGCTCGCCACGACAACCCAAGCTTGTCGAACGACACAAGCCACCCACTGGCAGGCGCCGCCCGTCACGTAACCAACAGTCGACACCCCTGTGTCGAGCGATACCAGTATCGGCCGTCCACTGACCCACGAATAAGGAGGACACGTGGCACTTCGAGCACCATAACTTCCCCCAACCGCTGCCTATAAATAGCAGCTACAGGAAGCCGAAAAGACAGTTCACACAGTTGGGAACTTTGAGCGATCATCGGAGGAAAACTACGAGAGAAAGAGTATCGTGCCTCAGTGCTCGTACCGGGAAACTCTAGGTGAGCTCTTCCTCATCCTGAGAGGGAGGGGATGGTTCACTTAGAACCGTCCCGGGCGACACTGCAGGCCGATATCAGCCAATGTTGATGAGCGATACAAATGCCCGACAGTGGTTGCATTGCTCCATGCCAGACACGATATCGAACCCGATACGCTTCGCCCGTCATAGCATTCCGCCCGAGAGGGTGGGCCGCCCGACATGAGCGTATCGGCCAGGGTCCTTGAGCGATACAGTCGGTTGTCACGGTGTGCCGCCCGAGAGGGTGTGCCACCCGACACTATTGTACCCGACACTATTGTATCAGGCCTGGCTCCTGACCGGTATCGGGCTAGAGAGCTGCAGTGGTCTGTCATCCTTCTACATCAAGAAGGCAACATTTATCTTTATTTATGTTATTTAATTCTTACTTATGCACTGTAATTAAGAACTTTAATGTTTATGGAAGTGGAAAAGCTTAATCACTTGCTGCTCTATGCTTGGTGCAATTGTTGGATGACTGCTATGTTTAATACCTGAACTCTAGCTTGCATGTTTGGATAGCGTTTCGCTTAGCTACCGAATCGTGTTTTCCCATCGCAACTACTTTGAGAGATGTGTTGTGGCTCTAGTGTTTGGTCCAATTCTGGAGTACGAGAGTGCCTGGAACAACGTTGCTTCAGTAACATTTCGCTCTAACTTAAGTCAAGCAACCTCGAGATGGGTTTTGATGCTTGGTTAGAGGTACCCGCTCTGAGAGGAGGGGTACAGGATGCTCCTGCTGCCACTTGTTTTACCAAATTTCATCCTTCGCACCTTGCTTTAGCTCTAGTTTGATCTTTCTGTTTCCGTTGCATGAAAACCCCTAAAAACTGCCAAATGACTAAAACCTTATATTCTTCTTGTAACTCCAGTTGGAGATAGTTTTCTTTGTTTTGTTTGTGACATCTTGTTGTTTCCCCTTGGGGAATTTACCATCTCTTTGTACTTGCCGGAGTGTAGCGTGTCGATTCAGAGTTCTCAACACTACCACCCTTGTCCCTGTGTTCGACCCCGTATATCTACTTTGACCCTGTAAGCAAAGTTGCGGGGGCCTAGAAGAGTTTGAGTTAGAAATTTAAAAGTCCGAATAACTTGAAATCTGCCTCCAATTTTGGACGCGCGATTTAGGCCGGTCAACGTTTTGGCGCCGTTGCCGGGGACAAGGCAAAACAGTACTGTAGACGAATCTGAATCCACTAACTACATTCCCATGCCTCAAGCTTAGAAATGAGCTTGACAACACTCTTTTCTTTCTTTTGTTATTTTATTATCATTATTCTTTGCACAAAATAATAATTCTATTTTCTGACTCGATTTTTTTTCCATTTAAGGAACTCTGAAGTACGGTGATCTAGTCCACCAAACACCAACACCAATATGACTCCTCGCGTCAAACCCCAACATTCTAGAGGCGAACGCCAAGGGAGGAGGCCTGACTCGCCGCCACCCGAAGGTGACGACCGGTACGACAGTAACGCTGAACAGGAAGATCCAGAATCGGGAGAGCACGAGGAAGGACATCGCCGCGATAGACGTCATTGCCACCGGAGGCACAGAGGAAATCACGATAGTCAGGAATGATGACATGACCCAAGTGACAACGACGACTCGAAGGAAGAAGAGAAAACGCTAAGAGAGTTGGCGTCCACAAAGGCCAACAACTCCCGATGTCCAGTCGTCACCCCGCGGTTCAATGCGGCGAATTTTGAGCTTAAGCCGTCTGTGATCTCGATGATTCAGAATAAGAGCTTCAGGGGGAGTTCAAAGAACGACAACCCCTACCACCATCTGGATGCATTCAAAAATATATGTGATACAGTAAAGATGCGGGGGGTCCCCCAAGAGGTGATTTACTGTAAGGGTTTCATTTTCTCCCAGGAGGACAAAGCTCTATCCTAGTATCTTGGGTTGCCCCACCAATCTCTAAATAGATGGGGATCTTTGGCTGACGCGTTCGTTAACAAGTTCTACCCCACTAAAAGAACTGTTAGAAATAGGCAGAAAATAACCTCTTTTATGCAAAAGCCAAATGAAAGCCTCTATGATGCCTGGGAGCGATTCCAGGAATACCAGAGGGATTGCCCCCACCATAATTATAACAAGGGCTTCCTCGTCACCACCTTTTATAATGGCCTGATTCCCGATGAAAGGGTGTCACTAAATGTGACAACAGGCAGTGACTTCCTTGGGAAGAAACCAAGCAAGTGCGAAAGGATTATCAAGAACATGGCCGAGCTGATGGCTGGTGTTGATTTTGATCGATCTGACAGAGGACAGGTCAAGAAGGTCAGTGAAGGGTCCGCTCCTGAATCTAAGGCGATGCAGTCCATCACCTCGCAGATATAGAGAATCGCCATTGATGTTAACCAACTGCGAGAAGCTGGCGGGAAAGGTAAGAGGTCAGTTAAGAAGGTGATGAAATGTGTTACGTGCGGCGAAGGAGGACATGGGGTAGACAACTGCGTCTACACCCGACTGGAAGCGGACAACGACTCTGACTCAAAAGACGAAAGGACTAAAAATGTCTCTTTCGTGAACTTCAAGAGGCCAGATCACCGCGGCTTTAACTATGGTAACAAAGATGCAGCGGAAAACTCTCATCAACTGCAAATCTCATCCAAGCCGACACAAGATTTTGATAAGAGAGGGGGGCCTAGTCAATATGCCAAGAACAATCAGTTCCAGTCAGCACAAGGAAACTTCCAATTGTAGGGAAAATATCAAGGGTCGAACCGAGAGCAGGACAAGGGCGCAAGCCAATCAGACGTGATTGGCTAGTTATTTGATTTTGTTAAGAAACAGGATACTATCAATAACCAACTGGCACAAAGTGCACTATCAAATTTTGGTGTTTTGAACTCGTTGCAGGTACAACTGGTGGACATGCAGATGCATCAGCGCCAGATCGACCATCAGTTAGCTCAACTGGCCGAAATTGTGAAGAACCCATCGGGAAAGATTCCGTCAATTACTGAACCAGCGAAAAAGGCAGGACAATGACCGCAGAGGCAGAGAATGAAGATGCAGGAAGAAGCCGAAGACAAAGCACTTTCTTAAAAATTCCTAGATTAGGACGCTTTTACTTTTCTGCATGAAAAACACTACAAACATTATGGACTGTAATAAGGCCCGAGTCAGTGTGTGCGCCATATGCACTGACTCTTCTGTTTTATGGGTCACCGCCTTAGTTTTATTGACCGGGATGGGTAATACCATCTGAGGCCAGGATCTTAGTCTTAGGCCAATGATGTTTTACTCATCAGCCGCTTTTAACCACTATGTTTTCAAGTTGTATCAGGCAGTGAAATTCTGGGGAATCACAAGAGTCGCGTCGGTTAGCATGCCTAGGCGGAGTACACTCGTATCGAGCAATTGGAGTAATCACTCTTGTGCTGACAAATGGACTGCCCGACTCAGGAATGAGTTACCCCAAATGGCTGACGCGTGCCCCGAGATTACCAGTTTCACCCCGGTTGAGTTTGTTATATAAAGGGGCGAGTTTTTACCGTATCGGGCTGCTTGCCTTACTATTTTCACTCTCCCGTATCATGCTAAGACCTTGTGCATTCTCTCCTGTGTCGTGTGAAGTTAAGAACACATCAAGGTATAGCCCGACAGACCGTATTGCCCGGCAGACCGTGCCACCCGACAAAATTCTTTCTTTAAACAAGTAGCTTACCGGTCTTGCGGTCCCTAGGCTGAGAAACTCTTGTATCGCCCGATATGGATGTCGCGCAACGTACCTTTTATTCATGATTGTCTGACACACCCTGTCGGGCGATAGCCGTATCGCCCATCTTTGCACCGCCTCGCCTATTTTGTTGTCGGGCGACACACTTCTTTCCTTTTAAGGGAAGGGAACTTATCTTATCGCCATCTTATCACCCGACACGCCTGTGTCGAGCGACAGACCTGACGCGTGTTTTTCGCCTTATGGCCTTGCTCTTATCACATGTTTGATCTTCTGACGTGACGGGCGATACCCATCTCTCATATCAGGCACAAGACTTCACCTCTGAAACCCTTGTATCGCCCGATACGGGGTGTGGGACAACCTTTGTGTAGAGAAATACCTTGTCGCACATTCATTTAAAAACTTTTTCAAAGCATCAACACATTTAATTAATTGAGGTATTTGCTTATTGTTTAACAGAAATGGCCCGCATCAAGACAATTTCTGTCCCTGTTGACGCACAAGGCAGGAGAATCTACCCAGAGATGTTGTTGAAGGAGAAACTGCCAGGCCTAAATGCCCGAATCTAGGAGCAGCCGGGGCATCAACAACAGAAAAGAGGGCTAGGGTTGGAGAAGTGGCGGCTCCAACTCCAACACCGACACCACTAGCAGCAACAGAACTCCCGAGATACGTGTCGGGAAGTTTCGAGCCAAGGAACGACGAGCATGCTCATCGATATGCTGAATTAGCGACCAAGGTCTATCGACCAAGCAGGTTCTGCCATCAAGCCTCATTTACTGAACTGGGGATCGTTGGGAGGCTGAAGGGCGTCCTTGCTGCGGCAGGGCTGAAGAAGATCTGCTTCAGCCGATCTTCCTCTTATACCAGACTGACAATGGAATTTATGTCTTCTCTGCATCGGGTGAAGAATTCTGCTGCGGAAAGGGAAGAATTTTGTGGGCCAATTAGACTCCAGGCCCGACTGTACAACTCGGAGCATGCCATCTTTGAGAAGTTGTTGAATAAGATCTTCTCTTTCAATGAGGAGGAGAAGAATCTAATGGACAACGGTGAGATAATCACCGAGGGAGACGGGTTAAATCCCGTGGAGCTCTGGAACAGGCTAACCGGTGAATCGTCATTCAATCTGGGAAGAAAGGTGGTGGTAGTGCACTCCTACTTTTGGAGGATAGTGCACAAATTGGTGGCATGCTTGCTTATCAGCAAGAATGAGTCCAGCAACATCTATGCAGAAGAACTCCTCATCATATGGCACATGATGGAGGGTCGAGTGATCAACCTCGGGTGGTTCTTGCTGAATAGACTGCACCCGATGAAGGAAGCCACCAAAGAGTACTGCATGGGCGGCATCGTCAACTTAATCGCGGTAGGGCTCGGGTACCCGAAAGAGCCGCACAACCTTCCGAGGACGCAAGGCGATGAGGTGATCGAAACCAAGTACCTGATGAGGACCAGTATCATAAAGAAGGAGGGGAGGGAATACTTCTACAAGTTTTCAAGAACAAACACACTCCTCCCGCTCCCTCTCTGCGCCGCCTACGACGCAGAAAAACTGGTCTTCACCGCCACCGAAATTGAACCTATAGCGAAGGACGCAGCTTACACCACCGCCACCAGGGCCCAGGAGAGGGTAGTTCCAGAGCTACCAACGACAACTGCTAATAGAGTTGTCATAGCTCCAACTATATCAGCCACCACCACAACAAGGACGGTGGTAGCTGAAAAAGACCCAGTGATTGTTGAGGTCACCGAGACAGAAACTACAGGAGCTACCACGGGAGAGACGGTCGCAGCCCCCTTCATTGCTTCAAGGCCTACAGAGGCAGAAGAGGAACTTCAGCAGGACGTCAGCAACATGATGATCGACAAGATCCTGAGAATGGAGCTCGGAGGAACACCGACACCACCGCCGAAGTCCCCATCTACAGCAGTTGAGGAGATCGCCGACAGTGTAGAGGTGGAGCAGAGTCTGCCCTCACCACGGCCATCTCCACTCCGACGAGGAGGAAAGGCGGTGGCGACTGAAAAAGCGTCATCGCCTCGCCTGGTGGCAGCTGGATCGCGAACAATTCTAATAGATTCTACCTCGCCTGGTAGACCATCGCGTGAGCAAGATGTTGTGTGGACGGAAGGGAGACCCACCAGAACTCCTCTATCGCTCAGAAAGATGCTCGGACACGAGCTCGACTATTTGTGGGAGGTAACGGATACCAACTCTGCTACTTGTATTTCCCTAACCCGCAAACTTGCATCTTTCCAAGACAGACTGAATAGCCAAGAAAGAGAGCTGCTGACTCTAGCGAGCCTTACCGGCGGACTAGAGGCCTTGAATGCGATGCTTCATCAAGTTCTCCAACGCCTGGACAAGATCGAGGAGAGGCTGGATAGAAGTGACGACCATCTGCGCCGAAGGCAGCCAAGAAGGTCCCGGTCACCCCCTAGCCGTGGTTGTCCTCCTTCGTCAGCTTCCCCCTCGGGAACAACGTCTTGATCTCCTCCAGCGGGTGATCCTCAACGCCCTAGGAGGGGATGCAACAAAGGTTAGCCGAAGGAGCTCCATCAGGACAGGAGAGCTCTCTAGGCTTCAAAGGAGAAAACCTCTCCGTCCCCCTAGATGAAGCTGAAGATGATAACATAGATGTCAGCATCGGGGGAGACTCTTATGATGAGTCTGAGGGAGAGAAGGGGGATGTCTACGCAGTCAATAAGAGACATCTACCCCGAGGAAGGCGCTCAATGGCAGATAAATTCCGGGAGCCATCTGAGATACCCTCCTTCGAGACGGCCGACTTCGAGAGAAGAGCCATCAGATACCTGACGATCAGAGACCAGAAGCTGCTGAATAAGGTCTTACGATCGTAGGCAGATGAAGATGATGTCGTCTAGACTGACAGATACCTCTCCGTGCGACGGGGAGTTGTTCGAAGCATGTTCCGTACGCCGACCGTGGTCGGAAAAAGTCTGTTCAGGGTCCTGGAAAATGCGATAATCGAAAGTATCGACAGCAGGACAGGTCAGAAGACATTATACACAACCACCCTGATCTTGGCAAGAAGGCTGATGAAGGGAGATCCAGACTCCCGTGCGGTGGCTAACATGCTGGAATATATTGAAGAACATAGGTCGAAACTGGTGTTGGCCCCGTACAAGCACTAGAACGTGTGATTTCTCTGCATAGTAGACCTTAGAAACTGTGACGTCCAACTGCTGTGTTGCAGCAATGATGAAGTGTCACCCTCTGGGGGTGATTTCTGCCGCCCGGAGGACAAGAAGCTGAGACTCCTGCCGCTGCGTCTGCTACGAGCTATAAAGCAAGGAAGCCAACATCACCAAGGTGCTTGGAACTTCTTTACTCTCCGAGACCTCCCCGTCCAGGCAGAAGAGAGGAGTGGAAATAGTGCTTTCACTATCCTGGGTGCCATTGAGGTGCTCAATACATTTGGAAACTTGGGAGCCCTCAGGGGCAGATCCTTCTATCAACACAGGGGCATTTACGCCATGTTTCTGATCAAGGACAAGCACTATTTCCGGGACGCAGGGGTACCAGAGCAGCTGCTGGACAGTGACCTGGAAGAAGACTCTTCTCAATCCAGCAGCTCCTCAGAAAAAGAAGAGAAGATAGCTACCGACACCTATGGGGCAGGCAAGAAGTTGTAAGTCCTGAAGAAAGTGCATGGGATGGAAGACACTGCTTTGTCTGAAGCTTCAGAAGGTCTGATCAAAAATTTCGACCGCTTTTCATGTGCAACTCTCACACAGGAGCAGGTCAACGTAATCCAGCTGAAGTTAGCTGATTCTACCCCATCGATTGTCGCCTTTCACGCAGGCGATGTCATAGTCCCGGTCGATGATCTAAGGGACATGGTAAAGGAAGGAGGATGCTTGGATGTATCTGTGGCAGCCGCTTACATCCAATATATACAGCCAAGGCTAGAACATGCATACATAGCCCATCCTATGCTGTTCAACGACATTTGCCTCGCTGATGAAACCGGAGCGAACAAAGCATTTCTGCAGGAATTGGAGAGAGAGGTTCCATGCATGATCTTCCTCCCCATCCTCCATTATAGTCACTGGATGCTCCTAATAATGTACACTAGGCAACAAGCAAGAATCTTCTACAACAGCTCAGACGGGAACAAAAACCATCCAGTGCCGTGTACATCAGAACCTTTGTCACCCGTCGAACGTTTGGCCCGAAAATACTACGATGAGGTGTCAAAGATGATCCAACCATTCCTAGACATACAAGGAGGCAAGTGGCACAAACTCCAGTTCTGCCACCACAGTCCGCAACAACTTCCCCTATCCAACGACTGTGGCATCTACGTCTTGGAATGGATAGCGAATAAAGAAACGCCTGACCAGCTCCACCATACCTTCTATCATAGCAAAAGGGGGGAATATGTGTGGGAGCTTCTGTCTGACGCAGGCGTAACCTCACTGGAATAAACATTACCTCACCTTATCTACTTCACAACTCTGGGACAGAGTGTGGAGTAAGTTTGGGGGGCGGGTACCATGTACCAGTGAGGGAGGTACAAAATTTTGAAAATTCTAACTCAATTTCTTTATTCTTTTGTCTTAAATTCATTATTCTTTTCTTCTTTGTGTAAATATATATGTTCATACCAAAGTTTTGAAAATTCTTTTTGTTTATATATCATCTCCATACATATGAACAAAGTGGTTGTATAGTAAAAACCTGATGCGGATCCTTGTAAAGTTTGTTTTCTATGTGCTTAACGAGATGCAAGTTTTGTTATATCTTTCTGATAATGCTGCCTCAAACAACAAAAGATTATGTTTTGCCATGCCAAAAATTTCAAAATCTCTTTGTTTTCCCTCACCCAACAAAAATCCCAAAAAGAGAAAAGAATCCTTATGAGTGTGAATAAAAGCATGAGAGTTGTTCCCAATAAAAGAAAAGAATATATATATATATATACACTTGTTTTCCAAAAGTACCCATCTTTAGACATGGTAGATCCAGGGCAGTGGTACGTAGGATGTGAAATCACTGCTCTAAAGCCAACTGGCTTGGACTGCAGGGACCACTTTCCCGCTAACGGACCCTTACCTGGATGGACTGATGGGAAATGAGAAAAACCCCAAAAAGCCTTAGCCTACCCTATACACAACTTTCCGCCCCAAAAATAAAGCGGTTTGGTGTGTAAGCTAACTTCAGAATCATACAACAAAAGTCTCGATGAAGCTAAAGAGAAGAATTTTACTGAAATAATAAAGCAAGGAAACACATGGTCTTTGGTTTGTAGTGAAAAAACATTACATCTAAGGCATCACGATTCTTGTTTCACCTTTTGAACTGAAAGCTGCACCGAGCAAGAAGAAGCATCACAAAATAAAGTTTAAATATTGATTGAGGACAATCAAAACGTTAAGTTTGGGGGAGTTGATAACACCAAATTTTGTGATATTTTAGACTATTTTTCTGTTATCAAAACTGCCCTTTTAAACTGTTTTCCTCTCTTTTATAAGTACTTTTGTAATAATTGGCCAAACCGCGCTCTTAATCCAATATTTCCATTTTTTGCAGAGTTTTTCCTCATTTTGGTACGTTTATCATCAATAAGGCCGTCCCGGCCCACAAATAAGCTCCACCTGCTTTCGGCCTTCCTGACGCCCGATACAAGCACTTCCCGACAGGGTAGCGTGACAAAATGGCACGCAATATGGGGATGCCACGCAAAAAGAAATTGACGGACGACACGTCTTTTACTCGACAGGGAGCCGAGCTCGCCACGACAACCCAAGCTTGTCGAACGACACAAGCCACCCACCGGCAGGCGCCGCCCGTCCCGTAACCAACAGCCGACACCCCTGTGCCGAGCGATACCAGTATCGGCCGTCCACTGACCCGCAAATAAGGAGGACACGTGGCGCTTCGAGCACCATAACTTCCCCCAACCTGCTGCCTATAAATAGCAGCTACAGGAAGCCGAAAAGACAGTTCACACAGTTGGGAACTTTGAGCGATCTTCAGAGGAAACTGCGAGAGCAAGAGTATCGTGCCTCAGTGCTCGTACCGAGCAACTCTAGGTGAGCTCTTCCTCATCCCGAGAGGGAGGGGATGGTTCACTTAGGACTGTCTCGGGCGACACTGCAGGCCGATATCAGCCAACGTTGATGAGCGACACAAGTGCCCGACAGTGGTTGCATCGCTCCATGCCAGACACGATATCGAACCCGATACGCTTCGCCCGTCATAGCGTGCCTCCCGACATGAGTGTATCGGCCAGGGTCCTTGAGCGATACAGTCGGCCGTCACGGTGTGCCGCCCGAGAGGGTGTGCCGCCCGACACTGCTGTATCGGGCAGGCTCCTGACCGGTATCAGGATAGAGAGCTGTAGTGGTCTGTCATCCTTCTACATCAAGAAGGCGACATTTATCTTTATTTCTGTTATTTAATTATTACTTATGCACTGTAATTAAGACTTTTAATGTTTATGGAAGTGGAAAAGCTTAATCACTTGCTGCTCTATGCTTGGTGCAATTATTGGATGACTGCTATGTTTAATATCTGAACTCTAGCTTGCATGTTTGGATAGCGTTTCGCTTAGCTACCGAATCTTGTTTTCCCGTCGCAACAACTTCGAGAGATGTGTTGTGGCTCTAGTATTTGGTCCGATTCTGGAGTACGAGAGTTCCTGGAACAGAGTTGCTTCAGTAACATTTCACTCTAACTTAAGTCCAGCAACCTCGAGGGGGTGTTGATGCTTGGTTAGAGGTACCCGCTCTGAGAGGAGGGGTATAGGATGCTCCTGCTGCCACTTGTTTTACCAAAGTTCATCCTTTGCACTTTGCTTTAGCTCTAGTTTGATCTTTCTGTTTCCATTGCATGAAAACCCCTAAAAACTGCTAAATGACTAAAACCTTATATCCTTCGTGTAACTCCAGTTGGAGATAGTTTTCTTTGTTTTGTTTGTGACATCTTGTTGTTCCCCCTTGGGGAATTTACTATCTCTTTGTACTTGCCGGAGTGTAGCGTGTCGATTCAGAGTTCTCAACACTACCAACCTTGTTCCTGTGTTCGACCCCGTATATCTACTTCGACCCCGTAAGCAAAGTTGCAGGGGCCTAGAAGAGTTTGAGTTATAAATGTAAAAGTACGACTAACTTCAAATTCGCCTCCAATTTTGGACGCGCGATTTAAGCCGGTAAGCTTTATCAATCTATCTCCACTTGTGTGAGGCTACAACTACCATCTCTGGCACACCATCTGATGAAGCCGAGGACTACCAAACCAAGGATGAGGATGATGAGGATCTAGTTGATGTCGCAGATGCCATAGATGTTTAGTTTTATAGTCTTTTAGAGTGCTCATATATATATATATATATTATTTATAGCTTATCATGTATTAGACATTTGGGCACTATGTATCTGAGGTATACTATATTATCATCTTGTAGTTTTTTTGTAGGTTTGTAGTTCTTATTTTGAGAGGACATGATTCATGTTGTAATCTTAATCTCATGTACTACAACTCTTTGGTTGACTAACTTATGAGTTCTTAGTATGTTATCCCATATTTCGGTTATGACACCAAACTACTTGTTTTTCTCTATTTTATCTCTACTTGATGTGTGCTACATGTGGTTTCTTGTTTAGCTTGTGCCTATGGAGAAGACATGTACTTTTAATTTTCTACCCCTGCCTGCCTTTTTGATATGAAAAAGGGGGAGAAATGACCTCATCCATATTGTTCTTATTGCTTATGTGATCCTTTTCTTGTCAATTATCTAAAATATCATGTGACTTGCTAGAGGACTATATAGTATATAAATGTGCTATGGTTATTTGTGGAAAGACTAACTACGTAGGCATAGGTAAGCATGAATTGAGGGGGAGCAATCAACATTGTTCATTCATGTATCCCTTTGCAATTCACAAGGTAAAGGTTCAACTTTTACATACTATCTGAAAGGAAAAGGTTTAATTTTCATATCCTTTTCAATATGTTGAGGAATGGTTTGTCATTGTTAGAAAGGGGGAGAATGTTCACCTAAGTGTTCAACATTGTCCATATTTTGATAACGACTCAACCATTCCCTTCATATATGTATCTAATATGTTTGGTTGAGATTAATTTCAGGCATTAGGCACATGAAAAGAATAAAATTCATCAATCCCTAGCTTGATCCAAGTTCAAGTCAAAGTCATTCGAATGCATTTTTGTAGAAAACACCCTAAATCCCTTAGGATGATTTTTGTAATCATTTATATTGGTGTAAAGACTTGTAATTAAGATGAGAAAAAATAAGGAGCCCTAAATTTGAAAGATTAATCACTTTAATGACATTTTTTCAAAATTCATTAAAGGGATTTTTTCAGTCGAGTTTTTCACTCATAAAACTCGACCGATCCCCTTAGTGGATTTTGAGAAAGTTTAGGTTTGATCGAGTTGCACACTCATAGAACTAGACCGATCCCTGTACTAAGTAAAACTAATTTAATTGATCAGCCAAGTTTCATCAAGGATAAACTCGACTGATGATTCAAATTGGCTTTGTCACATAGTGCAATAGGTCGAGTTAACTTTATCAAAACTCGACCGAATATTGTACGGAATGTGTAGAAAAGTAATTTTAGCCATTGGAGAGTTGAAAAACCTGAAATTATATATTTTGCAACCCTTAAAATGACTAGAAATTGTTCCTTAGTGCTCCTACCCTCTAGTGGACACCCCAACTATAAATAAGACCTCCTAGAGTTCATTTCGAGGTTGCTCCTTCATGCTATACAAGCTCCTAGCTATAGTTAAGTGCATCCAGTCCACTTGAGCTCCATTCTCTCTCTTATTTATAGATCAAAATGTCTACATGAGTGTGATAGGATCTGTGTGAGAGAGATACTTCATTGTATACTTCTAAATCTATCAAAGCCTCTCCTTCCCCGACCCCTTTCTTCGATCAAGTTGAACAATGCATCTCCAAGTGAAGAAGAAGGTGCAAGCTTCTTCAAGCTATAGAAGAAGATACAAAAAGCTTCTTTGAGTGAAGGAGGAGGACAAGGTTGAATATTTGGGAGTATAGTGGGTAATTCCTTTAAGGAAAATACTTTTTCCAAAAAGGGGATCCACTTGGAAAAGGTGTCCAGTTGCTTGCAAGAGTGGGAAAGACCGTGTAGAGGTAGAAGACTCTAGCTCATCCGGATAGGTAAGCCTTGGTTGTAAAGTTGTTGGCTCCCTTGACCTTAAAAGGAAGATGGGTATCCTTGTCCCAGAAAAGGAAGGTCAAATTGTATGTCTTATAATGGAGTACAAGTATACATTGGTTGCAAAATCCTAGGGCTTGACCACTCTAGGTAGTTGACCGACTCTCTCCTAGTTTGGAGGGTGGAGCCACTCTAACCTACTTGTTCAAGTGCTTGTTTCAATCTCTCTTATCCTTGATATGCATCTTTAGATTGCCATCAAATTAACTATTTTCAATTATGCCTAGTTGAAGTAACTTGAAGGTCTAATGATTTTTGTGCAAGTGTTTTTAGCTCTATTCCCCCTGTTGATCCCTTTGATCAACAACTTGCTTAAAAGGATAATGAAGCAGAAATGTAAAGCAAGTTATATGGATAAAGAAAGAAAAACACAAGAGATACCCAATTTATAATGGTTCTGTCATAAGACATCAGTCCATGACCTGGTTGCTCCTAACCAGGGTTTTTCAACTTGTATTTTATTCCTTTTGTTTAACCAATACAAAACACAGAAAATCAACCAGTGTTTTTTTTGGCTCAAGAAAACCCTCCTTTTAAAGATCAAGGAGAATATGTATGCGAGAGTAGATCATAGTCAGCCTCCCACCTTGGTCACAACCTTCTCACTATAAGTAGCTTTCAATAATGCTTCCCAACATCCTTCTTCTCACAAAGTAGTTGGAAACACACTATAGAGTAGTCGCAATCAGCCTCCTCCTTAATCGCATCCTTCTCAGTAGAAATTGCTACCAATAGTGCTTCCCAACAAACTTATTCCCAAGAATAAGTGAGAAACACACTATGGATTAGAATCGATCAAACTTCTCCTTTGATGTAGTATTCTTGCAAGTAATAGAACTAAGAAGCTTCTTTACGACCTTCTTTCGAGTAGTAGTAAGAAGCATGAATGACAATAATGATGAATAAGAGGGGAAGAAGACATTACAACTTTTCAATGGACTACAATATGAAGCTTTCTATGCAATGGTAATGATCAATCTCTCCACAAGGATAGGTAAGGATATATTTTGTGGAGTATGACACTACTTTGAGCTATGACTTAGATTTGAAGATAACAATATAGAATGATATGCTTTGAGAAGGATATCATGTAAATGGTTTTATTATATGTATGTGTGTCAACTTTGTGTGTCGTAAGTGTTCATAAGACACTCTATATATTAGAAACACTTAGGAATGGTAATATATCCATGAGAAGTGTTTAGACCAAGATAAATGCTAAAATAGCTATTGGGAGGTCAAAAACTGAGTCTACAATGGATAGATTTATAAAAGCATAATGCTTTTGGTCTAAGAAGAGTTCTACCAAAATTAATTTCATTAAAGAAGAGTTCAACCGAAATAAATTTGATCCAAGAAGAGTTCAATCAAAAGTTAGTCTTTTCACAAAAGTTATGGTGGCTATTTTCTACAATGACTCTTTTTCTACAATGAATATTTCTCAATCCAAGAAGAGTTTGATCAAAATTAATTCATTTCAGGAAGAGTTCAACCAAAAAAGACTATAAATGAAAATCTGGAATTTTGGAAAAAATACTAAATGATTTTTCTAATGACACCTAACTATCATAAACACTATATGTGAGTGTGAAAAAGGATTTAGGATTGGATAGGGATGATCATCACTTATTCTTATATCATTCCTAGTTATCTTTATAAAAAATATTATTAATCTTAATCATTATCAAGAACAATAATGAAGTATTTCATTGGAAATATTAAATACTTGTAAATGTGAAATGATGCAGTTACGTAATACATTAATAGTATAACATTATATAAAGAAACTATAACCTTATGAAAATAGGTAACATGGAATGTTCAAGGCATGCTAGTTGATTTAGTAAGAAAATCACTACAATATATCTTGATGTTACCCCCTAATCAACATGTATAAAAAAATCAATTATCCTTATTAAGGATCTTAAAAACCTAATTACCCAAACTCTATATCTTTCAAGAAAACCAACCCAAATTAGGTTATGTAACCTATTTACTAAAATATATCTTAAAAAATTAATCAAAATTCTTATATAGTTCAATCGTACCTGAGACCTAGAATTACTCCTATAAATTTTTTCAGATCAGACTATCTCCTACAAATCTATAATGAGATAAATAAGTAAAACACTTTCTTAGAACACTAACCATTTTCTTAAAACATTAAAAATCTCATATCAGAAAGGGGGGAGGCAAGATTGATGTTTCATTGTTGTTTTTTCCGATCTTAGGTGTAATAGGGACAAACTTTGTCAAAATTTAACTTAAATCAACATGATGCTAATATCAAAATGATACACTAAAACCCCATAATTCCTTAGATGTCGTGACACATTAATTTATATCATTAGGGTAAGAGAGTAATTATTCCACCTAGTATATTCTTCACCAGACATGATGTCTAGTAGATATATTGGAGCTTCCTTTTATGATCAAAACTCAAGAAAACACCATCAACCACAAAAACACACTACTTAAAAGATTCTTAACACAACGTCACACTCAAAAATCCATTTTCTAAGTTTGCCTAGAGCTCCATCTCCAAGCTTCCAACATGGCCAAGAATAGGGGTACCCATCTCAAAATTGGCTTTTGATAAAATAGAGTCTAAACATGCTAAACGATAGTAAAAAATGATGCATCTTGTCTTATGGAAGATGGAGGAAGCAATAAAGGAAGAACTATTGATTGTCTTGACAAACATCCCCGTCTTAGATAAAGCAAGAAAGATATAGGGATGTAAGTAGGATAAAATGCACCACTCAAAATGTAATATCCCAAGAACATAGAGGGAAAGGTCTAAAAACATTACATAGAGTGTGATGCGAAAGCATAATGCACATACTTGAACATACAACCACAAACATACACTATACATTCTTAACATTGAAAATGCATATATTAGAAAATGGGTTATTACAACATGCATTACAATTACATATTGAAAGGAGATTTTACAACTATACAATCATGTATGCTACTAGGATCTTACACAATAGGTACAACCAGTACAACTAATCACTTTCCATCTTTTCTCCCATAGCTCGAAGCCAAAAACATAAGTAAAACAACAAACCAATACATGACGTGTTGTGTATATAGGTAGAAAGATACATACATATATTCTTACACATTTGAATAATTTTAAAAAAGAAAAGAAATAGTAAAAGAAAACATTGTTTATTATTAAAATTAGGGAAACCATTCTTATATTAGCCTTTTGATGAAAATGTACTATTAAGTGGAGTCAAAACATAATATTTAATTTTACTATTGAGCCCTTCCCATTCCTTTGGATGTGGGGATTCCCATATCTAGGCCTATGGGGATGTGTTGACTGATAGATCTAGAGGGTGGGGGTGAATAAATCTTTTATAAAAACTTATTCAATTTAAAACACAAGGAGGTTATACTTAACTCACTTAAAAATGATAATGTAGCAGACATGTAAAGAAAGTTATATGGATAAAGAAGGCAAACCACAAGAGACACCCAACTTATAGTGGTCCCATAAAAAGATGTCAGTTCATGACCTGATTGTTCCCAACTACGTTTTTTCAACCTGTATTTAATTTCTTTTGTCTAACTGATACAAAATACAGAAAATCAACAATGTTTTTTGTGGCTCAAGACAACCCTCCTTTTAAAGATCAAGGAGAATGTGTACACGGGAGTAGATATCAATAAGCCACCCACCTTGGTCGCAACCTTCTCACAAGAAATAGCTTCCAATAATGCTTCCCATCATCCTTATTTCCAATAAGTACTTGGAAGTAGACTATAGAGTAGATTATAGTCAACCTCCTTCTTGGTCACATCCTTCTCACCAGAAGTAGCTACCAATAGTGCTTCCCAACAAACCTCTTCCCAAGAACAAGTGGGAATCACACTATGGAGTAGATTCAATAAACCTCCTCCTTAGATGCATCCTTCTTGCAAGTAGTACAAATAAGAAACTTCTTTATGACCTTCTTTTGAGAAGTAGTAAGAAGTACGAAGAACCATAATGATGAATAAGAGAGTAATAAGAAACTACAACTCTTCAAAGAATTCAATATGAAACTCTCTATGAAATAGTAATGATCAATCTCTCCACAAGGATAGGTAAGGATATACTTGGTGGAGTATGACACTACTTTTTTTCAGGAGAAGTCAGGAAGCTATTTTATTCATCTTGCCTTCCTCGTGCAAGCCAATTTGAAGAATTATTACAGGTCAAACTACTAGAACCATAATTAAACATGGTAGTACTACTACCATTACAAGACTCTAATTGAATAATTCCATCCACACTAGGTGGAGGGATAATATAATGGTACAAGTACCTCTTGGTTTTGAGATGGTGCTTAGCCAGGGTGTCTACTGCCTGATTTCTTTCTCGGTGCCCATGTTGTATCTTCCACCCTCTTCACAGAAGCTTCCTAATCCTCAGAATCCAAGTAGCAAGACTTGGGTTGCAGCTGATATCCTTGTCTATAATTGCTATGGCATTCTTACTATCAGACTCAAAGCATGCTTTCTCAATTTTATGTTCACTTGCATACTGTATAGCATCAAGCATACCTGCCAATTCAGCTTCTAAGACGCTAGATGTGTTTAGCATTCAACCGCTACCACATATCCACTTGCCCTCACTATCCCTGCCCATGAACACTGAAGCTGATTCGTTCTTTCCAGTAGCCACATCTGTATTGAATTTGATGTACCCTGGTTCAGGCTTGCTCCAAGTCTTGTGCGTTTTAACATTTGTGTTCCACCGATCATCCTCCCACGCTTTCATTGTTAGAGCTTTATCCTTGGTGATTTTCCCTACCTGACGATCAACTGGGCATTGCACACCTTCCATCACTTCACGACATCTGCTCTTCCAAATATGCCAACAAGTAACACTGAAGGCCACCTGCGCTTTGTGTCCTTTCACCAGGACCATTTTCAACCAAACTTTTGTTTCTCCTAGAACTAGCATGTCCGTCAACTCTGCTTGTGTTAGGATTCTCTTCCATACTTGTTGGGCGTGGATGCAGTCCCTCAAGGCGTGGATACTGGATTCTTCCTGTTCCTTACACCGGCTGCACTTGTCATCTTTAGTGAGGTTTCTTGCTTTCCTTTTGGCATTAGTCAACGGTCCTCCATGAGCAACAATCCATAGGAACATCTTTATTCTACTGGATACCTTCAACTTCCAAATTAGATTCCATTCCCATGGCACCTCTATGTTCTTCTCTCTTCGCAGAATATTATAGGCGGACTGCGTCGTAAACTCGCCATTTTCAGTAGGGCACCAGACCCAGATATCCTTGTGGTCTGCTTGGACTAGAGGTTGAATGCCTGTGATGCTTCTACTCATCTCCGCAGGAAGCCACTCATTCAAGAAATCTGTATCCCACACCCCCTCCTCCGTGACAACACTAGCTACTAGTAAGTCTTTTAGATCTTTAGGGATTGTCTTGGACACATGATCTGCTAACCGGAGACAAGGTTTCACCCAGCAATCAGTCCCGAATCTGGTGGAGTAACGACTTATAGGTTGGATTCTCGCATTCCTCATAATGAACTCCTTACCTTTGAACACAACTTTCTTCAGCCAGGAACCTATTTGTGTCCGGCTTCCAGTAAACTTTATAAAATGTGTGTGCATTCCGCTACACCAAACAGACTTCGATTCATCCAAAGTGTTCCAGGCATTTCATAGCAAGAGGGATTCATTCCACTCCCTCATGGCTTTGATGCTGAGTCCTCCTTCCTACTTAGGACAGGTAACCTTGTTCCATGCAATAAGAGACATCGGGTGATTCTTATGACCTCCCCCCCATGTTAATCACCTCACCATGCCATCGACTCGATCACATAAGCTGACCGGTAGATGGGCAGATTGCATGACATACGTTGGGACAGCGGTCAAGGAACTCTTCACAAGGCACACTCTGCCCGCCATGGAAAGACAGCGAGCGGACCAGACATTAATGCGAGTGTCTAGCTTTGCAATAACGTCTGAATAAGTGTTGCGATTGACTCTCGTGTAAAGGATGGGTACACCTAAATACCTTCCCTGGTTCTCAGTAGTTTGAAATCCACAAACTCACTCAATCCTCCTTCTTTCTATTCTGTCAACAGTGCGTGAGAAATATATCCTAGTTTTGGCTGTAGAAACTGACTGGCCTGATGCTTTCCCAATCATCTCAAAATAGGAGATGATGTTCTTTATTTGTGTAGTACTAGCTTCAGGGAAAAGGATGAGATCGTCTGCGAAGCAGACATGTGACACAGCAGGTCCATTTCTTCTCAGTTTTGTCGGCTTCCACCTCCCGTCATGCAAAAATTGGTTTATTAGCTGAGTTAGCCTTTCAAGGCACAATACAAACTGGTAGGGAGCTAAAGGATCACCTTGTCTAATCCCTCTAGAAGCTTTGAAGTCATTCGAGTGTTCCCCATTCCATATGACAGAGATGTTCCCCCCCCCGTAATAGAGTTCATAATATACCGCCTGATATTGCTGGGTAACTCGATTTTATGTAAAGTGTCTTCTACAAATTGCCACGACATCATGTCATATGCTTTGGTTAGATCAACCTTGATCGCCATCATTTTCCTGCCCGTCTTACTCCTCAAATTGCAGATTAGCTCTTGAGCGAAGGCTATATTGTCGTGGATGTGCCTCCCTGGAACAAAACTACTTTGTTCCTTAGAAATCCAGGTAGGCATGAACTTCTTAAGCTTTTCAACGACCACTTTGGAGGCAAGTTTCAAGACTATATTGTTTAGAGAAATGAGCCTCAATTGCTCACATTTTTTGGGTTTAGGAACTTTAGGAATCAACACAACCTTTGCATTACACAACTCCTACTTCAGCGAATGACCTTTCAAGGCATTCATGACCGTTCTACAGACAAACATACCCACCTTATTCCATTCTTTCTGGATGAAATAGGTGGTAACTCCGTCCGGTCCTGATGCTTTGTGGGGGTTAAGACCTTTCAGAATTTGATGTTTTTCTTCTGTATTTGGTACCCTAGCAATCTCTTCTATTTGGTTTGCCTCCATCATTTTAAACTCTCCTGGAATCCTTTATATGTGCTCCTGTCTTCTTTCCCCTGGGTATGTAAGAACGTGTTTCAGATGCGTGCTCACCATGGTCATCAGTTCTTGTTTTTCTGTTATCCACTCGCCCTGGTGGTTCTTCAGCATAGTGATGATATTTCCCTGTCTTCTTTGGTTCACCCACGCATGGTAGAACTTAGAGTTATTATCTCCATCCTTTATCCATTCCACATGGGCTTTCTGTTTCCAGTCCTCTTCTTCTTTTTGTAGAATGTCGTCTAACTCAATCTGCATTTGATTGCACAAGTCATCTATTGTAGTATCATATCTGCTCGCCAAGTTTGTTTGCAAGGAATTTATATTCTTTATCAGCCTATCCTTGTGCTTTATTTTGTCCTTCAACAACCTCTGATCCCATTCATTCAAGTGCCCTTATGCTGCTTTCAAAGCCTCTTCAAAGCACTCATCTTTGTTCCAGACCGCACTCAACAGATTTGAGAAGTGGGCTTCCTTGTGCCAAGATGCCCTAGTACTGAACCTTCTCCCACCATTCATAGTTGTCTGATCTCGTGATCGTACGAGAATAGGACAGTGATCAGAATTTATACGTGGCAAATGCTCTAGGTACATGTGGGGAAATCACTGAATGAACTCGTTGTTTGCCACTGCCCTGTCCAATCTTTCTTGAAGCATGTCGTGCTTGTAGGTGTACTTCATACCAGTGAATCCTATATCTACATGTCCAACTTCCATCAATGTATCCCTGAACTCATTGGCTTCATTGCAGTAGAAATGTTCGCTTCTAAACTTTTCATTGGGATATAGCATAGCGTTGAAATCACCCAACACTACTCACGACATATCTACCGCTTGTCCAATCTCCTTGAGATGGTCCCATAAGAGTTTCCGAACAAATCAATGAGGGTTCACATACACAACGGTAACCAATAGCTGGTTGTTTACTCTACAATGTACAAATTGTCGGTGACTGTATATCACCTCCAGAGTGCAACAAGCAGGATCTCAACCCACCCAAATGCCACCTGAAAAATCTCTGGCTTCCACTCTATACGACTTCCACAGTCCCAAATTCTTTATCACTCCTTCTACTTGTTGTCCACTGATGTGTGGCTCCAGCAAAGCAACAATATTTAGTTTCTTAATGCTCATGAACTCCTTCAAAGTGTTCTGGGTTTTGTAGTTGCCGATACCCTGGGTATTCTAGCAGAGGATGTCAATCATCAGGTGATGTGAGCTAGACGGAGTTACTGGCTATCTAGTTCTTTCTGAACGTTCAGCTCAGTCAGTGGACCCTCCTCCATGCTACCATGTTCCATCCCATATTCCTCGCATGTTGGTTGTTCCGCCTCCTTATCAACTACGATGTATGTTCCCCCGTGGATAGCTTCAACCTCCTTATCCAGGGGTCTCCTTGGGTTTCTCCATCTACCATCCCGACCTAGTTGTGGTGTGCTTGCCTTTCCAACTAGTTTCATTTTTGTTCCATCTTTCTTGCTCCTTCTGCCCTTTTATGATGCCACTGCAGCTAGAAACTCATCTGTATCCTCGATACTTGATGTTGGGTGTTCTGCATCTTTGCTTTCCCTCATACGTCCTTCAGCATCCATCTCCTTCATTTTTGCCTCCTCCCCCTCCTCGATGTTCGCCACGATGATCACCTCATTAAATTCTAGATTTACAGCTCTGCGGTCCTCACTTCCTCCTTTTGTTTCCTTCATAGTAGGAGTTTTCTTCTTCTTCCCTTGTGCATCAGTATTCATTATGTCTTGGAGTATCTCCTCATTTGGGTCTGGCTTGCAACTTTATTCTTCTTCCTCCAAATCTTTGTGCTCCGCCTTGAAGTTTCAGTAACCTTCTCCTGCTGATTGCTTTCTCCCTGGTCCTCATAGAGTCCCTCAATATCCTCACTTACTTCTTTTAGCAGACTATCAAACATGTTATTAGTTGTAGCAGTTGATGTATTTCCCCCGTCAACATCAGCTCGCTTGTCTCCCCTCCTTCTTTGGCCCACTCTCCTTCTCTGTGTCTGCCAGCCCTCCTGTGCTTGGCTCCTGCTCTTGTCATCTTCAGTGTTTTCCTGCTGTCTAACTTCATTCTCCTCCCTGCTATGATTCTCTTGCTGCTCTAGACAATTTTTTGAGATGTGCCCCTCCTCACCACATAGAGTGCATGCCCATGGTAATCCTTCATATTCGACGTCGTATTCAATTCCATTTATCCAGATGGACGGGGTAAGAGGATGAGTGGTATCTATCTCAATGGCTAACCTTGCAAACTTGCTCCGAGTCCAGCTTGCAGTATGTGTATCAACCTTTATAAGTCTTCCCAATGCTAGCCCAATGTGCTCAAACATCGTTTGAACATACAAGTGTAGAGGCAGATTGATGATTCGTGCCCAACATACTAGGAGTGTTGGGTATGATGTAGTTGGTGTGAATGTTAAGTACCACTCCCAAACAACTTCCACGAGCCTCCGATGAGCGCCGTCTCATAGTCCCTGGGGCACGATAACTGGACCAAGAAATGGCCATCATTTAGTTCAAACACATTGAATCTACCAGAAATTCTCCATAGAAATTTTAGTCTATAACGCAGCGTCATATATCCCACCTCTGCCCCCACCATACGAACCACAACGACATACTTCCAGGGTCGAGTGAGGTTCTCCTCTGCTTCTGGGTTGATATTCAATGCTGGTCTGCCTTTCATTTCCTCTAGTGTTACATCTGAGCTTGCCAAAGTATCTTCAAAAAGTTTGCAAAGAAAGAATCTGTTGGAATCTTGCCTGCTGATATTACCGGTAAGCACGCTACTGAAAGACGGTGCCTTCTCGGTCCATGTGGATCTAGAAGCACTTGCAGAACCCCCTTCTTCACCCGCCCAATCAGTTTGATATGAACTATTGTACTGTGCAACTATCTTTTGCCCAGCGGGCATATTATTCTCCACTCGCGTCTCTGGTTCTGCCTCCCTCGAATGACCTCTCATGCCTGCATAATTGAAAGATATCCCCACTGTCGGGATTCCGGTGGCTCCTCCTTTCCCGGCCTGTGTCGATTTCTAATTGTCATCTCCATGCGGGACCTTCCTAGCTTCCGATCCTTCTTCATTCTCCGGCCCTCGATCTTGATCCTCATAGTTGTTAGAGTTCTCCACGCGATCACCCTTTCCGCCGCCTTCCCCCCACGCTCCCGACGTTTCGCCATTCCCGAGTATGACACTACTTTGAGCTATGGCTTAAATTTGAAGATAGAAATATATAATTATATGCTTTGAGAAAAATATCATGTAAATGGTTTGATCAAATGTATATGTGTCAATTTGGGTGTCCTAAGTGTTCATAAGGCACTCCTATATATAATAAACACTTAGGAATGGTCAATATAGGTATCAAAACTGTTTAGACCAGAATAAATGCTAAAATAGATGTTAGAAGGTTAAAAATTGAGTTTATAATGGCTAGATTAACAAATAGCAGATTGATCTCATTCCAAGAAGTGTTCGACCAAAATAAATTAGGTCCAAAAAGAGTTTGACCGAAATAAATTCAGTCTAGGAAGAGTTCAATTGAAAGTTAGTCTCTTCACAAAAGTTCCAGTAGCTATTGTCTATGACAACTCTTTTTCTACAATGGTTATTTCTCAGTCCAAGAAGAGTTCGACCAAAATTAATTCACTATGAGAAGAGTTTGACCAAAAAAGACTCTATAAATGCATATCTTAAATTTTTGAAAACATACTAAATGATTTTTCTAATGACACCTAACTATCCTAAAGACATGATGTGAGTGCAGAAAAGGATTTAGGGTTGGATATGGATGATCATAATTTGTTCTTACATCATTCCTAGTAAGTTGTACAAAAAGTATTAATACAAGGTACAATCATGGTACAACTTGATGTGGAAACTCATCCAACTTCCTTGATCATCTGAAATACCAAATTCAATTTGTTAGTAACATAAATGGGAAATATTTGCATCATCTAAATTAGAATGTTGCATATAAAAAATACAACTATCTCCCCTCTTGTTTGATGATGACAAATGTTTCCATGAATATAATTTATAATTAGAACAATTTAGGTCATCATACCTTTAAAAATATCTTCATGGGAATTTTCTCCCCCTTTATCAAAGTAAAAAAGAGGTTTATTCTTACCAATGCTCCCCTCCAGGAGACACTCTCCCTCAATAAAATAATCATTTTGGGGGGAATATATACTCAATGAACAATAAAGATGTACCAATTTAAACAAGTTTGTGCCAAAGATAAATTGGATATATTTCATAAAATAGTGTATAGTGTATAGAAAAAATGCCATTTTTAATCAAGGAACATTAGATAGTTGTCTAATTATTAATGAAAGAATGTTAAGTACTTCATGATAAAAAGATCCCATTAAGCACAAACAATTAAAAGGATACTCTAAGACAATGGAAAGGAATGTTAAGTCCACCTTGGTATAGATATTCCATGAAAGACACCACTTTCTAATGGATATCTCAATATACACGTAAGAAATCTTAAGTCCTTTGTGATATAGAGATCTGCCATAAAAAAGACAACCAAACTAATTTCTCGACAGTTTTTAAGGGATGTTAAGCCTAGAAATGATTAGATAGGCCATTAAAATGAAGTAAAAAAGGAATCTCCAAATTAATTATAAGGAATGTTAAGCCCATATTGATATAGACAATCCATTAAACATAAACCTAGGTCAATAAAGAATCTCTAAACCAAATATAATGGATGTTAAGCTCATATTGATATAGAGAATCCATTAAGTGCAGAGTGAGGTCAACAAAGAATCTCTAGGCCAAATATAAGGGATGTTTAACCCATATAGATATAGAGAATCATTGGTATGTATGCCCAGAGAGCCAATAATATGATGATTGTAATGGTATATCTTGTAAATGATTTGATTAAAATAAAGACAATCTTTCAATATTAAGATAGTTTTATTCAATTATGAGATAATGATGTAACATAATAAATGTCTAAAGTATGATATTACTCGATGATGTATGTCTTCAAGTTGATGACCCGAACAATGAGACCATACAGATGTTAAGAGTATATACATTCTTCTATGTCTCTAGTCAGATGTTATTGTTGAAGGATGATAGACAACAATAACACTTAAGAGTAGAGTGTATGTTGCATGATGACAAAATCTCATTACTCACAATATATGACATCAAACCAAACACATAGACACTTGTTAGAGAATAATGTATAGGACAGACCCACCTTGAGAGTGATACATGGAAACCATGATGGTAGTCAGAATCATCTCTCATGGTGATTGTTGTGATTGTGATTCTTAGACCTGAAGTCACTACACTCATCACATGTCATTCAATGTACTTTGACATCATACACTGTGACCTTGAATAAGGGTTTCCATAAAGGTGATTCTTGGGTATATTGTGACACATGGGGATGATTGTGAGTGATGTAGATGGGATTTGTCCCTCCTACAGGAGTAAGATATCCTTACCACTTGATAAGCGAGACTGTGAAATAGATGGCCATGCTCATGTAAGTCAATATGTGATATTGAGCTTACATACACCTCAGATAGTATGCTCTACTTTAAGAAACATGGATTGAATGTTGAAGAGGAAGATGATTCCATGCATTGAGTTCAATCTGGATATCAGAGACAAAGTTACTATACAATCATTATAACACCAATCATAGATTGTAGGTTAAATTTTTTCTCCAACTTATGAATTACTTGGGTAGAAATAATGTCTTTCTAGATACCACTCATTGCTTGTGATGTCATAAATAAGTTATGAACATTCACTACCAATGTAACTTGGAATCTATAGGGTCACACACATAGGATACACCTGAAATAAGAGTTTATTCATGAATGATGTTAAACTTGATTACTAAAGTGTTTAGGTATTCAATTTAAACAACAATGATTTAAAATTAATTGATTAGACTTTGAAATGACCGGTTCAAATGTTCAACCAATCAATTCAAGTGTCATGTCAATTTGAACTAAGATTTGCAACTAGTACTCTTAAATGACTAGTTCATTAAGTGAACCGATCATCTTAAATATCTAAGTCGACCAATTCAGGTTGTGAACCAAGCATTTGATTGATCAATATGATTAGATCAAGGATTATGATGACGTCATGTTGTGCATCAATCGAATATTAATTGCAAATTCAATTGTGATTTGGAAACACAGTGAAATGACCGGTTAAAGGGTTGAAACGATTGACTCACATGTGAACCAACCGGTTCAACAGTGAACCAACCGATATAAAGCTCGTAGGTTATGGAATCTTTTTAAATTTTGTCTCTTCAACTGCTACTCAGACTTGAACTCCTGACCCTGACACTCCTATAAATAGAGCGGTAGTCGAGGTTTTCTAGAAACACAAAAATATGCTCTGAAAATTGTTGTCCTTTCTGGTTGTGGTAACCGAGAGAGCCCAAGCAAGTCCTACACATCAAAGAGAGGGATAACAAGGGGGAGACAATTGGGAGAGAAAGTCAGTGCTAGCACACTGACTAGAAGAGACAACTCCTTCTAATTCGTTCATCTATAATGATAAGAGTTCCCTGTGGACTAGTATACAGGAGAAGAGTTTCTTGCCACCCACTAGGAGGACGTAGTCAACCGCCGTCTGTGGTGCTCATCCAGGAGGCCACTACCGACAGTCGTCTAGTTGCAACTTGAAGAAAGGTGCACATTTCTACAAGGGATTGTCATTGGACTTGGTCTAGGATGATGTATAAATCTTACAACCCTCCTTCCCATTACATAGTTGTTGACACCGTTTGATGTTCAAGGGGAATATGGCAAGTAAAACTTTGTTTTTGCTTCCATATCTGAAGGCATATTTCCCAACAAGAATTGCCATTCAAGAATTGCAAGTTTATATTAAATAACTTTGAGATCCCCCTTAATATCATACCCATGAAACAATTGAGCTCAAACTAAGAATTGAACAAAAAAATAGAGGTCATGCAATAAATTGAATTAAAAAAACCAATATGAAAGATAACTGAAGAAAATAACAACCAAGATAATGATTTTAATAAAATGCAGAAGTAGGTTATAACCAATTACTAAAAAGATGAACAAGATCAAAAAGATATTTGTTAAGCTCACGATCTTTCAAAAATTATATAAAGAGAAGTTTTAGGGACCCAAACCATGTTTTTGTCCCTTTTCTTTTTAAACATGCAAAATAATGCAAAATGTCCAAATCTCCCACAACCATAACAAGTAACATGGTTTATAGGAACAAAAGAACTAGATTTTGATTTAACAAAAATAGGAAATTTTTTTTTCTTTCTTTTATCATGTTTAGAAATATAACCAAGTCCATGAGTGCCAACATGAATTTGAGAACGTAACACACTATTCATCATATTTCCACTATTTGAAATTATTTCTAAGAACTTCTTAAGATTTAAATTTTCCTTAGCAAGCATTATTAGTAGTTGAAACTAAGAATTTTCTTGTACTAGAAATGTTTTCTTCAAGAATATCGATTTTATCATTTAACTCATTATTTATTTCAAGTATACGATCATAATCAAAATGTGAACAATAAATTAATTGTTTCTCCATATTACTCAATTTATCTAAATAGTCACTTGAGTTTGCAAAGATATATTATGAGAAACAAGTTCATCTATCTTTTTCTTTACATTTGCATATAAATCATTTAGCTCATTAAGTTCTTCATTTAAAAAATAACAACATTGACCAATTTAATTTTCTTTCTCTTACGTTTTTCAACTTTATCAGAAGTAAGTTCAACAAGTTGGATAAGTTCAATTTTGGAAAAAGTTGAGAGATATAAGTTATCATCACTACTTTGTGCATATTCATCATGGTCATCATTTTCTTCATGCTCATCTATCAAGCATTCAACTGCATGATGACATAGTTCTTCATCACTTGCCAATGAGTTTGAAGAATTATCCCAAGCGACCTGATACACCTTCGTCTTATCGTCCATAGAGTTTTTCTTCCTCTCCTTATTCTTGAGTTCTAGGAATTTATCTTTCTAATGTCCTTTGTCTCCACATATGTGACATCTAGTAGAGACAAATCTAATAAGTTTTATAAAAAGAAGAATGTACATATTTCTTACCTTTATGATGCATTTCTTTGTCACTACTAGATGAGTCACTAGATGAAGATGGTTTTGAAGATTTTTCTTTGAATACCACATCCTTTTTCTCAAAAAGCCTATCTTCTTCTTCTATTCTAGCCTCTTCTTTAAGTTTCACTTCATGTGTTTCTGGGTTCCAAATGAGTTGATCCATCAATAATTTTGAAAGTTCGATTGATTTTTCTATAGTAGTGACCTTATCTTTAAATTTGATGACACATATCTAAGGATATTGGAGACCTACTCTTCATTTGATACAAGTTTACCTAAAGAACTCAAATCATTTATTGGAGTAGAAAATCTAGCACACATTCCAGCAATACTCTCAGTCTTAGACATGTGAACTAATTCATATTTATGTTTCAACATAGTAATCTTTGTACTCTTAACTTGTATAGTTCCTTAACGTGTAGCCAAAAGTTTTCACCATATATCATATGCAACTACACATGAATATATTCTGTTAAATTCACTAGGAGATATATAAGAATATAAAACTCGTATTACTCTGGCATTTAGAATTGCCTTTATTACCATTTCTAGATGCCATTCCTCCGTCTCAGTTGTTGGAGGTTTGTATGGTAAGGAAACCATTTTCCATAGCTTAAAGCTAATACCTTGGAAGTAATATTTCATCATTTTTTTAATATATGTAGTTTGTCCCGTCAAACACTAGCAGTCGACATGTTACTTATGATCCTTTGAGATTGAGATGGATGAGCACATTGTCTCCATCCTTTAAGACTTGTTAAATCTACTTGAAGACCCAATCTGATACCACTTGATATATCTAGAGGGGGTGAATTGATATTTTATAAAAGAATACTCAATTTACAATACAAGGAGTTTAGATTGCAACTAGATTTAAAAGATAGTACAGTGAAAATGTGAAGCAAATTATATTAATAAAGAAGGTAAATAATAAGAAACACCATGATTTATAACGATTCTGTAAAAAGAAATCAGTCCACTACCTGGTTGTTCCCAACCAGAGATTTTCAACCAATAATTTATTATTTTGTTTGACTGATACATTATACAGAAAATCAACTAGTATTTTTTGTGACTCAAGACAACTCTCTTTTTAAAGATCAAGGAGAATGTGTATGTGGGAGTAGATCACAGTCAACCTCCCACCTTGGTTGCAACCTTCTCACAAGAACTAGCTTCCAATAATGCTTCCCAAGAAGTTGTTGGAAGCACACCATGGAGTAGATCTGATGAATGTATATTCATCTTTGTTTTAGTCGCCACTTTTGGCCCAGTTTTGCACCAAATGCTAATATTCACCCCTTTAATATGCTCATATATAATTTTCCTTAGTTCCTTATCATTATTTAGAGTTTTGATCAAATCTATTTGCCTCTATTGTAGGATTAAACATCATGCTATGTGTGCCAGTGTAGGAGGTGTAGGGTACGGTGGTCCCACTAGTCGGTGGCCACTTCCTTCATCAGAATGCATCCTCATCTGTTAGAGGATTCATTAATGTAGGCCATTCGACCCTCAGTAATAGCCCCCCCTACGGGGGTGGGTTTGTTTCATGATGACCGCGACTGCGGCCAAGAAGACAACCACCGTGACCACGGTATACAGACCGTGACCGCGACCTAAACTGGACTGTGATTGTCACTGCGGTGCTAGAAGTCGCCTACACCTCGACCTGCATGGAGATCACAAACCCAAAAGTGATCATCGTGACCGGCATGGGAGACCACAATCTGAGGACTGTGGCCTACTGAGGACCGCGACCATGATCAATGCTAACCATGACCGCGGTCAGTGCTCCTACACAACCTGACTTCAACCGTGATCGGCACCACACTGCAACCACAATATACAACCTCCATCACGGCCAGTACTGCGACCACAAAAGTAAGTCAATGGAGTGTGCCTATAAATAGGCCACCCACCTGTCTTGTCAAAGGGATCGACTCCAGATGCTGCTAGGCTACAGCTCTGTGCCTAGCCTAGGGAGTACAGTCTCAATAGCCAAGAGCCAACCCGTGTGGCATTCTTGCACCTCTATTCATCCAGATCTGAGGTGGAAACCCAGATCTATAGACATCAATCTACATCTCCAATTCCTTGCATACACCGACGCATCCATGAGCTGCTCCTCCTACTGCGATCAAGGAGCACGAGAAGAGAAGGAAGGAGGAGAAATAAGATTTGCCCCGTCTGCCATGGTACTCTTCCCTCCTCATCCAAATCTACCCCATCTATCGTGGTGCTCTTCCCTCCTCATCCAGATCTGCCTAACGTTGTGTAGAAGACCGTCCCTCCACCATGCTACGATCATCATCTTCACCATGACCATGACAGAATCTTCCCTCTCTCTTGTTCTTTTTGTTTCTCTAACCATGAGCGAGTAGTTTCCTTTCTCTGGGGTGTTGGGATTAGTCCCGCTGCCCATGCTTACATATCCATTTATTAAGAATTCCATGGCTTGTATTTAACTCTCCATTTCGTTTGTAATCATTTAATGCATGCTTTGTGGATTGATCACCTGCCTTGCATGATCTTTTATTTCCTATGTTGCAAGAACTTCAATGTGTAGGTTTTAAATATCGATTAACGCAGTTGAATCCCTGATGAGAAGTTCTGATGGGATTCCCTAAAGTCGTAAGTGTGTGATCTATGAGGTGACGAGACATCTAGCCCACGGTGACAAATCTATGTGCCTAATGCCCGTATGGGGGGGCCCACAACTTCAGTTGAATATATGTATCTTTGGAGTCATAAGTGCATGATCTGGATGGAGACGAGACATCTGATGCCTAAGGTGATGCTTACGTGAACTTAACGTCTGTATGGAGGGTTTGTAGCAACTCCATTTGGATGGTTATATCTAGCTAGATGTGCGTGTTTGGATATGTTTGTATGTGTAGCAGTGGTGAAACCCGAGTCCATCCCAGCGATTCCCATCATTAATCATTAATCAACTTTTAATCCTACTCTTTACTTTCCTTCATATTAGTTTAATTAAACCCAAACCAATCTCATTATAAATATTAGTCTTGATTCAACTATATTCGACTAGTAAGATTCTTAAAAATGTTGTCCCTTGGGATTCGATCCTTAACTATACTGCGATAAGACCCGTCCGCTTGCGGGTGGTATTATTGCACAAGGTTTTGGTAAAGACTCAGGGATTTCAGCCCTGGGTGAGTTTGTTAGTGCAGTAAGAACCACATCAAGATTGCAACCAACCTCATCCCTGGTCATATCCTTCTCACTAGAAGTAGCTACCAATAATGCTTCCCAACATCCTTCTTCCCAAAAGTAGTTGGAAGCACACTATGGACTAGATTTGATTAGCCTCCTCCTTGGATGCAACCTTCATGCAAGCAATAGAACTAAGAAGCTTCTGTAAGGCCTTCTCTCAAGAAGTATTAAGAACCACCAATAATAATAACGATGAATAAGAGAGGAGGTAGAAATTACAACTCTTAAGTGGATTACAATATGATGATTTCTATGAGAAAGTGATGATCAATATCTCCATAAGAATAGGAAAGGGTATATTTGGTGGAGTAAGAAACTACTTTGATCTATTGCTTAGATATGAATATAACAATATATAATTCTATGCTTTGAGAAAGATAACATGTAAATCGTTTGCTTAAATGTATGTTTACCGATTGTGTGTGTCCTAAGTGTTCATAAGACACTTGTGTATATAGGAAACACTTAGGAATGGTCAATATAGCCGTTGGAAGTGTTTAGAACAAGATAAAAGCTAAAATAGACATTTGGAGGTCAAATTTTGATTTTACAATGGCTAAATTACCAAACAACTGACTATCTCTCAATCTAAGAAGTGTTTGACCTAAAAAAATTTGGTTCAAGAAGAGTTAAACCGAAAAAAATTTGGTCTAAGATGAGTTTGATCGAAAGTTCATCTCTTTGTGAAAATTGCAAAGACAATTTTTTATAGCTTATTTTTTTCTACAATGGCTATCTCTTAGTCTAAGAAGAGTTCAACCGAAATTAATTTGGTCCAAGAAGAGTCCGACTAAAAAAACTCTCTAAAGGCATATCTTGAATTATGGAAAACATATTAAATGATTTTCTAATGGAACCTAACTATCCGAAAGACTTGGTGTGAGTATATAAAAGAGTGTAGGGTAGGATAGGGATGACCATCACTTGTGCTTACATCATTCCTAGTTGTTTTTACAAAAAGTATTAATACAGAGTACATTCATGTTACAATTTGATGTGGAAACTCTTTTAAGTTCATTGATCAGCTGAAATATTATATTCACATTATTATTAACATAAATGGGAAATATCGGCATCATCAAAGCTAGAGTGTGACATATCCAAAAAGCCAAAACTAACCTTATATTTAGAGAGAGAGTGGGAAGGAGAGAGCATAAACACTTAGTAGTTACGAACCATCCATTCCTTTTTTATTCTTAGTGACATGGCTATGAATAATACTATATTCATAGTACATCCAAGCAATGTTCTCATCTAAAAGAAAACTATAAATCATGGCTAGTTTCACACAAGAAAACTAGTCATATACTTAGATAAATCCCACACACCTAAATCCTTAGATTTCTTTTCATTGATCATCTAGTGTTTGGTCATCACCTAATTAATAACAATTAATCACCACTAATAAATTGTTCACCAATGTTAATGGTATTTAGGTCCAACTAGGGTTTTAAGCCAAAGCTAAGCTCAATTGGATCTTAAACTGGTCTCTCATGTTTTCTATTGATCTAGATGTTATAAATTAGGTCTGATTTGATTTTCATAATTTTTTTTGGTGCATGTAATAGTTTCTAGAATTAGTATGAAGATATAAGCATCTAATTAACCATTAATGAGGAAAGACCTACTGTTTTGACAAAGAAATCAAATCAAAGTTCATATTTAGTATAAGAATGATATTAGGGATCAAGGATAATTTATTAGATTTAATCTCCACTGTTTTCTAATTATATCAAATGAATTAACCCTAAAGTAATAATTATTAGCTAAAAATAAAAATTCATAATAAGCATGTTTGAAAAGTCCAATATAGAGGTCTGCAAGATAGAGGGAATCTATATGAGCCTGGGGGTATTTTTTGATTAATTTTATATCAATGAAGCTATTTATAATGTGTTTTCTAAGATTACATGTAGTATTATGACTTTCAAGAGATATATATCTTATGGGAAAAAGGATGGGTCATTGGACCTAAATATAGGGTTGTGAATGCAAGCCACATATCCCTCTTGCTTTTGAAACATCCAACACCATGGTGCTAGGAACCTAAGCCACCGTTCAGGCTAGATCACCTAGTCAACTATAGACCTTGGTCACCTGACTCCCCATCTTTTCTTCTCGCACATGATCCACATTGAGCACGGGAGTCCACTCCAATTAATGATATTGTGACACAAGAAGGAAGAAATGAGGGAGAGGATGTTGCTCCAAGTCTTGGTGGTTGCATATGCAGAGTATCATGAATCTATCATTGGAAAAATCTCAACATCATTCTTTGTTCCCTCTCATCACCCATCAAGGTTGGAATCACCATTACAGACTAGGCAGAGATACTGAGAGCACAACGTAACACCCTTCCACTTACTACCCTGACTAATTCATAACTCCACACCGCAGCCACAAGAAGGAGAAGGTTGGTAGAGTCTAAACCTCAAGACAATGATGTTGGGGAAGTCTACAATGCCTCCTATAACTCAACCAAGGAACCATGCTCTATCAATGGACTTTCATGAACTCAAGGGAAATGCTTGAAAGAGAATAAGATGGATCAACATGTCAAGCTTATCTGAGTGAAATTTTCTAAATCATCAGTATAACTCAACTAAGGTTTCTAGCATCATATATGTTAAGAAAGAGAATAAGATGGGTCAACATGTGCGAGTATCTTAAGCACAAGGCATTTTACTCTTAGAACCAATATTTTGTATATTACCTCACTTATAGCTAACAATGAGCTTCACAACTTAAGTCACTATAGATAGGACCTAACTCAGTCAAACGACTGAATTTAACATCATGAGTCCTCTACCCATCACATTTCATTTTACTCAACTCACATATTAAGGATTTAGATGAATTATTGGATACATGCATAAGGCACTCAACTCATTTACTCAACAATAACCTATTTTAGGGCACATCATTTCACATATATCTCATATTTCTCATATGTTGAAGTTTAGGTCTTCTGACCTTCTCCCTGTGGATCTCACTCTTTCTAGACTTCACCACATATCTCATCCTAACACTAGGTTTCATCCTTTGTGAAATATGTTGAGGATCATGCATAGTCAATGTTGTTTTAACTTAAACTACATTATGTATAAAAATTCTACATACTTTCATCATCATGACTTAGACCATATTCCCAAACTGAATTCAAGCCTCATATACAACCTATATACTTGCAATGCAACTTATATAATCAAATATCATACCTAGACAACATCATCTGTATCCTCATCTCACATATATTTTATCATATATCTATTTATCTATCTATCACATATCTTGATAAGGCTCTAGACATATAATCATGAACTACTCTTTCTTCTAGACTGATGTCATTCCCTTTCACTTAGTGTGGAAGTGCAATGTGGAAGCATAACATTCACACATGAATAGACAACCACAAGCATACAACATACATTCCTAACATTTAACATGTATATATTATAAAATGAAATATTACAACATGAATTACAATTACATATTGAAAGGATATTTTACAACTATACTATCATGTATGCTACTAGGACCTTACATAATAGGTACAAATTTACAACTACCCACTGCCCGTCTTTTCTCCCATGCTAAATCTGAACCTAAAACATACTTGAAACAATAGATCAACACACAAGGTGTTGTGTACGTGGGTAGAATGACACATACATATATGCCTACACATTCAAATAATTTTATAGAAGGAAAGGAGTAAAACAAAACATTTTTATGCAAAAATTCCTGAAACCATTTTTTTATTATCATTCTCTTTTGATTAGAATGTACTACTAAGTGGTATTAGCGCTTCATAGTTATTTTTATGTTGGTCCCTACCCACCCCATGGGCTATGGGGATCCCTACCCCTAGGGCTATGGGGATGTGTTGACCTTATATTTATTGGGAAAGAGAGAGAGAGAGATAGAGATACAATTAACAACTAGTAAATACAAACCATCCATTCATTTTTTATATTCTTAGTGACATGGTGAAGATCAATACTAGACATCCAAGCAATATTCTCAATTAATAACAAGTGTTTACATCATGGATAATTAGAGTCAAGCATTGTCTTTGACATATTTTTTTAATAAGTCTTGCTACCGAATCTAAGATGGTTATTTTACCTTGAATATCAAATATTAATCAAATTTATATATCCATGGTACTAATTGGTTGAAACTTTTTCGAATGATATTTGAACTAGGTCAATCTGGATTAACATATTTGAATAGGGGCCTAAACGAAGGGATGGCTACCCTATATACCTAGATTTCAATATGTTAGACTAGGGGACTAAATGACTAGTCTGATATATGTACATGCCTTGCTTATTATCCACCCTCATTCTATGAAAATCATTTACACCAAAATTTATTCCTTTTATGAATATTTGTTTCACTGGTCCCTCTTACAAAGGGAAAGAAATTTCTTATAATTTTCACTCCAATCACATTAATTTGCTTTTGATGTTACCTTTTCCCCAATCACGTTCTAACGTAGATTGAATAACAATGAGGGTAACAAAGAGATTTCCTTGAAGATTCAAAGTAAGCCTAGAACTCTCATAACAACTCATCTTTACCATATGGGACAAATGATCACTTAAATACAACTCCTAGACTTAGGGTAGGCTACCTAGACCCTGAATGATTTCATGACTCCCAATATTACCCTTTTAATAATGATTCCTTATAAGGAAAAGACAAAACCCATGATTTCCACCCTCCACAAGGTTCATTAGAAAATTCTTGATGAGTGTCATCTTTTTGGCCTTTATGACCAAAAAATGGGAGTCAGACTTGATTTGAGCATATGGTTTTCACTCCTATATCAAACCTTGTCTTGAGAGGGAAATATTGGTGATACCCCATTTTTATCAAAGTTACAATTTATGATAAAGGTCCACTCTATGGATAATAATGGAGTTCTTACCATTTTCCCACATTTTCTCACCTATTTAATCCACCTATTTTGCCCTTTTTCATAATTTGGGGTTGCCATACGAAGGTACTTTTCTTTGGACATAAGTGCAATTTTTGCCTAAAAGCAGATTTTAATATGCCTTCTTTCATATATTTCCAATTGAATTATCATGAATAAAATATCCATTATCTTAATCCCATAGATACTCAATTTCATTTATCTTCACAAAAATTTTTAATGTTTTAGATAATAAGGAAAATTCATCTTGAAAAAATGTCATTTTTATTTTTTAATTATTTTATTCTATTTTATTCCCTATATGACTCAATCTTTTGATCTCAACCACTTTTATCCTAAATATATCCAGAAAGTTCCTAAAAATATCTAAATCATTGGATAAAAGAAGTCAACTTAGTATTGTATGGGTACAACATCGAACCACAACCATCTATAGCATGCCATGTGGCAATGTTTTTTTAAATCCACCTGACGCATCATAGCGATCTACCATTTCTCCAAAATCTTCCACTTGTAAACCTGAGACCCTAATTCCATCTTTTTAATACATCCCTATACCTACCATCTTCTAGAAACTTTATGACTCATCTAAATCCTTCCTCCAACATGATACTTTTCTATAATGTCATTGTGATTTCTAAATGGTAATATTAATTGCTTTGATTTACATTTCTAATTTAATATATGATTATGATTCTCTAATTTTATCATAAGTTCTCAATCCGTCCTAAACTACACTTCTCAGATGTGATTCAATTACTCTACTTGATTTGATTTCTTAAGATAAGATTGAGTCTTGCTCATAACTAAATTGTTCTTTATCCATCATCAACTTTCACTTTCTTTGTTCATCAACCCAAAATTCTATAGAGGGATCTCTTTCATAGGATATTCTATAAATTTGGATCCCCCACAGATAAAAATATATGATCTTTAGGCAATGACAGAAAGTCCTTGACTACTTCCCAAGATCTGCAAACATTTCAAAAAACCATATCTATCGCTTATTCATTTTTTATTAGTTAAACCCCAAACTAACTTATCTCTAGATTACAAAAATATTCAATACATATTATCCAAATAGGTGGGGTGCTAACTTCTTCCCCAATCACATATATATTGTTGAATACGGTCTTTCTTTCCAATTCTCTTCCTTATCTGATAGTGGCTGGAGTCGAATTTGGGTTTCTTACATTTTCCTACTGATATAAAAGTATTATTTAATTTTCCCCCTTATTTATGAATAAAATTGGGTGGCAATTTTGATCTATATAAATTTATTTACTTACCATGTTAAAACAAACATGAAATTATCTTTCTCAAAAAAAAATTTGAGTAGGGTAAAATATTAACTTTTATCACGTGGATTAAGACAAACATGTTCTACATATATCAACTAGGCATTCACATCAAGATGATATTACAAATCTTTCTCTCTCCAATCACATGGACACCTACTGACTTTTTGTGTGTAGTAATACATTCGTGATTAAAAACATATGTATGCCTAAAATAGATTTTCTTAAAAATTTAAACATGAGATATAAAATCATCAAAATCAGGGTTAGTTAAAACAAAACACAAATTGAAACTTACCAATACACATCAGATAGCTTAGTCCCATGATACCTAGGGAAATATTAAGAATAAGGTGTGTACTTTTGTAGCAAGACTAAGTAAATATGTAGTTATGTGTCCAGGGTTTGCACTCTCTATAGTACCTTCACTCCCTCACTCTACTGACCTTGTATAACATACCACATGATATTAGGAGAAGACAAGGTAAACTTTAAGCATATACAAGTATACACCTACACTAGTACATAACCGGCCTTTAGTGTCAGTTTTTAAGTGACACTTATGTGGGCGCCGCTAAAAGCCCAACGGTTATGCGTCGGTTCTCAAACCGATGCCACAACCCTTCGCGCACCACTGAAAATGCGCCAGCAGGGGGGTATAGGCGTCGGTTATTAGCTTTGAAACGGACACCATATACCTTCGTGCCACAGAAAGGGTGCCATCTGGGGCACTATCGGCGTGGATTTATTAGTGATAACCGACACCATCTCACCCACTTCTATGGCCGTGCTGGCCAGCACAACCATGGTGTCTGGTCTGCTGCCACAACCGTTCTCGCCAGCACGACCGTGGTGTCTGGCCCGCTGCCACAACTGTGCTGGCCAGCACGGCCATGGTGTCTGGCCTCATTAGAGAAATCGACGTCAGTTACTAGTAGGGCAACCAACATTGTAACCATTTGTCATCGATTTTATACAAATAACCGACGCCTATTTTATGTTTTTTTTTCTATTAGTTTGCAGACCTGTTGTGGTTGGTCGTAGGATGAGAAACATGCAGTTCAGTTATGAACTGCAGGTTTTACAACATCCATTGATATCATCCAACAACATGCCACAAACCTACAAAATTAACAACATAAATGTTCACACATTTAGCAACCTACAGTTCCATTGTATTTTCACACATGTAGAAACATTCATTTAGCAATCTGTAGTTCTATTCATTTTCACATTCACACATGTAGAAACATTCATATAGCAACCAACAGTTTCATTCATTTTCACTCAGACGCATGTAGAAACATCCAGACATGTAGAAACATTCACACATATTATAATTTTGAAATTCATTTACAAAATATCATTCTTTAGTCATTATTCACTATCAACATCCCAATTATATGTTAAAACCCCCACTACTTGTATGGTTGTTTCCCATTCTTATCTTACATCATTTAATTCTTTCGTCGTATAGGGAGCATGTACATCTGGTAAGGCCTTTCCTGTAGTGTGGTCAATTTTAAACACCTACAAAGAGAATGATGTATATATATAATTAATAATATATAAATAAGTATGATATATTTCATATTATCTAATGAGACTATATATAATACCTTAGGAATGGTATCGATGTCCACTGCGGAAAATTTGATAATCATGTGCATAAATCGCATCACATAGTATGCACATGCTCATCTGTTGTCTTGTGAAGCACACTATAAATTGATACAAAATATTAAAAAATACAACTAATTAAGCATTGTTCACATAAATAATATATACATTGCAGTCGGGAAGTTACTTCCACATTTTTCCAAATTATTTGCTGGTTCTTTTTCCTGGGGACCTTTCCTCCAACCTTTTTGAACTCATCTAAACCCCTACATGTTAATGTAACATAGTACATTGCATAATTAAATAGTAATATAATAACATATGTTAACAGATATGAAAATGAAATATTTCTCACCGGAATAATTCCATTTTCATTTTGTGTTCATATTTTGAATTCAATTTAGTCCCCTTAGGATCTAGATAATAGACAGTGAACGTCTCAGGGACAATAACTAGTAACTCCCAATGCATACCACTAGAGGTAAAAAAGTTAAAAATTAATAACTCAAAATCCACAATAAAAATGTAATTTTCTTAAGTCCAAATTATAAGCAAAGTAAACTTACTCCACATTCAACGGTGCTATTATCACCATCTTCTTATTTTGAGAAAAATTTGCAAAAGAATCACAGCAGTATTGTTGAACTGACGGAGGGTCTTTAGCTACTAGACTAATCAAAGATGGAATCAAAAATCCTATATGTTTGAATGCAGAATCTGCACATATCTTGTCTAAGTAGCTGCAAAACATGTATTATGTATGCATTAATAAATAAGAAACCAGATCACCAGATCCTACACAAGGTATATTGATGTATAAAGAAGATCTCACCTTATCCATAGCTCTATCACAAATGTATTCAACCAATCATATCAAAACAACTCCAAAATATCTTTTATAAATAGGTTGCTTTTGTATGATTGACCTGCATCATCCGCATCTATAGAAACAGTTATAGGGCAATATATATCATGTTCTCCTGACCATATTACCATACCCCTACAATCAGGACCTAACAGAACAAGTAGGTCCTGTGGAACCCAACTTGGTAATGTAGGAGGTGGAGGTGGAGGCCTAGATGTTGTGGGTGCCTTCTTTTTAACCTGTATATATATAATTTCATATCAACTGACATCATATACACACACTAATAATTTAACGTAATGTAAATTTACCATACAGTTTTAGTATAGAGGACATCCACTTTTCGCCACAATATCACTCTACCTTCTGCCTCACCAAGCATTTCACAATCTGGGTGGACATATGGCAATGGAAGATCCATCCACTTGGAGAATATATGTAGCGGGCTCACACGAACCCAATCAGCTAGTAATGGAGACCCATGAAACATTTTCCCTGGTAGGGATGGGTAAGCCGACGCCTCTACAATGACAAATTCTTTACTTTTTAGACGGTATGACTTCAACCGCTACAAATGTTTGTGTAAAGAATGTTATATACATATATACATATCATCTTGAAAACATATCATCTTGAAAAGACTAGTTATTATTTCATAAAAATACTTATAGTGGATGTGCTAGGTGGTGGGTCTACAGGATTACTCCCAACCTCTTTAGTAGGAGTAGAACGGGACACCATAGGTACTGTCTACTGAGTGGCAATCTGAGATGTCTGCCACTTGCTCAGTGCTTCTTCAAGTTTCCTATCAACTAGCTTATCTACCTATACATGGATAAAAGAAACGTTAGCTTCTGATTATTGAATTCTCTTTTACAGTAACATTATAAAGAAATAACAGGTTACCTCTTCTTGTGAAAGTCCCACTTTTGGGACATGTTTGCACTGGGATGGCCCAAAGAATGCTTTGATGCCCACACCAGCGCTTGCAGCCCTAACACGTCCAGGATGCTCTGGGTTACCCAGAGCAACTATCAATTTATCCCTTGTGCCCTCAGGGATGAACTTGCCTTATTTCCTCAGCTCGTGCAACTCCCGCTAATCGCCAAAACAAAAATTTGTAATTAAGTAAATACCACAAATAACCAATATTTGAATGATTGCTCTATGAGTTGTATTTTACCATTTTTTCAGCCGCCTCAGCAGTTGCGGGCTTCCTTATTTCTCCCTTCTTATTTTTCCTCCCATCTATCCAGACATCATGGTGAGGCAGAGGTGTGCTACCTATAGTAGAGGACTCCTGAGTAGCATCAGACTGAGCAGTAGCCTCAGACTATAGTCTTTGGCGAATGCCTGCATACCCCTTTGGACCCATTGTGTGGTCATGCACATTCAGTACACACCTTGCTTTTTGCGCCTCACTGAGGGCCAAGTTAGTATGCACATTAATGATTTGGTTAGTAACACTAAATGTTAATCTTGAATATGTGAATACAACGTATATTAACTAAATTGGGAGTGACGCCTAATACCTTGAATTCATCAGTTTGTCTTGAAGTAACAAACGCATCCTATTCTTCTTGGTCCAAGAAGTTCCACTGTTCTGTGGCTGTCTTCTTCCTCTTATCACCTTCTTTTATGTATTCTCGAGTGAGATTTGTCCTATAGTTCCTTAAGACTCTACCACAACGTTGCATCACACATTTACGATGCAGCTTTTCATCCAATTCAAATATACTCTACAAAATAGAATTGATATTAACTAGTATCCAAAAAATTAGTAATCTAACAAATAGAATTGCAAATTAATAATAACTCACGCATAAATCCTTCCATATTACGTATTTCTTCCTCGTAGGAACTTTATGCCAAGAATCTATCTTACAACCGTAACGGCTACGAGTAACATACCAAAGATATGAAACAAACGAATTGCAATTCACTCCAATTGCATTTCTTGCATTATCAAAATCCATAACAAGTTTGGGTCCATTGCCCCTTTGAGCTATTAACTTCTTCATCATAGTGATGCCCCTTCTCTTATCAACTTTTTGGTGCTGCTCATCTAGTGCCTCAAGTTCTTCAGAGGGTACATTTGCATCATCAACCTAAAATTTGACAAAATAAACACACTTACAGGATATAACTAGAAATGGACATATAGATATAAATATATGATATATATTTTTAAAACTTACATTGTGAGGCGGCACATTGATGTCCTCACCCTCACAGTAATCATCAACACGGTCATCAGGAGAATGCTCAGCCATCTAAAAGTTCACATTCACATTGTAAAGTTCACATTGTAAAGTAATTCATATTGTAAAGCTCACATTGTAAAGTTCACATTCACATTGTAAAGCAATTCACATTGTAAAGTTCACATTCACATTGTAAAGTTCACATTGGAAAGTAATTCACATTGTAAAGCTCACATTGTAAAGTTCACATTCACATTGTAAAGTAATTCACATTGTAAAATTCACATTGTAAAGTTCACATTCACATTGTAAAGTAATTCACATTGTAAAGTTCACATTCAGATAAATAAAACATATAAAAATATAAACATGTCTCTAATATTGTGATTTTTTATCAATTAACAATCCTTCATTGTGATCTCCGTGCACATACAAGTCATCATTAGCTTCAATATTTGATGGTGTTGGCAACCCAACTGAGAATGGACTGGAGTCATCATACTTATCATAGTACTCTTCTTCATCTATAGGATCTTCAATGAACTGTCTTTTACCATGAAGAACAACCGACCATTTATCATTTGTAGGATCATCGATATAAAATACTTGTTTTTCCTTTGATGCTAATATGAATGGTTCACCCTTCTCACCAATCTTTTCAAAATTCACTAAAGTGAAACCCAATTTATCCACTATAACTCCTTTGGTGTTATCAACCCAATTACATTTGAAGAGCAAAATTCTGAAATCTATGTAGTCAAACTCCCATAAGTCTTCAATGACACTGTAATATGACATTTTAGCTTCACGTGGACTCTTATCCTTTGCACTTGCAAAAAACATAGTCGACGCTTGAAGGGTGACCCCACTGTTTTGGACGACACTCTTATCATCTTGACGCTTTGCGTAATATGTGAATCCATTAATGTCATACCCTTCATAAGACATAACATTGAATTTCGATTTAAAGGTGAGGCATTTGATGGTTTCAGTAATATCATCTGGTGTTTGAGATAATTGATGTAAGACTTTATCTTCGAACCACTTAATAAATGTCTTATTAGGCTCTCTAGCAAGTCACATTGTATTGGCTTGAGGATATTGTCTCTTGATGAAATTGGTTTGTTCCTCGATATAAACACACACTTCATCCATGTTGTGTAAAATACACAAGTGACCTTGTTCCAACTGCTCACGGCTGATTACTTTCACCCGTGATCCCAAAATTCCTTTGCCAAATTGCTCCTCAATATTCTTGTCATTACCAGGAGTGCCATTACCACTGAGAAAGTCATTGCAAAAATCCATAACCTCTCTCGCCACATAACCCTCAATAATACTCCCTTCAGGATGATAACAGTTTTGAACATCACTTTTAAAAACACTCATGTGTCGTTTAAAGGGATACATCCAGTGTAAGAAAATTGATCCCAACATTTTCACTTCCCTAGTCAACTGGACAACAAGATGTACCATGATATCAAAGAATGACAGAGGAAAATACATCTCAAGTTGGCATAGGGTAACAACCACTTCTCTTTGCAAATTATCGAGAGTATCAGGGTCAATACTTTACTGCACAGACTGTTGAAAAAGAAACAAAGTCTGGTGATTGCAAACCTTACATGCTTCGGCAATATAGATCTAATTTCCACAGGCAATATTTGTTGCATTAGAGTGTGACAATCATGAGATTTAAGACCTATCAACTTTAGATCTTTCATTGATACCAATCTAAAGATGTTGGCACTCCTAGTACCTTAACATTTACCAAACATTCACAAAAAGCTTTCTTCTCCTTTCTAAACAATGTGTAACAAGCGGGAGGTAAGTATATTCTCCGATTTCCCATTTCACGAAATTCTATTAATTTTGACCTTATGCCCATTTCACGTTGGTCCAGTCTGGATTTTATCCCATCTTTAGTCTTACCTGGTATATTCAACAAAGTACCAATGACACTATTATAGACATTTTTCTCAACGTGCATGACATCAATACAATGTCTGACTGTCAAAGAACTCCAATAAGGAAGATCCCAAAATATTGACTTCTTCTTGAATAAAGATTTGTCACTCCGTGTGGCCATAGTACATTGTGATCTCTTACCAAATTCATTGACAAAGTCTTTTACTCTTTCATAAACAACCTCCCCTGGTATAGGTTTAGGTGCACTCCATTCCTCATTCAATCCATTGAATACTTTTCACTTCCTACGATACAGATGGAATTTTGTAAGAAACCTTCAATGACCGAGATATACAGTCTTACCGCCATGTTTTAGTCTTGTTGAATCAGTGTTCTCTTCACATATAGGATACGCTTTAGCTCCTTTGACACTATATCCAGACGAATTCCCATATGTTGGAAAGTCATTAATAGTGCAAAACAACATAGCATGCAAATGAAATGTCTCTCTTCGTGAAGCATCATAGGTCGTCACACCTTCACCCTAGAGTTTCTTTAAGTCATCAATTAGAGGTTCAAGATAAACATCGATGTCATTTCCAAGTTGTTTAGGGCCTGATATCAACAACGACAACATTACATACTTATTTTTCATACACAGCCAGGGAGGAAGATTGTATATAACAAGCATGACAGGCCAAGTGCTACGTTGGCTGCTCAATGTCCCGTATGAATTCATCCCATCTTTACAAAGACCAAGTCTTAGATTCCTGACTTCTTCACCAAATTAATGGTACAATAGATCAATCTTCTTCCACTGTGGGGAATTAGACGCATGTCGTAGGATCCCATCATTATTTTTCTTAACATCTGTATGCCACCTCAAATTCTTCGCATCTATCGTAATGGAAAACAAGCGTTGAAACCATGATATTATAGGTAGATACCACATCACCTTGGCAGGAGAACCATTTTTGGACTCCCCCGAAGTCGTCAATTTATACCGTGACGCACCACATTTTGGACAATCTTTCAAATCCACATAGTCCTTTTGAAATAATACACAATCATTCAGGCATGCATGTATCTTCTTGGCATCCATTCCCATTGGGCACAACAATTTCTTTACCTAGTATGTTGAGATTGACAGCTCGTTTCCTTCAGGAAGCATTTCTTTCAACAAAGACAACAATGACGTGAAGCTTTTATCACTCTTCTATTGTTAGCTTTCAACTTATACAATCTCAACACAATGCTAAGCTTCGTAAACTTAGTACAACCTGTGTAGAATGATATCTCAACATCATGCATAATGTTTCTAAAAATGGGAGGTGGATCGATGTGCTCTACCCCACAACTATCCAACATCGCATCTACAATGTCTCCTGGAACTGGTTCATTCACATCTACGTCATCGGAGGCAATTTCTTCTTCCACACAAGCACTGCTATTGACATCCACTGGTTTCGGGTTTGAAATCTCTCCATGCCAGTGCCATTTTGTATAGCCTTGTATAATCCCGTTGCACATGACATGACTTTTGATTTCATTACCAGTGCTGACTTTCAAGTTGTTACCACAATGCCTACATGGACAGTAGAACCTATCTCCAGGTTGTTTCCTATGTTCCTCGGCAAATCTAATAAACTGGTCAAAACTAGAAATAAACTCTGGGGTGCAGCGATTGCAAATGGACATCCATGATCTATCCATTATATGATCAAAGAGAGAACAAGTATATATTACAACAAGATTAGGGTCTAGGATTAGATTTTTTGCATGGTTAAAACTTTAGGCCAACAAATACATGTGTTGTCATTCTTATATATAATAAATGTGTACCACCTATCCCATTCTTGAACACCTCATCTCACTAGTAAGTGTATAAGGTGTATTGGGTTTTCAAGAAAATTTCGGCAGCATTTCCCCGTTGTTATCTAAGTACATGTTGCCGAAATTTTCTTGAAAACCAAATACACATTATACACTTACATCCTGAGTGAGATTAGGTGTTCAAGAATAGTCCCAAACCGGGGACTATCCAAGATTTACTCCTAATGAGTAAATCTTGGATGGGTTTCTAGGCCAACAAATACATGTGCTATCATTCTATAACATTGATTTCCACATTTCGAGTGTCCATGCATGTTCATCATCAAAATAAAGATTACACATAAATTAGTATGACCTAAGGATGGAGAGATTCATAATTGATTTCAAAATTTCAAACTAGCTCATGCATTATCATCAATCTACATCATAAAATAGGGATTCATGTAGATGTTAGGGTGACACATCACTACAAAATCAGAGATTTAACATTAGGGTTTTAATATCTTACAAAGATTGATCACAAGATTTCAGCAATATAGTTAATTCAAGATTATGGTGAAATGTGTATTAGGATTTTAATATCTTAATTCAACATGCATCAAAATTTTCAAAATTAGGTCAAGCATTAGTATTCAATTGCAAATCTATCTTCTTCTTCCTGCTCCCTCCTTACCAAATGGATAAAAGCAGGGCCACGACCGTGGCCAGCCTACACGGTCGTGGTTGTGTTGCCCTACCACGGCCGTGCTGGCCAGCACGGCCGTGGTCGGCCAACATAGCCATGGCCGTGGCCATCCCACACGGTCGTGGCCTTGCTTTAATCCATGTTTTAAGGAGAGGGAGAAGGAGGAAGAAGAAGAGGGGCCTGAAGGGAGAAGGAAGAAAATAGGGGCATGAAGGAAGAAGAAGAGGGCTACCTAGTAGCGTGCAGAAGAGTGGCGGCGGCGACGGCGGTGTGAGAGCAACGGTGGTGAGTAGAGAAGGAGGCGGCGAGCAGAGCTGCAGGCGGTGGTAGTGGAGGTCGGCGAGCAGAGCAGCACCAGCAGTAGGAGAAGGAGGACACAGTGGCGGCGGCAAGCAGAGACGCACCAACAATAGCGGCGGCGAGCAGCTGGTTATCGTCGGGTGATTTTAGTTGATTTTAGGCGAGTAGCAGGAGAGGAGCGATGAAATAGAAGAAAGGGGAAGACTCGGGTGATCGCGGGTCTATTAAGTTTGTAAAAGGCTTCGGTTATTTACAAAACTGACACCTAACATCTTAAGTGTCGGTTGATAGTAACAAACCGACGTCCAATTGGACCTTCCTTTACCCTAATTTTTTTGGCACGGACGGTGCGCACACCCTTATCACGTCGGTTATGCTAAGATAACCGACACACATATTAGAACTTTTGGCGCAAATTTTATTTTCATTTAGTGTCGGTTATTAGCTAAAACACCGACGTTGTATCTGATACTTTGGTGCAAATTTTTTTTGCTCGAAAAAATGGGATTTCATGGGATACTTTAGGCGTCAGTTTCTTTTCTTCAACCGACACTGAATGAAAACCGATACCCGTATCTGGCTGGTCTTCAAATATAGACGTCGAATGTCCTTATTAACTGACATTTAATGTTAACATCGTGAGTTTTACTAAAAAATAGAGGCCTCTAAAAGTGACGTTGAACGTTGTTTCTATAGTAGTGCTAGCTCTAGACCATGCATATTTCATATATGAAATCCTGGTATAGAGAAGATACATTAGGTCTATTAGATATTAATGTTTCAAGTTTGATTTAGCTTTACATCATTAGATATTTTAAGGTGTATATATGGTGTTCTTACTTCGATACCAACTCTAATGAGTCCAAATTTTAGCATCAAAGCACGAGACCACTGCATAAGGAATCATAAGTGCATACAAAAAATACAATGATACTACTTGCATATGAATAATAAAAATACATTGAATATCTTTCATTAGAGAAGTACATAGTATTACATCAATTTATTGAATCAATGTATACATCTTAAAGAAAAACTTTATAATGGAAACATGTACAAACTTTACAGATTCTACAAAAACATTCCACCTAAAACATTCCCACTTCATAGAGAACATGATTCTTGCATCCTTGCTAAATCTAAACCTAAAAACACAGAAAATGATAAGTATGGTTAGCAGATTTGTCTTGAGTATGCAATTTTTTAAGGACATATCTAGTAACTATATGAAAGGATAACATGGGTTTTAAAAATCACTTGGATCTGTAATATAAAAAATTATACCAGTTATCTGAACATTTTTAATAACATATAGAAAACATGTTTTATGTCCAATTTCCATTATTTGAGGACATAGTATTGACATTTGAACAAATACATGACCACCTATTAGCCACCCATCGGTGAAGGGAAAGTTCCAAGAAACATAATATGATACATAGTGTGTCCTTAATTTGACAATTAAATGCATTGATAGTGTCCTTAATCATTCAAGAAGGTGCACCGAGATATGTACTTAATCTTTCAACTTGGTGCACTGAGATGTGACCTTATGAATTGAGTAGGTGCACCAAGATGTATAATTGAGTATAATGTTTATGTTTGAGTTTTACAAAAAGTTGGACACTTAGATCAAAATTAAATCCTAGGGAAGAATAATCAAACCAATAAATTATGCCAAGAAAGTTACTATAATATCAAACATAATCAAGAGAGTTCCATATCATGCTTCTACTTCAAGTGGAGTATAAAGTCATAGAAGAGGATAGTATCACATTTATATTACAAATCAAATCTAATAATTACTTGACTCGATCAAACCTAGTCAAAGGCATAAATCAACAAATTTATTTGGAGTCATATTCGATGTTGTTAGAACCATTATTAGTTTCTTTTATATGTTTAGGATCAACCTAACCAAAACCCTTAAGAACAAGATAGTCACTAACATGATATTCCAACATTTAGAGTTTTACACAAAGAATATGATGATTTCAAGAATATGAACTTAGGGTTAAGAGTCTAAGTCACAAGTTTAGATCGAAAAGGGTCACATACATGGTTAATATATAAATATATCCAAATAGATGGTATTTTAGTTAATATTGTCATGGAAGGAGTCATCATAGTCAAAAACCACAATATAAACAAATTAGTGCATTGTCTATCCATTGGTCTTGTGTTTATACTACTAACAAAAAAATACATCATTATGTTCATCTAGGTTAAGATCCAATGTTATGGTGATGAAAGGGGTGTGAAACATAAAGTATAGCCCTAACTTTATTAAGTATTCATATTCTAAAGTTTACTTGTATCCTAATCAAGTAATGTATTGATTAACCAATCACTTGTGATTTACATGCTAATGTCCACATCTAACATGCTTACACAAATCTACAACCCATTAACTTTCCATGTTATCTTATTAGTTAAAATATAGTTGTTAGATCACTATATGGGAAACTCAATATTATACCTCTAATCTTAGCCAAATACTAATAGGGATATGTGAGTGCAACAATCCATGAATCACAACATCGATGACTCTGGTTGAATAACATGACCCAACAACAATGTCGTAGGAGAACACAAGAAAGGAGGTAACTTCTGAAATAGGAAGAAAGGATGTTGAAGAGGTTGAGTAGGTTGGAGAGACATATGTATCTACCTCTATCGCGTGTTGAACGCAGGAAGTAAGACAAACTATATCCTTAATTTTCTTGATGAAGTTGTTGTGCTGGAACATGAGAGGGATAGGCAACAAGGATAGATGCTCTGTTCTTTGAACTATATGTGAGAACATACACCTGTGATTCTAGCTATTCTAGAACTGAGAATTAATGAGAGTTCGGCGACACGAACAATAAAAAAGTTGAGCTTGACCCACTTCCATCAAGTAGAGATGAGAGGTTTTACTGGAGGCATATGGTTGTGTTGGAAGTGGGAGGAACATAATGTACCCATTATCAATAGTCATCGACAATTCATCACGTGTAGGATTGATGGAACAATGGTGGTTACATTTATTTATGGAAGCCCACACATCACAGTTAGGAAGTTACTATGGAAACACTTAATTGACGTTAGTGAAGGTATGAGTGAACCATGTATAGTCATGGGTGACTTCAACACTACATTAGTTCTGACTGAGAATTTTGGGAGCGATGATTACAACTTTACAAAAGTAGAGTGTTCAAGAAAACCTTCATAGAGGTTGACTTGACAGACTTGGGTTTTTCAGGGATACGATACACTTGTAGACATGGGCATCTGTAAGAACAGTTGGACAAAGTGTTAGCTAATGAGAATTTCCTGAGGCAATTCCAGAGCTGGTGGTGGAGCACCTCCCTAGGCTTTCTTCTGATCACTACCTTCTCCTATTGATGCTAGTTTAGAGGGAGAGCAAGGAATAAAGGTTTGTGGCGAAGGTATCTTGGAACAAAAGTGAATCATTTCAACAAGTAGTCAATGAAGCATGAGCAAAGTCGACAAATTTCCATGGAACACTGTCCGGAGCCAAACTGAAATTGATGCAATGGGAACAGAATGAGTTGCAAGCCAAGTCATGAGAGTAAAGGTGACTATTGAGAAAGATAAAAACTTTACAGAAACAATTAGCAGAACATTATGATGTTATCATTGACAATTTGTGTATGGATATGCAGACGGAGCTCCAACACATCATCAACATGGAGGAGGATGATTGGAAACAAAGGGCACATATCAATTGGCTGCAAAAAGGACACAATAACACAAAACTTTATCAACCATGGATGACCAGTGATGGGGACAACATACCATTACATCCCTTAAAAACTCGTCTGGGAACTGGGTGACGGATGAGGCTGAACTACTGAACATGGTCATTTCACATATTTAGGGTTCTCTCACTAAACCAAGTCAAAGGAGTGTTATTCACTGGCAGGTGATTTCAAGCAGATTTTTGAAGTTTAAGCTAGTAGAGAAGCAAGCATTAGTGGTTGTGCCTACTGCTCAGGAGGTACTTTTTGTCTTGCAACTAATGGATTTGTTCAAGGTAAAAGGCGCAGATGGAATCATAGTGGAGTTCTTACAGAATAACTGGACTGTGGTGGGAGAATTCGTAACAAGGATAATTCAGAATATGATTGTAGGGGAGCCAATATAAGAGGAGGTGTGCAATGCTACCATCATCCTCATCCCAAAAATTCCTCACCCTAAAAAATTTGAACGGTTAACACCGATTTCATTGAATAACATCATCCTAAAACTGACCTCCAAAATCATAGTGGAAAGACTGAAAGCGTTCATCCCTAAGTGTATTTCTCATGAGCAAAGTAGCTTCGTCCCAAGTAGAAGAATAACTGACAATATTGCTTTGGTGCAGAAAATCATTCATGGTATGAAGGGAAAGAATGGGGCAAGAACTATGGCGATTTTATGGAAGACACATTACAACATGTGGGCTTACCTACGAACATAAGAAGGTTTATTATGAACTCAAATATTGGAGGTAAAAAATAAATAGTATGGAATGGGAAACAGTCCCGTCCATTCAAACCATCTAGAGGATTAAGGCAAGGGGATCCAATATGGCCCTATCTATTTGTTCTTTGCTTGGAAAGATTATCACAAATGATACAAGATGAAGTGTTGACCACGGACTGGAAACCAATGAAACTGGGGAGGACATGTTTCATTGTGGCGTATGTGTGTTTTGCTGATGATTTAATCTTATTTGTGCATGCAAGAAGGATGCATATGTGGATGATAATAGAGTTCTTTCGTGAGTTTGAAAATTTTTTTGGATAAGAGATTTCAAGCACAAAATCAAGAATATATTTTTCCAGAAGTGTTCCAAATTCTGTCAAGAAAGCATACAGAGAATAAGCATATTTCAGGTTACAGAGGATTTGGGGAGGTATTTGGGTGTTCCTATCATTCACTCAAGGATTATGAACGCCACATACTCTGATATCAGGGGCAGAACTAGGAAGGAGGGTGGGGGACTCTAGCCCCCCTCCCCCAAAAAAAAATGATGAAATATAATTATGAAAATATAAAAATACAAATAATAATTAGATATATACATGTTTCACAGTGTATTTGACGTAAGGTTTGACTAGCTGAAGTGGTACTTTGTATCTTTAGTTGTGTAAATGGTGCAAGTTCAAATCTCAATGTGTGTATATTTTATTTTTCAGCCCCCCTTTAGGAACTCAGTGCCCCCTATTATGTATTTATGGTTCCGCCCCTGTAGGATCAATGTCTGGGCAGCAAAGAGCTTATGAATGGCAGAGCGGATATGCCTAGCCAAATCTACTTTGTCGACCATTCCCTCCTATGTGATGCAAACAATGACAATTCCCCCAAGATTATGTGACCAGATTGATGTATTGATACGTCATTTCATATGGGGGGAAGCTACAAAACAAGACCAATCTCGCTAATAGCTTGGGACAAGGTGACAAGCTCCAGAAAAAACGGAGGTTCGGGTATAAAAGTTATGAGAGATTGGAATAAAGCCCTTATACTAAGAGACTCACGGGAAATGGTGATAGGCTGAGGTTCTATCTGGTGTAGAACACTAAAACATTGGTTTCCAGGGTTGAACCCCGAAAACTCATGTCAGTATCAAGACACGGACAAGCTACCATGGAGGGGAAAGAGTTCATTTCTAATAATTCTGTGATGACACCGGTGAATGGAGGGGACTGATGTATGGGTTGAACCTGAATTGCTGTTGTGGATGCATGCCCAAAGGCCAATACCAACTGAGCTAGAGGACCTGAAGTTCAGTTGTGTAGCCCTGGACAATGATAAATGGGATGAGGAATTTCTCCATCATTGGTTTGAGAAATATGTAGTACAACATATTCTGGGGAACGGAGTACCACTTGGAAGTGGTTACGTGGATTGTAGGTCGTGGAATCATACTGCTGAAGGCACATACTCAACAAGCTCTTCTTTTAACAAAGAAGGAGGTAGTATGCCAAGGGGAGTGGGAAAGTTTGTGGAAGCTAGACGTCGCTGGTAAGGTCAGGGTCTTTGCTTGGCTGGTTCAAGATGAGAGACTTTGCTCACTAACAATAGAAGAAGGCACATGACCAATCTAGGGACATGCCAAAGATGCATGAAAGAGTACGAAACTATCCTTCATGCGTTAGGGAATTGTGATATAGTGAGGGAGACCTGGAGAATGTTGATCAATCAAGAAGACCAAACTCACTTCTTCGATCCCAGTATTAATGAGGGTGGGAACAGGTGGTGAACAGACATGTCATGCTTCTGAAAGAGAGTTTCTGGATTGCTTGTCACAGCTTGTGGAGGTTCAAAAATCAGTAGGTGTTCGAGGGTGAGACCAGGAGAGCGGAACACCAAGCGGCTTGCATAAGAAAGGAAATCAACTGAACCTTGAAGCTCGAAGGAAGACAAATGGAAGTAATGACAGGTCCGTTGGGGAAAATTGGACTAACCCTACCCGGGATATGACCAAAATTGACGTGGACGCGCACGGTTGTGAAGAAGAATTGTAAGGCAGTGGCAGCCGTTTCCAGGAATGCATATGGCTCATGGATGGGCGGATGGGTAAAAAAGGTGACCGTATAATCTATCCTTGAAGTAGAACTGGCTGGCATCCTTCTTGCAGTCGAGCAATTCCAAAAACACAACTGAACAAAAGGGATAATCGAGACAGATAGTCTATTTACGACGAAGGTGCTGAATGCCTATCCGACATACTTCCAAGATTTGCATACTGGACGAGCAAGTGGAAGGAGGCTAGTGAACGTGTGCCAGTGCAGTATAGAAGCCGTCAGAGCAATCTGGTAGTTGATGGTCTGGCGAAATTGCATTTAAGGCGTAATTTTGATCAAATGTACTAAGAAAACCCACCCAATAGCTTACTGCGAGCAATTTGCTATAATTATAATGTAACCCTGGATTCTCTGGATCCAGGAGAGCTATGTCCGGAGCTAGATTGTAATCCGCTATGCTCAATCTGTACAAGGATGTAAGATGAATAAGTAGGATGTTGATTTACCAAAAAAAATGTACATCAATTACAATGTTATGACTATGAAGAATGCTTATTCTTGTAGTTCTATTTAGGATTTTACTACAAACAATGATTATGACTAACTTTAGTAAGGCTTGAAACATCTTCATATTTCAAGTTACAAAGATCGTGCAGATTGTAGAACTTAATTAAAAAATTAAGAGGTAAAGCATTCATGTAAGACTGATATCATAGTTTTTATTAGTAAAGACAGGTGTTGTAGGACACACTCCTTTTATTCCAAATTACTACTCAAATCACATGAGGGCTTTAAAACATTCGATTTAAATGGTTGCCCACATTCTGGGATGTAGTTCAACCATCTTTTTATGTGCACATATTCATGAGTATCATATTATATTAGTTTTACGAGTAGATGTTCCTGGATGTACATTAACAAAATTAAGCGAAAGCTAATACATCCTTAATGGTCTCCATGTAAGATATAATTAGACTATTCAATTGTATGTGCAATTACGTAGCGGTTGTTAGAGCATAAGTTCAATCACCGAACTTGAGTTTCATCACATGCATGGCTAAGTGTGGATGTACATATGGAGGAGAACGTCACATGTAGTAAGGAACTCAAGAGTAGTCGTTTTAGAGCTCCACTTGGATTCTCCACTTGTGGGGTGCCATTCCAGTGGTATTAGTTTCTTTCAGCTTCAACTTTAGGAGTTTCTTAATCATGCATTAGGATGCCCCTTTTATTGAACTTATGTTAAAATCATACACCTCGATAAAGTTTAGGTAATAAGGTTGTTTTCCGATTGTCACCATGAGCTAAAATAATGTCATTCTAGCAGCTTAAGTTATCTGTTTGTATCAACATGAACGTTCCATCTGCTTGGACTTCTGAATAGTCGGGTGTCCCTCATCGTAGGCCACTTAATACAATGTTTGTCAATTTAGTAACTATAAAGGAACAGGGGGGAAATAGTAACTATAAAGTCAGTAAGTTCAGGGAAAGAAATGTTCAAATGAGACACGGAGAACTAATACACCCAAAGCCAAGCTTTAAAGGCATTATGAGTTGAAACAAAACACATCATCTTAAGTACACGCAGTGTCTACGTCAGTATATGCATAAACTACACATCGACACAAAAAACAGTACACAATGCAGACATAGATCATAATAAACATACATAGTATACGAGGTATCACACATGGCGACACATTAAACAAGATTTGTTGCACGTTGTTAAAACAGTTGGTGTAGCAATGTATTGTTAAGTCATGTGTGAATGAAATTGATCCCGCATTACTTGTGTGTGGAGATGTGTGTCCAAATATAAGATATTGAGCCACTCCATTTAGGGAAAAGCACCGGATCAGGCCAGCCTGATCTGACCCACGACCCAGCCTACATAACCCGATCCAGACCCGAATCCGATTTATAATGTTGGTGGGCCAGGTCTAAAACTTAAGCCGATATTTACTTGGGCCGGGTATCAGCTGAGGTAAATTCAGACTCAAAAATCCAAATGCCTAGATTATATTTTACGTACATTGTAAATGTATATACCTATGTTTGTCCCAAAAGAAAAACATACATATTTCTTGGGGCAATATGTAGTATGTATCCAGCCAATGGGAACATGGATAATTTGTAATCAATCAACATGATTAGTGAATTGATACTAGTGACATGATTAGTGAATTGATACTAGTAAGATAACCATCATTGGCATGGATAGACATACTTGATTTCTTTGTTTTGATCACGTTGTACCATTCAAATGGAACCTTTTGTTGTTTATCTATGTATATTGTAACAACTGAATAAAATTTTTCATACATACTTTAATTTTCAATGAATGCAACACTCGAAAAAGTCATGCCTAGATTAGATTTTATTTACATTGTATATCTATATATCTATGTTTGTCTAGAAAGAAAAACATATGTATTTTTGGATAGAATATGTATTATGTATCCAACTAATGGCAACATAGATAATTTGTAACCAATCAACATGATTAATGAATTGATACTAGTAACATGATTAGTGAATTAATACTAATAAGATAACCATCATTGGCATGGATAGGCGTACTTGATTTTTTTTTGTTTTGATCTCATTGTTCCATTCAAATAGAACCTTTTGTTGTTTAACTATGCATATTGTAACAACTAAATAAAATATGGCATACATACTTTAATTTGCAATGTATGCAACACTCGAAACATTCATGTTGTTAGCTCAAAAAGAAAAATTAAGAAGAAACTAGCTCAGTGCATAGTAGATTCTGCTCATTTTTTTGCTCATATGCCCACATGTGGGAGACATGATCTTTTTTCCTTCCAATAATCATCTCATTGCGTATACATATAGGATGTAGAAGCAAAAAGCAACAAAATTGTAGATTCTACTGTTTTTAAGTTTCATACATTCACATGTATGAGAAACTAATTTGTAAACCCAAGACCGAAATTTCGAATGCCCAGATTAGGCTTTATGTACATTATATATATATATATATATATATATATACATCTATATTACTCCTGAAAGAAAAACATACATATTTCTTGATGCAATATGTAGTATGTATCCAACCAATGCCAACATAAATAATCTGTAATTAATCAACATGATTAGTAAATTGATATTAGTAACATGATTAGTGAATTGATACTAGTAAGATAACCATCATTGGCATGGACAAACATATTTGATTTCTTTATTTTGATCTCATCGTATCATTCAAATGGAAACTTTTGTTGTTTGGATATGTATATCGTAACAACTGGATAAAATATGCATACACACTTTAATTTGCAATGTATGTGACACTAGGAAAAGTCATGTTGTTAGCACATTAAAGAAAAATAAAAAAGCAACTAGCTCAACACATAGTAGATTCTGCTCACTTTTTTTCTCATATGCCCACATGTACGAGACAAATGATCTTGTCTTTCCAACATTCATCTCATTGTATATACATATAGAATGGAAATTAAAAATCAACAATATTGTAGATTCTGCTTATTTTTTAAGTTTCATACATTCACATGTATTGTAAACTAATTTGTTTCTCTTTCAATATCCATTTCATTGGTATAGGGATCCACAACTAAGGAATACATATTTTGGTTGCATACATTGAAAAGTGTATATATATGTATGTATTTATATACATATACATATATATACATATATATATATATATATATATATATATATATATATATATATATATATATATAAATTTGAAGGTTGATCACAAAGTATGTATCATACTAGTTTAGTTTTCATGTAGCAAGTTAGATCTAGCAAAATTTGGTGTGATTTGTGGTTAGGTTCCACTATCACAAATGGAGACCATGACGTATAGAGCTCTATTAAACAAACTACCTACCGAAGACATGCTTAGTAGTTGGGGTCTTTAGGTTGATGACACCTGCCCTCTTTCCAAAGAGATGGTTAAATCATGCAATCATATCTTCTTTGATTGCAGATACACCAACCGGATTTGGAGTATCACATGCCTCAAAAATGGTTGGAGTAGTTCCAAACAACTTGGATAATATTTTGTCTTGGTTGAAGGTGAAACGTAGAAGCAACAAAGATATAAGGTGGTTTGCTAACCTATGTATCATAGGCTTGAGTTACATGATCTGGAATGAAAGAAATAGGAGGATACACAGACAGAAAGAGTTGGATGCTCGAAATCTAATCAATGTTTATTCTATCAACTTACATTGTCATGTAAAGCATAGGCAAGATCTCTTAGCTAGTTTGGGCTCACTCACTTGCACATATTGGGTTTTTTGTAACTATAACCCTTGTGCAACATCTTCCTTATTTTGGTTTTGGGGCCTGCCTTCATGCTAGGCACCCTGCTTTGTATGTAATCTCTTTTTGTCAATATATTTACCTTATTAAAAAAAATTGGTATACTCATTCGATGTTATATGGGCAAACCCGAACCCATACGAAAACCCAGCATTCTTACATGGGTCGAGTATAAACTAACATTTTTTAAATCTATCTTGGTGCAAACTCAGCCCGTGACCCACTTTAATATGTGGGTTTGGGTTTGAGACAAATAAAACTCGGGATAACCTGATGTGAAGCTCATCCCTAACTCCACCCATTGTCAATTGGTTTCGGCATGAATACCCAATTGGATTTTATATTGGGCTGGACCTTCACCCCTCATTTTTCCCCTTATAAGTGGTATCACAACCCGGTTTGGACTTGGGGATATGCACCTTTCTAAAATACACTATCAGATTGTGCTCTGGACCTATGTAGTGTGGTATAGTTGATAGCCTTTCAAAGTGGAGTTTATAGGCTCAAACATTAGGGGGTGATTATTAAGTCATAGGTTCATGAAATTAATCCCACATTATCTATGTGTGGAGATGTGTGCCCAAGTATAAGATATTGGGCACTCCATGCATACATATATATATATATATATATATATATATATATACATATATATATACATATATATATATATATATGTATATATATGTCTGTGTCTGTAAATATTGTTGACTTGAGAGTTCTGTTGGTATGTATGCCCTGAGAGCCAATCATGTGATAATTGGTGGGATACATTAAGATTGATTTGATAAACATAAAAGGCGAGCTTCCAATTCTTTCTGGTTCAGTCATATGAGATAGTGATAGAACAGATTGAATGTCTAGAGAATGACAGTACTCAATGACGTATGCCTTCAGGTTCATGACCTGAATGATGAGATCATACGGATGCTAAGAGTTTGTACATTCTTGTTATGTCCCTAGTCGGATGTCATTGTGGAAGGTAGATAGACAACAATGACACACAAGACTAGATTGTGGTGTTGGTTGATGACAAAATCTCATTAGTCATGATATAGAGATATCAAACCAAACACATAGGTACTTGTTAGAGAACAAGGTACCAGACAGACCCACCGTGAGTTTGACACATGGAACCATGAGATGGTAGTCACAGTCAGTACTCACAGTGATGGTGGTGAGTGTGATTCTTAGACCTGAAATCACTGCACTCAACACATGTCGTTGGGCACACTTTGACATCATCAAACGCAGTCCTGAAACATGGGTTGTTATAAAGGTGATGATTGGGTGGCTTTGACACATGGGGCTTTTGAGGGGTGAGTGATAGATATGGGATTTGTCCCTCCTGAGGGAGTTTGATATCCATGGCCACTTGATGAGTAGGATTGAGAAAGGCGTGCACACATGTGTGAATCAGTATATGATACTGATGTCATACATATCTCTTCCAGTCTACTCTGAGATCAAGGAAGTGAATGAACGTTGACAGGATGAATGTTCCATGCCTCGAGTTCATTTGGGATATCAGTGACAAAGGAATTATACATTCACTGTAACACCATTCACGGATTGTAGGATGAAAGTTGTTCTCCAACTTTCTACTTTCACTTGGGTAGCACTGATGTGTGACTAGGCACCGCTCTTTGCTTGTGAAGTCATAAGTGTTATGGACTTTCACTGCCAACGTGAAATGGACCTGCAGGGTCACACACATAGGATTTAACCTGGAAGTGGAGTTTTGTCCACAAAGCAATGTTTAGATTGATTACTAAAGGAGTTTAGTAGTTCAATTAAACACTCAATCAGTAGATAGCTCAATATCGTATGGTTCAAGGTGTTGGACGCATTGATTGGAGTATTGGATTGATTGAAATCGCAATTGACTGATTTTGCCCAACCTGTGCTCCCAACCGATCGGTTCATGTGATGAACCGGTCGGCTGAGGTTGCTGAACCGGTCGGCTGGAGTGTCCAGGCCGATCGACTCATGCCCAGGTTGAAACGACCGGTTCAAGGGTTGAACCGATCGGCTCAACTGGTGCAACGGATCAGTTGGGAAAAGTCATGTCGGCAAGAATTTTCCTTTAGTTTCAAATTGCCCAATTCGATTGGGAATAATATTGGTATTCGATACCAATTGGGAAAGAAACAAGGAAAGTCTTTTTGAGCCGGATTAGGACCATGAACCGATCGGTTCAGGGTACCAACCGATCGGTTGGAGTGCCCCAAACAATCGGCTCAGGTCCAACCGATCGACTCAATGGCCAAACCGATCAGTTTAGTTGTGAACCGATCATTTCAAGTTGCGAACCGGTTGCTTTTTGTGGAAAATTCTCGAACCCTTCTACTCCTGCATTAGTCCCTCATTGCCCGGGATGGAGAACCCTGTCCCATGACTCTCCTATATATATAGGGGTATTGGGGGCTTCTCAAAGGATAGCTCAGTGCAACCAGTTGCTCTGCAAGTTGTCGTTCTCTCTGGTTTTGGTAACCGTGAGAGACCCCGAGCAAGTGCTTCCCGCAAAAGGGAGGTGCAGCAAGGGAAGGACAACTGCAGTTGCAACAGGAGGCAGGAGAGCGTGTTGGCGACTAGTACGTCAACAGGAGGGTGCGACTCCTTCCACTTCCTTGTGGGACAAGGAGTGTGGAGTTCCAAGTGGTCCGAGTGGACTACTACAGAGGCGGGAGGACACTTCCACTTAGGAGGACAACTGTCATCCGACAGTCCGGTTCGAGTAGGAGTTGTCAGTCCCGGTGCGACCAGGAGCTGCACAGACACCGTCGAAGTCCAGAGTTGAAGACCACGCATTGCGCGAGGTATTGTCGCCGAGCAAGCCTCGGGACAAGGTATGATTCCACAAACCATCCTTTCCTATTATATAGACGTTGACGCGTTTCCTCGGTATGGTTTGGGGGAGAAATTTTTGTTTCCGCTGCCTTCTTTGTCTCCCCTAAATCCTAACAGTGGTATCAGAGCCAGGTCAACTGCTCTATATTTTAGGAATATCGATATGATCGATTTTGGTTTGTCACCTTTATTTATTGCATGCGATGCGAATAATATTGGCTTTATGCATGTCCAATCCTAAATCCACAAATCCCAAATTACATATATGATATGTATTATTAATGCACTCGATACGTGTCGCCCTTAAACGAGTTTTGTGGTGGATGTGTGTAGCGTGATTATGGCCTATAAACCCCTATCTGTGTGTGGTTGTTTGTGGTTGCTTGCATCTCGGTCTGCGCACCGATCTTCCCTCTCTTATTCCCGATGTAACTCGAAATAATTCGAGATTCTTTCCTACCTTTGCTCCCCCCGAATGTAACTCAGGGTTTCCTTTTTATAGCAATGTAATAAATAGAATAGGATTTTATTTCCTGTTATGTCAAAGACCGGCGGACATCAAGACGACTGCTCAGACGGTCAGTTCAAGGAGTGAACCGATCGGTTGACCTTCCAGACGGTCGGTTCAAGGAGTGAACCGATCGGTTGATGACCGATTCGAGGAGCGAGATGAGCGGGTGGCATGACGAGATGCACGACGACCAGGCGAACCGATCGGTTGGAGGAGCCAACCGATCGGCTGGTGGCACCCAGACGACCGGCTGAAGAGTACAGATCATTCATGTGATGAGTTGATCTACTCGGATGGCAAGGCACAGAGTTCATCTTGTACAGGTTGCATGTGATGTAGACCTAGATGACCGTGATTCCTCTTGGCTCGAGGAATCACATTAGGATGGCCATAATCATCGCTTTTTTATCGTATGTGCATGTTTTCTGTGGGATATAGCATGTATATGATATGTACTATGTATTGTGGTGATTGGATATGTATATGTATATAAAACCAAATCCCTCATTAAAATATTAAGTTTTATATGCCTTCCAAATGCGACACACGTGAAAAGTTTGATCGACCAAGGGTGGGCACGCCCTAGCGTGGTACACCGTCTATCTCGTGGAAGCGTGAAGGATGAATGTGTGGGTCTGCCCTAGCAGGGTGCATATTCATCGTGTTTGCTTTGGGTCGGACTTAACAAGGTGATCTAGATGGGATCTAGTACCTTGAGGCATGGAGATGATCATTGCAAAGAGTTGTATATGACATCTTATCAAGAGTTGCATATGATGCAATTGGCAAAAGTTGCCTACCTGAGAGATCTATGTTGTGGGTGACAGCCCTAGCTGGTCCATGGCTTAGAGGATTTCAGGATCTTGCCCACTAGAAGGTTGTACGCTGCAATCTTCTGAATTGATGGTGAGGGCTATCAATTTGAAGTAAAATAGTGGGAGCAATAATTAATTAAAGGCCTAATTATATCGTCAAATTTTCAAATCAATCAAATAAGTCAAAAATGAGTTTTGGACTAAAATTGCATATTTTCCTTTTTATAGTTCAAATGGCAACAAACAACAACAACTTTTCTTTGCGATCGGTCCTTAACAAGGACAAGCTAAATGGGACAAACTTCCACGACTAGTATCGGACATTGAGAATTGTTCTCACTCAAGAGCATAAGCTCTATGTCCTGGATACTCCAATTCCAGAGGAACCCGCTCCTAATGAACCAAGGACAGAAAGGGATGCTTACAAGAAGCATTCTGATGATGCCATTGATGCAAAGTGCTTGATGCTATGTTCAATGAACCATGAGTTGCAGAGGCAACATGAGAACATGGGTGTCATAGAGATGATTCTGCATCTCAGGAACATGTATGAAGATCAGGCACGGAAAGAGAGGTACAATGTTTCTAGGGCATTGTTCAAGTGCATCATGACAGAAGGAGATCCAGTTGGTCCTCACACACTCAAGATGATTGGGTATGTGGAGAACCTGCAGAGACTGGGATTTCCACTGAGCCAAGAGTTGGCTACTGACGTGATACTGCAATCGTTGCCAGAATCTTACAGTCAGTTTGTGATGAACTACAACATGAACAACTTTGATAGGCCACTGTCAGAGTTGTTGGGCATGTTGAGGACAGTCGAGTTACAGATGAAGAAGGACAAGACTAAGTCCGTGATGGTGATCACGAGCAAGAAAGGCAAGTCCAAGCGCAAGGGCAAGGGCAAAGCTAAGAAAGGTTCTGAAGCTAGCCAGGAGTCCAAGCCATCTTCAGCTCTCAAGGCCAAGGGAGGTGTGACCAAGAAAGGAAATTGCCACCATTGTCAAAAGCCAGGACATTGGAAAAGGAATTGTCCTCTCTACCTGGAAGAACAAAAGAAGAAGGAGGCGAATGAAACCTCTACTTAAAGGTGTCATGAAAGTAAACTTGTAACACTTTTGAGATATATGATATCAAGATGTAAAGTGTAAAGCATTCTTAATTGGGGCAAGTGTTGCCTTTATAGATAGGAATACTTTAGTTTATTTTCAGCCAATAAGGCATGTAATACAGTTATGAACTGCTATTTCATACTTTCCAATAGATAGAAACACTTTATTTTTGCATATTGTATGACAATGATAGCAATTAATAAAGAGATGTTTCAATTTATAAAGATGTGATCTTTGTGGCAATGCCTTATTTATCTTGTGATATTTGATATGCATAAGATAAGACGATACCTAAAAGTTATAGATAACTCAAACAATTTAATTAGCATTAATCATGAGAAATTCATTTCTAGTTTCCATGTGATGGATAAAACTAGACTCTTTTGGTTAGAGAACCAGTAAGGGACATGAATATCTTGGACATGATTAATCAATCTTCACTAAAGTAGTGGAAGAGTGATTATCCTATTAGGTATAATACATGTGATGTATTTACATACCTATTGGAATAAATGCTAATACTTCAAATGGTGTTTAGAGAAATACCAATATGAATGTCTTGAAATGTTCAAGATTATCATAAATGAAGTACAAATTTGGTAAAGTATTAATTCTTGATGAGATCAATGAATGAAATACTTGGACCAAATGTTTGAGATCCTTATGAGTGATTATGATAGTGTATCATAGTGAACTCATGATTAAGGCATGGTGATGTCTGAATCAAGAAGGAATCATACTCTAAGGAGTTAGAGAATGATTATCAAATAACTGAATTCTTCTTAATAAAAGAATACCCCATACTAATAAAAGAAATTAAGAATCATAAGGGTTGTGAGTTCTTATATCTTTAACAGATACACCTCAATTATCTATGTGATGAGTTGTTCATGTGATGAGTCAACTATCAAGATGAATGTGAGGAACCGAATCTTGAGTTATGGTTTATGACCTTTACATCCTAAATGACATCCATGTGAACCATAAGGTATGACCTTGATGGTAGCACTCATTGGATTATATCCATAAGTGCAAATGAGTCTTAAGTGTTAAGACACATGGATAACATTTTGAGAAGGATGATGCTTGTTGATTGCAACTTAATGCCTAAGACATTTGGCATATGGATACTAAAACTGCATTCCTATGAGGAATAAAACCAGGATGTGTACGTGACACAACCTATAAGGTTTATGAATCCACTAATGCAAATGAAGTCTATAAGTTACAATGGACTAATCAATGTGATTGATTGAGTACAAGCAACTCAAAATTGGATCTTTATTTTGATAATATAGTCAAAGGGTTTGACTGATATGTCAAAGATAAAGAAGTGATCTGTGATTTAGTGGGAGCGTATTCACATTCCACATATTGATGTGAAATGGAATTGTTCTAGAATGGAAATCCAAAAGTGGAAATTATCTTTAAGGAAGATAGAGATGTTTCCTATGTGATAGGAATAGAGATCTATAGAGATAGTTCTCGAAAATCTCTTGACCTGAAAGAGAACGCATACATTGGCAATCTGTACTGAAGTGTTCAGTATGCACAGATTCAGTGGGAGAAAACTTGTCCATGTTACATGGATATTAGTATCCCAAGGCCAAGTGTCCAATTCTTATGAAGAATGGGAACACTAAGAATAGATATGGATCTATCATGTATGTAATCATCCCATTATCTTGCATGTATGACATGGCAAGAATAAAATGCATTCATCATCTTGTATGTAGGACATGGCAATATGATGTGCTCATCCTGATAACTCGTATGTGTGACATGACGAGTGGATGTCTGTCTGCTTCCAGTAAGTGTTACTGGAATACCATGAGAACTTGATAAGTGCTTGTGAAGCACTAGTTCTACGGAGAAGAGTTCGATGTAAAGAGTTGCATTGATATGAACTTCCGAAAGGACAGAAAATTAATCGCAATATATATACATGAGATGTATAAAAGTGAATGTTTGTTGATAATTGGAAGTGTTCCAATAAAGCCATTTAAAAGGGAAATGCCGAGTATCTATGTGTTAGTGAACAGCAGTGGATACTATATGGATCTGAAAGTTCATGAGATGAACTTATATTCCACTCATTGATGACAAGTCTGGAATCCTTGATCATGAAATGTGGCTAAAGGTTAGCAAATGGAATACAAGATCACATATTACGGCAACTCCATCTCATACGTGTGACGTACAGTGAAGAGATGAGAGACATGCAATTTATACAGACTTTGGCAAGGTGTTGCCATTACTCACTATGTTGGCACTACAACACAGTAACATGTGGGACATGTTTGAAGATCACTATGAATATGATTCATGGGTGATTGACTCGCAGTGCAAGTGGGAGTCTGTTGGTATGTATGCCCTGAGAGCCAATCATGTGATAATTGGTGGGATACATTAAGATTGATTTGATAAACATAAAAGGCGAGCTTCCAATTCTTTCTGGTTCAGTCATATGAGATAGTGATAGAACAGATTGAATGTCTAGAGAATGACAGTACTCAATGACGTATGCCTTCAGGTTCATGACACGAACGATGAGATCATACGGATGCTAAGAGTTTGTACATTCTTGTTATGTCCCTAGTCGGATGTCATTGTGGAAGGTAGATAGACAACAATGACACACAAGACTAGATTGTGGTGTTGGTTGATGACAGAATCTCATTAGTCATGATATAGAGATATCAAACCAAACACATAGGTACTTGTTAGAGAACAAGGTACCGGACAGACCCACCGTGAATTTGACACATGGAACCATGAGATGGTAGTCACAGTCAGTACTCACAGTGATGGTGGTGAGTGTGATTCTTAGACCTGAAATCATTGCACTCAACACATGTCATTGGGCACACTTTGACATCATCAAACGCAGTCCTGAAACATGGGTTGTTATAACGGTGATGATTGGGTGGCTTTGACACATGGGGCTTTTGTGGGGTGAGTGATAGATATGGGATTTGTCCCTCCTGATGGAGTTTGATATGCATGGCCACTTGATTAGTAGGATTGAGAAAGGCGTGCACGCATGTGTGAATCAGTATATGATACTGATGTCATACATATCTCTTCCAGTCTACTCTGAGATCAAGGAAGTGAATGAACATTGACAGGATGACTGTTCCATGCCTCGAGTTCATTCGGGATATCAGTAACAAAGGAATTATACATTCGTTGTAACACCATTCACAGATTGTAGGATGAAAGTTGTTCTCCAACTTTCTACTTTCACTTGGGTAGCACTGATGTGTGACTAGGCACCGCTCTTTGCTTGTGAAGTCATAAGTGTTATGGACTTTCACTGCCAACGTGAAATGGACCTGCAGGGTCACACACATAGGATTTAACCTGGAAGTGGAGTTTTGTCCACAAAGCAATGTTTAGATTGATTACTAAAGGAGTTTAGTAGTTCAATTAAACACTCAATCAGTAGATAGCTCAATATCGTATGGTTCAAGGTGTTGGACGCATTGATTGGAGTATTGGATTGATTGAAATCGCAATTGACTGATTTTGCCCAACCTGTGCTCCCAACCGATCGGTTCATGTAATGAACCGGTCGGCTGAGGTTGCTGAACCGGTCGGCTGGAGTGTCCAGGCCGATCGGCTCATGCCCAGGTTGAAACGACCGGTTCAAGGGTTGAACCGATCGGCTCAACTGGTGCAACGGATCAGTTGGGAAAAGTCATGTCGGCAAGAATTTTCCTTTAGTTTCAAATTACCCAACTCGATTGGGAATAATATTGGTATTCGATACCAATTGGGAAAGAAACAAGGAAAGTCTTTTTGAGCCGGATTAGGACCATGAACCGATCGGTTCAGGGCACCAACCGATCGGTTGGAGTGCCCCAAACGATCGGCTCAGGTCCAACCGATCGGCTCAATGGCCGAACAGATCGGTTCAGTTGTGAACCGATCATTTCAAGTTGCGAACCGGTTGCTTTTTGTGGAAAATTCTCGAACCCTTCTACTCCTGCATTAGTCCCCCATTGCCCGGGATGGAGAACCCTGTCCCATGACTCTCTTATATATATAGGGGTATTGGGGGCTTCTCAAAGGACAGCTCAGTGCAACCAGTTGCTCTGCAAGTTGTCGTTCTCTCTGGTTTTGGTAACCGTGAGAGACCCCGAGCAAGTGCTTCCCGTAAAAGGGAGGTGCAGCAAGGGAAGGACAACTGCAGTTGCAACAGGAGGCAGGAGAGCGTGTTGGCGACTAGTACGTCAACAGGAGGGTGCGACTCCTTCCACTTCCTTGTGGGACAAGGAGTGTGGAGTTCCAGGTGGTCCGAGTGGACTACTACAGAGGCAGGAGGACACTTCCGCTTAGGAGGACAACTGTCATCCGACAGTCCGGTTCGAGTAGGAGTTGTCAGTCCCGGTGCGACCATGAGCTGCACAGACACCGTCGAAGTCTGGAGTTGAAGACCGCACATTGCGCGAGGTATTGTCGCCGAGCAAGCCTCAGGACAAGGTATGATTCCACAAACCATCCTTTCCTATTATATAGATGTTGACGCGTTTCCTCGGTATGGTTTGGGGGAGAAATTTTTGTTTCCGCTGCCTTCTCTGTCTCCCCTAAATCCTAACAAGTTCTACATTGTCCATATTTTGATAATGACTTAACCATTCTATTCCTATGTATCTAATATGTTTGTTCAAGATTGGTTTCTGGCTTTAGGTACATAAAAAGGATCAAATTACACAAGTCCTAGCTTGCTCAAGTTCAAGTCAAAAGCAATGCAAGTGCGTGTTTTGGGAAATCACTCCAAATGACCTTAGATGATTTTTGTAATCACTTGTATTGATGATATGACTTGTATCTAAGATGAGAAAAAATTAGGGACACTTAATTCCAACATTTGATCACTTAAATGTCAATTTAGAAAATTTGTCACAAGTTGTTTATCGGTCAAGTTGGAAACTCAACCGATCCAGTGATGGATTTTCTGGAGAGACCAATCGATCAAGTTGCACACTCGACTGACCAACTCATTGAGAAAAATTGATTTTAGCTCATTGGTCGAGTTTTCCAGAACAAACTTGACCGATAGTTTGAAAATTGGCTTTGGCTCTTAGTGGATTGGTCACGTTATCTTTATTGAAAGTTGACCTAATGTACAGTACGAAAAATGCAGAAAAAGTGATTATAAACATTAGTGAGTTGTTTTGAGAAAGAATAGATCTGTTGCAACTTAGCAAATGACTATATTTTGCCCTTAAGTGATCCCACGCTCAAGGGAACACCCCCAGCTATAAATAGGACCCCTTGGAGTTCATTCCTAGTTTGCTCATTCATGCTATTCTAAGTCTTTGCTAAAGTTGAGTGTGTTGCAACTCCTTGAGCCCCTTTCTATCTCTCATTTACATAGAATTTTGTGATTATGAGTGAGTTAGGCCAGTTGTAAGAGAGTTACTTCCTTGTGCTTGCAAAGCTCTCATTCCATTCCATCTTCCCTACCCCTCTTCTCAAATAAGCAAAGGTGAAGCAATCTACTTCGAGTGAAGGTGAAGCTATTGATGTTCTTCTTCAAGGTTGAAGAAGAGGTGAATATCTTCTCCAAGTGAAGGAGAAGGTAAAGGCTTAAGATACAAGAAGCGTGGGTATGTGAGAACCCATTACACTAAACGAGATTACTCAAAACATAAAACACAATCAATCACCAATTTACCACATCCCCAAAAATATGGGTAAATTAAAACTAATTTCAACATCAACACCCGCTCAGAAACATTTGTATCAGATCCCAATATCTTTCTTGTATCCATACTATACCAATAATTTGATACAAATTGTTCTATCATTGTAGCTACAACATATATACATAGGAGAACTATATGTGTATATGCCACACAACAAACATTAACATGCTAACAAAATTGTGATTCATTTGAAACACCATATACAAACTTTTCCTTCCCAGACCTAAGAGTAGAGAGATGACTCTAGGACACACTAGACATCTAATCAACTTTCTCAAAGGTTCATTACTATATATCATCTTTGCTACCACATGTTTGTTTTAGTCACTTTCGATTACCTAAAAAAAATGTGGCGAACCACAAGGGTGAGACCCATGTCCCAGCAAGAGATATAACCTCCAACAACACTTATTGATTACAACATTTTAAATAGTAGATAACTAAGCAGTTGGAGTATTTAATAATCAATTGAACAAATTGAACAATTCAAGTATACTAAACAGATTAAGCAAATCATCTTAGTAACAAGTATGATCATCAATGCATATATATAACAAATACATCCATTTCTCTGGATAGATTTCTACTCAAATATCATCAAATTGCATCTAATAACAATCATTATCATTAATATAAGTATCATCATAATACTTGTTAACAGTACAAGCAATCTAGTACCATAAGCATATCCCTGACATCATGAATATGTCTAGTAACATAACATGGCTATCAATATTGGCATCTCAAGTAAAGGGAACATACCTATATCATAAGTAAAACTAACATCATAATATAATGAACAACATATGCATGATTAGTAGTTTAAGCATTTCTAAATACATAGGCATGGCTAGCAATATTAAACATAGCTAGTAGCAACATCTTAACCATCAGTGTCAGTATATTTGACAACATAAGCATGTTTACAACATGAGCATAACTACAACATAAGCTTATCTATTATCTCTTATTGTACTATACATGATCTCAGTGAAAAGAAAGCAAACAAGGGTTATCATCCAATATGAAGCATTGTGTATAACCCTAAACATATATGTTATACGACTGTCTTACATCTTTTATTATGCCCTAGGGAATTTGAATTGTACCATCCAAAGTCCAACTGACCTCTGTGAAAGGATATTCGGTTTTGTACAAGATCTAGGTGTGACGATATCCTAAGATCTCTTCCCCTCAGTCAGTATGAGTAAAAAGGCAGTGACATATCAGTCAAATCTGCCACCACAATGACATATAGTCATCCTTCTAACCACTAGTCTTCCTTTGGTATAGGTCACGACACAAGAAACTAGGGTATACAAAACCCTCTCATTTGAGGTACAATCGTACTTATCCTCAATCACATCATATGTATGAGGCATGACCATAGCCATCCTCCAAAACCTGCATTGTGGATGACAAGGACATATCCTCAACTTACCACCCCCACATACTCAATAGTATGTGCTCCAAATTTCCCCTAGCAATACGTGTTTCACCATCCAGTAAGTTCTGACACTGAAGATGGTTCTACGACACAGGGCACTACATGATTGGAGTTATACTTGATTAATTATGCCAATTGAGTGAATTAAGGTTGCATCAAACATGTGGACATACAAACCCTAATTCACTTCTAGCAAGCATATAAATATCACAACTTTTAAAAGATATAAAATGTGTGGAACATAATTTCTCATCTCATCATAACATGGTATTATTCACTTGCCATTCATGAGACCACACCAGTCATCATACTATCACAAGACATAAATCCTTTTCACAATATCACAGGGTATCAACCCTTATCAACACAAGAGGATTACACCCCATTCAAGGCTCAACCATGCCCAAAGGTCATTAAGACCATCATACTATCACATGATATAAATCCTTTTCACAATATCACAACTCAACCCTTATCAACACAAGACCATCATAATATCACAATATAAATTCAGGGCTCAACCATGCCTAAAGGTCATTAATACCATCGTACTATTCCCTGTAAGATCATCATTATCTTTGCATACCTTATAACAACGCTCAAGAACATCACTTACATATAATCCATCGGATCAACACAATATTGCATTAATGATCTAGGAGATATTCATAAACAATAATAGCAGGGTTATATTAACATTAAGAACATTCCTTTATTACATCAACATCCAAGAAATCTAGACATGATTAACCCTCATCATATTCACAATGCACATGATTAGCATAAGAAAGTATCAACTATGTGGCTATGATAACCACCAATTAATATATTAAGGTTATGACCATATTAAGGAGGTTATTCCACCATCATTCCATCATATAAGAATGTTAAATATGAATACTCATCTTTATCTATTTGTATTAGAGTTAGGTTCAACAAGATAAATTATATTAATGTTACTAATCAACACTTATACACAAACCCTAACTCACATTTCCCCATTGGATCATGGATGCATAAGGTGAAACATCACCATCATATTCCATACTATTCTCAAGTATGAACCCACACATAAATCAAGGACTATTCTCAAGTTATAGCATACTAGGGTTTCAACAATAGTTATAGAGTACTCCATGATTGTATTAGTCATTCAAGGACTATTCATACCCAATTACCATCATTTAGTTATATTAAAGCTAGGTATAACAAGCTATACCTCATTAGGGTTACCCATTAATTCATTATGGTGATTTTAAATCATAATCATACAAGGGAAAGTGTAACACTAAAAGTTTAAGGAATTGAACCATAAAATTCTGATCATTAGAATCATAAAATTACACTACACACTTCACCCAAAACAATGGGAATATTGAGGCATCAACTTCTAACCATGAAATGTTGAAAAGGTAAAGCCATTGGTCATTTACATAATTAAAAACCTTGAATTAATCATCTATAATGTTATTGAGTTGTGATCTCTAAAATTCACCATTTAACCTTAGACATCCTTTGATTAACAACAATAAGGGTTTCGTTGAGAGTATGGTAAAACCCACAATCGACTGTTCATTTAAAACAAGCCATCCATTGTCAACAAGTAAGCTCCTTAAGTTGATCATATAAAGGAAACTGTCTAAATCACATTATTAGGACAAACATATTACATTATCCATCATTCCACTTTATTGGAGGAATAAACATTAGATCTAGATCATTGGGTCAAGTTCATATGTTAAAACCATCAATTACAGTATAGATCCGACCATTGCATCAAGTGACCCAAGAAACCATTGGTCTAAGGCTTAATTGATGCTACAACTATATGATTAACTCACCATAGGTTGTGGAGACCTGATCCAACATCATTAGTGACCATTAAGTCACCATAGGTTGCTCTATCAACACTATATTCATTAATCAACATCAAATATTAAGCTAATGTCATCATTGATTGATAACATCAGTAGCGTACTTAATGGTTGATCATTAAACTTCTAATTGATCTAAAACCTTACCTAAGTGGGTGACCATAGGTTGTCACCATCATATGACACCTTTGATTCTGACCATCGGTAGGGTTGTTGCAATGGTACCATCATGAGGTCATGGGTTTATAGAAGAAAACAGCTGAAAACCATAAAATTGACCATTGGTTGATAGGTGCTTAGCACCATAGGTTGTCAAACCAACCTGATCCAAGTCATATTATACCTTAGGACTAACGTACAAATTATCACAGGTTCATCTAGAACTGAAATCAGAACTGGTAATATTAGAAAAATCGAAATCCCAGTCAAGCATAGCTTTTTAGTGCATGGATCATCATTTAAAAGCAAGAACATGAGCTAGCAAGCTTATGGTTACCAATAAACGTGGAGCAAGTTATAAAACATGCCTCTAATTAGAAGATAAATTCCCAAACAGAAGAAAACATGAGCAGGTAGGGTAGAAAATCCATGCTTAAGCTTTGAACTTGTCCATCTAGCACCTTTCTTCATCAAATGAGAAAACCCTAAGCATGAGGAGCAAGAAAGGTAGAGTTTTAGAGCTTTAGAGCAATTTCTACCATGGAACAGAAAGATTCCAACCTGGAGAAAGGTAGGAGGAAGGATAAAAAAGAAATAAATAAAGTAAATAAGAGGATTCTTACTCTTTTAGGTCAAGTTCACTAAAAGGAAGCTTTTTAAACCCTAAAAGGAAGTCAATTGCAACCCTACATTCTTTTTCCAAGAAGATCCCCTCTTTCTTCTTCATTGACATTAAATTCATAGAAGCACCGAGGGAGAAATAGGTTTGTAGAAGGAGGGAAGTGGTGGAGGGCAAATGGCTCATTTGGGTGCTTAGGGATAAGTATATGAAACTTTTAGATAAAGAAGCAGAAAAAGTTGAAGTTCTAGTATCTTTCCAAGTGTCCATGGCCTTGAACTATTAAGAATATACAAGAACACACACAAGCATCTCCCCCACCATCCATATATACCTACTTAGATTTCCTTTTCGAATTTCCAAGCCAATAAAATAATTCTTTAGTTGATAGCCACTAAAGGTAGCTCATCCATGAAGGGGTAAACCCTAAAATACCCTTGAGGAAAACACCTTCAAACCAAGATTTATATAGGTTCCATATGGCTCGAAAATCTCAATAATGATGAGATAATACCCATGGAACATAATGCAAGTGATAAATTTCAAAGAAAACCTCTCAATTGGGTAAATTATGGAAAAGTCCAAAATGTGCATAAAATTGCATAACTTGTTCAAACATTGTCCAAATTGGACCAAATTTGAAACTTCAGTTTGTCTTAGGATTTCAAAGCATATAACAAGGTTATATTTGGGTTATAAGAATTCAATTATGATAATTAAGCTTGTTCAACACTTTAAGTAAGGTTAGGGGTCTCACAACCATAAACCCTTAATAGAAATTTCGCCCCTGAAATCCAAGGTACACATAGATGGACACTTCTCATGCACATCATCCTTAATATTACACATGGTTACTTCCATATTAGGGTAATATCACATTGATCTTATAGTGGTCATGTTCTTCTCTTTCAATTCATACATATCTTATCTTGGGTCAGCACAAAAACCCCCCACATAAGAAGACATTTGCAAATATGGAACATAGAAACTTGTTGTGCCACCTGTACAAATCTAATAGTAACTTTCAACTTTAAATTCTAGCTATCATCCTAAAATTATATCTATTGTATCAACACATTACTCAAAACTCATACTTGTTGGCTCTTATCAAACATAGAACATTATGTATCTCTTATCATATGTAACTTTACAAGGTTTCATCTTTATGCTCCTTTAATGGTTGTTGTAATTAACAACTCCATCAACCATGTAGGCATCCCCTAATTTTCAAGAACTATTAGGAATATGTTTTTATAGGATTCTCTAATCATCTTGATGGTGGAATGAACATCTATTTGGTTTAAGAATCATATACTTGTATGTAATCATTAACAAGTATAACGTCCTAATTGACCTTGTTAAGAGTAGAACAATGACAATGTCTTCATCTTATCAGGATTCCCACAACACAATTAACAAAGATATCATAACTCCAAGAGGATACTTTAGTCAACCCGAACTCACTCTTTCTAGACTTGTCACACATAAGTACAATTACTTCAACATTCTTAAGGTTTAGCAAATATGTTGACCATGTTACTAACTGTCTCTGAAATACCTTGAGATGTCATTATTCAAAGCTTGCTACAACTAGTAAGACATGACCTGAAGAATTTGTTCCTCCTATTCATATATTCTATTGGTACGTTGGTTAGTCTAAAGGACATAACCCTAAATTCACCATGGTCATGTAACTTATGTCATCCATTCTATCTTTTATGTCTAAAGGATATTTTATCTTAAAGGAACACGACAACACATGTCTACTGATCAGCAACCCATCTATCCTTGATAGTGGTCTTGCCCAACTATCATTGAGCCATACATAACATTATAGAATCACTATTATTTTTCCTTTCAAACAACATTTACAGGGTCAACATCAACTATCTCTCTCTATATAAAGGAGAGGAACACTTGGAAAGTTCATTTAATAAACATCTCCAACCTTCACATACTTCTCATACTGTTGATACATCTTGGATACTAGGATTCATTACCTTGGTATCCACCTCATGTGATATAAGGAACTCACATCCTTTTCTCATTTACTTTTACCAACATAATCAAATATCAAGACATATAAGAGGAGTCTACCTAATTATTGTAAGGCTCAAAAGAAAACCCATCGCAAAATTTATGATCTTGGAACCATAGTCCAAACAACCTTATGCTATATTAAGATATCCACCCTCATGTTTACAATGAATCCACACATACAAAGTGGCAATGATCCACTTGAAAGTTTTTCCCTAGAAAGGAAATACACAAAGGGAAACACACTTCCCTCATCATCACAACATTGTTTAAGGGTCACTAGCAAAAAGGTAACCAAATTTATTTTCATTATGGAGGTTACAACTTCTTATGTGTCATTTTACCTTTTTCATTTTGGGTTCCTTGCCATTATCATAGGAATCATCATGATTTAAATATCTCATTACTCCTTCCTTGATGACTAGTTATCACACTTGGATATGTTCTCTTGTTTTATTATGTTTTTCAACCACATATCAATGGGTAAATAATCATATTCCACATTTTCTTCATTAAACAGGGATCATCTCCCTTAATTTCTTTTGCATGCCAAGTGGATTTTACATTAACACTTTCTTACACACATAGGTTGGTCTGAGATTAACTCAGGTTCCACCTTATTCCTTTGTCATTGTTCCCATTCATCTTCTCATTTCATACTTATTATAGGTGTTCTCTCCATCTTATGTGGATTTCATACCTTGATTCACTTTATAAACATAGACTTATCTGTCTTTTAATTTATTATCTTCTCGAATCACATCTTCAAGAACTCCTGCTTTTCTTATTTGCATTCAGATTTAGATTTCATGGTGTTGTATCATTCTCTTATAGTTACCAAACATTCAAATTTTGATAGATAATGATGAAATTCTCATCTTCTTTAAGGTAGGATTGAGATATTCACACCATGATTTCTTATTCTTTATGCTCTTTAGATTGTTTCAAAATGACTACTTGATCAGAGTACTAAAAAAGATAACAATCTAAGAGTTCCATAGTTACCTTTTCTTCAATAATTGAATACCTGGACAGAGCACCCAAATACTGAGAATAGGCACCATGAACCATATTTTTATGTCATATCCCTAATTTTGACATCATCCTAGTCCTATGTCCTAGTGTCCCTATAGACTCAGTGAACCTAAAGTTCTGATACCAACTTGTGAGAACATGTTACACTAAACAAGATTACTCAAAACATGAAACACAATCAATCACCAATTAACCACATACCCAAAAATATGGGTAAATTAAAATCGATTTCAACATCAACACCCGCTCTGAAACATTTGTATAAGAGCCCAATATCTTTATTTTATCCATACTATGTTAAGAATTTGATACAAATTGTTCTATCACCTTAGCTACAACATATATACACAGGAGAACAATTTTTGTGTATGCCACAAAACAAACATTAACATGCTAACAAAATTTTGATTCGTTTGAAACACCATATACAAACTTTTCCTGTCTGAACCTGAGAGTACAGGTATGACTCTAGGACACACTAGACATTTAATCAACCTTCTCAAAGATTCATTACTATAGCTCCTCTTTGCTGCCACATGTTTATTTTCGTCACTTTCAATTACCTAAAAAAATGTGGCAAACCACAAGGGTGAGACCCATGTCCCAGCAAGAGATATAACCACCAACAACACTTATTGATTACAACATTTTAAATAGTAGATAACTAAGCAGTTGGAGTATTTAATAATCAATTGAAAAGATTGAATAGTTCAAGTATACTAAATAGATTAACCAAATCATCTTAGCAACCAGTATGATCATCAATGCATATATAGATAACAAATAAATCCATTTCTCTGGATAGATATCTACTCAAATATCATCAAATTGCATCTAATAACAATCATTATCATTAATCTGACTATCACCATATTCCTTGCTAACAGTACAAGCAATCTAGTAGCATAAACATCTCTGACATCTTGAATATGTCTAGTAACATAACATGGCTATCAATATTGGCATCTCAAATAAAGGGAACATATCTATATCATAAGTAGAACTAACATCATAACACAATGAACAACATAGGCATGATTAATAGGTTAAGCATTTCTAATTATATAGGCATGTCTAGAATGTTGGCTAAATGGACATCTATAAATCCCTTTGTTTTTATTATGACAAACATTTCATTCTTATTGATCTAACGAGCTACTTGAGTGTGCAGGATTAAGGTGGATGACAAAAGCAACTAGGGAAATCCATATGCTTACATGTTTATGTTTTCATGAAATGTAATCGCCTTGTAAAAACTTGTACAAATATATAATGTACAAGTACTTAGATTTCATGTAAATCAAGCGTTAGATTCTCCCTAGCTAAACACCACATTTAGATAAGTCATTCCCTTCAAATAGGATCACATTTGCACACTCATACATATAATCAGTGCCTAAATTGAAACATTGAAACAGGATCAATCTCGGTCGACCAACTTCTCGACCGAGACACTCTCGGTCGACAATCTTCTCGACCGAGAAAGATCCAAAGTAGCTGTTAGACTCAACTGACAAGGTAGTTGGCAGTTGGAGATAGACGTTGCAAATCACTTGATCCAGAGAGCCTGTCGGTCGAAAAAACTTCGACCGAGTAGGTATCTCGATCGACCATTCCTCGACCGAGATGAACTCTGACAGCAGCTGCAGAGTAAATTAATTAGTTGTTGCTAAAGCAACAAACGTGTACCTAACGGCTAGTTAAGCACTTAGAAACCCCTAGAAGTTGTCTAGAACGTCCTTAAGCATCCTTAGACCATTCCTATAAATAGGACAAGCCATAGGACACTCAAACACACTTGTTACACTTGAGAAATCCTTGAGCATACTTTGAGCAATCTGTTTGTGAGAAATTTGAGCACTGTGACAATTGATACTTCCTTCCTTAGCTCAAAATTCGTGTCCTATAGGCTAGCATCTCCTACCCATTGCAATCACAAGTTCATACACTTGGTTAGGAGATCTATACGCTTGATCTAGGCAAATCAAGCCTTGGGCTACAAAGGATAAGTTGTAATTTCCTTTTTCCTTTCTTGTTCTCTATTACTGTTTGTACGCTCCTTGCTACTCCTAGGTTGGAGGTTGCAGATTGGAGAGGGTGGAGATCTTCTTGGTGAAGAAGGTGACCTTGAGCTACTTCAGAAGGCTGGTGCAATGGGAGGTTACTTCTAGAGAGGAAGGCTACTTCAAGGGGGAGCTTGAAGTTACTTCAAGAAGGCTACCTCAAGTTGGTGCACCTACTTCAAGAGAAGGTTGTTCAAGGGGTGTAAAGGAAAGTATTGTATTTTGTATAAATCCTTGAGAAGGTAATAAAATAAATACTTTCAAAATCCCGGTTGGGTAAGCAACCGGGTAGTGGACTGACAACTTTAGTATTTTCTAAAGTTGGAACTACTCTAAACACCTGTCTCCTTCTTCCAATTTCAATTGTGGTTTTTTGAGTTCAATAAATTGTTAAAATTATTTTAAAACTCTATTCACCCCCCCTCTAGTGTTTTTCAATTGGTATCAGAGCAGGCTTCAAGGAACCCTAACCAGGTCTTGAAGAATGGAGGGTAATGGTGATTACAATCACAACAAAAGGTGTTGCTTGGACAAAACTACAACATGTTGCAATTGGTGCTTAGGAACAAGCCACACAACAACTAGATGCCCATGGAGATCAAAGAAGGAAGATGAGCACAAAGATTGTCTTATTGCTACAACTAGTGAAGAAGAAGAAGAGGTAAGTCTTTTTGTTTTATCTAAAGAAGAACTAGTTGCTAGTCTTGAAGAAACACATATTAAATATGTTGAGTGCAAGAAAAAATTAAAGAAATCTATTAAAGCAAATGATGAATTACATGCTAAGCTTCCTGCTATGACTTCCGAAAATGAAGATCTTAAAAAGATCATTGAAGATCATGATAGTAAGATAAAATCTATAGAGGCAAATTGCAATCTACTTTCTTTAGAGAAGATCAATTTGCAAAATCAAGTGAACGATCTTCAAAAACAACCCATATTGTGCACTCATATAGATTATGACACTATTTTCAAAGAACAAAACTCATTGTCATCTAATCTAGACCAAGCAAAACTAGATATCAAGAAGAGAATAGATGAGATTGCCAAGTTACAACAAAAAGTTAGTAGTTTAAATAATAATGGCATTCTTGATCAAATCTTAGATAATTCCTATCATCAAATTGGGAGAAGAGGACTAGGTTACAAGCCTAAAAGGAAATCCTATCAACAACCTAGTTGGGGAAAGTCACAATGCTCACAAACTCATCAATCTATATATGTACCTAAAGGAACATCTTCACCCAAGGACAACACAGAACATAACCATAGAAAAAGATATGAGGTTGACTCGATATGTTGTCATTATTGTTTGCTCCTTGGTCACTATTCTTTTTCATGCCCTTACAAGAGAAAAGATGTCGAGTTAGTTTGGGTTCCAAAACCTCCAAACGAAAGGAACAGAATCAAGTTGAGATATGACCAAGGACCTTAGTTGCATATTTCTATGTCTATGTCAACTCAACACAATGGGATAACAAATAAATTTAATTATCTAAATATTTAACTTGCATAATTATGCTTCATTTGGAAGAAATTAACAGTTCCAGAAATGTTATCGGTCGAAAGACTGTCGACCGAGAGACCATCGGTCGAGAAATTGTCGACCGAGCATGTCACTGATCTCCAGTCTGCTACAAAATTGCTGAATTCTTTTAAATTTGATGAAATTGCTATCTATTTGTGATTGATGACTGGATATATTTTGAAAATCATCCCTGCAAATTTAAATGAGATTAATATTATTTTATTCCCTAAAAGATTTAAGTTTAAACTAAAATTATGCTTAGTTCAATGAAAAGAAAATTTCTATTTTCACATGATTTTTCCTAAAGTATTTTCTGGTCTATTCATATACAAATCATGTGATGGAATTATCATTATATGCTGTTATCATTACATCATGGATATGCTTTCACTATTTGGTACGCATAGAAAATGATAATTATATGCATGGATCCGTGATGATATATTCGGCAAGCAAAATGATTTGTCAGTTATATGCTATTGCTTGCAACACTTAAGACAAAATCTCTAAATTAGTATCTTTGAAGACATGGGATATACATGGGAGCGTAGACCACAAAAAATAAGTAAGAATACTGTAGAAAAATGGGAATTGATTTCGGTCATAAAAGGGCTAGGATGGAAGGAGAGACATCTAGTCAAGACATACCACCACCTCCTCCTCCCACTAACCCATCCTATGATCCAATTCAAAACACCATTACCTACATTGCGGGCTCCCAATATCATCTTAGTAAACAACTAGATTATAACCATCATGCCATGACTTATCTAAACCAAAGAATGCAAACCCTTTCTCCAAACCAACCAGATGAATATCCTTATTCTTTAAATCCTAGAATGCTCAATCCATATAATCCATCTTACAACTACTATCAACCTCCACCTCCACCATCTACAGATCTCACGCATACTCAGTTTTCATCAATGCAACTACAAGATATTGCTGCTCATTTTCGATTTGATCGTGTTCCAACCTTCTTGGAGGCGTATGCCTTAACCAAGACTGGTGCTCTGGAGTGGCAAACTTTGGTCCAGTATTATGGAGCTGAGCCCTTTCTTGGGAAAGACCCTGATGTTGATGTAATTCTTAAGTCTTTCCAGTGAGGTTTGGAGTTGTATTAGTTGTAATAGAATCTTTGCATGATTGTAATAAAAGGGTTATGTCTATATGATTTGGCTATCTTTCCATGTTTGTAATGAAATCGGTTATAATGGATATCTTTTTGGCATCATTTGAATTTGGATTATAAGACTATTGTAGAGCATACAAAATAAGGGGAGTAATAAAAATAAATCAAAACAGACGCAATCTTTGCAAATACCTAAAATTTAAAGTTATGGCTAAATTGACATCTATTGCAAAGCATTTATACCTTGCGATATCTATCTAAGGGGGAGCATAGTATAAAATTAAGGGGGAGAAGTAATATCAAATATTCAACTTGGATATCTTTTTGAAATGACAAAGGGGGAGAAAAGAATATAAAATCAAAAATATAAATGAATTTCATAACATCTTGGCCAGCATTTACTTGCAAAAATAAAAATGGCTACAAAAGGAAATTTTCAGGTATGAAACTCATATGTTTTATATTTCCTTTATTTATATTTTGGAAATGTTTGTCATCTTCAAAAAGGGGGAGATTGTTGGCTAAATGGACATCTATAAATCCCTTTGTTTTTATTATGACAAACATTTCATTCTTATTGATCTAACGAGATACTTGAGTGTGCAGGATTAAGGTGGATGACAAAAGCAACTAGGGAAATCCATATGCTTACATGTTTATGTTTTCATGAAATGTAATCGCCTTGTAAAAACTTGTACAAATATATAATGTACAAGTACATAGATTTCATGTAAATCAAGCGTTAGATTCTCCCTAGCTAAACACCACATTTAGATAAGTCATTCCCTTCAAATAGGATCACATTTGCACACTCATACATATAATCAGTGCCTAAATTGAAACATTGAAACAGGATCAATCTCGGTCGATCAACTTCTCGACCGAGACACTCTCGATCGACAATCTTCTCGACCGAGAAAGATCCAAAGTAGCCGTTAGACTCAACTGACAAGGTAGTTGGCAGTTGGAGATAGACGTTGCAAATCACTTGATCCAGAGAGCCTGTCGGTCGACAAAACTTCGACCGAGTAGGTATCTCGATCGACCATTCCTCGACCGAGATGAACTCTGACAACAACTGCAGAGTAAATTAATTAGCCGTTGCTAAAGCAACAAACTTGTACCTAACGGCTAGTTAAGCACTTAGAAACCCCTAGAAGTTGTCTAGAACGTCCTTAAGCATCCTTAGACCATTCCTATAAATAGGACAAGCCATAGGACACTCAAACACACTTGTTACACTTGAGAAATCCTTGAGCATACTTTGAGCAATCTGTTTGTGAGAAATTTGAGCATTGTGACAATTGATACTTCCTTCCTTAGCTCAAAATTCGTGTCCTATAGGCTAGCATCTCCTACCCATTGCAATCACAAGTTCATACACTTGGTTAGGAGATCTATACGCTTGATCTAGGCAAATCAAGCCTTGGGCTACAAAGGATAAGTTGTAATTTCCTTTTTCCTTTCTTGTTCTCTATTACTGTTTGTACTCTCCTTACTACTCCTAGGTTGGAGGTTGTGGATTGGAGAGGGTGGAGATCTTCTTGGTGAAGAAGGCGACCTTGAGCTACTTCAGAAGGCTGGTGCAATGGGAGGTTACTTCTAGAGAGGAAGGCTACTTCAAGGGGGAGCTTGAAGTTACTTCAAGAAGGCTACCTCAAGTTGGTGCACCTACTTTAAGAGAAGGCTGTTCAAGGGGTGTAAGGGAAAGTATTGTATTTTGTATAAATCTTTGAGAAGGTAATAAAATAAATACTTTCAAAATCCCGGTTGGGTAAGCAACCGGGTAGTGGACTGACAACTTTAGTATTTGCTAAAGTTGGAACCACTCTAAACACCTGTCTCCTTCTTCCAATTTCAATTGTGGTTGTTTGAGTTCAATAAATTGTTAAAATTATTTTAAAACTCTATTCACCCCCCCTCTAGTGTTTTTCATAGAAATATTAAATATAGCTAGCAGCAACATCTAAACCATCAATGTCTGTATATTTGACAACATAAGCATGTTTACAACATGAGCATAACTACAAAATAAGCATATCTATTATCTCTTATTGTGCTATACATGATCTCAGTGAAAATAAAACAAACAAGGATTATAATCCAATATGAAGAATTGTGTATAACCCTAAATAGATATGCTACACAACTACCTTACATATTTTATTATGCCTTGGGAAATTTGAATCGTACAATCCAAACTCCAACCGACACCTGTGAAGGCTATTCGGTTCCGTACAAGACCTAGGAGTGCCGGTATCCTAAGATGTCTTCCCCTCGGTCAGTATGAGTAAAAAAGCAGTAACATATCATTCAAAGCTACCACCACAGTGACATATAGTCAAGCTTCTAACCACTAGACCGCCCTTGGTACAGGTCACGATGCTAGAAACTAGGGTATACAAAACCCTCTAATCTGAGGTACAACCACATTTTTCCTCAATCACATCAGATGTATGAGGCATGACAATAGCCATCCTCTACAACCTGCATTGTGGATGACAAGGATATATCCTTAACTTGCCACCCCCACATACTCAACAATATCCACTTTGAGTTTCCCTTAGGAATACTCATTTCACAAACCAGCAAGTTCTGACACTGAAGATGGCTCTACGACACAGGGAACTACATGATTAGAGTTGCACTTGATTAGTTATGCCAATTGGGTGAATTAAGGATGCATCAAACAAGTGGACATACAACCCCTAATTCACTTCTAGAAAGAATATAAATATCACAACTTTTAAAAGATATAAAATGTTTGGAACATAATTTCTCATTCATCATCACATGGTAACTATTCACTTGCCATTCATGAGACCACACTAGTCATCATACTATCACAAGATATAAATCCTTTTCACAATATCACATGGTATCAACCCTTATCAACATACGAGGATTACACCTCATTCAGGGCTCAACCATGCCCAAAGGTCATTAAGACCATCATACTATCACATGATATAAATCCTTTTCACAATATCACAGGGTATCAACCCTTATCAACACAAGAGGATTACACCTCATTCAGGGCTCAACCATGCCCAAAGGTCCTAAATACCATCATACTATTCCCTGCAAGATCATCATTATCTTTGCATGCCTTATAACAAGACTCAACAACATCACTTACATATAATATACCAGATCAACACAATATTGTATTAATGAGCTAGGAGATATTCATAAACAATCATAGCAGGGTTATATTAACATTAAGAACATTCCTTTATTACATCAACATGCAAGGAATCTAGATATGATTAACCCTCATCATATTCATAATGTACATGCTAAGCATAAGAAAATATCAACCATGTGGCTATAATAACCACCAATTAATGTATTAAGGTTATGATCATATTAAGGAGGTTGCTACACCATCATTCCATCAAATAAGAATGTTAAATATGGATACTCATCTTTATCTATTTGTTTCAGAGTTAGTTTCAACATGATAAATTATATTAATGTTACTAATCACCACTTATACCCAAACCCTAACTCACGACATCCCCATTGGATCATGGATGCATAGGGTGAAGCATCACCATCACATTCCATACTATTCTCAAGTATGAATCCAAACATTAATCAAGGTGTAACCATCGGGTTATAGAATACTAGGGTATAAAAAATAGTAACAGAGTACTCCATGATTGTATTAGTCATTCAAGGACTATTAATACCCAATTACCATCATTTAGTTATATTAAAGCTAGGTATAACAATCTATGCCTCATTAGGTTTACCCATTAATTCATTATGGTGATTATAAATCATAATCATATGTGGGAAATGGTAACACTACAAGTTTAAGGCATTTAACCATCAAATTATCATCATTAGAGTCATAACATTACACTACACACTTCACCCAAAACAATCGGAATATTGAGGCATCAACTTCTAACCATGAAATGTTGAAAAGTTAGAGCCATTGGTCATTCACATAAGTAAACACCTTGAATGAATCATCTATAATGTTATTGAGTTGTGATCTACAAAAATCACCATTTAACCCTAGACATCCTTTAATTAACAACAAAAAGGTTTCTATTGCAAGTACAGTAAAACTCACATTCGATTGTTCATTTAAAACAAGCCATCCATTTTCAACAAATAAGCTCCTTAAGTTGATCATATAAAGGAAGCCATCTAAATCACATTATAAGGACAAACATATTACATTAGCCATCATTCCACTCTATTGGAGGAATAAACATTAGATCTAGATCATTGGGTCAAGTTCATATGTTAAAACCATCAATTACAGTATAGGTCTGACCATTGCATCAAGTGACCCAAGAAACCATTGGTCTAAGGCTTAATTGATGATACAACTATATGATTAACTCACCATAGGTTGTGGAGACCTGATCCACCATCATTAATGACCATTAAGTCACCATAGTTTGTTAGATCAACACTATATTCTTTAATCATCATCAAATATTTAGCTAATGTCATCATTGATTGATATCATCAGTAGGGAACTTAATGGTTGATTATTAAACTTCTAATTGATCCAAAACATGACCTAAGGGGGTGACCATAGGTTGTAACCATCATATGACACCTTTGATCCCGACCATCAGTTGTCATGATGACAACACCATAGGGTTGTTGCAATGGTACCATCATCGGGTCCTGGGTTTATAGAAGAAAGCAGCTTAAAACCCTAAAATTGACCATTGGTTGATAGGTGCTTAGCACCATAGGTTGTCAAACCAACCTGATCCAAGTCATATTATACCTTAGGAATAACGTACACATGATCACAGGTTCATCTAGTAATGAAATAAGAATAGGAATATTATACAAATTGAAATTCAAGTCAAGCCACTACTACAAAAATGGCTTATAACGTCACTTTTAAATGTGTCGGTTGTATAAATACACCGACGCCTAAAACATAAAGTGTTGGTTAAATACAAAAACCAACATCTATCTATGAAGGGTGACTAGACATGGGTATCACTTTTATTTAGTGTCGGTTCCTTAATAAGAAACAGATGCCTAAAATTAACCGTCAAATCCAAATTTTCCAGTGAAAAAAATTACCTCCAAAATTTAACATACATCATCGGTTGTTAAAAAACAAACCAACGACTAAAGGTTTTCCGTGAGATAGAAATTTGACCAATTTTTATCGTCAGTTGTCTTACAATAATCGACGTCGTTGTGTTTTCACACGCTTAACTGTGAAAATTTTCACCTCCCTTTAGTGTCAGTTTTTATACAGAAATCGACGACTATGGTCTTAATTCGAGAACATTTATTTTTGTTAGCATATAAAGATAGACGTCGGTTTTTCTACTTGGAACCGACGACTATAAATGAATAATAGTGTCAGTTTTTTGTTTGTAACCAACGCCTATAGTTTTTAGGTTCAGTTGTTTTTTTTATAACCGACGCCTATTGTTAACTTAACAACACCCGTGTGAGCCAGACTCTTCCCCTTCTGTTTCATTCATTCCGCGATTGAGGGTTTTAGGTCCAGCAATTCCTCTACTCACCACCGCTCGCTGCTCCTCTGCCTCCGCCTCTGTCGTTATTTGTTGGTGCTCTGGTCAGCGTCGCCACCGCCACTCGCCGCTCGCTGCGCACCTCTACTGCCGCCGCTTGTTGTGGTTCTCTGGCCACTACTCTCCTGGCCGGCCGCATCTCTCCTATGCCTGCTCCCTATGCGCTCTGCTCCTTTCTCTCTAGGTCACTACTCCCACCACAGCTCCTGCGCACCTATTTGCCACTGGCACCACCACGAAAGTACCCTGCTCCTCTTCTTCCTCTGCCCTCAAGCAGGTACCCTGCTCCTGCTCAACCACCATTGCATGGTCAGATTCACATTAATATTGCGAATAATGTAGGAAATGAATGTTAGCTCCAATTATAGAAATATTGTATTTGGTTTTAATCAGAAAAATGTGTAGATTGTGAATAAAATATACTTAAAGCTCTATTATTATTCTTGTTACAAAGGTATAGTTAGTACATGAATATTAGATGATATTCAAGAAAAGCCTAGTTTGATGAGCATGTTATTAATCATGTTAATTATGATTCTTTTATATATTCTGATGTCAGTATATAATTATGTGACCCCAACATCTTAAATTGAATTATAATGATTTCAATGAATTATAGGGTTTTAAAGTTGATAATCATGTACATGCAGAAATAGGGTTATTAAACCAATGGTTATAACATAGTATGATCTTAATCTGATCTGGATGCTCATAATAATGTAGTATGTTAAATATGATGATTAGGGCTACATATAATGTCTAGTAAAGATTCCTAGCCCTTTTGTCATTAGGGTAATTTTTATACATGTTTGAGTAAATTAGGGTTCTAATCTACCCTTTTGTCCTAAATTTGATGCTAATTGTGCATATATGTTGAGTTTGGCGCTTTAGTGATAGACTTTGTCCTAAGTTTTTATTTTTGTATCTAATATGAACTCTAGTCTCATCTTTCTTATCTTGGAAATCAGTAGTACATTGATGTAATATCAACTAAGGGACCAAGGTCAGCCCCCCCTCCCCCCCTATTTCTATATTATCAATGAGCTTCATCTTACTCTTACCTAAGAATTTTTTTTCTTAATCTCTTATACATCACTATATTTAAGGTTAGTCTGTCTACTAGAGTGTGGGGATTAACCATGTTGCCTGTAGTTTATAACATTGCATTGTGAATTATTGCATGTTTGACACTATTGATTTCTTGATTTATTATTTAATAATGCTCTATAGATTAGGATTAACCATGTTTCCTGTAGTTTATACCATGTTGCCTATAGTTTACAATGTGAATGTGTACTTTACAATGTGAACTTTACAATTAGTGTTACTTTACAATGTGAAATTTATAATTTGAATGTGAACTTTCAGATGGCTGAGCATTCCCATGATGACCGTGACGATGATCACCATGAGGATGAGGACGTGCTTGCCCCACCTGATAATGTAATTTTTAAGAATATATCCCTGAGTTTTCTATCTATATGTACATTTATAATTATATCATGTAAGTGGGTTTTTTTATCACATTTTAGGTTGCTTATGTACCCCCTAAAGAAATTACAGCACTTGATGAGAAGCAAAAGAAAATTGAGAAAGTGAGGGGCATCACAATGATGAACAAGTTAATACAACAAAGGGGCAATGAACCCAAATTGGCTGTGGATTTTGATCACGTAGGAAATGCATATGGAGTGAACTGCAACTCATTTGTTTCATATGTTGGGGTTCTTACTCGTAGCCATTGCAGTCCTATCCTAGAATCTTGTCATAAAGTTCCTAAGGGGAAGAAAGACCACATATGGAAGGAACTATGCATGAGTTTTTATTATTTGTAATTCTATTTGTGTAGATTACTAATTTTTAGGATACTAGTTAATAGAAATTCTATTTAATTTGCTGAGCATATTTGATCTGGATGAAAAGTTGCATCGTAAATGTGTGATGCAACGTTGTGGGAGGGTCCTAAGGAACTATAGGACCAATCTCACCCGAGATTACATACATGATGCTGATAAGAGGTTCTTGATTGATTTCCAATTCTAGATATTGATCACTATTTCACTAACTCTACACTAATAATTTTTGTTTGTATTCTCTTTAAAAAATAAATTTAGGCAGAAGGAAGCCACACAAAAATGGAACTACCTGGATCCCAAAGACTGGGAGGTGTTTGTTACCCAAAGAAAAATATAAGAATTCAAGGTATTAAGCACCACTCCCAATTTAATTAATATACATTTTTATGTATTCACCTATTCAAGATTAACCTTTAGTGTTACTAACAAAATCAATGTGCTAACTAACTAGGCCCTCAATGAGGCGCAAAGAGCAAGGCATGCACTGAATGTGCACGACCACACAATGGGTCTAAGAGGATATGTAGGCGTTCGCCAAAGACTACAGGCTGAGTCTGGTCAGCCTACTACTACTCAGCATACTGCAGAGTCCTCTACTACTGCTCCCACACCTCTGCCTTACCATGCTATGTGGATAGCTGGGAGGCAAAACAAGAAGGGAGACATACCAAAGCCCGCAACTGCTGAGGCGGCTACAAAAATGGTAAACTCTTAGAGCAATCGATCGATATTGATTATTGTTATGTTTACTTACTATTTTTTGTTGATGGTGATTAGAGGGAGCTGCACGAGTAGAGGAAGGAAGGAAAGTTCATCCCTCATGGCACAAGGGATGAACTGATAGTTTCTCTGGGTAGCCCAGAGCATCCTGGAGGTGTTCGGGGTGCAGGCACTAGTGTGGGCATCAAAGCATTCTTTGGGCCATCCTAGCACAAACTTGTCCCAAAAGAGGGACTTTCACAAGCTGAGGTAACCTATTCTTATTTTAGAATATCATTGCAAAAGGGAATTCAATAATCAGAAGCAAGCATTTCTTTTATCCATGTATAGGTAGATTCGTTAATTGAGAAGAGAATCCAAGAAGCAATGGCGAAGTGGCAGGTGTCTCAGCCTGCCATTCAGACAGTACATGTGGCGGGCCACTCTTCTCCTACTGTAGAAGTGGTTGGGAGTAATCTTGTAGACCCACCACCTAGCACGTCTTCTGTAAGTATTTTTATAACATAATAGCTAGTCTATTCAAGATGATATGTTTGTATATATATGCATATAACATTCTTTACGTAAATTTATAAGGGTTGAAGCCATACCCACTAAAAAGTCAAGAATATATCATTGCAGAGGCATCGGCTTATCCACCCCTTAAAGGGTGCATGTTTCATGGGTATCTAGTACCAGATGGTGTGGTACGTGTGACCCTGATACATGTACTCCTCGACTGGATGGATCTTGCACTGCCTCATGCACACCCAGATGCTGAAACACTTGGTGAGGCAGTAGGCGGAGTGATACTATGGCCCAAAGTGGATGTCCTCTATACTGATATTGTATGATAAATTTCCATTACTTTAATTTGTTAGTGTGTATATGTGAGTCCATTGATATGAAATTATATGTACATGTCAAAAAGACAAGACCCGCCACATCTCGGCCTCCACCTCCGTGACTACCAAGTTGTCTTCCAAGGGAACTACACACCTGGATAGGTCCTAATTGTAGGGGTGTGGCGGTATGGATCGGCGAACATGATACAAATTGCCCTATAATTGTTACTATTCTGAATGATGTTGTACGTAAATCATACGATAACAATTTATTTATACAAGTTTAGCATACATATTAATGCATATGTAATACAAGTTATGCGTACATATGTATTAATGCATAGGTATTAATGCAGGTCAATCATACAAAAACAAGATATTTTGGAGTTGTTTAGTTATGAATGGTTGAACACATCTATGATAGAGATGTGGATATGGTGAGATCTTGTTTATACATCCATATACCTTGTTTTATATACGGTGATCTGGTTTCTTATATATTAATGGATACGTAATACATGTTTTGCAACCACTTACACAAGATATGTACAAATTTCGGGTTTTCCCATGTGGGATTTTTGGTTCCATCTTTGATTAGTCTTGTAGATACAAACCCTTCTTCAATTATTTCATACGGTTGTGATGCTATTGAATATTTTGGTAAAAATAAGAAGACGGTGATAAATTCTCCATTCAATGTCGAGTAAGTTTACTTTGCTTATAATTTGGACTTAAGATAATTACATTTTTATTGTGGATTTTGAGTTATTAATTTTTAACTTTCTTACCTGTAGTGGTAGGCATTGGGATTTACTAGTTATTGTCCCCATGACGTTCACTGTATATTATCTAGATCCTGCGGGGAATGAGTTGAATACATTATATGGACATGCAATAAAAAACTCATTATTCTCGTGAGAAATATTTCATGTTTTTATATATGTTAACATATGTTACTACATTACTATTTAATTATGCAATTTAATGGGTTACATTAACATATGTAGGGCTTTACAAGAGTATAAAAAAGTTGGAGGAAAGGTCTCCAAGAAAAAAGATCTGTCATTAATTTGGGAGAATGTAAAAGTAATTTCCTGACTCCAATGTATATATTATTTATCTGAACTGTGCTTATTTGTATTTTTTAATAATTTGTATGTTTCAATTTATAGTGTGCTACACAAGACAACGGTTGGGCATGTGCCTACTATGTGATGCTATTTATGGACCTAATCATCAAACATGTTGTAATGGAAATCGATAAGATACAACATGTATTATACATAGTCTCATTAGATAATATGAAATATATCAATCTTATTATATATTATTAATTATATATATATACGTCATTCTCTTTATAGGTCTTTAAAACTGTTGACTTATGCACAGGTGGAAAGCATTTCAATGTATATGCTCCCTTTATGAGAGATGAATTAGATGATGTAAGAGAAGAATGGGCAAAAGCGCTACAAAGAGTGGGAATTTTTAGATATAATTTTATTGACAATGATGACAATGATGAATAAAGAATAACTTTGTTCTCATAATTATTTTTGTGTGAATGTGAATGAATTTTTATGAATTGTCATATGTGTGAAGATGATCAATATATAAATGTTTCTACATGTGTTTGAATGTGAAAAGAGATGAAATGAATGGAACTGCAGGTTGATACTGGTTTCTACATGTGTGTGATGAAAAAATAATATGAATTGAATGTGCTTATACATGTGTGTGAATCACATATATATAATATTTTCTATCTTGTTAATTTTGTAGGTTTGTGGCCTCTTGTTGGCTGATATCAATGGATGTCGTAAACCTACAGTTCAGAACTGAACTGCAGGTTCTCATCCTACTGACCAGCCATACATCAAGCCAGCAAACTGATAAGAAAAAAAATCTTAACACAGGCGTCGGTTATTTGAACAAAACCGACACCAAAGACATACAAAGGTAGTTTTTGATAAAAAAAAAACTAATGTCTATGTGGCAAGGAACCACAGCCGTGCTGGGAAGCACGACCGTGGGGGCAGACAGGGGATATGTCGTCAGTTATTTGTAAAAAACTGACGTCGGTTCAGTTGATATGGCCAGGAACCACGGCCGTGCTGTGAAGCACGACCGTGGTGGCAGGGGATATGGCGTCAGTTATCTTATAAAACCGACACCTATAGGCCCTTTGTTGGTGCATTTTCAGTGGCGGGAAGGATTGTGACGTCAGTTCTTTTAATAACTAACGTCTGTAACCATTCTATAGTGTCGATTTTTGTAAAAAACTGACGCCTATAGTCCCTTTGCTGACGCGTTTTTGGTGGTGGGAAGCTTTTTGGCGTTAGTTGGGAACCGACGTCGAAGGGGTCCACCTTTAGCGGTGCCCACTTGGGTGTCTCTTGGAAACCGACATGAAAGTCCTTAATTAATCGACGCTAAAGGCTTGTTCTGTAGTAGCGAGCATAGCTTTTTAGCGCATGGATCATCATTTAAAAGCAAGATCATGAGCTAGCAAGCTTATGGTAAGCAGTAAACGTGGAGAACGTTATAAAACATGCCTATAATTATAAGATAAAATCCCAAAAAGAAAAAAGAGCATGTCGGGTAGAAAATTAAAGCATAAGCTGTGAACTCGTCCATCTAGCACCTTTCTTCATCAAATGAGAAAACCTTAAGCATAAGCAACAAGAAAGGTAGTGTTTTAAAGCTTTAGAGAAATTTTTGCCATAAAACATCAAGGTTCTGACCTGGTGAAAGGTAGGAGGAAGGATAAAAAAGAAATAAATGGGGGAAATAAGAGCATTCTTACTCTTTTAGGTTAAGATCACTAGAAGGAAGCTTTTTAAACCCTAAAAGGAAGTCAATTGCAACCCTTGATTCTTTTTCCAAGAAGATCCCATCTTTCTTCTTCCTTGGATACGAAATACACAGTAGCACAGAGGGAGAATGAGGTTTGTAGAAGGAGGGAAGTGGTGGAGAGAAAATGGCTCGTTTGGGTGCTTGCGGATAAGTATATGAAACTCTAAGATAAAGAAAAAGAAAAAGTTCAAGTTCAAGTATCTTTCCAAGTGTCCATTAAGAATATACAAGAACACACACAATCAGATCCCCCACTATCCATATATACCTTCTTAGCTTTCATTTGTCAAATTTCCAAGCTAATCAAATAATTCATTAGTTGATAGCTACTAAAGGTAGCTCATCCATGAAGGGGTAAATCCCAAAATACCCTTGAGGAAAACACCTTCAAACCAAGGTATAAATAGGTGCCCCATGGATCAAAAAGCTCAAGAATGGTTAGAGAATATCTAGGGAACAAAATGCAAGTGATAAATTGGAAATAAAATCTCTCAATTCGGTAAATTATAGATAATTCAAAAATATGCATAAAATTGCATAACTTGCTCAAATAGTGTCCAAATTGGACCAAATTTGAAAATCAATCTTGTATTATTATTTCAAAGAATATTTCAAGGTTATATTAGGGTTATAAGAATTCAATTATGATAATTAAGCTTGTTCAACACTTTAAGCAAGGTTAGGGTCTCATCAGGTAATTCCTTGAAGGCTGGAGACTTATGCAAGAGTAGGTAAGTGCTTCGAAGAGAGAGGAAGACTCTTTGCAAAGTGGGTAACTCCTTGGTAATGTTTAAGACTCTTTGTAATGGATAGGTAAGTCCTTTGGTGGGTCTTGTGTTGTAACTCTTATAGGTGAATATATAGAGGAAAGCACTTGCAAAGTCCTAGGGGTTGACCTCTATAGGTAGTGGATTGACTCTCTCCTAGTTTGGAGAGTGGAACCACTCTAAACAAACATGTACAACTGCTTATTTTATTTTCTCTTATTCTTGCTATGCTTGTTAGTTAGGACTTTAAATTGCACTTAAGCTATTGGTTTTTATTGATATAATTTGAAGGTTTAACTTTTCTTGTGAGAATTTTTGAAGCTCTATTCACCCCCACCCTCTAGAGCCCTAGATCCAACATATTTATGCATATATATATGTATATGGGTATATATATGTATATTTATATATATGTATATATCATTGATTAATTTTTCCATCACTTGGTACACAACTCTTAGCCTTCAGGCTCTTTTGACGTTGACAAATTCTTTGTCAATTTTTTCTTGTTCAAAATCTTTCCAGAAACTTCCTTCAATCTCTCTAACATAATCTGGAGATAATACTCCAATTTGAATACAATGGACTGAATTGAACTTTATTAATTTCTCCCAATCTTCAAAGGATGAGAATATTTTAATGTAAATCTCACTAGTGGGTTTCACCAGTGGGCTGTTATTTTTTTATTATTTGATTGCTTTAATAAATTCTTGGGAAAGTCCTTGAATTTTTCCAAGAACAGGGCTTAGATATATTAAATTTACATCTCCAATACTGAAGCAGTCTCTTATAATTCTGGGATGTGCTCTTTTGTGAAAGTTGATTTAGGGATACATTCAAGTGTGATCTGGAACACGTGTCTCTGTTGTTAGTAGATTATAATCAATCTTGAGTAGAGATATGTACTCTGTTTCACATTTGCTGAGAATGTTGTGAATTAGTTACGGGTCATGTTACTGCTCAATCTAAGATACCCTAAATTTAGAAATCTTTCCGTGCATGAATTTAATATGTTCTATTGTAGAGCGGGAATCTTTCTCTGAAGAGACTATATTTTCCACTGTGAGGCTGGTTTTTATAGTTTTAAATCTATTTTCTCTTGTCGTTAGGGTAGTATTATCAGTATTTTTTTACTATTGATTGAATCAGATATTTGGAGAGATGTCAATGGGGTATTTACCTGGCACTCTATCAATTCATACTGATTCTGGTCCTTTTTGTTATATTTATCTCCTGAAACAATTTAGATTTGTAATGATACCTACAATATCTTGCTTGTTTTCATCTACACTGCTAAAAATTTTATCTTGTTTTTGGATTAATTCAACTAATTCTATGTAATTGTCTTGCAACAGATTACAACTATGTTGTAATCCAGCTTCAAGTTCTACAAGTTTCTCAACTTGCTCCATTATATTCTCTTGAAAGGAAATTTGCAATGGAGTTAGTCTCTCCTTTAATAACTTTGATATCAAAAATATATTTTGCAAAAATTGTTTGCCATCTACTCAATCTCTTATACTCTGGGGTAGATGGTAAGTTATTCTTGACAAATGCTTTAACTTGAGTATTATCTACTCGTGCTAAGAATTTTTTAGGTATTAAAAAGTAGGAGAATTTTTTACTTCCCTTTTTAAGTGCTAACAATTCTTTTTCATTTGAGTGCTATTTTTTTGTATCTATAAATGTTCCAAAAGTGTATTTACATATTTTTTTCTTTTTGTTCATAGTTTTTCTTTAGAACTGCTCCCCAAAATTCTTTAGAGGCATGAATTTCTATTATTAAATCATTTAATTACAAAGGAAGATCTAGTCTTGGTAGATTTTTACATTTTTATTTTATAAATATGACATGATTTATAAGTTCTTCTATCATGAAAAATATTGTATTTTTTTAGCAATTTTTGTAGAGGGTTTCTTAATTTTTCTAATTTTTCTATAAATTGTTCTACATAATTTAGACATCCTAAAAATCTTTGAAGTTTTTTTTATCTTCAAATTTACCTGGGAACATAATGATTTTTTCTACGATATGTTCTTGCAATTCTATTCCACTTGAGTCTAATATTAATTCCAAAAATTCTATTTTACATTTACAAAGTTCTATTTTCTTTGTAGAAAGCACTATTCCTACTTTTTGGCAAAGAAGAGAGGAAATTTTTAAGCGTTTAAAATGTTCTTCTTTATTTTTTCTAGCTATGAGAATATCATCTACATATAATAGACAAAAAGAACTATAAGGTTCAAATACCTTATCCTTTCTTCTTTGATATATTTGCAAAGCATTTTTTAATTCAAAAGGCATAACTTTCCATTCATAACTTGTCGGGTACTGAATGCTTTTAGTGGTATACTCTTTTCATCTAGTCTAATTTGATAAAATCTAGACTTACAATCGAACTTGGAATAAATATTTTTCCCTCTTTTCATGTTTATTAATGTCTCCTTGTGTGGAAGAAAGTATCCACCAAATTTAGTATATTAGTTTATTCGTTTCTAATTAACAACCATTCTTGCCTTTCCTCATTTTATTTATTCATGATTTGTGGCAATAAACGTTGGACTAGAATGAGGACTCCTTGATTTTTGTATTCATTGTAATTTTTCTAATTCTTGTAATTGAAGGCTGATTATTCTATGTCAATGTGATTGTATCCCATAGGCTTAACTCTAATTGTTCTAGTGGTTTCTACTAATTCTATTGTAGCCCATTCTTGGCTAATGTTCCAGAAATCCAATGGACTTTCACTATAATTCTTTTCGAATAATGATTCCATTTTTTGCATATTTAATTGTGCAATGATTTTTCCTTTTATTAGTTGTGGTTTTTGTTCTTATAATCACTACACTTGCTGTGGAAAATAAATTGTTTCTTTTATAGGCGTTTTGGTCTCATTTTACTATAATCCAATGATGACAAGGTGTCAATAATTGAATATAGTGTTGATGTTGTATGTATACTTGGAATGTTTGGGTAAAATTGTTTCCTAGTAAAATGTCTTGTTGTGCATAATCAGGGGTATAGAATGGTGGACATTTAAATATGTAATTTCATGAGATAATTTTGGTTTTTTTAACTCCATGAGTTAGTGCATGTTTTCTTCCTATGAAATCCATTTCATATAATACAGGTAATGGTGTAATATAATTTTCTGGAAAGCATTGTCTTCAGACAATATAAGTTCCTACTCCAATATCTAAGAATGTGTGGAATTATTCTATTGTATATTATTCATATATAATTTCTACAATAATGTAAACACTATATATACTAGCCATTTAATTCTTTTTTCTAAAAGTATTCATTATTATTATGTGTAAAATATAATCCTTCACTTTGCAAAGGAAATTGTTCCATCTGTTGTAATGTACTCATTCCTAATATAATTTCTATGTCATCATTGCGACTATCTGATTGTACATAAAGTGTAATGTCTATCATTACATTTTGTATTTCAGTAGGAATAATTTCTTGTTGTGTGATTTCATATTCTTGTCCATTGAAATTCATATATGGATAGGGTGATCCTATGAGTATTTTTTCTATATAAGGTATCATTCCTTATTGTATAAATAAGAACCTACTCCTAAATCTATTAGGATTGTAGTCATACTCCATTCTTGTCCATTAAAGTATTTTCCATATAGTTTATAGTTTCTGGCATTTCTATATCTGCTATAATTCTTAAACTTGATGTTCTGTGTATATTTCTTAATATTGGATGTAATCTACCATTATATCTAATTGTACGTGTTCTATCTTCTTCTATCCAGTCTCTGTTTGTTATTCGTAATTCTTTCCCTCATAATACAATCTTCTTGGGATTCTATTGTCTGTTACTAAAGGTTTTTAAGAGACATCTATATTTATATTTTCTGGTATTTTAATTTCTAAAATTATATCTTGCTTTGTAATTTTCCCTACTTCCTTAAATAGGTTAGGAAGTATTATAATTTCTCTTCAAAAATTTTAGAGTGATGTGTATTGCTAAGACCATAGCTTATAATGTAGGTGATTGAATATGGAATAGAACATTTTCCCATAAATTTTGGTTTTTGAAAGTCTTGTATCGAGCTTTGAGTTCTATTCATATCATGTTTACACTTATTTTTGGATAAATGTTAAAGACTATTTTTGATGGCTAAGGTTTCCCTATAAATTTCCTAATGTAGCATATTTTCTATCATTAATTCTATTATCCATTAATATAATTTTAATGGGTGAACCTATTCCTTCTCAGATGGTTGATTTGAACATCATTTGGATAGCTCCTATACATATCCATCCTATCTTTGATCTATCTTTAATTTTTCAATTCTTCTCATCAAGTCTTCTTTTCGAAGTGAGGGTATATTTATCCTATTTCTATATTCAGTCTACATAGACATCTCCCTGTTGGTTATTCTATAATAGAAGATATGTTTCCTTTGAGTATTTTTTTTTAAAGAGGGATGTTCTAAATCTATCTGAGTTTTCTAATCTTAATTCAATACTTCTTATTTGATTACTCTGATGTCCTCTGGAGTTCTCATCTCAATTTTCTATCTATTAATACTTCTTGCAAGAAGTTTCCTTCTTCTTCTTGATATTCTTTGATTATTTCTTCCTCAGTCTGATTCTATATATGAGAAATAATAGATTAATCCATCAGATTGTTCATCATCTATTAATTGAATGAATTCTTGAATATTTTTTATTTCAGAGAGTTCTTCTTTTATTTTTTATTTGAATTGCTTTTGATTAATTTTCTAGATCATCTACTTGGACATTTATTTGCATAGTGTCCTTTTTCTTGACATATAAATCATTAATGTTCTTGTGGGTTTTTAAACATTTTTATTGTAGTTTATTTTCCTTCTATAATATTTTTTCTTTGATTTTAGTATAAAACCAAATATTCTCTTCTTTTAAAATTTATACTTATTTCTTCTATTATATTTTATCGGTTCACATACTATTTCTATTGGGTGTGTTAGTTGTGAACAACAAAGTCCTTGCTTTACTACTTTGTTTATTTTTCTATTTAGTGTAGCTTCAGTGATCCTTTCTTCTAATTTCATTCTCAAAAATTAAATTCTTCTTCCTAGTGTATTTTCTCTTTGCCCTATATATTGTACATACAATTACATGGCCTTAAAACTCCAAGGATCATGTATTTTGGTATAAAATAGATTTAGTACACTTTTATTCGTTACATTTTCTTTATCTGTTATGTCACACATTTTATAGAAGTATTCTTGAAATTTACATATATAATCATCGATAGGGCACATGTTATAGAACTTCAAATTATATAATAAAAAGGTAAATCTTTGTTTTTTCTTTTTTTCTTCTTCTATATCTAAGTGTGTATTCCATGTTTCTCCTAGAAATTCTCTACGTATTATGTTCTCATTATTACTTACTATGGTATATTTCTTAATATTGGGTGTAATTTACCATTATATCTAACTATACTTGTTCTAGCTTCTTCTATTATGTATCCATTTGTTATCTGTAATTACATTTCCTCATAATACAATCTTCTTGGGATTCTATTGTCTATAACTAAAGGTTTTTCATAGACATCTATGTTTATAATTTCTAGTATTTTAATTTCTGAGATTATATCTGACTTTATAATTTTCCCTACTTCCTTAACTAGGTTAGAAAGTATAATAATTTCTTTATCTTCAAAATTTTCAAAATGATGTGTATTGTTGGAGCATAGCTTATTATGTAGGTGATTGAATATGGAATATAACTTTTTTTATAAATTATGGTCTTCTAAAGTCTTGTATCAAGCTCAGAGTTCTATTTATATTATTATCTTTAATGCTTATGCTTATTTTTGGATAAATGTTAAAGATTAATTTTTGATGGCTAAGGTTTCCTTGTATAATTCCAAATGTAGTGTATCTTCTGTCAAGACTCCCATAAGATGAGAAAATGGGAGACAATCTAGTTGGTTCACTCAACCTAGACAGAGTATTCTCCATGCATCCTCCAATCTTCGACAACACCAACTTCCTCTATTGGAAGAGGTGTATGCAGTCTACATTCAAGGCATGAACTTTGATATGTGGAAGGTGATGGTCACACCATACAAGGAGCCAACCAGAGATGTTGCAACATGGAGTGAAGTTGCACTTATAGAATCCCAACTCAATGCTAAATCCATAAACATCCTCTATGCAGCCCTTACCCCAATGGAGTTCAACTTCATCTCATCTTTGGACACCACCTATGAGATTTGGGATAATTTGTGCATTACCTATGAGGGCACAAAGCAAGTTAAGGAGGCTAAGATCTTTATGTTGAACAACCTTCTAGAGAACTTCAAGATGGGTAAGAAATAAGGGATTGCAGAGATGTACTCTAGGCTCAATGTCATCATCAATGGCCTAGCTACTTTGGGCAACACTTTGGATGGAGATATAATCAAATCCAAAATCTTGAGGACTCTACCAAAGAGATGGGAGTCAAGGTGACCTCCATTTAAGAAGTGAGGAGCCTTAGTGACATCTCAACCAAAGAGCATATTGGCAATATCCAAGCTCATGAGCCAAGCCTTGACAAGCAAGAAGAGAAGAAAGCCAATAAGATCAAAGATAGTGCATTCAAAGCACAAGTGGAGGCAGTCATCCTTCAACAACAACATGCTTGTCGGACTTCTCCTTCCTCCTTTAGTGAAGACGATGGCCCTAGTGAGCATGAAGCCAACTACATAAAGGGCAAGCACTTTAAGGGAAAGCAATCCTGCTCCTCTACTCCTAGATGCTACAAGTGCAGACAAAAGGGACACTACAAGAGTGAATGTCCCAAGTCAAGAAAGTCACACAACAAAGGCATCTCCAAGAAGGAGAAAAAGTATAAGAAGGAGAGCAAGTACTATAGGAAGGATGATAAGGAGAAAAGGCACAAGAATGCATCTCATGCAACCTGGGAGGAATCATCCTCTAGTGGCTCTAGCTCTGAAGAAGATAGAGAGTGCCACCTTGCACTCATGGCCTCTACTAGTGAAGAAATTGGTGTGGTAAGTGAGGAAAGTGACATAAGCTTGCATGAGTGATGTAAGCTAACTCTCATTGATATGCTTATTTCTACCCGTTCTTCTTTTGCTAAATGCTAATCTAAAACAAAAAGGTTAAGAAACATTATTGATGATTTGTATGCTAAACTCGAATTTCTTGAGCTTAATGAGAAAACTCATCTCGAGAGCATTGATAACTTTCAAGGCCAATATCTTGATCTTGAGCTCCAATACAATGGATTTGAGGTAGAGAACGGTGTCTATCTTATGAACATTGAAACTCTTAAGGAAGATATCCAAAAGTGCCTAAAGGAGCTTGAAACTCTTAAAACTAAAAATGTTGAATTTAAGTTGTTTGTTGATTCTTGTAAGGATGAAAGATATGTTTATCTTAAGGAAATTCAAGTGCTTAAATATGAAAATACTAGGTTTCTTGGTCAAGTTACTGATTTATCTTCTATACCTATCTTGCCTAGTAATGATATTGTTTCTATTTCTCTTGAGAAAGATTCTTATTTGACTAAAGCCCTCTGACTAGAGGTCGACCTTTTTCATTCTAGAGATGATATTGCTAGTTTGTCTTCTACCATTATATCTCTAAATGATGATAATCATAGACTTACGGTCTCTCTACAGAAGTTCCTCAAAGGGAAAAACTCCCTAAATGAAATCCTTGACCATTCTACCAAACAAAGTGGTACTAGTGGTTTGAGATTTTAGGGGGATCACCAAAGGGTAAGAACAAATACAAAGGTAAGAAAAAGAGCAAGGAGACCTCTTTCTTTATTGGAGAGTCTTCTAACACTAAGAATCATATGGTTTGTTCTTATTTCAAGTGTGATGATTATAACTCTTCTTATTGTCCTTACAAGCCTAAGGGGACCAACCTAAAAATGATATGGGTCCCCAAGCTAACTCCGACTCCCAAATTTTGAGTTGGGAACTGACATTCTCCTTTCTTGTAGGAAAAAGGAAGATGGATTGTTGATAGTGGCTCCACTAAGCATATGATAGGTGATACACTACTACATAAAAGCCTTTTAGTGTCGGTTATTTAAGCTCTTTAATGTTGGTTTCAAAGCGACACCCAAGTGGGCGCCGCTAAAGGGGGACACCTTCGTCATCGGATCCCAACCGACTCCAAAATGTTTTTCGCCACCAAAAATGCGCCAGTAAAGGGACTATATGCGTCGGTTGTTTAGTCAAAACTGATGCCCAAACTCTTGCCTCCAGTAGCAAAGGGACTATAGGCATTAGTTTTTTACTAAACAACTGCCGCCAAAACTCTTCCCGCCACCAAAACACGCCAGCAAAGGGATTATAGTCGTCGGTTTTCTAAGAGAAACCGACGCCACATCATCTGAACCGACGTCAGTTTTGTGATAATAATCGATGCCCTATCCCCTGTCTGCCACCACGACCTTGCTTCCCAGCACAACTGTGGTACCTGGTCACATAGACATTGGTTTGTGGAAAACCGCCGTCGTATATCATAGGTGTCGGTTTTGTTCAAATAACCGACGCCTATGTTTTTATTTATTTTTTCTGTCAGTCTGTAGACCTGTTGTGGCTGGTCGCAGAATGAGAAACTTGCAGTTCAGTTATGAACTGCAGGTTTTATGACATCCATTGATATCATCCAACAACAGGCCACAAACCTACAAAATTAACATGATAGACAATATTATATATATGTGATTCACACTCATGTATAAGAACATTGAATTCATATTATTTTTTTTCATCACACGCATGTAGAAACATTCATGTATTGATGATTTTCACACACATATGACAATTCATAAAAATTCATTCACATTCACACAAAATTAATTATGAGAACAAAGTTATTCTTTATTCATGCATCATTGTCATCATTGTCACCATTTTCAACAAAATCATATTGAAGAGCCATGAAATAGCAAAAGAAGTCACAATGAAGAGAAGCATGATACAGATAAAATACATAAAGTGCAACACGCATAAGTGTTACAGATTCATATAACAACATGACAAACTAACACATATATAGTGCATAACAACAACAACGCCGAATTTACATACAACACTAGCTTAGTACATATATAGTGGGACTAAGGTGACGATCCCACCTGCTAAAACAGGTTACCGACAACTACATGTTACGACTGGGAGGTCGTGATTCAGCAACAGTATGCATTAGTAGGAGGACAAATAGATTTCACCACAAGTTAACATTGAAGAAGGTCTACTAACCTACACTGAGCTAAACAAGTTTATCAGTACTAGCCTAAGGCACAAGTATCGTTCGTCGGGACAATGACTGGCCAGTTGAATGTGTAGTGGCCACTAAGCTTCCACGACCGTCATTGTCTCGACAAATGATACTTGTGCCTTAGGCTAGTACTGATAAACTTGTTTAGCTCAGTGTAGGTTAGTAGACCTTCTTCAATGTTAACTCGTGGTGAAATATGTTTTTCCTCCTGCTAATGCATATGATTACTGAATCACGACCTCCCAGTCGTAACATGTAGTTGTCGGTAACATGTTTTAGCAGGTGGGATCATCACCTTAGTCCCACTATATATCTATATAACCTTAGTGTGGGATGCTTGTTTTCTCTCCGACTGCTGCGCTTTGGATGGCCTGCATAGCTATGTCACGGTCGTCCAACATAGCCTGTATTCTTTGGCAAATGCCTATAAATTAAATAGAATTGCTATTAACTAGTATCCTAAAAATTTGATAAAAAACACTTACATAATATAATTATAAATTAACATATAGATAGAAACCTTAGGGATATATTCTTAAAACTTACATTGTTAGGCGGTGCAAGCACGTCCTCACCCTCACGGTGATCATCGGCACGGTCATCATGGGAACATAATAAAAATATAAACATACATGCCTCTAATATTGTGATCTTTTATCAATTAACAATCCTTCATTATGATCCCTGCAAACATACAAGTCATTGTGATCCCCAGCTTCAATGTTTGGTGGTGTTGGCAACCCAACTGAGAATGGATTGGAGTCATCATACGTATCATAGTACTCTTCTTCATCTATAGGATCTTCAATGAACTGTGTTTTACCATGAAGAACAACCGACCATTTATCATTTGCAGGATCATCGATTTAAAATACTTGTTTTTCCTGTCATGCCAATATGAATGGTTCACCCTTCTCGCCAATATTTTCAAAGTTCACTAACGTGAAACCCAATTCATCCACTATAACTCCTTTGTTGTTGTCAATCCAATTACATTTAAAGAGCAGAATTCTAAAATCTACATAGTCAAACTCCCATATGTCTTCAATGACACCGTAATATGACATTTTAGCTTCATGTGGACTTTTATCCTTTGTACTTGCAAAAAACAATGAAGACTCTTGAAGGGTGACACCGCTGTTTTGGACGAAACTCTTATCATCTTGACGCTTTGTGTAATATGAGAAACCATTTATGTCAAACCCTTCATAAGACATAACATTCAATTTTGGTATAAAGATGAGGCAGTTGATGGTTTCAGTAACATTATCTGGTGTTTGAGATAGTTGATGTAAGACTTTATCTTCAAACCACTTAATAAATGTCTTGTTATGCTCTCTAGCAAGCAACATTGAATTGGATCAAGGATATTGTCTCTTGATGAAATTGGTATGTTCCTCGATATGAACACTCACTTCGTCGATGTTGTGTAAAATATACAAGTGACCTTGCTCCAACTGCTCACGGCTGATTACTTTCACCCGTGATCCCAAAACTCCTTTGCCAAAATGCTCCTCAATATTCTTTTCATTCACGGGAGTGTCATTACCACTCAGAGAGTCATTGCAAAAATCCATAACCTCTCTCACCACATAACCCTCAATAATACTCCCTTCAGGCTGATAACAGTTTCAAACATCACCTTTAAAAATGCTCATGTATCGTTCAAAGGGATACATCCAATGCAAGAAAACTGGTTCCAACATTTTCACTTCCCTAGTCAAGTGGACAACAAGATGTACCATGATATCAAAGAAGGACGGAGGAAAATACATCTCAAGTTGACATAGGGTAACAACCACTTCTCTTTGCAAATTATCGAGAGTATCAGGGTCAATAACTTTGCTACACAGACTGTTGAAAAAGAAACAAAGTCTGGTGATTGCAAACCTTACATGCTTCGGCAATATAGATCTAATTGCCCCAGGCAATATTTGTTGCATTAGAATGTGACAATCATGATATTTAAGACCTATCAACTTCAGATCTTTCATTGATACCAATGTACGGATGTTGGATGAGTAACCCTGTGGCACCTTAACATTTACCAAGCATTCACAAAATGCTTTCTTCTCCTTTCTAGACAACGTGTAACAAGCGGGAGGTAAGTATGTTCTCTGATCGCTACTAACTACTTCTATTAATTTATGTCCTTATTCCCATTTCACATAGGTCTATTCTGGATTTTATCCCATCTTTAGTCTTACCTGGTATATTCAACAGAGTACCGATGACGCTATCACATACATTTTTCTCAACGTACATGACATCGATACAATGCCTGACTATCAAAGAACACCAATAAGGAAGATCCCAAAATATCGACTTCTTCTTGAATAAAGACTTGTCACTCCTTGTGGCCATCATACAATGAGATCTCTTACCAAATTCATTGGCAATGTCTTTCACTCTTTCATAAACATCCTCCCCTGATACAGGTTTAGGTACACTACGTTCCTCATTCCGTCCATTGAATGCTTTGCGCAACCTACGATACAGATGAAATTTTGGAAGAAACCTTCGATGAGCAAGATATACAGTCTTGTCGCCGTGTTTTAGTCGTATTGAATCAATATTCTCTTCACATATAGCTAACGCTTTAGATCCTTTGACACTATATCCAGACAAATTCTCATATGATGGAAAGTCATTCACAGTGCAGAACAACATAGAGTGCAAACAAAATGTCTCTCTTCGTGATGCATCATAGGTCATCACACCTTCACCCCAGAGTTTCTTTAAGTCATGAATCAGAGGTTCAAGATAAACATCGATATCATTTCCAGGTTGTTTAGGGCCCGATATCAACAACGACAACATAACGTACTTATTTTTCATACACAACCAGGGAGGAAGATTGTATATAACAAGCATGACTGGCCAAGTGCTATGTTGGCTGCTCAATGTCCCGTACAGATTCATCCCATCTGTACAAAGCCCAAGTCTTAGATTCCTATCTTCTTCACCGAATTTAGGGTACAATAAATCAATCTTCTTCCACTGTGGGGAATCAGACGCATGTTTTAGGATCCCATCATTATTTTTCTTAACATCTGCATGCCACCTCATATTCTTTGCATCTATAGGATTGGCAAACAAGCATTGAAACTGTGATAATATAGGTAGATACCACATCACCTTGGCAAGAGAACCAGTTTTGGACTCCCCCGAAGTCGTCAATGTATACCTTGACGCACCACATTTTGGACAATCTTTCAAATCCACATAGTCCTTTTGAAATAATACACAATCATTCTTGCATGCATGTATGTTCTTGGCCTTCATTCCCATTGGGCACAACAATTTCTTTAACAGGTATGTTGAGATCGGCAGCTCGTTTCCTTCTGGAAGAATTTCTTTCAACAAAGACAACAATGACGTGAACCTTTTGTCGCTCCATCGATTGTTATCTTTCAGTTTATACAATCTCAACACAGAGCTAAGCTTCATAAAATTACAACTCATGTATAATGGTATCTCAACATCATGCCTAATGTTTCTAAACACGGGAGGTGGATCAGTATGCTCTACCCCACAACTATCCAACATCGCATCAACGATGTCTACTGGAGCTGGTTCATTCACATCTACGTCATTAGAGGAAATTTCTTCTTCCACACAAGCACTGCTATCGACATCCACTGGTTTCATGTTTGAAATCTCTCCATGCCAGTGCCATTCTTTATAGCCTTGTACAATCCCGTTGCATATGACATGACTTCTGATTTCGTCACCAGTACTGACTTTCAAGTTGTTACTGCAATGCCTACATGGATAGTAGAACCTATCTCCAGTTTGTTTCCTATGTTCCTCGGCAAATCTAATAAACTGATCAAGACCAGAAATAAACTCTATGGTGCAGCGATTGTGAATGGACATCCATGATCTATCCATTCTATGATCAAAGAGAAAATAAGTATATATTACAACAAGATTAGGGTCTAGGGTAAACAAATTAGAGTTTATGGTTAAAACTTTAGGGTTTATACATGTGATGTCATTCTTATATATAATAAATGTGTACCACCTATCCCATTCTTGAACACCTATTCTCACTAGTAAGTGTATAATGTGTATTAGGTTTTCAAGAAAATTTCGGTAGCATTTCCCTATTGTTCTCCATGTACATATGTACTTAGAGAACAAACAAGAAAATGCTGCCCAAATTTTCTTGAAAACCCAATACACATTATACACTTACATCCTAAGTGAGATTAGGTTTTTAAGAACAGTCCTAAACTGGGGACTATCTAAGATTTACTCCTAATGAGTAAATCTTGGATGGGTTTCTAGGCCAACAAATACAACACCAGTTCCTTGTTCACAACCCCATTCAACACACAATTTCTTATAAAAACACTTGTGGATAGCCATAACAACATATGAATGCTTCCTAAATTAATCAACATTAATAGCTTATGAATGTTTAGATGCATTTATACTATCAATTCCTAGGGTTTACTAAATTAGGTCAAGCATGAGGATTAGAAGCACAAATATATGCAAGCACAAGATTTATTCATATCCTAGGTTGATTTACAATAGCAAAATCTAAATAAGTAAACTCAAAACATTAGATAAATAAATATAATCAGTAGATAAACAAATACAAAGCAATAGATAAAGAAGTACATCTCAGTTGATAAACAAATATAAATCAAGAGATGATTAAATAATTTTAAAAAGTAGATGAATAAATATAAAGCCCTAAATTTAAATAATGTGATGAATAAAAAAATCATTAGATGAACGAATGAGTAGATAAGTAAATACAAATCAGTATTTAAGTAAATACAAATCAGTATTTAAGTAAATACAAATTAGAGCGTCTTGCTCTGGAGCTGGGAGAGAGGGCGAGATAGAGGGTTTTTGGGAATGTTTACCTCTGTTTGAGCCCAGTCCGGCATCTTGCTCTGGAACAGGGAGAGAGGGTGAGACGGATGGGTGCACGTGGAAGCCGAACGGGAAGGCCGAGTGGGCAGGCGAGCGTGGAAGAGCGGTGAGAAGGCAGCCAGTGAGCGAGCAGGAGGGAGAAGGGCGGTGGTGAGCAGGCAGTAGGCGGTGAGCTCTAGAGCACGATGCTAATAAGTGGCGATCTCTAGAGTAGGTAGAAGGCCAGTGGGCTCTGGAGCAGGAGGTGAGCTCTGGAGTAGCTAGGCAGAAGGCCGACGAGCTCCTGAAACTTAATGGAAGTGATCATTGAAAAAATACTAGACAATCATATTTTATTTCATATACAATGTTCAATTTAAATAAACACTCCCTTAGAGGATCTAATATTAGGCACAAAGTCATGTCTTAAATACTCTAGAAAAATATATATTGATTCTAGATCACAACTCCCATGCAGGTAGACATCAAATCCACTCTTAACAATGTATTAAAGGACTAATCAAGTAAAAATGACACCAATACTAGAGTCGGGTTAGACAAGAACCCTACAGAAATCAACATTGGATACAATAAATGAAGATGGAGACCAGACTGTACGGTACTCCTTGTTGCAATAGCACACACATAGAAACCAGTGGATCAACCATAGTAGAAACAGAGATGGAAACCAGACTATAAGGTACTCCTATAGGTCACACACATAGCACACACATAGAAACGGAGATGGTTCCATTACCTTTGATTGGCTGGAGCAGCGGCAGAAGCAGAGGTGGTGGCGGAAGGTAGCAGGAAGGTGGCGCCGGAGTTGGAGCAGTTAGAGAGCAGGCCGCCGGAGTTGGTCGGAGCAGTAAGAGAGTAGGCCGTCGGAGGCACTGGAGCAGCAAGAGAGAAGGCTGCCGGAGAGCAGGACACCAGGCCGCTGGAGAAGTGAGCGGCGGCGGTAGAGGAATAGAGATCAACTAGCAAGCGGCGAGAAGTAGGTGGTGGGCAGCGAGCAAGGAGAACGGTGGTGGCGAGCAAGGAGAATGGCGGCGGTGGGCGGCTGCGCGGAGGGAGCTCTGCTTGCTCACCGGAATCGCCAGACCCTAAGCCGATTGCAATACAGAAAGAAAGGGGAAGAGTCGGGCTCGCTCACGCACTATTAAGTTAACATTCGGTGTCGGTTATTCAACAAAACCGACACATAAAACCAAAGGTGTTGGTTAACAACAAAAACCGACACCTCTTCTCCATGATAATCGTCGATTTTAACTAGAAAAAAATCGATGTCTATCTACATATGCCGATTAAAAAATTTGTTCTCGATTAATGACCATAGTCGTCGGTTTTTTTAAAAATCCGATGCTTAAAGGGTGTGAAAAAATTTCCGCGAACAGCGTGGGAAAACCCATAAGTATCGGTCATTGTTGTAAAATCGACGATCAAAATGTGCCCAATTTCTATTTTGCGAATAACCTTTCGTCGTCGATTTATGAGTTAATGACCGACGCCATATGTTAAATTTTGGGGGTAATTTTTTCGCTAGAAATTTTGGATTTGGCGGTTAATTTTCGGTGTCAGTTTGTTATTAAGGAATTGACACCGAATAAAAGTGATACCCATGTCTGTTTGCCCTTCACAGATTGATGTCGGTTTATTTTATAAATTGACACTTTATTGTTTAGGTGTCAGTGTATTTATCCAACCGACGCCTTTAAAAGTGACGTTATAAGGTGTCAGTGTATAGTAGTGATATAAGCCATTTAACCTACTTCACCAAAAAGAAAGGAGGTTTGGTTACCTTTGGGGACAACAAGAAAGGTAATGTCAAAGGTGAGGGTGATGTAGGTGAATCCTTTTGTATCAAAAATTTTCTTTTTGTGGATGGCCTACATAATAATTTAATTCGTGTCAGTCAATTATGTGACAATGGTTACCTTGTGTTATTTATTTCCTTCGAATGTTTGATTCTAGATTCCCTCACCTATCAAGTTATATACAAGGGAGTTAGAAGTGTTAATTTTTATGTCATTGTGCTTGACTCTATTAAGCATGTTGTTGGTAGAGGCCTAGTAGTCAATTTGAATGATATTTCTCTTTGGCATCTCAGATTGGTCATGTAAATATGCATTAGTTGAAGAAGTTTACCAAAAAGGACTTGGTCAAGGGACTTCCCAAAGTGGATTTTGAAAAGGATGAGGAATGCCAACCTCGTACGCAAGGAAAGAAAACCCACTCCTCCTTCAAATCCAAAGGATTTCATAGTAACAAGAGAGCTCTTAAACTACTTCACATTGATCTATTTGGACTGATGGTAACTCAATCACTTTGTGGTTCCAAGTATTGCCTTGTTATTATTGATGATTTTTCTAGATATACTTGGACTTCCTTTCGCACTTCCAAGAGTGATAGAGTTGATGTTTTCTCAAACTTTTGTAAATGAGTCAAAAATGAAGCTTCTTGCTACATCGTTTCCATCCGTAGTGATAATGGGGGAGAGTTTGAAAATGATCTTTTTGAACATTTTGTCAAGAATGTGGTTATGCACATAACTTTTCTTCACTACAAACACCTCAAAAAATGGGGTTGTAGAGAGGAAGAAGGTCACTATAGGGGATGGCTAGGATCATGCTTTTAGAGTATGATACTCCAAATACGTTTTGGGTCGAAGCTCTCAGTACCTCATGCTTTGTGCAAAACTAGGTTTTTACACATCCTTCTTTGAATAAAACACCCTATGAGCTATGGCATGGTAGAAAGCCTTCTATCGAGTATTTCCATGTTTTTGGATGTCCTTGTTTTGTTTTGAATACGAAAGATTCTCTCAACAAGTTTGACCCAAAATCTTACTAAGATTTCTTTCTTGGATGTAGCACTACTAGCAAGGCTAATAGAGTGATTAATATTGATCATGCTAAAGTAAAAGAATCTATTTTTTTAAAACACTGTCTACTCATCTTATTCATTGCATCAAATTACAACTGTTATTTTCATGCAGAAGGGAATGACTACAAGCCTCCGTTTTAAAGACCTCAACAAGATCCGGAGGGGGTTGCTCGATCCATAGGATAGAGTAAGGTTTGTTTTTGAAGGATTTTTCCAGCAGATCGATAGCTCGGCTTTTCTCTCAAAGGACATGAGTTAGTTGGATATCTGGCTAAAGTAGCGTCTTTATCTTCTCGACAATGCACTGGAATCTTGGACTTGGCTTTCCTTTCATACCGATCTCTATGCAAGCTTATTTACTATCCATCTCCATCTCCACCGCATTCCATATTTGTTCATGCACCATACAAAGTGCTTCATGAATGGCTTGTAATTCCGCTTCGGATACATTGGTGGTGTATTCCTTCTTCACAAAGCCACCTATCCAATTGCCTTCATGATCTCTTGCGACACCTACAGTAGTCGATCCTTTCTTTGAGGTAGCCGCATCTGTATTGATCTTTATGTGGCCCTGTTTTGGTTTCAACCACTTTCCATGCACTCTCCGGTAGGTGTTTACTTCCTCCTTTTCCATGCACTCTCCGGTAGGTGTTTACTTCCTCCTTTTCCATCACCTGACTTGTGATCCTGGTCTGCTTCAATATATTGTTTTCTTGGTGCACTACCGATTTTTCCTCCTATTCGAAAATGAAAAGGCTTCGGCATCTCCATATATACTGACACGTGATAACAAACTCCATCCTCTTCTTCTGCTGTATGCCCAGGTTCCAGTGTAGCCACTCCTTAGTAGTTTTGGCTCTCCAGAAGCTGGTCACTATTTTGGTCCCCAGAAGTAGTTTCCACACTTCTTTGGCATATTTGCAGTCCCTCAGTGCATGGATGATTGATTCAGTATCCTCCTTGCATCTATCATAGATGTCTATCTCTGTTAGATTCCTAGTTTTTCGCTTCTCATTTGTCAGTATAGCCTCATGTTCCATCAGCCACACAAAGGTCTTTAATCTGTTTGGGAGCTTGAGTTTCCATATCTCCTCCCATTTACCAGGTACACTGATGTCCATCCCATTCCTCACCACCTCATAGGCTGTTTTGGTTGAGAAGTGGCCATTAGTGGTGTGATTCCACACTCTAATGTCCGATTGTTCCCCTTGGCACGGCGTTTCCACCTTTGTCACCTTTTGTATAACTTCATCCTCGAACCAGTCCCTCAAGAATTCAGAGTCCCATCCTCCTGTGTCTAGCACCATGCACGTGACCTTCATATCAAGTAACTCATTTGGTCTTGGTTTTACCACATGCATGCCCAGCTGTAAGACTTCTTCCACCCAGCAGTCCCACCATAGATTAGTGTCCCTGCCACTCCGCAGCTTCATCATAGAGTTTAGTAAGATGGTATCTTTACCTTTGCAAGTTGTGTGCCCCAATCTCAACAGATTCACAGCGGAACCTTCCTTATACCTCCATAGATGTCTGGCATGACTATTACACCAATTTGTGCCCCTTTCTGTAATAATATCCCATAAATTCTTTAATAAGAGGGCCTTGTTCCATTCCTTCATTGTCTTGAGACCAAGTCCTCCATCTTTCTTCGGACTGGTGATTTTGTTCCATGCCACCAAAGATAGTGGGTGAGCTTTGTGTCTGCCTCCCCACACAAATCTCCGAATCAGTCCGTCAATCTTCTCACAAAGGTGGATGGGAATCACCGCCGTCTTCATGACAAACGTCGATACGCTCTCCAAGCTACTCTTGGCAAGGCATATACATCCTCCTAGGCTCAGTGTCTTTGCAGACCATATACCAATATTTTATGAGATTTTGTCTGACACCATCACATAGGTCTGCTGTGACACCTTTGAGTGTATAATGGGTACCCCCAAGTACCTCCCTAAATCCTCTGTAGCCTTGAAACCACTGACTCTAATGACTTGACATCGTATTCTCATGGGTACACTCCGTGCAAAGAATATGCTAGTCTTGTTCTGTGAAATTGCTTGCCCAGACGCTGCACCAAATCGATTAAAGATTCTAATTATGCACTTAATCTGCCTCTTGCTCGCTTCTCCAAATAGTATTAAATCATCTGCAAAACATATGTGGTGCACCTTCTCCCCATTCCGCGCAACCTGAACTGGTTTCCAATTCTCCTTTGTAACGTTGTCCCTGATCATCGGACTCAACCTTTCAATACATAGTACAAACAGATATGGGGACAATGGATCACCTTGTCTCAATCCCTAGGTAGATTTGAATTCTTCTGTGATTTCCCCATTGATGCAGATGGCTATAGTCCCTCCTGTCACTGAAAACATAATAAAAGAATCTATAAATGTTAAGTTTATTGAGACTAACCCCACTATTCCCAAATATATTGTTCCAAATGATGTTGTTGCAGGTGAGGTATCCTATTCTAAAAGAGCTCAACATCACCCAAAAGGGAAAATAGGTGGACATTCATGAAGAAGAAAAAGATGAAGAGAAGAAGGATCCAACTCCCCAGTTTGCAAAGAATCATCCAAAAGAGCTGATTTTAGGTGATCCATTTAAAAGAGTGAAGTTGTGGGCTGCATTCAACAAAGAACAAGCCAACAACACCTTCATCTCACAACTCAAGCCAATGAACGTCAAGGGAGATATTGGGGATGATGAGTGGATCCTATATATGCAAGAAAGTTTGGAGTAATTTGAAAAGAACAAAGTATGTACCCTAGTGCCAAGACCAAGTGATTGAAAGATCATTGGCACCAAGTGGGCCTACCATAAAAAGCTTGATGAAAGTGACAAAGTGGTAAGGTACAAAGCAAGGTTAGTGGTTCAAGGCTGTAATCAATAGGAAGGTATATATTTTGATGAAACATATGCACATGTATCTAGAATTGAGTCCATTCGTATGTTACTTTCCTTTGCTAGTAATAAAAGTTTTCTTCTGTATCAAATGGATATTAAAAGTGCATTTTTGAATGGTACAATTGAGGAGGAAGTGTGGGTTGCACAACCACCAGGCTTTGAACATGATATTTTATATAGCCATGTTATTTTTTTACAAAAATCTCTTTATGGACTCAAATAAGAACATTGATCTTGGTATGAGAAATCAAAGAACTTTTTGTTAGATCATGGGTATATCATGGGAAAAGTAGATTCTACCTTATTTCTAAAGAACACTTCTAAAAATTTTCTTATCATTCAAATATATGTTGATGATATCACTTTTATCGGAACTAACCTTGATCTATGAGAAGAATTTAGTGATCTTATGCAAAGAGAATTTGAAATGAGTGTGATGGGTGAGCTCACATTTTTCCTCATCTTTCAAATCAAGCAAACTAAAGAAGGAACTTCATCAACTTGGCAAGTACACAAGTGAGCTACTTAAGTGCTTTGGGATGGAGAACACCAAGACGATGGACACACCCATGTCAAACACCACCAAACTTGATAAGGATGAAGAAGGTGAGAAGGTAGATGAGAAGCTCTATAGAGGTATGGTTGAAAGTTTACTTTACTTAACTGCCTCTACTCCTAATATAATGTTTAATGTTAACTTGTGTGCTCACTTTCAATCAAATCCTAAGAAATCACACCTTATATTTGTTAAGAGGATTTTAAGGTACTTAACTAAAACCTAAAATTTTAGACTATGGTATCCCAAGTCAAGGGACTTTACTCTTATTTCTTATAGTGATACAAATTACGTAGGATGCTTGACTTATAGAAAGTGCACAAGTGGCACTTGCTTTCTCCTATGACCATGATTGGTGTCTTGGTTCTCCAAGAAATAGACAAAAGTGGCATTATCAACCACTGAGGCTGAATACATTGCATCAGAGAGTTGTTGTGTCCAGGTCCTATGGAGGAAGCAAATGCTCCAAGACTTTAACATTTATTTTGATGCTTATCCTATCTATTGTGATAATACTAGTGCAATTAACTTGTCATATAATCCTATCCTTCATATTATAGATTAGCATATAGAGGTTCACCATCATTTTCTTCATGATCACACAGCCAAAAAGGATATCTATATCATGCATGTGGAAATGAAAAACCAGTTGGCGGGCATTTTCACTAAACCTCTAGTTAGAGAACAATTTAACTTTATTAGATCTAAACTGCTCCTAACTGCTTTGAATAAATTTGATATGCCTTCTAGCTAGTTGTCATCTATCCTATATGCTCTACTTATGTTTTGATCACAATTTCTTGCTAATATGCTAAAAATCGGTTTTCGTGTTCTTTTTGCCTCATTTTTCTTATTTTGGGTATTTTTTCACAAACACTTGTTTTATCACAAAATAACACCCAATGATGAGTGATATGTGCCTAAGTATGTTCAAAATGCAAAATGGACTTGAAAAATAAATTTAATTAGCACTCAAATGGCTAGAAATTAGAATTTCTAAAGTTGGTTCAGGTTGATCATTGGTCGAGTTGCCAACTTGACTGATCGAAGGCTGAGAGCTTTTTTAAAAGACCATATCGGTCGAGTTTCAGAGTCACAAAACTCGACTGATGGTCAGTCTGGAGCAAACATAAGTTAGGTTCGGTCAACTTTTCTCCCTCTCAACTAGAGAAAAATTGACAGATCCAACCTCTAGCTCCCCCAAACGCTCAACCCTAGCTACGACCTTCCTACCAACCCTAGGTCTACGGATGAGTTTTGGTGGTGTTCTTTTCATTTTTGCTCTCTCTTTCCTCTCCATTTCGTCTCCATGGTGTCCAAGAGGAGAAAGAGGGCTGCCCCAACTAGTGCACCTTCATCTTCGTCTAACTCTCACTTGATTCCCTTTGATGACACTTTCTTCATCTCAAATGAGGCTCTTGATTAGTACAAGGAGATCCTTTCGAGGAACCCCTTTCTATTTTGTTCCTTGTTTAAGCCACACCCGCAAAGACAAGAAGTCATTGAGCAAGTAGCTGAGTTGTTCTACGACCACCACCTCTCCCCGTTGTGTATCGAATGCTTGTACTACAACAATTCAATAACTAGCACAAAAGTGGTTCATGAATTCTATGCTAACTTGCAATGGAATTATGACACACTCGTACCTCCACCCAATACTCAAGTAGTCCTCACTTCCATGATCGTCGGGAAGAAATTTCAAGTCTTTGAGGATACCCTGAACATCTTCTTTTCGGGTACTAAAGTGAATGACACCTGGAGAAAGGACTACCCTAAGTATTTTGACCTAGTCGAGCCTTAGGCCTTCTACAAGAAGTATGGTCTTACTCTCCTTGATATTCACAAGTTTTTGAAGAAGCCTCAATTCCCCTATAAAAAGAAGCCCTTCCTGCCTCTACCTTAGACCTCAAGAGACACATACTTGCCTTAGTTGTTAACTGCAATATTCATCCAAAGAAAAATCAGACTAAAATTGCAGAAAACACTGCAATCATTATGTATTGTCACTTGCAGAACATAGGAGTCAAGCGGGCAAGATACGTTCTTCACCATATGACCAACTTTGACTTAGGCAAGAACACTCGTGGCACCCACCAACCCTACCTAACCCTGATCTGTGGTCTTTTCTAGCTTTCCACTAGCAAATCTCTTTTCCATGACTTGCTCTACAAACGTGCCTGAAATGGAGTTTGCATCAGTGAGAACACACTTCAGAAGTCCATGCCTATCCCATCCTCTACCACACTTGGTGCCTCTACCTCTACTCGAGCACCTCCACCACCTCAGCCTACCCGACCTGACCGCACCTCGTTCCATGTATCAAATATAACCATTATGGGCTACATGATACATCAACATGCGTACAATCTTTAGGATCAGTAGCACCTACATCAAAACCTTAGTGCCATCATGTTCAACATGAACTTGTCATGTGTGCACCCTTATCATGCCTACCAGCCCTACCCAGGAGGTGACTATGCATCCTATGCATATGATCACTTTTACCCTATCCCTCCACCTGCTTCTTATGTTGTTACACCCTCTACGATTGGTGGTTCTACCCCTGATGTGCTGCCTCTGACAGTTGGCCCCTTAGCCACTCTTCTTGCTAGTCTTATTAGTTCTTCTCCTTCCTTCCCACAGGCCAATGAGCTCCATGCTCTTGGCATGTCTTGGAATGAGTAGAATTCCCGTTGGCCCGGTCGAGGTTTTGGTTCTTTTGCTGATGAGGAGATGTCAGACTAGGTTGATGACGAGGCTGTGTCTAACGAGGAGGCTAATGAAGATGGTGGTGATGCTTCTGATGATGGCTCTGATGACTTTGTTGGTGCCTCAAGTGATGAAGGTGATGTTTCTATCTCTACTGCACCTTTAGATGGAGATGATGACTATGAGTCAAATGCCTCTGATGATGATGTTCATGTTGTTGATGATGTGGATATAGATGACCTAGATGCTTAGATTCTCTTGTTTTTTTAGTCTAGATGCTGATCATATATATCTTTCTAGGATATTTTGTATTAAAAACATCTAGGCACATTTTATGAGTTGTACTATTTTATCATCATGGTTTTCATTGATTTGGCTTGTAGTTGTTTCTGAGAACATGCTTTCTATGTTGTATCCTTAATGCTTTGTACACGTGCTATTTGATTTACTATATCTCATGAGTTGGTGCCATGTTTACCATATTATTCTTATGACTTAAATTGTTTGTTTCTCTCGTCTCTGTTTGGTGTATGCTTTGAGTTTGCATATTGTGGATGTATGTTTTGATTGTTCTAGGAGAAGACCCATTTTTGTGCTCTTCTACCCCCCTTCCTTTTTGATAATGTCAAAAGGGGGAGACAAGTTCATTGTTTTGAAGCTCAACCATTTTGCTTTTATCGCCTATGTGATCCTTTTCTTGTTCATTATATGCTTTATCATGTGACTTGCTAAAGGACCATATAGTGTATATGTCATGTTTCTTTATGTAGATAGACTAACTATGCTAGTAAGAATAAGCATAGACTGAGGGGGATCAATTCATATTGTTCAAATCATGACCCCCCTAAAATACACAAGGCAAAGGTATAACTTTACATATCCTTTTCGATATGATTGAGGAATGGTTTGTCATTTTCAAAAAGGAGGAGAACGTTGACTTGAGAGTTCTACATTGTCCATATTATGATAATGACTTAACCATTCAATTCCTATGTATCTAATATGTTTGTTCAATATTATTTCAGGCTTTAGGTACATAAAAAAGGTTCAAATTACATAAGCCCTAGCTTGTTCAAGTTCAAGTCAAAAGCAATGCAAGTGGGCCTTTTGGGAAATCACTCCAAATGACCTTAGATGATTTTTGTAATTACTTGTATTGATGATATGACTTGTAACTAAGATGAGAAAACATCTGGGACACTTAATTCCAATGTTTGATTACTCAATTGTCAATTTAGAAAATTTATCACAGGTTGTTTATCGGTCGAGTTGGAAACTTGACCAATCCAATGATGGATTTTCTGGAGAGACCAATTGGTCGAGTTGAACACTCACAGAACTCAACTGATAGACTCACTGAGCAAAATTGATTTTAGCTCATCGGTCAAGTTTCCCATAACAAACTCGACTGATAGTTTGAAAATTGGCTTTGTTTCTTAGCAGATCAGTCGAGTTACCTTTATTGAAACTCGACCTAATGTACTATACAAAAAATGTAGAAAAAGTGATTATAAACATTGTTATTTTGAGTGAGAATAGATGTGTTGCAACTTGGAAAATGGCTATATTTCATCCTTAAGTGATCCCACACTCAAGGGAACACCCCCTGCTATAAATAGGACCCCTTGGAGTTCATTCTAAGTTTGCTCATTCATGCTATTCTAAGTCCTTGCTATAGTTGAGTGTGTTGCAACTCCTTGATCCCCTTTCTCTCTCTCTCATTTACATAAAATTTCATGATTATGAGTGAGTTAGGCCAGTTGTAAGAGAGCTACTTCCTTGTGCTTGTATATCTCTCATTCCATTCCATCTTCCCTCCCTCTTTTTGCAAAGAAGCAAAGGTGAAGCAAGCTACTCTGAGTGAAGGTGAAGTTGTTGTTATTCTTCTTCAAGGTTGAAGAAGAGGTGAAGATCTTCTCCATGTGAAGGAGAAGGAAAAGGATATAGATACAAGAAGAGTGGGTAATTCCTTGATGGCCGAAGACTTGTATAAGAGTAGGTAAGTCCTTTGAAGAATGAGGAAGACTCTTTGCAAAGTGGGTAAGTCCTTGGTAAGGTTGAAGACTATTTGTAATGAATAGGTAAGTCCTTTGGTGAGTCTTGTGTTGTAACTCTTATCGGTGAATATATAGAGGAAAGCACTTGCAAATTCCTAGGGGTTGACCTCTCTAGGTAGTGGATTGACTCTCTCCTAGTTTGGGGAGTGGAACCACTCTAACTGACCTTGTTCAAGTGCTTGTTTCATTTTCACTCATCCTTGCTATGCTTGTTAGTTAGGACTTCAAATTTAAATTAATCTATTGGTTTTGATTGATATAATTTGAAGGTCGAACTTATCTTGTGAGAATTTTTGAAGATCTATTCACCCCTCCACCCTCTAGAGCCCTAGATCCAACATATATATGTATATATATGTATATGTGTATATAAATGTATATGTATATATATGTATATATCATTGATTAATTTTTCCATCAGTTGGTAGACAACTCTTAGTCCTAGAGCTCTTCTGATGTTGACAAATTCTTTGTCAATTTTTTCTTCTTCAAAATATTTCTGAAAACTTCCTTCAATCTCTTTAACATAATTTGGAGATGGTACACCAATTTGAATGCAGTGGACTGAATTGAACTTTTTTTATTTTTCCCAATCTTCAGAGGATGAGAATATTTAAATGTAAATCTCACTAGTGGGTTTGACCAGTGGGCTGTTATTTTTGAATTCTTTGATTTCTTTAAAAACTTCTTGGGGAATTCATTGAATTTTTCCAAGATCAGAGCTTAGTTATGTTAGATTTGCATCTCCAATTCTGAAGTACTCTCTGATAATTCTGGGATTTGCTCCTTTGTCAAAGTTGATTAGGGATAAATTTAGGTGTGATTTGGAACACATGTCTGTGTTGTTTGGAGATTATAATCAATCTCGAGTAGAGATTTGTAGTCTATTTCACATTTTCTAAGAATGTTGTGAGATTAATTACAGGTCATATTCCTGCTCAATATGAGATACACTAAATCAAAAAAAAATTTCGGTCATCAATTTAATATTGTCCTTTGTAGAGGGGAAATCTTTCTCTAAAGAGATAATACTTTCCAATGTGAGGTAGGAACTATTCTCAGAAGAGATAAATTCTTCAATAGTTAAGCTAGTTCTTGTAGTTTAAAAGTTACTTTTGGCCGTTAGGCTATCATTTTTCTCTAAAGAGATAGTATTTTCAGATGTGAGGCTAGTTTTTGTAGTTGTAAAACTACTTTCTCTTGTCGTTAGGCTAGTATTATCAAATTGTTTTACTATTGATTGAATCAGATATTTGGAGAGACATGTCGATGGGGCATTTACCTGCCACGCTATCCATTAGTATTGATTCTGATCCTTTTTGTTGCATTTTTGTCCTGAAACAATTTAGATCTACAATGATACCTGCAATATCTTGCTTTTTTTTCTACACTGTTAATAATTTTATCTTGTTTTCAGATTAATTCAGTCAAATTTATGTAATTGTCTTGAAACATATTACAACTATGTTGTAATCCAACTTCAAGTTCTACAAGTCTCTTTTCAACTTGCACCATTATATTCTCTTGTAAGGAAATTTGGAATGGAGTTAATCTCTCCTTTAATAACTTCGATATCAAAAATATATTTTGCAAAAAATGTTTGTCATCTACTCAATCTCTTATATTCAAGGGTAGATAGTAAGTTATTCTTAACAAATGCTTTAACTTGAGTATTATCTTCTCGTGCTAAAAAACAATTAGGTAATAAAAAGTAAGAAATTTTTTTACTTCCCTTTTTAAGTGCTAACAATTTTTTTCATTCGAGTGGTATCTTTTTTCTATATCTATAAATGTTCTAGAAGTGTATCTAAATTTTTTTGCTCATCATTTTTCTTTTAAAACTGCTCCCCAAAATTCTTCAGTGGCATCAATTTCTATTATTAAATCATTTCCTTGTAAAGGAAGATCTAGTCTTGGTAGATTTTTACATTTTTCTTTTATAAATATGACATGATTTATAAGTTCTTTTGTTGTAAAGAAGGTTGTAATTTTTAAAAAAAAATTGTAGAGGGTTTCTTAATTTTGTTAAATTTTCTATAAATTGTTCTGCATAATTTATACATCCTAAAAATCTTTGATGTTTTTTTATCTTCTAATTTATCTGGGAACATTATGATTTTTTCTAGGATATGTTCATGCAATTCTATTCCACTTGAGTCTAATATTAATCCTAAAAATTCTATTTTACAATTAAAAAATTCTTATTTTTTAGAAAGTACTATTCCTACTTTTTAGCAAAGAAGAGAGAATATTCATAAGTGTTTAAATTGTTCTTCTTTATTTTTTTCTAGTTATGAGAATATCATCTACATATAGTAGACAAAAGAATTGTAAGATTCAAATACCTTATCAATTCTTCTTTGATATATTCGTGGAACATTTTTTAATTCAAAAGGCATAACTTTCCATTCGTAACTTGTCATGTATTGAATGCCTTTAGTGGTATACTCTTTTCATCTAGTCTAATTTGATAAAATCTCGACTTACAATAAAACTTGGAATCAATATTTTCCCCTCCTGTCATGCTTATTATTGTCTCTTTGTGTGGAAGAAAGTATCCATTAAATTTAGTATATTAGTTTAGTTATTTGTAATTAACTACAATTCTTTCCTTGTCACTTTTTATTTCTACATGATTTTTGATAATAAATGTTGGAATAGAATGAGGACTCTTTCATTTTTGTATTATTTGTGAATTTTCAAATTCTTGTAATTGATGGCCGAATTCTTCTATGTCAATGCAATTGTATCTCATAGGTTCAACTCTAATTGTTCCAATGGTTTCTATTAATTCTATTGTATCCCATTTTTGGCTAAAGTTCTAGAGATCCAATGTATTTTCACTATAGTTCTTTTCAAATAATGATTCTATTTTTTGTATATTTAATTGTGCAATAATTTTACCTTTTATTGGTTGTGGTTGTTTGTTCTTATAATCACCATACTTGCTATGGAAAATAAATTTGTTTCTTTTATAGGCTTTTTGGACTCATTTTACTGTAATCCAATGATCACAAGGTGTCAATAATTGAATATATTGTTGATGTTGTATGTATACTTGGAATTTTTGTGTAAATTTATTTCCTAGTAAAATATCTTGTTGTGCATATTCAAGGGTATAGAATGGTGGATATTTAATTATGTAATTTCCTCAGATAATTTTAGTTTTTTTAACTCCATGAGTTAGTGTGTGTCTTCTTCCTATTAAATCCATTCCATATAATACAAGTAATGGTGTAATATAAGTGGTATAAAGTGTGGCGATGGCAGTCGCTCTAGCGATTTTGGGCGACTAGGGCTCCCTCCGGCAACTGGGCGGTGCCTGGGGGGGAGGCTTCAGCCATCGGTGAGTGTTAGCCCTCTCCCCCTGGGCTATTCTTCCTTGGCGTCAACTACTCAGTCTGTTGCAGGGGTTTCTCCGTTGCGTCTCCTTACAGCCTTCTTCGATGCTCGACGGCTGCTGGTCCGAAACAAGCGGTGGAGTTGGAGCTAAGTAGGGAGGGGCGACGTCTTCCTTGGTGAGGCGTGGGATGGATCCGGTTGCTTACTAGTGGTAGAGTTGCCTCCGTAGGGGTAGCCTCATCCTAACCCTTTCTTCACGAACTATTGACGGCACCAGGTTTCTCCCTCTGGTTCTTCTGGGTCTGTTCTTTGTTTTCTCTGAGTCTCAGTTTGTCATTTGTTTGGGGCAGTGTCATCTGCCTTCTCAGTTGTTGCTCGTCATCCTATGGTCACTCTCGTGCCTTGGGTCGCTTTCTGGGCGGATGGTGAGCTTGGGCGCCCCTAGGTGCTTCAGGCAGAGGAGGATTAAGTTGGGTCTGTGCTTCGTGCGGGTCTTCCGCCCCCTGCTCGTAGTGGTGGTCGGGAGTGGTGGGGAGGGGGGGGGGGGGGGGGGTTCCCGACACCCTCTACTCCCCACCTTTCTATCCGCATGAGCAATCATTCCTCTGTATTTGCAACGCTGGGGTTTAGCCTCCTATTTGGGTCTCCCGGTTGGTGCACCCTTAGTGCTCGATGTTTTTTTGGTGTTAAGGTTGTGTTGTTGGGTGGCTCCTTGGCCAGTTTTTTGTTTTTTTTTGCTGGTAGTTGTGTATCTAGTCTTGTTTGTGTGGTATTGTGTTTGTGTTTTTTCTTTGTGGTCGATCTCTTTTTTAGGTGATCATTCGTTGTCTTCAAGATGGTAACCTCTGCCAGCGGCTATGCAAAATCCTCGCCCGATGTACTCATAGGCTCGTGTAGATTGATGAATTCCATCCTGAATAGTTGTTTTAGTCAGCCACTACAAGAGGTGGACGGTGCAGAAGCGTAACTATCACATCCCAATCTGAGCCTTGTGTTATGTCTTTCCACAAAAGGAGTTTTTGCTTGGTTACTTGATGAGAGATGTCTATCTTGTAGATATCGTATGGCTTACTTTTAATGAGATTGAGCTATTTTCAAAAAAGTAATGGTGTAATATAAATTTATGAAAAGCATTGTCTTCAGACAATACAAGTCCTGCTCCAGTATCTAAGAATGTGTGGAAGTATTCTATTTTATATTCTTCGTATATAATTCCTACAATAATGTAAAGAATATAAATACTAGTGATTTAATTCTTTTTTCTAAAATTATTCATTATTATTATGTGTAAAATATAATCCTTCACTTTGTAAAGAAAATTGTTCCATCTGTTGCGATGCACTCATTCCTAGTATAATTTATATGTCATCATTGCGACTATCTGATTGTACATAAAGTGTAATGTCTATCATTACATTTCATATTTCTATAGGAATAATTGCTTGTTGTGTGATTTCATATTCTTGTCCATTAAAATTCATATATGGACAAGGTGATCCTATGGGTATTTTTTCTATCTAAGGTATTGTTCCTTATTGTATAATTGAAGCACTTACTCCTGAATCTATTAGGATTGTAGCCATACTCCATTCTTGTCCATTAAAGTGTTTTCCATATAGTTTATAGTTTCTGGCATTTATGTTATCTGCTAGAATTCTTAAACTTGATGTTCTTTGTATATTTCTTAATATTGGCTATAATCTACCATTATATATATATATATGTACTTGTTCTAGCTTCTTCTATTCAGTCTCCATTTGTTATTTGTAATTGTTTCCCTCATAATACAATCATGTTAGGATTCTATTATCTGTTACTAAAGGTTTTTTAGAGACATCTATATTTATATTGTATGGTATTTCAATTTCTAAAATTATAACTTTCTTTGTAATTTTCCCTACTTCCTTAAATAGGTTAGGAAGTATTATAATTTGTCTTCAAATTTTTTAGAGTGATGTGTATTGCTAAAACCATAACTTATGATGTAGGTGATTAAATATGGAATAGAACCTTTTCTCATAAATTTTGGTCTTCGAAAGTCTTGTATCTATATTAGAGTTCGATTGATATTATGTTTACATTTAATTTTGGATAAATGTTATAGACTAATTTTTTATGGCTAAGTTTTCCCTATAAAGTTCCTAATGTAGCGTCTCTGATATCATTAATTATATTATCCATTAATACAATATTAATAGGTGAATCTATTCCTTCTCAAAAAGTTGCTTTGATCATCATTTGGATAGATCCTATGTATATCCATCCTATCTTTGATCTATCTTTTATTTTTTTTCCATTCTCCTCATCAAGTATTCTTTTCGAAGTAAGGGTATATTTATCTTATTTCTATGTTCAATCTGCATAGGCATCTCCTTGTTGGTTATTCCATAATAGAAGATATGTTTCTTTTGATTAATTTTTTAAAGAGGGGTGTTCTAAATCTATTTGAGTTTTCTAATCTTAATTCAATACTTATTATTTGATTAAATAATTTTCTATCTATTAATATTTCTTGTAAGAAGTTTCCTTCTTCTTCTTGATATTCTTCGATTATTTCTTCCTCAGTCTGATTCTATATCTTAGAAATAATAGATTAATCCATCATATTGTTCATCATCTGTTAATTAAATGAATTCTTGAATATTTTCTATTTTAGAGAGTTCTTCTTTTATGTTTTCTTTGAATTGCTTTTTATTAATTTTCTAGATCCTCTACTTGGACATTTATTTGTATTGTTTCCTTTTTCTTGACATATAAAACATTTACGTTCTTTTGGGTTTTTTTACATTTTTATTGTAGTTTATTTTCCTTATGTAATATTTTTTCTTTTATTTTAGTTTAAAGCCAAATATTTTCTTCTTTTTAAATTTATACTTATTTCTTGTATTATAATTTATTGGTTCACATACTATTTCTATTGGGTGTGTTAGTTATGAACAAAAAAGTCCTTGCTTTACTACTTTGATTATTTTTCGATTTAGTGTAGCTTCAGCGAACCTTTCTTCTAATTTCATTCTAAAAAATTCTATTCTTCTTCCTAGTGTATTTGATATTTGCCCTACATATTGTGGGTACAACTACATGGCCTTAAAAATCTAAGGATCAGGTATTTTGGTATAAAATAGATTTAGTAGGCTTTCTTTATCTATTCTATCACATATTTAATAGAAGTATTCATGAAATTTACATATGTAATAAACTATAAAGCACATGGCATACAACATTAAATTATATAATGAAAAGGTAAATCTTTGTTTTACTTTTTTTCCTTCTATATCTATGTGTGTATTCCATGATTCTCCTAGAAATTCTCTATGTATTATGTTCTCTTAATTATTTACTATGGTATATTTCTTAATATTGGATGTAATCTACCAATATATCTATCTATACTTGTTCTAGATTCTTATAATATGTCTCCATTTGTTATCTGTAATTAGTTTTCCTCATAATACAATCTTCTTGGGATTCTATTATCTATTAATAAAGGTTTTTTAGAGACATCTATGTTTATATTTTCTGATTTTTTAATTTCTGAGATTCTATCTGACTTTGTAATTTTCCCTACTTCTTTAACTAGGTTAGGAAGTATAATAACTTCTTTGTCTTCAAATTTTTCAGAATGATGTGTATTGCTGGAGCATAGCTTATTATGTAGGTGATCGAATATGGAATACAACCTTTTTTATAAATTCTGGTATTCTAAAGTCTTGTATCAAGCTTAGAGTTCTATTTATATTATTATCTTTAATGTTTACACTTATTTTTGGATAAATGTTAAAGATTATTTTTTTATGGCTAAGGTTTCCCTGTACAATTCAATATGTAGCGTATTTTCTATGACTAATTCAATTATCCATTAATACAATATTAATAGGTGAATCTATTCCTTCTTAGAAAGTTTCTTTGATCATCATTTCGATAGCTCCTATATGTATCCATCCTATCTTAGATATATCATTTATTTTTCCATTCTCCTCATCTTTTCAGAGTAAGGGTATATTTATCCTATTTCTAGTATATTCAATCTACATAGGGATCTCTATGTTGGTTATTCTATAATAGAAGATATGTTTCCTTTGAGTAATTTTTCAAAGAGGGATGTTCTAAATCCATCTGAGTTTTCTAATCTTAATGGAGTACTTCTTATCCGATTAAATAATTTTCTATATATTAATACTTGTTGCAAGAAGTTTCCTTCTTCTTCTTGATATTCCATAAAGAGTGTGACCTGATAATGGGCCCACTCAATGGTACAAACACAAGCCATGGAATAATTAAGCAGTGGAAAACATACTTGGTTCACTAAACCTACTTGGTATCAGAACCAAGGTTCTTCTCCAACAATCTCCCTCAAGACGAGAAGAGGGAGACAATCTACTTGGTTCATTCAACCTAGAGGGAGGCTTCTCCATGCGTCCTCTGATCTTCGATATCCCCAACTTCCTCTATTAGAAGAGGTGTATGCAGTTCTACATTCAAGACATGAACTTTGATATGTGGAAGGTGATGGCCAGACCATACAAGGAGCCAACTAGAGTTGTTGCAACTTGGAGTGAAGCTATACTTAAAGATGCCTAGCTCAATGCAAAAACCATAAGCATCCTCTATGCATCCCTTACCCCAATGAAGTTCAACTGCATCTCATCTTGGGACGCCGCCTACGAGATTTGGGATAAATTGTGCATTACCTATATGGGCACAAAGCAATTCAAGGAGGCTAAGATCTGCATGTTGAACAACCTTCTAGAGAACTTCAAGACGAGCAAAAAAGAAGGGATTGCGGAGATGTACTCTAGGCTCAATGTCATCATCAATGGCCTAGCTACTTTGGGCAACACTTTGGATAGAGGTGTAATCAACTCTAAGATCTTGAGGACTCTACCAAAGAGATGGTAGTCAAAGGTGACCTCCATTAAAGAAGTGAGAAGCCTTGGTGACATTCCAATGAAAGATCTCATTGGAAATATCCAAGCTCATGAGCCAAGCCTTGACAAGCAAGAAGAAGAAGGCAAGAAAGAAGAGAAGGAAGACAAGAACAGCAAAGATAGTGCTTTCAAAGCACAAGTGTAGGCAATCATCCTTTAACAACAACTTGATTGTCGGACTTCTCCTTCATCCTCTAGTGAAGATGGTGGTCCTAGTGAGCATGAAGCCAACTACATCAAGAGAAAGCACTACAAGGGAAAGCAATCCTCCTCCTCTACTCCTAGATTCTACAAGTGTGGACAAAAGGGACACTACAAGAGTGAATGTCCCAAGTCAAGAAAGTCACAACACAAGGGTAGCTCCAAGAAGGAGGATGTGTACAAGAAGGAGAGAAAGTACAACAGGAAGCATAATAAGGAGAAAAGGTACAAGAATGCATCTCGGGAGGAATCATCCTCAAGTGGCTCTATGACGTGGCTTATATTATCACACTAACAAACTCACCTAGTGTTGAAATCCCTAAGTTTTTAACCAAAACAACGTGCAATAATACCACCCGCAAGCGGACGGGTCTTACCGCAGTATAGTTGAGGATCGAATCCCAAGGGACAAAGTTTTTAAGAATCTTTCTCTAGTCGAATCTAGTTGAATCAAGACTAATATTTAGAACAAGGTTGATTGATTTGAGTTTAATTAAACTAAACGCAAGAAAAGTAAAAGAGTAGGATTAAAGGTTGATTAAAGATTAATGATGGAAATCGCTGGGATGGTCCCAGGTTTCGCCACCACTACACATGCAATCACATCCAAACATCAAACATCCTGGCAAGATATAACCATTCAAATATAGCTGCTGCAGAACCCCCCATACGGGCGTCTGGTTCGCGTAAGCATCACCTTAGGTATCAGATGTCTCATCAGCATTCAGATCACATACTTACGGCTTCGAAGATACAAAAATCCAAATGAGGTTGCGGGCCCCCTATACAGGCGTCAGGCACACAGAAGCGTCACCGTGGGCTATATGGCTCATCACCACACGAATCATACACTTATGCCCTCAAGGAATCTCATTCTATTTCTAGTTTGGGAGTCAACCGCGTTAATCGACATTCAAAACCTACGCATTGAAGTTCTCGCAACATAGGAAACGAACAAGATATATGTGAGCAGGTGATCAATCCCCAAGCACACATCGACGATTAACAACGAAATGAAAGATTATGTACATGCCATGGAATGTTTAACAAAAAGATATGAAAGCATGGGTAGTGGGGCTAGTCCCTGCACCCCAGTGAAAGTAAACTACTTGCTCATGGAGAGAGAAGCAAGAATAACAAGAGAGAGAGAAGCTTCCGCCATGAGCATGGTGAAGAAGATGATCGCAGCTCTGTCAAGAAACGGTCTTCTACACAATGTCAGAGCAGATCTGGAAGAAGAGAGAAGTACACCATGACAGACGGGGTGGATCTTCTGTCTCCACCTTCTTCTTCTTCTCGTATTCCTCACACGCAGCAGGAGGAGCAACTCGTGGACGAGATGGTGGCATGGAAGTGGTGTAGACGTAGCAGATCTAGATATGGATCTAGATCTAGATCTAGATGAGGTGGCTTGTAGATCCGAGTCTTCACTCCAGATCTGGGTGAACAAGCCGGAAAACCACCACGGGGGCAGGTTCTTGGTTATGGATATCGTCTCCTTAGGCCCAGGACAGACCTGCAGCCTAATGGCATCTGGAAATGATGATTTGACTGACTGGAGTAGTGTTCTGTTTGTAGGTAGGTTGGCACCGACTTAGATTCGCGACCATAGTAATTCTACAGCAGGTCACAGCTTTTGGAATGATGTCGTGGTCATGGCTTTTTGCACGGTCGCGGCTTTTGGAATGATGTTGCGGTCGCGGCTTTTTGCACGGTCATGGATTTTCTTGGTTCGGTCGTGCCTTAGCTGTAGGCGGTGACTTTTCTAATGATGTCACGGTCACGGTATTTTGCACGGTCGCGGCTTTTGGAATGATGTCACGGTCGCGTTCTATCTTGGCCAACATGATGTGCTTCTCCTTTGTTAATCGTGTGCCCAGGTCGCGGTTAGCTGGGATCGCGGTCGCGATAATCGAACTGACATGTCTGTGATCTTTAGCTTGGTCGTGGATTTGCTGCAGGTCGCGGCTTTTTGAATGCCACAGTTGCGGCTTTTTGAATGTCGCGGTCGCGGGGTGGCTTGGAGGAGATTGCAGATCTGCTACTGGTGTCGGTGGTGTTGCGGTTAGTTGTAGGACCCGATCGCGGGTCATTGAAGCGGTTGTCACGGTCGCGGCTATGCAGGGGAGGTGCAGAGAGTTCGTGAAGGTCGTGGTTATTACCGTGGACAGGCGTCTGCGATCTTTTGGCTTGGTCACGATCAGCAGAAACCGCGGGTAGAGTCGAGGGAGGTCGCGATCTTGGTGAAGAAGTGGGCACTGTAGCCGCGTAAAGAAAAAGAGTGGCCGTTGACTTGCTTTGACCAGGCCCAAACCAAGGACTAAGATAGAGGAATGGATTAGAACATGGGCCCAATGCCCAAATTGACCTATCAAAAATGATGTAAAATTATAATTAAATTCATGATAAATTTGATTTAACCAAGATAAGTCTCAAATAAGAAGATATGGCCAATAAAAGCTCAATAAAGCAGTTAAGCCAAGTAAATGCACATATTAGTAGATAAAGCCAATAAAAGCACGAATGTAACCAAGATTGGGCTAAACGAGATGGTTGAACTATGATGAAAATGCATTCATCAAAATACCCCGAACTTAAACGTTGCTCGTCCTCGAGTAACACAAAATATAAAACACTCGTCAAATGAATACTTTGAACTCATGTGATTGCCTCATCTTCACATCACGATTATTTCTTTTCTGCTCGGTATGACTAAGTGTCTCAACATCCTGAGATCACAGAACACATTTTACCATATCTTTGTTTCCAAGTTTGCTTTCCAATATCACTTCCTCTCTACTTTTTCCAAAATCAAGCATGTCAGAGAGTTTCTAAGAGTCCAGAGATACCCACAGAACAACAAGTGTGCACTTGATCTGACACTGGTTATTTTAGGATCAGGGAGGCATTCATTGTGCCTTTAGGTGGAAAAGGGAGTGAAGAGTGGTATGGAAGGAAGAAATAAATCTCTCCTCTATTCGACTTGAGATTTTTATTATATGATTTGCAATTTCATTGATTGCATTTTTTTGTGTGAACCTCTCCTCTATTCGACTCAATATTGCATTTCTTTTTGTGTGCGCTTAGGCATCTTTTCTTGGTGATACACCCCTATTTCGTAGCGAGGGGTATGGAAGAAGCGTAAAGAGAGAGAGTGTGTGTGTGTGCCACCCCGAACTTAGGGTTTGGCACTATATTGGCTATTTTTTTTGTTTTTGATGAATGGAGGGGTAAGAAGATGATGGAAGAAGTGTAGAAAAGAGTTTAGATCAGGGTGCAACTTGATTTACAATTCAGTGCACCAGGTAGTTCTCCTTATCATACTTTGCTCAAATAATGACTTGATGATGATCTGGTGGAGATTCCATGCTATTGTTTCACTAGTCAGTTAGGAAGCACAACGTGTTTGATCCCTCTCAGTTTGACAGATACTTGCCATATCTATTGACCATGATGTTAGGATTCATAAGCTTCACACGGTGATTTCTAATCATTGGCTAGTTTTAGAAATTGTTCTCCTTGAGTCTTCGCTTCGAATAAGGAGGGTATAATGATTCAAAATTGCATGGAAAAATAGGATATCCGGCTAGGTAAAGGCTTTGATTGAAACAAAAGCGTCAAAACTTCATCGAGTTTCTATACAACCTTCTATGAAAACCTTTGAAAATTTTTGAAAATTTTTGAAAAGTTTGCTCAAAATTGCAACTAAAATTCAACGATGAAATCTTAAGTTTGAAATGGATAGGAGAGTGTGGAAAGTAAAGAACGTACCACCCACCCTCCACCCGAACTTAGAATTTTGCTCGCCCTAAGCAAACTCTAAATTCGAGATGGAGGGGAAAACTCGTGTCGGTTGGTCCACCAGGTGTGGTTGCATTCCTTTCGGCGACGCGTCCTCCATTTGAAATCTCAAAAATGGAAACTATCAGAACTTAAGACTGCATCTTGTGATGCATTGTCTACCAAGTGCAAAATTTTCTAAAAACAAAACTAAGAGTAAAAGCTAAGTTAATGATCGGGTTGCCTCCCGACAAGTGCCTTTGTTTTACGTCGATTGCTCGATGTGATTTCTTTAGCTCTCTGGTAGGTATGTCAGTTTGGATAGATTCATCAATTCATCAATGTTAGTATCAGCTGTGGTGAAATATCTCTTCAAGTGTTGGCCATTTTCCACAAAATCACCTGACTTCTCACGCCATAAGGTAAATGCACCATGTGGATAGATGCTTTTGACAATGTATGGTCCCGACCATCGAGAACGGAGTTTTCCTGGGAATAACTTCAGTCTTGAGTTGAACAGCAGAACTTGGTCTCCCACTTGAATGTCCTTTCTCTTTAGATGGCCGTCGTGCCAAAGTTTGGTGCGTTCCTTGTAGATTCGTGCATTCTCATAAGTTGTCATTCGGAGTTCATTCAACTCTTGAAGTTGTAGAATCCTGGCTTCGCCTACTTTCGTCATGTCAAAATTTAGCTATTTGATTGCCCACCATTCTTTATGTTCTAGTTCCATGAGAAGGTGACATGATTTTCCATAGATAAGTCTGAAGGGTGTTGTTCCAAGAGGAGTTTTGAACGTGGTTCGGTAGGCCCATAAAGTGTCATTGATTTTCACTGACCAATCCTTTCGGTTGCGTCCTACTATTTTTTCCAGGATAGATTTGAGTTGACAGTTCGAAACCTCTACCTGCCCACTTGTTTGTGGGTGGTAGGGGGAAGCTACCTTGTGTGTTACACCATATCTTCTCAACAATGCTTCAAAGCTTCTTTCCAGAAAATGAGAACCTCCATCGGAGATCACAGTGCGTGGAACTCCAAAATGGGGGAAAATGATATCTTTGAACATTTTAATGATGGGTTTTGAATCGCTAGTGACGGTTGGTATGGCCTCTACCCATTTAGATACATAATCCACAGAAACTAGGATGTAGGAAAATCCATGTGAGGATGGGAATGGACCCATGTAGTCCACTCTCCAAACATCAAAAATCTTGACTTCTTGCCATAGCTTAAGTGGCATCTCATCTCTTTTCGTAATGTTTCCCGTTCTCTGACACTTGTCACATGACAACACAAAGTTATAAGCATCTCTGGATATGGTTGGCCAAAAGAAACCGCATTGCAAAACCTTCAAAGAAGTTTTCTTAGAACTCATATGGCCTCCGACTGGGCCTGAGTGGCATTGTTCTAAAATAAGTTGGGCTTCTTCCTCAGCGATACGACATCTGTAGAGACCATCAGCACAAAGCTTAAAGAGGTACGGGTCACTCCAGTGATATAGCCTCACATCATGCATGAATTTCATTAGAGCATTGCCAGTATACTCAGGGTGGATGACACCAGCGGCAAGGTAGTTCACATGGTCCGAGTACCAAGGAGTAACTTCTGAGACTTTCATAAGCTGGTCATCTGGAAGAGATTCATTAATTGGTATCTTCTCAGTTTCTAGAGTGTGGTTACGACTTAAGTGGTCTGCTACAACATTTTCTATGCCTCTCTTATCTCTAATCTCAAGATCAAATTCTTACAATAGGAGAATCCATCTTATTAGCCTTGGTTTTGCATCTTTCTTTTTTAGAAGATAACGAATAGCAGTGTGATCGGTGTAGACAATCACCTTTGAGCCAATGAGGTAGGATCTAAACTTATCAAAGGCGTATACGACTTCTAGGAGTTCCTTCTCGGTAGTTGCATAGTTCCTTTGAGCTTCGTCAAGGGTCTTCGATGCATAATAGATGACATGATGTTTCTTCTCTATACATTGGCCCAGAACGGCGCCCACAGCGTAATCACTGGCAGCACACATAATTTCAAATCGGTGTTCCCAATCTGGAGCTCAGATGATGGGTGTTGTTGTAAGGGTGTGCTTTAGGTTGTTGAATCTCTTGATACACTCTTCATCAAAATGGAAATCAGCATCCTTCATCAACAAGTTTGTCATGGGCTTGGTTATCTTGGAGAAGTCCTTGATAAACCTTCTGTAGAAGCCCACATGACCAAGGAATGCGCGGACTTCTCTTACATTGGTAGGGATAGATAGTTTGGATATCACTTCGATCTTGGCCTTATCCACTTCAATTCCTCAGTTGCTGACCCTATGGCCAAGGACAATGCCTTCTTTTACCATAAAGTGACATTTCTCCCAATTTAGCACAAGATGTGCTTCTTCACATCGTTTGAGGACCAGGGAGAGGTGCTTTAGGCATGAGTCATATGAATCCCCATATACAGAGAAATCATCCATAAAAACTTCCATAATTGTTTCGGTTAAACCAGCAAATATAGCTGCCATGCAGCGTTGGAAGGTTGCAGGCGCATTATAGAGCCTGAATGGCATCCTTCTAAAGGTGTATGTTCCAAAGGGGAAAGTAAAAGTGGTTTTCTCTTAGTCATATGGATGTATAGGAATTTGGTAGAATCCAGAGTAACCATCGAGATAGCAAAAATATTCCTGGTGAGCCAATCGCTCTAAGACTTGATCTAGAAAAGGCATCGGGAAATGATCTTTACATGTTGCCTTGTTTAACTTCCCATAGTCGATGCATATCCTCCACCCAGTGACTGTTCGAGTGGGGATGAGTTCATTATTTTCATTCCGTATCACAGTAGTGCCACCTTTCTTTGGAACGACATGCACAGGACTCACCCACGGTGATTCAAATATCAGATAGATGATTCTGGTAGTGAGCAACTTGATAACTTCGTGGCGGACTACTTCCTTCATATTAGGATTCAACTTTCGTTGATGCTCAATAGTCAGCTTGTGGTTTCCACCATAGGGATTTTGTGCATGCAAAGCCCTTGACTGACCCTAGTGAGATCGCTCATCTTGTAGCCGATATCTTTCTTTCTTTCCTTTAATTCTTTCAGGAGTTTATCTTCTTGTTCGGTCGTTAGATCAGAATTTATAATAATTGGAAAAACCTTGAGATCATCCAAAAACATGTACTTAAGTCCCTCAGGCAGGGGCTTCATTTTAGGGGCTTATGGATTCTCACGTGGCTCTTCAGTTACATTCACAGCTTTGAGTTCCTTAAACTTGGCTTCAGGATCTTCCTCTACAGAGTCGAGGTGAATGACACAATCCTTAACATGTTCGTTGCTGAAAATTTCAGTAGATGGGTTTGTTAGTGCCCCTTCTAAAGGACCGTCTTGTTCATATTCCTCTTGTGTGAGGAGAGACATTTGCTCAATGCAATCAATCAAATAGACTTCTTCCTGCATGCTCAGTCTTTGCATGCTTTCAAAAACTTTGAACTTGAGGGTTTCTTTCCCTAGTCTGAGAAACAAGGTCCCTGCTTCAACATCAATCAAAGCTCTTGCAGTGGCAAGGAACGGATGACCAAAGATGAGAGGGTATCTGGCGTCTTCCTTTATGTCCATGATGACAAAGTCACATGGGACATACGAGTCTTTTCCAACCTTGACAGGGACATCTTCAATGATTCCTAAGGGAAGAGTCATAGAGTTATCTGCAAGTTGTATGGTCATTCCAGTTGGGAGAAGTTTTGCAAACCCTAACTTCTTACAAAGGCTAAGTGGCTTGATAGAGATACTAGCACCGAGATCGGCTAATCCCTTCTAACATGAAGAGTCACTGATATGGCATGAAATCCCAAAGGATCCTGGATCTTTCTGTTTCTTGGGCATTTTGCTCTGAATGATATCGGAAGTGGTTGATGCCAGCTTAACTATCTCGTATTCTTCAATTATGTACTTCCTTTTGAGGAGAGACTTTAAGTACTTAGTCCAGGCTGGTATCTCGGCCAGTGCATCTAGAAAGGGTATATCTACATGAAGCTTCTTCATAACTTCTTTAAACTTATTGAATCGAGTATCGAGCTTTGTCTGCTTCAAATGAGCTGGGAAGGGAGGACGGGGCTTGTATACTGGCACATTCGGCTCAAGTGTGTCTTCGGCCTCCGCAGCCAATGGTTCCTCCAATCTTGCTTTGTCTGTCTTATCATTGGTTGTTCCTCCAGCTGAGACTCATGTATTGTAGAGTCTTGGGCATTCACAAAGTCATCATTGTTAGTTTCCACTATTGGTATCTTAGCATGGGGGTCAGAATAGTCTTTTCCAGACCTGGTGGTGACAGCCTTCAATTGCTCAGGATGTTTAGGATTGTTTTTGTGTTGTCCAGCAAAGACTCCAATAGGTGGCTTCATGCTAGCCGCAAGTTGAGCTAGTTGAGATTCAATAGCCTTCTGATGGGCTTGCTGGTTAGCTATCATAGTCTGCTGCAACTGAAGAATCTTCTCAATAGCTGACAATTTGTCATCAGGAGAGATGGGACTGGCTTGTTGCCCTTGTTGTTGTTGTTGATAGGGGACTTGGTTGGGGTTTTAAAACTGAGAATTGTTCTGATAATTGTTGTAGTTTATATTCTGGTAGTTTCCTCTAAAGTTTCCTTGATTCCCAAAATTTGGTCGTTGGTTATACTGGAATCTGGGCGGGCCTCGTTGTTGAGTATTTGAACCAAGTTGTCGTGAGTTTTCTGATCCAGAAGGATTTCCATATTGAAAACATGGATGGTTCCTATTCTGATTCAGATTATAGTACCCTTGGCCAGGGATGGTATTGATGGTGTTCAGACTTTCCATTTGACCATTATCTCCTTGGGCATAGGTATTGCTCAAAACAACATCATAGAGAATGTTACAGGCTAGAGTAGAATGATCAGTTCCTTTGCATGCTTCACAGAAGAGTGAAGTTTACTTAACTTGCTCTTGTTGTCGAGGGGGCGAACGTCTTCTTTCATAAGTTGTGAGAGACGATTCTAGATTGTCTTGCTTTGCAACTAGGAGTTTGAAAGATTCAGTGATAGACTTGTACTCGGGTGTTGCTTCGACCATAGCTACCTTCAACACTCCTTTGCCAACAGGTCTTCCCCAGTTGGCTTAGTTTTCAGCTCCAAGGGTGAAAACCTTCCATGTGCTATCCTAACTCTGACGCATTAAGTTTCCTCTAGATGAGGAATCCAAAAACCTCTTGATATCATCATCCAAACCTCTATAAAAGATTTCAATGAGTTGATTCTTTGGAATGCCATGATGTGGATACTTGAGTAGAAGCTCTTTGTATCTTTCCCATGCTTCAGCTAGGGATTCTCCAGGGACCTGGGTGAATTGCGTTATTCGGCCCCTGATTTCATAGGTGAGAGAAGGTGGATAAACTTTTCCAGAAAAACATTTTGAAGTTGTTCCCAAGCAGTGATGGATTTGCATTGCAAGGAGTTATACCAACTCATGGCTCTATCAGCAAGAGATTATTTGAAGAGACGGAGTTTGATGGCATCATCTGTGACTCCATTTTGCTTTGTCATGGAACATAGATCTATAAACCTCAGAAGATGTTGTTGACTATCTTCTCCTTTCTTACCATAGAAAGGGCTATTTTGAAGCAACGTGATCCAATGTGCTCGGATCTCAAAGTTGGGAGCGTTGATGGGAGGAGGTTGCACTGGGTGATGAATGTCCGCAGCTTTAGGGATCGAGAATTCTCTAAGATCTTTTTGTAGCTCAGCTTGTTGAGTTGCTACTTGAGCTGCTTGGATTTCTTCTTGAACTACGACTCGAGCTTCTTACATAAGCCTATATCTTTGTGCATTAAGGGCTTGAGCTACCCTTCGAGCAATTTCCTCCTCTTGAGCCATTGTTGCTTGGTTCTCTCTGTACTGACGACGAAAGGTTCTGTCTATCTCAGGATCAAAGCTAGCAGAGAGTCTGGGACTGTCTGATCGGTGCATGCACTAGACTTTGTGGGTACCTAGGATGAAAAGATCTTTTGTTGGTGAGATGGACGGAGTAGAACCGAATTCGAGTTTATATGATCGATAGTATCAAAAGTAAAAGAAAAACCTAAATTAGTCTCAAGAGAACTAGATTTAACTAGAAGATTTCGTTGTCCCTGGCAACGGTGCCAGAATTTGACATGGCTTATATTATCGCACTAACAAACTCACCTAGGTTTGAAATCCCTAAGTTTTTAACCAAAACAGTGTGCAATAATACCACCCACAAGCGGACGGGTCTTATCGCAGTATAGTTGAGGATCGAATCCCAAGGGACAACATTTTTAAGAATCTTTCTCTACTCGAATCTAGTTGAATCAACACTATTATTTAGAACAAGGTTGATTGATTTGAGTTTAATTAAACTAAATGCAAGAAAAGTAAAAGAGCAGGATTAAAGGTAGATTAAAGATTAATGATGGAAATCGCTGGGATGGTCCCCGGTTTTGCCACCACTACACATGCAATCACATCCAAACATCAAACATCCTGGCAAGATATAACCATTCAAATAGAGCTACTGCAGAACCCCCCATACGGGAATCTGGTTCACGTAAGCATCACCTTAGGTATCAAATGTCTCGTCACCATCAAGATCACATACCTATGGCTCCGAAAATACAGAAATCCAAATGAGGTTACGGGCCCCCTATACAGGCATCAGGCACACAGAAGCGTCATCATGGGCTAGATGGCTCATCACCACACGGATCATACACTTACGACCTCAAGGAATCTCGTTCTATTTCTAGTTTGGGAGTCAACTATTTTAATCGACATTCAAAACCTACGCATTGAAGTTATCGCAACATAGGAAACGAACGAGATATATGCGAGCAGGTGATCAATCCACAAGCACACATTGACGATTAACAACGAAATGAAAGATTATGTATGTGCCATGGAATGTTTAACAAAAAGATATGAAAGCATGGGTAGCGGGGATAATCCCCGCACCCTAGCGAAAGTAAACTACTCACTCATGGTGAGAGAAGAAAGAATAACAAGAGAGAGAGAAGCTTCCGCCATGAGCATGGTGAAGAAGATGATCGCAGCTCTGTTGAGAAATGGTCCTCTACACAACGTCGGAGCAGATATGGAAGAAGAGAGAAGTACACCACGACAGACGGGGTGGGTCTTCTCTCTCCACCTTCTTCTTCTTCTCGTAGTCCTCGCTCACATTAGGAGGAGCCGTTCGTGGATGAGATGGTGGCGTGGAAGTGGTGTAGACGCAGAAGATCTACACCCGGATCTAGATCTAGATCTGGACGAGGTGGCTTGCAGATCCGAGTCTTCACTCCAGATCTGGCTGAACAGGCCGCAAAACCACCACGGGGGCAGGTTCTTGGCTATGGAAATCATCTCCTTAGGCCCAGGACAAACCTACAGCCTAATGGCGTCTGGAGATGATGATTCGACTGACTGGAGTCGTGTTCTATTTATAGGCAGGTTGGCACCGACTTAGATTCGCGACCTTAGTAATTCTGCAGCAGGTCGCGACTTTTGGAATGATGTCGTGGTCGCGGCTTTTTGCACGGTCGTGGCTTTTGGAATGATTTTGCGGTCGCGGATTTTTGCACGGTCACGGCTTTTCTTAGTTTGGTCTTGCCTTAGCTACAGGTCGTGACTTTTCTAATGATGTCGCGGTCACGGCATTTTGCATGGTCGCGGCTTTTGGAATGATGTCACAGTCGCATTCTATCTTGGCCAATAGGATGTGCTTCTCCTTTGTCAATCGTGTGCCCAGGTCGCGGTTAGCTGGGATCGCGGTCGTGATAATCGAACTGACATGTCCGCGATCTTTAGCTTGGTCGTGGCTTCATTGCAGGTCGTGGCTTTTTGAATGCCGCGGTCACGGGTGGTTTGGAGGAGATCGTGGATCTGCTGCTGGTGTCGGTGGTGTCGCGGTTAGTTGTAGGACCTGATCACGGGTTAGTGAAGAGGTTTCCGCGATCGCGACTATGCAGGGGAGGTGCAAAGAGTTGGTGAAGGTCGCGGTTATTACCGCGGACAGGTGTCCACGATCTTTTGGTTTGGTCGTGATCAGCAGCAACCGCGGGTAGAGTTGAGGGAAGTCGCGATCTTAGTGAAGAAGCGGGCATTGTAGTCGCGTAAAGAAAAAGAGTGGTTGTTGACTTGCTTTGACCAGGACCAAACCAAGGACTAAGATAGAGGAATGGATTAGAACATGGGCCCAATGCCCAAATTGACATGTAAAAAATGATGTAAAATTACAATTAAATTCGTGATCAATTTGATTTAACCAAGATAAGTCTCAGATAAGAAGATACGACCAATAAAAGCTCAATAAAGCAGTTAAGCCAAATAAATGCACATATTAGAATATAAAGCCAATAAAAGCACGAATGTAACCAAGACTGCGCTAAACGAGATGGTTGAACTATGATGAAAATCCATTCATCACTCTAACTTTGAAGAAGGTGGAGAGTGCCACCTTGCACTCATGGCCTCTACTAGTGAAGAAATTTGTGTGGTAAGTGAGGTAAGCTTGCATGAGTTATGTAAGGTAACTCTTATTGATATGCTTGTTTCTACCCATTCTTCTTTTGCTAAGTGTAAATATAAAAAAAAAAGGTTAGGAAAAATTATTGATGATTTGTATGCTAAACTTGAATTTCTTCAGCTTAATGAGAAAATTCATCTTAAGAGCATTGAAAACTTGCAAGGACAATATCTTGATCTTGAGCTCCAATACAATGGATTTGAGGTAGAGAATGGTGTCTATCTTAAGAATATTGAAACTCTTAAGGAAGATAACCAAAAGTGCCTAAAGGAGCTTAAAACTCTTAAAACTGAAAATGCTGAATTTAAGCTTATTGTTGATGAAAGAGAGTCTTGTAACACTAAGAATCCTATGGTTTGTTCTTATTGCAAGTGTGATGATCATTACTCTACTTATTGTCCTTACAAGCCTAAGGGGACCAACCCAAAGATGAAATGGGTCCCCAAGCTAACTCTGGATCCCAAAGTTTGAGTTGGGAACCGACTTTCTCCTTTCATGCAAGAAAAAGGAAGATGGATTGTTGATAGTGGCTTCACTAAGAATATGACGGGTGATATAAGCCATTTCAACAACTTCACCAAAAACAAAGGAGGTTTGGTTACCTTTGGGGACAACAAGAAAGGCAATGTCAAAGGTGAGGGTGATGTAGGTGAATCCTTATGTATCAAAAATTTTCTTTTTGTGGATGTCCTACATCATAATTTAATTAGTGTCAGTCAATTATGTGAAAATAGTTACCTTGTGTTATTTACTTCCTTTTAATGTTTGATTCTAGATTCCCTCACCTATCAAGTTATATATAAGGTAACTAGAAGTGGTAATCTTTATGTCATTGTTCTTGACTCTATTAATCCTATTATTGGTAGATTCCTAGTAGTCAATTTGAATGATATTTCTCTTTGGTATCGTCAGCTTGGTCATGTAAATATGCATGAATTGAAGAAGTTGAGCAAAAAGGACTTGGTCAAGGGACTTTCCAAAATGGATTTTGAAAAGGATGAGGAATGCCAACCTTTTACCCAAGAAAAGCAAACCAAGTCCTCCTTCAAATCCAAAGGAGTCTTTAGTACCAAGAGATCTCTTGAACTTCTTCACATTGATCTATTTGGATGGTTGAGAACTCAATCGGTTTGTGGTTGAAAGTATTGCCTTGTTATTATCGATGATTTCTCTAGATATACTTGGACTTTATTTCTCGTTTCCAAGAGTGATAAGCTTGATGTTTTCTCGATCTTTTGTAAATGATTTGAAAATGAAGCTTCTTGTCGCATCATTTCCATCCGTAGTGATCATGGGGGAGAATTTGAAAATGATATTTTTGAACATTTTTGTCAAGAATCTGGTTATGCACATAACTTTTCTTCTCCTCAAACACCTCAACAAAATGGGGTTTTAGAGAGGAACAAGGTCACTATAGGAGATGGCTAGGATGATGCTTTTAGAGTATGATACTCCAAAGAAGTTTTGGGCCGAAGATGTCAATACATCATGCTTTGTGCAAAACTGGGTTTTACACATCCTTCTTTGAAGAAAACCCCCTATGAGTTATGGTGTGGTAGAAATCCTTCTATCGAGTATTTCCATGTTTTTGTATGTCCTTATTTTGTTTTGAATATGAAAGATTCTCTCGACAAGTTTGATCTGAAATCTTACAAAGCTTTCTTTCTTGGCTATAACACAACTAGCAAGGCTTATAGAGTGTTTAATATTGATCTTGCTAAAGCAGAAGAATCTATAAATGTTCAAGTTTATTGATTCTAACTCCTCTATTCCTAAAGATATTGTTCCAAATGATGATGTTGCAGGTGAGGTAATTCCTATTCTAAAAGATCTCAACACCGCCCAAAAGGGAAAAGAGGTGGTCATTCATGACGAAGAAAATTATGAAGAGAAGAATGATCCAACTCCCTGATTTGAAAATAATCATCCAAAAGGGCTAATTTTAGGTGATCCATTTGAAAGAGTGAAGACACAGGCTACATTCAATAAAGAACAAGCAAACAATGCCTTCATCTCACAAATTGAGCCAAAGAACGTCAAGGAAGCTCTTGAGGATGATGAGTGGATCCTAGCTATGCAAGAAGAGCTGGAGCAATTTGAAAAGAACAAAGTATGGACCCTAGTGCCAAGATCAAGTGATCAAAAGATCATTGGCACCAAGTGTGTCTACCGTAAAAAGCTTGATGAAAGTGACAAAGTGGTAAGGAACAAAGCAAGGTTAGTTGCTCAAGGCTACAATCAGCAAGAAGGTATAGATTTTGATGAAACATATGCACATGTAGCTAGAATTGAGTCCATTCGTATGTTACTTGCCTTTGCTAGTAATAACAGTTTTCTTCTGTATCAAATGGATGTTAAAAGTGCATTTTTGAATGTTACAATTGAGGAGGAAGTGTATGTTGCACAACCACCATGCTTTGAACATGATAGTTCACATAACCATGTTAATTTGCTGGAAAAAGCTCTCTATGGACTCAAACAAGCACCTCGATCTTGGTATGAAAAATTAAAGAACTTTTTGTTAGATCATGGGTATATCATGGGAAAAGTAGATTATACCTTATTTCTAAAGCACACTTATAAAAAAAATCTTATCATTCAAATATATGTTGATGATATCACTTTTGGAGGAACTAACCTTGATCTTTGTGAAGAATTTAGTGATCTTATGTAGAGTGAATTTGAAATGAGCATGATTGGTGAACTCACATTTTTCCTCAGCTTTCAAATCAAGCAAACTAAAGAAGGAACTTCATCAACTTGGCAAGTATACAAGTGAGTTACTTTGTGCTTTGGGATGGAGAATAGTCAAAATCCCCCAAACTTGATAAGGATGATTAAGGTGAGAAGGTAGATGAGAAGCTCTATAGAGGTATGATTGAAATTTTACTTTACTTAACTGCCTCTACACCTGATATAATGTTTAGTGTTGGCTTGTGTGCTCACTTTCAATCAAATCCTAAGAAATCACATCTTCTATATGTTAAGAGGATTTTAAGGTACTTAGCTAAAACCCAAAATTTTAGACTATGGTATCCCAAGTCAAGGGACTTTATTCTTATTGCTTATAGTAATGCAGATTACGTAGGATGCTTGACTGATAGAAAGTGCACAAGTGGCACTTGCTTTCTCCTATGACCATGCTTGGTGCCTTGGTTCTCCTAGAAATAGAGCAAAGTGGCATTATCAACTACTAAGGTTGAATACATTACAGTCGAGAGTTGTTGTGCCCAGGTCCTATGGATGAAGCAAATGCTCCAAGACTTTAACATTCATTTTGACACTTCTCCTATCTATTATGATAATACTAGTACAATCAACTTGTCATATAATCCAATGTTTCATATTAGGGATAAGCATATAGAGGTTCACCATCATTTTCTTTGTTATCACACTACCAAAAAGGATATCTATATCACACATGTGGACACAGAAAACCAGTTGGCGGACATTTTCACTAAACTTCTGGCTAAAGAGCAATTTAACTTTATTAGATCTAAACTTCTCATAACTACTTTGAATGAATCTGATATGTCTTCTAGCAAGTTGTCATCTATCCTATATGCTCTGATTATGTTTTGATCACAATTGCTTGCTAATATTCTAAAAATCATTTTTCATGTTTTTTTGCCTTATTTTTCTTGTTTTTGGTTTTTTTTGCAAACACTTGTTTTATCAAAAAATAATACCCAATTATGAGTGATATGTGCCTAAGTGTGTTAAAAATGCAAACTAGACTTGAAAAATAAATTTAATTAGCACTCAAATGGCTAGAAATTAGAATTTCTAAAGTTGGTTCAGGTTGACCATCGGTCGAGTTGCCAACTTGATCGATCGAAGGCTGAGAGCTTTTTTTAAAAGAGCCTATCAATCAAGTTTTAGAGTCACAAAACTAAACTGATGGTCGATCTGGAGTAAACATAAGTTATGTTCGACCGACCTTTCTCCCTCTCAACTAGAGAAAAATCGATCAATCCAACCTCTAGCTCCCTCAAGCTCTCAACCCTAGCTCAGACCTTCCTCTCCCTAGACCTAGTTCGACCTAGATCGACTTTTATAGACCTCCTTCCAATCAACCTTTTGTTTGTGGATGAGTTTTCATGGTGTTCTTCTCATTTTTGCTCTCTCTTTCCTCTCCATTTCGTCTTCATGGCATCTAATAGGAGAAAGAGGGCCGCCCCAACTAGTTCACCTTCATCTTATATAACTCTTGCTTGATTCCTTTTGATGACACATTCTTCATCTCAAATGTGGCTCTTAATAGGTACAAAGAGTTGTATCAAATGAACCCCTTTCTGTTTTGTGCCTTATTTGAGCCACACCCACAAAGACAAGAAGTCATTGATCAAGTATTTGAGTTGTTGTACGACCACCACCTCTCCGCCTTGTGTGTCGAACACTTGTGTTACAACAATTCCATAACTTGCTCAAAACCAGTTCATGAATACTATGCTAACTTTCAATGGAATTATGACACACCCGTACCTCCACCCAATACTCAAGTAGTCCTCACTTCCATGACCGTTGAGAAGAAATTTCAAGTCTAAGAGGATACCCTGAACATCTTCTTTTTGGGTACTAAAATGATTTACACCTGACGATAGGACTATCCTGAGTATTTTGACCTAATCGAGCCTTAGGCCTTCTACACATAGCATGATCTTACTCTCCCTGATATTCATAAGTTCTTGAAGAAGCCTCAATTCCCATATAGGAAGAAATGCACTGTTCCCACCTCTTCTTTAGACCTCAAGAGACGCATACTTTCCTTAGTTGTTAACTGCAATATTCATCCAAAGAAAAATCAGACTGAAATTGTTGAAAACACTACGATCAATATGTATTTTCTCTTGAAGAACATATGAGTCCAGGGGGCAAGATACGTTCTTCACCATAAGACCTGCTTTGACTCAGGCAAGAACACCTGTGGCACCCACCAACCCTACCCAGTCCTGATTTGTCGTCTTTTCTAGCTTGCCACTGTAAAATCTCATTTCCATGACCTACACTATAAACCTGCCTAAAATGGAGTTTCAATTAGTGAGACCACACTTTAGAAGTTTGTACATATCCCATTCTCTACCACACTTGGTGCCTCTACCTCTACCTCTACTCGAGCACCTCCACCACCACAACCTACCTGACCTAACCACGCCTCATTCCATGTATCAAATGAAATCCTTATGGGCTACATGATGCATCAACATGCGTACAACCTTTATATTTAGGAGAACCTACATCAGAACCTTTGTGCCATCATGTCCAACATGAACTTGTCCTATGCACACCCTTATCCTACCTACTAGCCCTACCCAGGAGGTGACTATGCATCTTATGCATATGATCACTGTTACCCTACCCTCCACCTGCTTCTTCCCCTGCTACACCATCTACTATTGGTGGTTCTTCCCCTAGTGTGATGTCTCTGATAGCTGGTACTTTGGACACTCTACTTGCTAGTCTTGTCTATTCTTCTCTTTCCTTCCCATAGGACAATGAGATCCATGCTCTTGGCATGTCTTGGGATGAGCAGAATGCCCATTGGATCGGTTGAGGTTTTGGTTCTCTTACTGATTAGGAGATGTCAGACTAGGCTGATGAGGAGGTTGTTGCTAACAAGGAGGCTGATGAAGATGATGGTGATGCTTCTGATGATGGTTTTGATGGCTATGCGGGTGCCTCAGGTGATGAAGGTGATGTTTCTCTCTCTATTGCACCTTCACATGGAGATGATGACTGTGAGATGGATGCCTTTGATGATACTGATGTTGTTGATGATGTGGAAATAGATGACCTAGATGCTTACATTCTCTAGTTTTTTAGTCTATATGTTGATCATATATATCTTTCTAGGCTATTTTTTATTAAAAAAAATATGGGCACATTTTCTGAGTTGTACTATTTTATCATCATGTTTTTCATTGATTTAGCTTATAGTTGTATCTGAGAACATGCTTTCTATGTTGTAATCTTAATCCTTTGTACACTTACTTTTGATTTACTATATCTCATGAGTTTGTGCCATGTTTACCATATTTTGGTTATGACTTAGATTGTTTGTTTCTCTCGTCTCTATTTGGTGTATGCTTTGAGTTTTCATGTTGTGGATGTATGTTTTGATTGTGCTAGGAGAAGACCCATTTTTGTGCTCTTCTATCCCCCTTCCTTTTTGATAATGTCAAAAGGAGGAGAGAAGTTTAATCTTTTGAAGCTCAACCATATTACTTTTATGGCCAATGTGATCCTTTTATTGTTCATTATATGCTTTATCATGTGACTTGCTAAAGGACCATATAGTATATATGTCATGTTGCTTTGTGCAGATATACTAACTATGTAGGTAAGAGTAAGCATAGATTGAGGGGGATCAGTTCACATTGTTCAAATCATGACCCCCCTTGAAATTCACATGGCAAAGTTATAGCTTTAGTTATCCATTTCAATATGATTGAGGAATGGTTTGTCATTGTCAAAAAGGGGGAGAATGTTGACTTGAGAGTTCTACAATGTTCATATTTTTATAATGACTTTACCATTCCATTCCTATGTATCTAATCTGTTTGTTCAAGATTATTTTAGGCTTTAGTTACATGAAAAGCTTCAAATTACACAAGCACTAGCTTGTTCAAATTTAGTCCAAAATAATGTAAGTGGGCATTTTGGGAAATCGCTCCAAATGACCTTAGATGATTTTTATAATCATTTTTATTGATGATACGACTTGTAACTAAGATGATAAAAAATCAGAGACACTTAATTCCAACATTTGATTACTCAAATGTAAATTTACAAAATTTGACACAGGCAGTTGAGTTGGAAACTCAACCGATCCATTGATGGATTTTCTAGAGAGACCAATTGGTCAAGTTGCACACTCACAGAGCTTGACCAATTGACTCACTGAGCAAACTAATTTTAGATCATCGGTCGAGTTTCCTAGAACAAACTTGATCGATAGTTTGAAAATTGGCTTTTTTCTCTTAGTGGATTAGTCGACTTACCTTTATTGAAACTCGACCTAATGTACTATAAAAAAATGCAGAAAAAGTAATTACAACCATTTGTGAGTTGTTTTGAGTGAGAATAGATCTGTCGCAACTTGGAAAATAGCTATATTTCACCCTATTATGATCCCATACTCAAGGGAACACCCCCAGTTATAAATCGGACCCCTTGCAGTTCATTCCAAGTTTTCTCATTCATTCTATTCTGATTCCTTGCTAAAGTTGAGTGTGTTACAACTCCTTGAGCCCCTTTCTCTATCTCATTTACATAGAATTTTGTGATTATGAATGAATTAGGCTAGTTGTAAGAGAGGTTCTTGTTCTTGTAAATATCTCACTCCATTCTGTCTTCCCTACACCTTTTCTTAAAGAAGCAATGGTGAAGCAAGCTACTCCGAGTGAAGGTGAATTTGTTGTTCTTTTTCTTCAAGGTTGAAGAAGAGGTGAAGATCTTCTCCAGGTGAAGGAGAATACAAAGCCTGAAGATACAAGAAGAGTGGGTAATTCCTTGAAGGTTGAAGACTTGTGCCAGAGTAGGTAAGTCCTTGGAAGAAGGAGGAAGACTCTTTGCAAAGTGGGTAAGTCCTTGGTAAGGTTGAAGACTCTTTGTAATGGATAGGTAAGTCCTTTGGTGGGACTTGTATTGTAACTCTTATAGGTGAATATATAGAGGAAAGCACTTACAAAGACCTAGGGGTTGACCTCTCTAGGTAGTTGATTGACTCTCTCCTATTTTGGAGAATGGAACCACTCTAAACGTCCTTGTCCAAGTGCTTGTTTCCTTTTCACTCATTCTTGATATGTCTATTGGTTAGGATTTCAAATTTCACTTAAGCTATTTGTTTTGATTGGTATAATTTGAAGGTATAACTTATCTTGTGAGAATTCTTGAAGTTGTATTCACCCCCACCCTCTAGAGCCCTAGATCCAACATATATATGTATACATATGTATATGCGTATATATGTATATATCATTGATTAATTTTTCCATCACTTGGTAGACAACTCTTATTTGTAGAGCTCTTCTGATGTTGACAAATTCTTTGCCATTTTTTTCTTGTTCAAAATATTTCCAGACACTTCCTTCAATCTCTTTAACATAATCTAGATATGATACTCCAATTTGAATGGAGTAGACTGAATTTAACTTTTTTAATTTCTCCCAATCTTCATATGTTGAGAATATGTTAATGTAAATCTCACTTGTGGGTTTCACCAGTGGGTTGTTATTTTTGAAATCTTTCATTGCTTTAATAACTTTTTGGGGAAGTCCTTGAATTTTTTAAAGATCAAGGCTTAGATATTTAAATTTGTATCTACAATTTTGAAGCAGTCTCTGATAATTTTGGGGTATGCTCCTTTGTCGAAGTTGATTTAGGGATAAATTTAGGTGTGATCTGGAATACATGTCTCTATTATTTGGAGATTATAATCAATCTCGAGTAGATATATGTACTTTGTTTCACACTTTCTGAGAATGTTGTGAGATTAATTATAGGTCATGTTCCTTCTAAATAAGAGATACCCTAAATTTAAAAATCTTTTCTGCCATCAATTTAATGTTGTCTTCTATAGAGTGGGAATCTTTCTCTGAAGAGAAAATATTTTTTTGCTATGAGGCAGGAGCTAATCTCATAAGAGATAATTTCTTCAGTAGTTAAGCTCGTTCTTGCAGTTTAAATGTTACTTCTGGCCGTTAGGCTATCATTTTTCTCCAAAGAGATAGTATTTTCAACTATGAGGCTGGTTTTTGTAGTTTTGAAACTACTTTCTCTTGTCATTAGGTTAGTATTGTCAGTATATTTTGACTATTGATTGAATCATATATTTGGAGAGATATGTCGATGGGGCATTTACCTGCCACTCTATCCATTCGTATTGATTCTGATCCTTTTTGTTGTATTTCTCTCCTAAAACAATTTAGATCTACAATGATACATGTGATACCTTGCTTATTTTCATCTACACTATCAATAATTTTATCTTGTTCTTAGATTAATTCAATGAAATCTATGTAATTGCCTTGCAACAGATTACAACTATGTTGTAATCCAGCTTCAAGTTCTACAAGTTTCTTTTCAACTTACACCATTATATTCTCTTGAAAGGGAATTTGCAATGGAGTTAGTCTCTCCTTTAATAACTTTGATATCAAAAATATATTCTGCAAAAAATGTTTAACATCTACTCAATCTCTTATATTTAGGGGTAGATGGTAAGTTGTTCTTAACAAATGCTTTAATTTGAGTATTATCTACTCATGCTAAGTATATTTTAGGTAATAAAAAGTAGGAGAAATTTTTACTTCCCTTTTTAAGTGCTAACAATTCTTTTTCATTTGAGTGGTATCTTTTTTTTTGTCTGTAAATGTTCCAGAAGTGTATCTACATATTTTTTTCTTTTTGTTCATTATTTTTCTTTAGAAATGCTCCCCAAAATTCTTCGGAGGCATCAATTTCTAATATGAAATCATTTCCTTGTAAAGGAAGTTCTAGACTTGGTTGATTTTTACATTTTTCTTTTATAAATATGACATGATTTATAAGTTCTTCTATCGTAAATAAGATTGTATTTTTTAGCAATTTTTGTAGAGGATTTCTTAATTTTGCTAAATTTTCTATAAATTGTTCTATATAATTTAAACATCCTAAAAATCTTTGATATTTTTATCTTCTAATTTATCTGGAAACATAATGATTTTTTCTACAATACGTTCTTGCAATTTTATTCTGCTTGATTCAAACATTAATCCTAAAAATTCTATTTTACATTTACAAAGTTTTGTTTTCTTTTTAGAAAGTACTATTCTTTCTTTTTGGTAAAGAAGAGAGGAAATTTGTAAGTGTTTAAAATGTTCTTCTTTATTTTTTCTAGCTATGAGAATATCATCTACATGTAATAGACAGAAAGAATTGTAAGGTTCAAATACCTTATCCATTCTTCTTTGAAATATTTGTTGAGCATTTTTTAATTCGAAAGGCATAACTTTCCATTCATACATTTTTAGGTATTGAATGCTTTTAGTGGTATACTCTTTTCATCTAGTCTAATTTAATAAAATCTCGACTTACAATCAAACTTGGAATAAATATTTTTCCCTCTTGTCATATTTATTAATGTCTCTTTGTGTGGAAGAATGAAAACTCTTTGAAGGGAATTAGCTACCATTCTTGCCTTTCCTCTTTTTAATTCTGACAATAAATGTTGGGCTAGAATGAAAACTCTTTGATTTTTGTAGTAATTGTAATTTTTCTAATTCTTGTAATTGAAGACTAAATTTTTTTATGTCAATGTGATTGTATCTCATAGGTTTAACTCTAATTGTTCTAGTTTTTTTTAATTCTATTGCATCCCATTCTTGACAAATGTTCCAGAGATCTAATGGATTTTTCACTATAGTTTTTTTCAAATAATGATTCTATTTTTTGCATATTTAATTGTGCAATGATTTTCCCTTTTATTGGTTGTGGTTGTTTGTTCTAATAATCACCACACTTGTGGTAGAAAATAAATTTGTTTCTTTATAGGGTTTTGGACATGTTTTACTATAATCCAATGATCACAAGGTGTCAATAATTGAATATATTGTTGATGTTATATGTATACTTGAAATTTTTTGTAAAATTATTTCCTAGTAAAATGTCTTATTGTGCATAATCAGGGGTATATAATGGTGGACATTTAATTATCTAATTTTCTAAGATAATTTTAGTTTTTTTATCTCCATGAGTTAGGGCATGTCTTCTTCCTATGAAATACATTCCATATAATATAGGTAATGGTGTAATATAATTTTTTGGAAAGCATTGTCTTCAGACAATACGAGTTCCTACTCCAGTATTTAGGAATGTATGGAAGTATTCTATTTTATATTCTTCATATATAATTCCTGCAATAATGTAAACACTATATATACTAGACATTTATTCTTTTTTCTAAAATTATTTATTATTGTTATGTGTAAAATATAATCATTCACTTTGTAAAGAAAACTATTCAATCTATTGTAGTGTACTCATTCCTAATATAATTTCTATGTCATCATTATGACTATCTGATTGTACATAAAGTGTAATGTGTATCATTACATTTTGTATTTCATTAGCAATAATTTCTAGTTGTGTTATTTCATATTCTTGTCCATCATAATTCATAGATGGATAGAGTGATTCTATGGGTATTTTTTCTATGTAAGATATCATTCCTTGTTGTACAAATGAAGCACCTACTCCGGAATCTATTAGGATTGTAGTCATACTCCATTCTTTTCCATTAAAGTATTTTCCATATAGTTTATAGTTTTTGTCATTTCTACTATCTGTTAGAATTCTTAAACTTTATGTTCTTTGCATATTTCTTAATATTGGTTGTAATATACCATTATATCCATCTGTGCTTGTTCTATCTTCTTCTATTCAGTCTCCATTTGTTATTTGTAATTGTTTCCCTCATAATACAATCTTCTTGGGATTCTATTGTCTGTTACTAAAGGTTTTTCTGAGACATCTATAAATATATTGTCTGATATTTCAATTTCTAAAATTATAAATTTCTTTGTAATTTTCCCTACTTCCTTAAATAGGTTACGAAGTATTATAATTTGTCTTCAAATTTTTTAGAGTAATGTGTATTGCTAAGAGAATAACTTTTGATGTAGGTGATTGAATATGGAATAAAACATTTTCTCATAAATTCTAGTCCTCGAAAGTCTTGTATCGATCTTAGAGTTCTATTGATATTATTTTTACACTTAATTTTGGATAAATGTTAAAGACTTTTTTTTTAGCAATCCGAACATCTTCATTACTGAAAAGCCATACGACATCTACACATAGGAAAAGTGATTCTGGAAGTACATACAACTAAGAGTAGGGCTATTCGATCCCCAAAACTCGTATTGGAATGATAATAGAACGCTTCTACATTGATCTCTTTTCCACTAGGCTGGCATAAGTAGCTTTTCATATGAGATTCCTTCAACCTGAGCATAGATCGGAGATGATAAACCTGCAAATGAAAAATATACGGACCAGTGTTTTCCACCACATGTAGAGTCATAGACCCAGTTGTGAATCCAAACAGAAGAAATCGAGGCCAGCAAGAGCCAAGACTCATAGCTCCCAAACAGAGAGAACAATAATGTCGATAAGAAGTGACAACAACGCTGACGAGCGGCGAGAAACAGGCAGAATAACCTGCAACAAAGAAAATAAGAAAAAAATAGGGAGACCCGCAAAGAAGCACGGGGGCGGGGGGTCTCGACTGTCATAGGGACTGACGAACAGGGCAAGTTGCCCACTCTTCGCTCCATCCCAGTGAGCCAAAGCACCACTAGGGCACGCCGCCTAAACCACCAGTGCCGCAACCTCTAGATCCGAAGTCGAGTACAATCGTTGAGAAGGACGGGTCCTAGACAAAAAGCAGGCAAAGGCTCTGATTGTCGAAGCACCTTGAGACAGCAGAGGAAAAAGAATAATTTTTTATTTTTAAGGTTTACATATAAAATTCCTAATGTAGCATCTCTTCTATCATTAATTCTATTATCCATTAATACAATATTAATAGGTGAATCTATTCCTTCTCGAAAGTTGTTTTGATCATCATTTGGATAGCTCCTATATATATCCATCCTATCTTTGATCTATCTTTTATTTTTTCCATTCTCCACATCAAGTATTCTTTTCAAAGTAAGGTTATATTTATCCTATTTCTATATTCAATCAGCATAGGCATCTTCCTGTTGCTTATTCTATAATAGAAGATATGTTTCCTTTGAGTAATTTTTCAAAGAGGGATGTTCTAAATCTATCTGAGTTTTCTAATCTTAATTCAATACTTCTTATTTGATTAAATAATTTTCTATCAATGAATACTTCTTGCAAGACGTTTCCTGCTTCTTCTTGATATTCTTTGATTATTTCTTCCTCAGTCTGATTCTGTATCTGATATATAATAGATTAATCCATCGGATTGTTCATCATCTGTTAATTGAATGAATTCTTAAATATTTTCTATTTTAGAGAGTTTTTCTTTTATTTTTTCTTTGAATTTCTTTTGATAAATTTTCTAGATCCTCTACTTGGACATTTATTAGCATAGTGTCCTTTTTCTTGACATATAAAGCATTTATTTTCTTTTGGGTTTTTTAAAATTTTTATTGTAGTTTATTTTCCTTCTGTAATATTTTTGCCTTAATTTTAGCTTGCAACCAAATATTTTCTTTTTTAAAATTTATACTTATTTCTTCTATTATAATTTTTTTGGTTAACATACTATTTCTATTGGGTGTTTTAGTTATGAACAACAAAGTCCTTGATTTTCTACTTTGTTTATTTTTCTATTTAGTGTAGCATCAGTGAACCTTCTGTTTAATTTTGTTCTCAAAAATTATATTTTTCTTCATAGTGTATTTTCTCTTTGCCCTATATATTGTGGATACAATTGCATGGCCTTAAAACTCTAAGGATCATGTATTGTGGTATAGAATATATTCAGTATGCTTTTATTCATTACATTTTCTTTATCTATTTTGTCACATATTTTATAGAAGTTTTTTTTGAAATTTCCACATATAATCATCTAAAAGTCACATGTCATATAACTTTAAATTATATAATAAAAATGTAAATCTTTGTTTTTCTTGTTTTCTTCTTCTATATCTATGAGTGTATTCCATGTTTCTCCTTGAAATTCTCTACATATTATGTTCTTGTAATTATTTACTATGGTATATATCTTAATATTTGGCATAATCTACCATTATATCTATCTATACATGTTCAAGCTTCTTCTATTATGTCTTCATTTGTTATCTGTAATTTGTTTTCCTCATTATACAATCTTCTTAGGATTCCATTATCTGTTACTAAAGGTTTTTCACATACATCTATGTTTATATTTTCTGGTATTTTAATTTCTGAGATTATATCTGACTTTGTAATTTTCCCGACTTCCTTAAATAGGTTAGGAAGTATTGTAATTTCTTTGTCTTCAATTTTTCAGAATGATGTGTATTGCTGCAGCATAGCTTATTATGTAGGTGATTGAATATGGAATATAACTTTTTTTTATCAATTTTGGTCTTCTAAAGTCTTATATCACGCTTAGAGTTCTATTTATATTATTATCTTTAATATTTAAACTTATTTTTGGATAAATGTTCAAGATTAATTTTTGATGGCTAAGGTTTCTCTATACTATTCCAAATGTATCGTATCTTTTTTCATTAATTCTATTATCCATTAATACAATATTAATAGGTGAATCTATTCCTTCTCAAAAAGTTGCTTTTATCATCATTTGGATAGCTCCTATATGTATCCATCCTATCTTAGATCTATTTTTTATTTTTTCCATTCTCCTCATCAAAATTTCTTTTCAGAGTAAGGGTATATTTATCCTATTTCTATTATATTCAATCTACATAGGCATCTCTATGTTGGTTATTCTGTAATAGAAGATATGTTTCCTTTGAGTAATTTTTTCAAAGAGGGATGTTCTAAATCCATTTGAGTTTTCTAATCAGAATTTAGTACTTCTTATTCAATTAAATAATTTTCTATCTATTAATGCTTCTTGCAAGAAGTTCCCAGCTTCTTCTTGATATTCTAAAAAGAGTGGGACCCAATAATCATCCCACTCAATGGTACAAACATAAGTGATGGGATAATTAAGTAGCAGAAAACATAACTATTTACAATGTTACAAAATATTTCCATGTACATAACTTTCTCACCCTAAGGGTGGTACATAAAATGAGAAGGTTACATTTATATGCACATAGGTACATATGCAAAGGGTAAAAAGGGTTTATCAAGTTCTCCTTAACTTCACCATGAGCTCGCGATCCTCCCGAGTGTCTGCCCTATAAATCACCTACACCTGGGTGGAGGGAACACCCAAAAAATAGGAAACAAAAGAATATGAGTCAAAAAAAAGTAAAGTAAGATGTTCCCATCAAAGAGGGGATCATTAAATCTAGGAAATTTTCAATATGAAGTAACAAGTGAAGGAATTTCCAAAAGAATGAGGTAGTACAATTAAAAAATTATAATCACAACTCTTGCCATTATGAACCATCCAATCACATAAATATTCACATGCTGATATATTTTACTAAAGTAACTATAGTAGGGACATAACTCCATTAGGTCATTGGCCTAAGTAAAATGGGTGGAAAAGCACACCTATGTATATATAAGGGTATAAATGCATACCCTAAGTAGAAACGCATGCCCTAATGGTTACACATAAACATCTACAATAGTGAAACAAGTCCAATTATCTAACATGCATAAATAGAGTGGCAAGATAAAGGTTTCACAAACATATGTGGCAAGTTTTGAGCACAATAATAGGTGGGGTCATAGACCCAATTAAACATGACAATAGTAATTTTTGAAGAATAATAATAATAAGTGCAATTGAGAGTGTATGATTTATTCAAAAAATGTAACAAGATCAAGCATTTCAAAAGCTTCCTCATTATGGGAAAACTTAGTCATATAATCCCCAGTTATAAATAGGGAAGAATGCCTAGTCTTCAAGACAATCCTTATCCCTAAGGGTGAAATTGTCATTCGTCCTTCACAACCTAAAAATGTTTCATATACACACATTTAGTCTAGAATAACCCATTCATAATTGGAAGTATATATAATCCTAGTATTGGTTACCTAATTTAAATTTTGGGATTTTAATTCTTAGAAGTACTCGTATATAGTGTTAGGGATGGGCCTAACAATTACTTACCTATATACTCTCTCCAAAAATATCTAGGGTGTAATGTGAAATACCTTTAATATATATTGTTCAAACTCATGCGTAGATCTCAATGTGTAAGTATATTCCATATGAAAATACTTTAAGTTCACATATAGTCCAATTAACATGTAGTTATATGTTCGTAAAGGTACATTCTTATACATGTTACTTTCTTTTTTTTACCATTTAATTCATAAATTGGCCAACATAGTTAGATGCGTTCCATGATTATTTTTGTAGTTATAATTACTATCAATTGTATAGACATGTGGATGTGTATTTAGGGTTTTGTTGAAACATTGTTAGCATAATCTTTTTTTTGGAAATCGGTAAATATATTGCCAAAAAGGAGCCTGTCTAAAAGCAAGACCTACAAGCCGCAATAGTAAACAAGGGGGTATTATCTATAAAAAACCCCATGATATCTTAGCTTGCTCAGACAGGCCTGAGGCAAAGCCTTCTTTACAAAAAAGAGCACGTTATAAGAACATGGCTATTACAGCAATAACCCTCTCCTCATCCCTAGCTTGTCTACCATGATTCCTGTTGTTCCTCTCCTCCCAAACAAAGTAGCAGGTGCTAGTAAAGAAAAAACCACCTACTGCTATTTCACTCCTGGTGTTCATTTTATCTTTAATCTTGATAATTGTATCATTCATGTCGCTCCCACCATCTGCCCCCACTCGCTCTTGAGGCAGATCATCAACCATATTCTCCTGAAGAAACTGCATTGACCAAATAAGTGGTTGTGGCTTTCATCTTCTCTCTTACACAAGTTGCACCTAACATCAACCTGTAGGCCCCACCTTCTAAGCATGTCCGCGGTGGGCAGTTTAGAGACAATAGCTCTATAGGTAACTGTACTCCATTTGGGAATATGGAAGGGATTCCAAAGCAGATTATGCCAAGGCACATCCTCACCGATATCCATGTCGATCCATGGTCTAGCCATGGGAACAGTCAAACTGACAACACCAAACGAATCAACATTATACCAGTGTTGCGTCAACATCCACTGCTTGCACATGTTTCTCCATATCCGAGAAGAATTGTTATCAAACCCATCTTGTAGCCTTCCGTACCTTTTAGCCATCCATAAAGACCAAACATTATCCTTCTGCATCAAAAATCTGTTAACCCTCTTGCATTGACTTTGGTAAACCATCATTTTTGGTTCTATTATGTTCAGCCCACCCTTACATAAAGGTCTTGCAATATATTTCCACGCAACTCCATGTCCTTTACCACCCCAAACAAAGCCCACAAGCAACTGCCTACATCTATCAGTAGTTGTCAACGGGATATCACAGACGTCACTCCAAAATCTAATCATAGCTTGAAGCACAGATCTGACCAGGACCAATTTCCCTGCCATGGAAATCCTACAAGCAGCCCAACAATCAATTTTGGTTCTGAGCAAATCAATGCACTGGGAAAAATTAACAGTTGAGCCTTTCCCCCCCTCCACTGGAGCACCCAAGTACCGAGTAGGTAGCCTACCCACCTTGATCTGGGTTGCATTCCTCATTCTTCCTCTTCTCGAATCGCAGGACCTGGAAAGATACATCCTAGACTTAATAGTGTTGATGTACAGTCCAGTAAGACACCCAAACTTAATCATCACACCCTTAAGTCCCTTCACTCTTTTAGCATGACACGTACAAAAGAGCAAAACATCGTCACCAAAAATAAGGTGGGAGCTCACTCTGGTATTCTTAACTTTAAATGGTCTAACCCGCTTTTCATCAACAGCTTCATTCATAAGTTTAGTTAACCCCTCCATGACAATGGTGAACAGCAGCGGGGACAAAGGGTCCCCCTGCCTTAAACCATTCGAAGCAGTAAAGAGCCCCACAGGGCCACCATTAAGGAGGATAGAGAACGAAGTGGTAGACACACACTGAAAAATGATATTAACCCACCTCTCACAAAAACCGAGCGCCTTCATGATAGCCCAAAGAGCATCCCATCTAACATGGTAGTAAGCTTTCTTCAAACCAACCTTCAAACACGCTTTGGCACAACTTCTTTTATTATTAAGACCGGAGAGGAACTCAGCAGCAAGCAGGGTGCTATCAGATATACGCCTTCCTTTGATGAAGGCACTTTGTTCTTTGGAAATGATATTAGGGAGAACTCCTTTGAGACGACCTGTAATGACTTTAGATAAGACTTTATAAAGATCATTGCAGCAGGCTATAGGCCTATAATTAGAAATGCTTTCGATCTCCTTCTTCTTGGGAATCAGTTTGATGAAGGCATGGTTGACAGCACGCACCATATGTCCGTTAATGATCCATCTCACTGCTTTAACTATGTCACCCTTCACCGTCTGCCACATATATTGGAAAAACTTTGCATTCATCCCATCAGGTCCTGGTGCTTTTCTAGGATTAATAGAGAACAAGGCATCCTTCACTTCCTCTTCACGGACCTGGGCACAAAGTCTCCCATTAGTTGTTTCATCCACCCTTTTTTCTGGCAGCATCTCCTCTGTGCTTAGAATGTTTGACTCTTCATTATTGTACAACTCTTTGAAATAGTTGATAGCATTTAAGGCTATGTCCTCTCTACTGTTCACAACTTGACCTTGTTCATTAATCATCTCATGAATAGCTTCTCTCATCTCTTTCTTCTTAACTACTCTATGATAAACTTTGGTATTGCGATCCCCGTCTTTCAGCCATTCCATCCTGTTTCTCTTCCAATATTAAACTTCCTCAACTTTCTTCAGGTTCAACAATCTCTCTTCCACTTTTCTTTCTGCTATTATAAGCTCTTCATTTAAAGGATCATTCAAAATACTCTTCATGGTATGCTGGTATTCTTGTTCAGCCTTATTAAGAAGGTTCTTGAGGTTAACTTTTTCTTTACTCCACTTCTTAAGAGCTTTCTTCATATTCTGTATTTTATTCAAAGCTATGAACATATCATTACCTTCAACTTTAGTTCCCCAGCTAGCTTCCACTACTTCCTTAAAACTAGGCCACTCACACCACCAGTTCAGGAAGCGGAAAGGTCTTCTAATGTTCGGTTTGTCCACCAAATCAATCTTCAACCATGTATGGTCACTAAGCGGATTAGCACCCACCTTGATGAACGACGTAGGCCATATACTCAGCCAGGCATCATTAACCAACCCCTTGTCAATCACACTAGCTATTCTTCTATACTTTTCCTGCTTGTTAGACCTAGTGGTCTTACCTCCAACTATGTTCAGCTCTGACAACCCACTTTCATCAACCATATTATTGAATGAGGCTAGGATTCTATCAGGCACCCTATTACCTCCCACTTTCTCATCGGTCCTCCTTATGTTGTTGAAGTCTCCTATGACCAGCCACGGAATCTCCTGTTGGGCAGTCTCTGAGATATTCTTCCACATTCTAGCTCTATCACCCTCCAACCGTTCACCATACACAGCAGACAGGATAAAATGTGTGCCACCCTGGTTGCAGCAAGAAACCGACAGAACCTGGTCATAAGCACTAATAGGCTCAACATCCCATACATCACTGTGCCATCCAATAACTATGCGTCCCCCATCCCTTTGATCCAGGTTGGTAGTAGTGTTCCACCCTGTTGGGAACAGAGTATCCACTCTCTCCCTCACCACTCTTCTAATTCTTGTTTCCAAGAACACGACCAGTGACACTCATCTATGGCCTTCCTCAGCTCTCTCTGGCTATTCACCAAAGACACACCTCGCACATTCCAGACGAGGATGGTCATTAGCATAATCTTGCTAATCTATGTGTGGTATTAAAATGTAACTCATCTTATATATAGTCTTCCATTATAAGTCAAGACATGACATTCAAGATTACAATAAGGCAACATGTGCATCTTACATCCATCGTTTGAACTATACTACGACACGAATACATGTATAAACTAATAGAATGTATACAAGTAAGTCAATATGAATAATCATGTGAACATATTTTGCAAACTAACTCCTAGTTAACATTTCTAATCACCTTGATGTGCAACTGTTATATCAATTTAGTCTTATTAAGTAATTTGTTGAAAGTAATAGTTATATATCTACTACACATATCTTATGTTAAGATTTATCTATCTTTCCTTTGGTTACCAACTTGAATTAGATCTATATTCTTATATGTTGGTTGGGTTCACTTTTTCATCATAAGTTAAGTGTCGAAAGATTGGTATGTGGAAAAGAATATAAACCTTGGCTAATTGGAAGCAGATGGATCTCTGATGATCAGTTTGTGGGTAGACATTGAATTCATCCCAAGGAAATCCTCCACACCCCCAGGTGGTACCTCACAACGGCCAGGGGAAATGATCCTCATCTCTTTGAGATCCAGGCTCTAGAGTGGAGGTGACTAAGTTGTTCCAAAATTTTACAAGTTCACCGTTTGTTATAAGCACAACAGCTAGTCTGGATGTGAGGAGGCCTGATCAGTTAGGAGGATGGCCATAATCTATGGTTGGTGGTTGTAGATGTTCAAGTTTCTGCAATATATTAGGTCTTTAAGATCTTCATATCTGCTTGTAGTTCTCTATTAAGTATGTGAGTCTATGATGATGGGAATCAGTCTAGGTGTAGAGGGTGGTTTTGTCTTCCTCGTTGTGCCCTCTTGGTTACAACTGTATCGAATACGACGTTAGGATCACACACAAAACAGATAGCGTGCCTTCAACAATGTGATGGTGGACGTGGAACCTAGTTCAACTTTGGTAGGGAAAGTAGCATATAGGGGTGCCATGATCTGGGAATTTGTGAAGGTCACTGGCAAGACCTCTAGTACTGGCCTGAACTTGATGATGAATCTCTATTCATCATGATTTTCAGTCACTTTTTGGGACCAATTTGATTCAATACTTTTGATTTTATTTCCTAAACCTCACAAAATGCAATTTTTCTTAACTGATTCAATTATCGAGATTATTAACTATATTTATATTGATTTTGTACAGGTCTTGATGAGGTTCAACCATCATATGGAATTCACTCAAGATCCTCTCAACTTTGATCTTGACCAATCGGTCTTGACCAAACAGTTTGCCCTAACGGTCTACCCATACGGTTTTGACCCCTCGTTCTTAGACATTCACCAACACGTTCCTCATCTCATCGCTCTACCTTAATGGTCTCAAGACCGCTTGAGGCCAAACGGTGTCAAGACCATGTGACACCTCACGGTTTCAAGACCGTTTGGAACTCAAGACTATTTTGGAACTCAAGACTGTTTGGACGCCAAAGACCGTTTACATCTCAAGACCGATTGGAACCAATCAAAAGTGAAGACCGATTGAAGCCAAGACCGTTTAGAGCCAAGACCTTTTGGAGTAAAAAAACCATTTGGAAGTAAAGATCGATGGGCTGCAGACCATTTTCCTGAGACCGTAAGTGCTCAAAACTGTTTGGCGGCGCATGGTCCCAAGACCGTTTGGATCTGTTCCTTCCTCAAGACCGTTTGGTCAATGGATACTCTCAAGACCATTTGAACGATGATCGTTTGCTGAAGATCGTATAGTCATAGATCTACAAGACCATTTGGAAAGAGACTCAAGACTAATCAGAAGCAGAAACCGTTTGGCCATCAATCGGTCTCCAAGACCAGTTGGAGGGTACTAATCAAGACCATTTGGACAGAGACTCAAGACCATTTAAAGAAGTTCATAGCAAAAATGTGAGGACTAAACCCAAGCCTATAAATAGGACCACAGGGATCCTCATTTGGAATCGATCGGGAGACGTCGCCAGACTACCCAAACGCAAGGCTCGATCCAGCTCCATCCACGTACATCCACACCATAGCCACTTCACCTTCTCCTCTTGATGTGAGCAAGGAGGTCGAGTAGAGAAGGAAGGTGGAGAAGAAGGTCTGCCCAGTTTGCCTTAATGGTTCTTCCTCCTCGTCCAAGATCTGCCCCGACACGACGTAGAAGACCGCATCATCTTCACCAAGTCATGACTACCTTCTGCATCATTCTCATGGCAGAATCTTTCCTCTCTCTTGTTCTTCTTGTTTCTCACATCATGAGCCAATAGTTCCTTTTCACTGGGGTGTGGGTACTAGCCCCGCTGCCCATGCTTTTATGTCTTTTCATTTAACATTCCAAGGCAATGAATATAACTTTTCATTTTTTTGTTAATCGTTAATGTTTGTAGTTTGGTTACCTGCTTTCTTTCATCATGTTTTCCCTATGTTGTGAGAACTTCTATACGTAGGGTAGAATGTCGATTAATGAGGTTGACTCCCAAACTAGAAATAGAATGGGATTCCTTGAGGTCGTAAGTGTATGATCTGTGAGGGGACAAGTCATCTAGCCTACGGTGATGCTTCTATGGCCTAAACATCCCTCAGGGAGGGCCACAACCTTAGTTGGATTTTGTATCTTCTTTGTTAATCGTCGATGTTTGCTTGTAGATTAATCACCTTCTTGTTTGTCGATTAGCATGGTTGACTCCTTGACAAGAACTTCTAATAGGATTCCTTGAGGTCGTAAGTGCATGATCCGTGAGGGGACGAGCCATCTAGCCTACGGTGACACTTCTGTGTGCCTAAACATCCCTCAGGGAGGGCCACAGCCTTAGTTGGATTTTGTATCTTCGGAACCATAAGTGTATGATCTGTATGGTGATGAGACATCTGATGCCTAAGGGGATGCTTACGCAGACCTAAACATCCCTCAGGGAGGGTCTGCAGTAGTTCTATTTGAATATTTATATCTTGCCTGAATGTTTGATGTTTGGATGTGTTTACATGTGTAGTGGTGGTGAAACCCAAGACCATCCCAGTGATTCCATATCATTAATCTAGATCCAACTTTAATTCTACTATTTACTTTCTTGCAATTAGTTTAATTAACCTCATATCAACCAATCATTATAAATGTTAGTCTTACTTGAGCTAGATTTGAATAACGACAATTCTTAAAAACATTGGCTCTTGGGATTTGATCCTTAACTATACTGCAATAAGACCCGTCCGCTTGCAGGTGGTATTGTTGTACAAGGTTTTAGTAAAGATCGGGGATTTTAACCCTGAGTGGATTTGTTAGTACGATAATATTCCACGTCAAATTCTGGCACCGTTGCCGGGAACAACAAAATCAGTTAGTCAAATCTAGTTCTTTTAAGTCTAATCTAGGATTTTGCTTTTTGTTTGATACAATCGATCATTCACTTGAATTTGACTCTACTTCATCAATCTTACTTCAAAATGATCTTTCCATCTCAGGTACCCCCAAAGCATAGTGTATGCACCATTTGAACAGTCCCGGACTCACCGCTAGCTTTGACCCTGAGATAGACAAAAAAATTCATCATCAGAACAGAGAAAACCAAGCAAGAATGGCCCAAGAGGAGGAAATAGCCCGAAGGGTAGCTCAAGACCTTAATGCACAAAGAGAAAGGCTCATGTAAGAAGCCCGAGCTACAGTTGAAATAGAGATCCGAGCAGCTCAAGTAGCAGCACAAGTAGTAGAACTATAGAAGGATCTTAAGGAGTTCTCCATCCCTAAAGCTGCTGATGTTCATCACCCAGTGCAACCACCCCCTATCAATGCCCCAAACTTTGAGATAAGGGCACATTGGATCACATTGCTTCAAAATAGCCCATTCTATGGTAAACAAGGAGAAGATCGTCAAGAATATCTTCTGAGGTTTATCGATCTCTGTGCCATGACAAAGCAAAATGGAGTGTCCAACAATGCTATTCGACTATGTCTTTTCAAGTATTCTCTTGATGATAGATCTATAAGCTGGTACAACTCCTTGCAATGTGAACCTATCACCACTTGGGAACAACTTCAAAAAAAAAAAATTGGAAAAAAATTATCCCCCTTCTCTCACCTTTAAAATTAGGGGTAGAATAACCATGTTCACTCAAGCCCCTGGAGAAACCATTGCTGAAGCATGGAAAAGATATAAAAATCTTCTATGCAAATGTCCACACCATGGAATCCCTAGGAATCAACTTATTGAAATCTTCTATAGGGGTGTGGATGATGATATCAAGAGGTTTTTAGACTCCTCGTTTGGAGGAAACTTCATGCGACAAAGTTATGATAGCGCATGGAGGGTTGTCACCCTTGGAGCTGAAAATCAAGCTAATTGGGGTAGATCTGTAGGCAAGGGAGTGTTGAAGGTAGCTATGGCTGAAGTTATTCCTAAATACAAGTTAATCGTTGAAACCCTCAAACTCCTAGTTGCCAAGTAAGACCATATTGAATCATCCCTTGCTGCTCTTGGAAGAGGACGTTCACCCCCTCAGCAACAGGAACATATTAAGTCATCTTCGTTGTTCTATGAAGCATGTAAAGGTACGGATCATTCCACTTTAGCATGCAATGTTCTCTACGATGTTGTTCTAAGCAACGCATGTGGCCAAGGAGATAATGGTCAAATGAAAAATCTTAATGTTGTCAACACCATCCCTGGTCAAAGATATTACAATCCAAATCAGAATAGGAACCATCCTGGTTTTCAATATGGAAATTCTTCAAGACAAGAATACTCACGACAACTTGGTTCAAAAAATCAACAATAAGGCCCACCAGGATTCTAGTATAACCAACAAAAAAATTTTGGGAATCAAGGGAACTTCAGAGGCAACTTATCAAATAGGAACTTCAACAATTATCAGAACAACTCGCAATTCCATAATCCCAACCAGGTCCCTTACCAAAATCAACAACAAGGGCAAAAAACCGGACTCATCTCTCCTGATGACAAATTGACGACCATTGACAAGATGTTGCAGTCACAGCAAACTATGATAGCTAACCAGCAAGCACATCAGAAAGCCACTGAATCTCAACTAGCTCAACTTGTAGATAGTGTGAAGCCACCTACTGGAGCCTTTGCTGGTCAACTAGAGAACAACCCTAAACATCCTGAGCAATTGAAGGCTATTATGACTCGTTCTGGTAATATATATTTTGACCCTCCTGTCAAAACACCAATGATTGTCATAGATGAACAAGACCAGGTGAAAGATCAAGTTGACAAAGAACCTGAATCTTTTCTGAAGGAACAGCCAAGCAATGATAAATCAGACAAAGAAAATTCTGAGAAACCTACTAAAGAAGAGGAAAAAGCAACACCAGAACATGGTATCCCTGTTTACAAGCCTTGTATACCTTTTCCAGCTAGTTTAAGGCAAACAAAGCTTGATACTCGTTTCAATAAGTTCAAAGAAGCTATGAAAAAGCTTCATGTTTACATACCCTTTCTGGATGCACTGGCTGTGATACCAGCCTGGACAAAGTACTTGAAGTCTCTCCTCACCAGAAAATATATAACTGAGGAATATGAAATAGTCAAGCTAGAAACGACTACTTCATACATCATCCAGAACAAGATGCCCAAGAAGTAGAAAGATCCAGGATCTTTTGGGATCTCCTGCCATATCGGTGACTCATTGTGTAAGAAAGGATTGGCCAATCTTGGCGCCAGTATCTCCATCATTCTACTTAGCCTTTGCAAAAGGCTAGGGTTTGTTGAACTACTCTCGACTGGTATGCCAATACAACTTGCAGATAACACTGTGACTCTACTCTTAGGAATCATTAAGGATTTCCCTGTCAAGGTTGGCAAAGACTCTTATGTTCTCTATAACTTTGTCATCATGGATATAAAGGAAGACACTAGATACCCTCTCATATTTGGATTTCCATTCCTCACCACTTCAAGATCTTTGATTGATGTTGAAGGAGGAACTTTGCTACTCATATTAGGTAAAGAAACTCTCGAGTTTAAAGTTTTTGAAAGTATGTGAAGACCAAGCATGCAAGAAGAAGTCTACTTGATTGAGTGCATAGAGCAGATGTCACTACTCACGCAAGAGGATTACGAACAAGAAGATCCTTTAGGAGTAGCTTTAACTAATCCAAATGTAACTAGTTCAGTTGATGAACAAGTGAAAAATTGTGTTCACGACCTCGATACTGCTAAAGAAAATCCTGAAGCTAAAATTGAGGAACTCAAAGTTTTGGACGTCACTAAAGAATCATGTGAAAAACCACAAGCTCCTGAAATGAAACCCCTACCTGAGGGATTGAATTATGTATTTCAAGATGACCTCAAGGTCTGTCGAGTCATCATAAATTCTAATCTAACAACAGACGAAGAGGATAAACTCTTGATGGAATTAAGGGAAAGAAGAAAAGCTATAGGTTATAAGATGAGTGATCTCACCGGTGTGAGTCAGGCACTTTGCATGCATAAAATCCCCATGATGGAAGATCATAAACCAACCATTGAACACCAAAGGAAGCTTAATCCAAACATGAAGGAAGTAGTCCGTCAAAAAGACATTAAACTACTCACTACTGGAACCATTTATCTGATATCTGACTCGCCATGGGTAAGTCTCGTGCGTGTTATCCCCAAGAAGGGCGGAACTACTATGATTCGAAATGAAGATAATGAACTCATCCCCACTCGAATAGTCACTGGGTGGAGGATGTGTATTAATTACAGGAAGTTGAATAAGGCAACCCGAAAAGATCATTTCCCGATGCCTTTTCTTGATCAAGTCTTAGAGAGGTTGTCTCACCAAGAATATTTATGTTATCTCGATGGTTACTTTGGATTCTATCAAATACCTATACATCCAGATGACCAAGAGAAAACAATCTTTACTTTCCCATTTGGAACATATACCTTCAGAAGGATGACGTTCAGACTCTGCAATGCACCTGCAACTTTCCAATGTTGCATGGCAGCTATATTTGTTGGTCTAAATGAGACTATCATGGAAGTTTTTATGGATGATTTTTCTTTATATGGGGATTCATACAACTCATGCCTAAAGAACCTCTCCCTTGTCCTTAAACGGTGTGAAGAAGCACATCTTGTGTTGAATTGGGAGAAGTGTCACTTTATGGTGAAGGAAGGCATTGTCCTTGGTCATAGAGTCAGCAATTGAGGAATCGAAGTAGATAGGGAGAAAATCAAAGTGATTTCCAAACTCTCTACCCCAAAAAATGTAAGAGAAGTTCATGCATTCCTAGGTCATGCAGGCTTTTACAGATGGTTCATAAAGGATTTCTCTAAGATAACCAAGCCGATGACAAATTTGTTACTAAAGGACGTTGAGTTCCATTTTGACAAAGAATGTGTCAAAAGTTTTAATAACTTGAAGCATGCCCTTACAACAACACCCACCATTAGAGCTCCCGATTGGGATCACCCATTTGAAATTATGTGTGATGCCAGTGATTATGTTGTGGGTGCATTCTTAGGCCAATGTATAGAAAAGAAACATTATGTGATCTACTATGCATCAAAGACCCTCGATGAAGCTCAGAGGAATTATACAACTACCAAGAAAGAAATCATGGCAGACGTGTATGCCTTTGACAAGTTCAGATCCTATCTCATTGGTTCAAAAGTCATTGTCTACACAGATCATGTTGCCATCTGTTACCTCCTAGCTAACAAAGATTCTAAACCCAGGTTAATAAGAAGGATTATCCTCCTACAAGAATTTGATCTAGAGTAAGAGATAAGAAAGGTATAGAAAACGTGGTGGCAGACCACCTCAGTCGCATCCATAATCTAGAAACCAAGAAGATCCTGATTAATGATTATCTTCTAGATGAACAATTAATGAAACTTTCAACAGCTACCCCTTGGTACTCAGACTATGTGAACTACCTCGCCACTGGTGTCATCCACCCTAAATGCACTGGAAATGCACTGAAGAAATTCATGCATGATGTGAAGCAGTATCACTGGGATGAGTGGCACCTCTTTAAGATCTGTGCTAATGGTCTTTACAGATGTTGTATCACTGAGGAAGAATCCCAACTCATTTTAGAGCAAGTCACTCAGGCCCAGTTGGAGGCCATATGAGTTCTAAGAAAACTACTTTGAAAGTTTTGCAATGTGGTTTTTTTTGGCCAACCATATCCAAAGATTCCTACAATTTTGTTCTATAATGAGACAAATGTTAGAGAACGGGTTACATAACAAAGAGAGATGAGATGCCACTGAAGTTGTGGCAAGAAGTCGAAATATTTGATGTTTGGGGTGTGGACTACATGGGTCCATTCCCATCTTCTTATGGATGTTCCTACATCCTAGTGGTGGTGGATTACATATCAAAATGGCTAGAAGCCATACTGACCGTCACTAGAGATTCCAAACCCGTCATCAAAATGTTCAAAGATATTATTTTCCCTCATTTCGGAGTCCCACACACTGTGATATCTGACGGAGGATCTCATTTCCTGGAAAGAAGCTTTGAAGCATTGCTGAGAAAATATGGTGTAACGCACAAAGTAGCCTCACCCTACCATCCACAAACAAGTGGACAGGTAGAGGTTTCTAACTGTCAACTCAAGGCTATTTTGGAAAAGACAATAGGCCGCAATCCAAAAGATTGGTCAGTGAAAATCAATTATGCATTGTGGGCCTACCGAACTGCTTTTAAGACTCCCCTTGGAACTACATCATTTCGATTTATCTATGGAAAGTCATGCCACCTGCCTGTAGAACTTGAACACAAATCATGGTGGGCAATCAAACAATTGAATTTTGATATGAAGAAAGTTGGCCAAGCTAGGATTCTGTAACTTCAAGAGCTTGATGAACTCAGGATGACAGCTTATGAGAATGCACGAATCTACAAAGAACACACGAATCTTTGGCACAATGGTCATCTGAAAAGAATGGACATAAAAGTGGGAGACCATGTTCTATTATTCAACTCAAGACTGAAGTTATTCCCAGGAAAACTTCGTTCTCACTGGTCTGGACCATACATTGTCAAGAGCATATCTCCACATGGTGCTTTCTCTTTATGGAGCAAAACGTCAGGAGAATTCATGGAAAATGGTCAACGTTTAAAGAGATATTTTGCCTCAAATGACATAGACACCGAAGCAATGCTAGAACTCACCAATCCAACATATCCACCATAAAATTGAAGGATTTAGTCAAGCCATCGACATAAAACAAAGGCGCTTGTCGAGAGGCAACCCGATCAATAAATTCATTTTTACTGTTAATTTAAAATTAGAATGTTTTTACTTTTTTGATAATTTTGCACTAAAAATAAAAATCACATCGCGAGATGCTATCTTTAGTTTTGATTGGTTTTCATTCTTGAAATTTTCAGATGGAGAACGCACGCTGATTGGAACGCAACCACATCTCATGGTCCATACGGCATGAATTTTCCCCTCCATGTTGGATTTAGGGTTTTGTAACATATCGAAATCTGGGCATTTTGCCTTTTGGTCCTCTTTTTCCATCTTTTCCTTTCATTTCTATCCTCTTTGACCTTTCTATTTATTTTTTGGAGAATATAATGGCCTAATGAGCATTTGTTCACCTTTTATTCCAATATTTGGGTTTATGCACAAATACCTCCATAAAAGTTTAGAAATGGGCTTAATATGTAAAATTTCCACTTAAGTGATTAAAAGAATAAAGAAATTCGTCTTAGAACTTTCTAGTGCTTTTTCAAATATGAAAAATAAAGAAAATCTCGAAATATAAATAAAGGAGATGATAAATGCAATAATTGGGGATAATATGGAATATTTTGGATAAAAGAAGATAATGATGAATACATTGTTCTAAAAATCCTAAATAGAAACCCAAGAAGATAATTTACATAATAAATATATCAATTTCGTTTTCTTGACCAAAAAGTAACTTAAGGGCCAAGTATCATTTAAAGTGGAACATAAATGTATATATTAATGTCATTATCAAAAGAAAATAGGAAATAGGCCAATAAAGTGAAATAAAATACTTAATACTCTCAAATCAGAAAAATAACTCCAGATTCGTAATCTAAACATAAAAGTAAGCCTTTGGGTAAATTTGCATTTAATTTGGTCAATGTTTAATATTTTATTTTAATCTGGAGAGAGAAAATGGTTTAAAGACCAAAAATATTAAATATATATTGATAAAAATTAATTAATGTCAAAAACGTGTTCCTAACATTTATTATTACTTGTATACCAAGGTTTATATTTTTAGGAAGTTTCTAGATGCCTTTAATAAATTAAAAGGTTAAATAAGTGATATAATTTAAATGAATTAAATAAAATAATAAAGTCTTCAAAAATATATTAATGCCAAATTCGTACTCTACATGTTAAAATAGACCTTTGGATGAATTTTGAATGAATTTGGAAAATATTTGTTGAGAAGATAAATTAAGGAGAGAGAAAGTGTACAAAACTTTCAAATCATTATTTAAAATAACAAAAGACTTCAACAAATGGAAATAATACCAAATTCGTATTTAACATACTTAATATCAGTTATGGGTGAATTTTTGTAATTTTTGGATAATCATAGAGTCATAAATAAATGAGGAAAGAGAAAATATGTTTTGAAATATTTAACACATTAAAGTTTCTCAAAATGCAAAACTAATTTTATATTTGGATTCTACGCGTCAAAAAAAGTCAGAATATCAAATTTGGTAATTTTTGGGCGTCGTTTGGGCCTCCATATGAGGAGAGAGAAAAACATTAAATCACTTTAGTCGAATTTGAATGGGAATCATATTTGCAAGTGTGATTTCACGCTAATCTCGGTTGTTGGATTTTGATCTGAGGGTCCGCGTATTGTCTTCTTCCTCTAACCGAAAAGGAAATAGGTTGCTTGTTTCCAAGATTTCAAATCTATATATGTCGAGATATACTCGATGGAATTCGATAATTTTTTATACTACGAATTCCTTGCGCAAATCCTCACCATTTTATACCAATGTTTTTGTATTTTGATGAATATTGGAGAAACCCCTTAAGCAACCCGGCGGCCTCTCTCACCCCACCTTGCTAAACCCGAACATAGACTTCCTTGCTTATAAATACCTATACTCCAAGCACCCCTGTCGTATTTAGAACTCAACGCAACTTTCAATTTCACATTTTATCGTCGTTTGACCCTCCGGAGAGCGGCCGAAGTAGCAGGGCTTGCGGCGCTTATCTCTCCATCCTCGGTTCATCTCCGATCAAATTGAAGACACCATCAGTTTCGGTTCGTACCTAGCTTTCTTTTACATATCTAAACGTCGAGTTTGGTTGGGTATTGCATTTTCGCCCAATTTTCCCCCAAGCTTGCTGCTTGCGGTTGCAGTCATGGCGCAGCTTGAGAAGGGAGATGACTAGTCGGCTTTTTACGATTTTGCCCCTGGCCGCTCCTGGTCATACATGGCAATTTCTATTTAGTCTGTTTTAGAAAAATCATATCTTTTGATTCGTTGGTCAAAAAAATAAAAATAAGATATGTTTCGAAATCAGAAAAACGTAAGCTATATAATAAAAATATTTTCAAAGCCTGGTTTTGAGTTTTTCGAGTAGATATTTTTGTGGATGATTTAATTAACTAAAAATCACCAAAAATGCATTTAAAAGTATATATCTTCAAAATATATAATATTATATGTTATTTTGATCAGAAAACCCTAAATAAGGCAATGATGATGTTTTCGAGATCTAAATCGATCGTTTGTGGAAACATCGATGGTTTTGAGGTTTTAAATCTTTTTATGAAAGAATTTATCATTAATACATGTATATGATTATGTAATTAGGAAAGTGGATCTGATCTTGTGTAAAAGATATGAAAAGTGACTCTAGGATTCTAAAGATTAAAGGTATGTGTTTTGTTTGTGCATCTACCTATTAGTTGGGAAATCCTTAATCCATTACCTATTTTTCTTTATGAGGTTTAACTTGATCCAAAGCCTTTAATCTTGAAACCTCAATTGCTTATTTGCCTCAAATGTAGATATAGTATTCTCATGTTTGGGTATTCATACCCCACTGCCATGTTATATATTCTTTTGCTTATTCTTGCCATAAATATCTTGTTAGCATGAAATTAAATGTTCTATTTAATCTTTAAATAGTGGTACTTATGTACAACCACCCATAGAGGGCATGTATAAAATCACCCTAGGGGAATGTTTATTATTCTCCCCATTAAAAATTGTAGGTGATTCGGAAATGTTTTTAATTCTTCCCCCACCTAAGGTTAGAGGTCCGGTAGGTGCCTCAACCCTACTTAGTTAGATAGACATATTAAATGACATGCTAAAACCTTTATTTATTTTGTTAATGGCAAGTTCTCTTATAAAAACCTCATACTCTTTGATATCTTTTTACACCAAATACCTAGCCTAATTTACTTGTTACAACTTTCTTTGCCATTGTTAGAATATTCTTGTAACACATACTTTTCTTTGTTTCCCTTTTTGCTGGGTGCCTTCCCAACCACCCAGATGTGGAGCAAGGTGATGAATAGGACTTGAAGATCATAGCTTGGTTTGGACTTAGATGATGGACATGTTGCTTGGAGACAAAAGTGGAGTAGTTAGATTTCCCTCTACTTAGATCCTCTCCTCTTTTTATATAAAGCATGTACACCCATATTGGGAGAATTTTTATGTACACTTTATTTTAAATTGAATATAGTCAAAATTTTATCTTCCGCTTATATTTCAATTGGATTTTGTTTGACCATTGTTTTTAGTAGAGGGTGGTTTATCCCACTCTTTACAACATGGTATCAGAGCCAATGGTAGTCGGATCTTTGACTATTTCAATTTGTCTCCCTAGTTAGAAACCTAGATTTGCATAGTTCCTTTAGGTGACATGGTTACCTTAGATTTAATCTACCTTGATGAAAGGTTGACTTAGAACTCAATAGTTCCACATTAGAATCTTGATGAATAAAATCCTAAAATATTTATAGTTAAAATATGCATAACTTGATGTTGTTTAGGTTTGCCTTTAGGCAACTATTAGGGCATGCAGTTGAAGCAAGGGTGTCTAGAAAGGATCAGGGTTCCGGGGGCTGGAAAAATTTTCCTCCGCACTACTAGCTTGGTATACGAGGACTCCCGTGCCCATATGATACCGGCCTGGCCTGCGCTGATACGAATTGTCCGAAATAGTTTGCTTTTAGGCAATAGTAACTTTAGACTTCTATGATGTATATCTTTGGGAAACCTAAGTTGTTTTGTTTGAGGATGGTTACCAAGATAGTTTTCTTATGTCCTTTGAACCTAGACCTTGGAGTTTGGGTGTTAGTGAGAATATCAGAGTGCGCAGTGGAAGCATGATGGATCTTGATAATGGTTTAGTTAGACTTATCCTTTAACCCTAGTGTAGTAGGTCAAACTCTTTAAGGGGTGGAGTATGGTTAGTTGATGATGTTTGAGTGCTTAGATTTCGAGGACAAAATCTTATTTAGGGGGATGGAACCCTATAACATCTTCAAGTCTATCTAATCTATCTTTAGAAACCCTAACGTCATACTTAGGTGGTTAGTGTGCTTGAATCCTTGGTTTTGACCAAACAAGTTAATAGTTGTAACCCTAACATGCTTGTTTATATATTAATGAACATATAATTATCGTCTATGGAATAAATCATATGCCTGAACCCTAATGAATATCCAATGCACATGATATGAATATCAATGCTAATTGTCAATAAGCAAGATGTTAATAATGTCATGAACCAATGAACCCTAATGATATTATGAGTAAGGTTGTAATGCGTAATTAATGCATGCTAAGGATGAATAAGTGAAATATAATGGTCATGTTGACCTAAACCCTAAGTTGTAATATCTAACCCTAATATATGCATCTTTAATGCCTTTCATGATACATTGATGATGTTAAGTGCCATAATCAGTTAACATACTTTGTTACACATAAATGATATATATGATCATCTAAACACATATTAATTAAGTCATCAATATGAATGAGTGTTACCTTGTTAACTAATATGCGTGTTATTAGTCACTTAGTGTGAATCAAATCATTAATATGACATATGTTCCACCTTGATCATTAAAATACATATAATGGCTTCAATGTGAATATGAAGTAATTGGATTCACATAAGTGTGCAAAATCAATAATATAAAGGAATAAATATGAATAATGATTAATGATGACATTAATGTGAGCAATAATGATAATGTGACATTGTGACAACGTTAATATGAATATAAGTAACTAATGTGACATTAATTGAAATAATTGAATGCTTAACGGCAAATTGGATAGAATGTCTTATGTTCATGTAAAATAATTTGTTATAATTAATAAAATAGTAATATGAGGATAATGAAGTATAAATCCGAATTATTAAGGACTATGATCAAATATAATAATGAATGTTGAAATAGTTGAGTAACAACTAATTGTGATAAAATCCTTAATAAGATAAATGAGAAATATATATATATATATAAATAGTTTAATGGATAATAATGAAATATAACCCTTTTGACAATAAAGTGAATATGACATGACATAATTAAAATAATGATGATAATGTGATATAATGTTAAAAGCCAAAAATGTAAATAATGTTAAGTCTCCTAAAAAGAATATGTTAATAGTGGAACCCTAGGTGATCCTTGAGAACCCAACCTATGTTGAGCTGTATGTGAAGTTTCAGAATCCTTAGGTGTAGTTGAATTATAAGTTTTGGTGGAAGGGGTATGGATGGAGGAACAACCTAAAGTTTTGGAGATGTGAGGTTGCACACTCACCCTTCCCTAATTGCTAGTGATTTCGGGGACGAAATCCTCTTTAAGGGGTGGAGTGTTGTAACATACTGAAATCTGGGCATTTTGCCTTTTGGTCCTCTTTTTCCATCTTTTCCTTTCATTTCTGACCTCTTTGGCCTTTCTATTTATTTTTTGGAGAATATAATGGCCTAATGAGCATTTGTTCACCTTTTATTCCAATATTTGGGTTTATGCACAAATACCTCCATAAAAGTTTAGAAATGGGCTTAATATGTAAAATGTCCACTTAAGTGATTAAAAGAATAAAGAAATTCGTCTTAGAACTTTCTAGTGCTTTTTCAAATATGAAAAATAAAGAAAATCTCGAAATATAAATAAAGGAGATGATAAATGCAATAATTGGGGATAATATGGAATATTTTGGATAAAAGAAGATAATGATGAATACATTGTTCTAAAAATCCTAAATAGAAACCCAAGAAGATAATTTAGATAATAAATATATCAATTTCGTTTTCTTGACCAAAAAGTAACTTAAGGGCCAAGTATCATTTAAAGTGGAACATAAATGTATATATTAATGTCATTATCAAAAGAAAATAGGAAATAGGCCAATAAAGTGAAATAAAATACTTAATAATCTCAAATAAGAAAAATAAATCCAGATTCGTAATCTAAACATAAAATTAAGCCTTTGGGTAAATTTGCATTTAATTTGGTCAATGTTTAATATTTTATTTTAATCTGGAGAGAGAAAATGGTTTAAAGACCAAAAATATTAAATATATATTGATAAAATTAATTAATGTAAAAAATGTGTTCCTAACGTTTATTATTACTTGTATACCAAGGTTTATATTTTTAGGAAGTTTCTAAATGCCTTTAATAAATTAAAAGGTTAAATAAGTGATACAATTTAAATGAATTAAATAAAATAATAAAGTCTTCAAAAAATATATTAATGCCAAATTCGTACTCTACATGTTAAAATAGACCTTTGGATGAATTTTGAATGAATTTGGAAAATATTTGTTGAGAAGATAAATTAAGGAGAGAGAAAGTGTACAAAACTTTCAAATCATTATTTAAAATAACAAAAGACTTTAACAAATGGAAATAATACCAAATTCGTATTTAACATACTTAATATCAGTTATGGGTGAAGTTTTGTAATTTTTGGATAATCATAGAGTCATAAATAAATGAGGAAAGAGAAAATATGTTTTGAAATATTTAACACATTAAAGTTTCTCAAAATGCAAAACTAATTTTATATTTAGATTCTACGCGTCAAAAAAAGTCAGAATACCAAATTTGGTAATTTTTGGGCGTCGTTTGGGCCTCCATATGAGGAGAGAGAAAAACATTAAATCACTTTAGTCGAATTTGAATGGGAATCAAATTTGCCAGTGTGATTTCACGCTAATCTCGGCCGTTGGATTTTGATCTGAGGGTCCGTGTATTGTCTTCTTCCTCTAATCGAAAAGGAAACAGGTTGCTTGTTTCCAAGATTTCAAATCTATATATCTCGAGATATACTCGATGAAATTCGATGATTTTTGATCCTACGAATTCCTTGCGCAAATCCTCATCGTTTTATACCAATGTTTTTGTGTTTTGACAAATATTGGAGAAACCCCTTAAGCAACCCAGCGGCCTCTCTCACCCCACCTTGCTAAACCCTAACATAGACTTCCTTGCTTATAAATACCTATACTCCAAGCACCCCCGTCGTATTTAGAACTCAACGCAACTTTCAATTTCACATTTCATCATCGTTTGACCCTCCGGAGAGCGGCCGAAGTAGCAGGGCTTGTGGCGCTTATCTCTCCATCCTCGGTTCATCTCCAATCAAATTGAAGACACCATCAGTTTCGGTTCGTTCCTAGCTTTCTTTTACATATCTAAACGTCGAGTTTGGTTGGGTATTGCATTTTCGCCCAATTTTCCCCCAAGCTTGCTGCTTGCGGCTGCAGTCATGGCGCAGCTTGAGAAGGGAGATGACTAGTCGGCTTTTTACGATTTTGCCCCTGGCCGCTCCTTCTCATACATGGCAATTTCTATTTAGTCTGTTTTAGAAAAATCATATCTTTTGATTCGTTGGTCAAAAAAATAAAAATAAGATATGTTTCGAAATCAGAAAAATGTAAGCTATCTAATAAAAATATTTTCGAAGCCTGGTTTTGAGTTTTTCGAGTAGGTATTTTTGTGGATGATTTAATTAACTAAAAATCACCAAAAATGCATTTAAAAGTATATATCTTCAAAATATATAATATTATATGTTATTTTGATCAGAAAACCCTAACTAAGGCAATGATGATGTTTTCGAGATCTAAATCGATCGTTTGTAGAAACATCGATGGTTTTGAGGTTTTAAACCTTTTTATGAAAGAATTTATCATTAATACATGTATATGATTATGTAATTAGGAAAGTGGATCTGATCTCGTGTAAAAGATATGAAAAGTGACTCTAGGATTCTAAAGATTAAAGGTATGTGTTTAGTATGTGTTTTGTTTGTGCATCTACCTATCAGTTGGGAAATCCTTAATCCATTACCTATTTTTCTTTATGAGGTTTAACTTGATCCAAAGCCTTTAATCTTGAAACCTAAATTTCTTATTTGCCTCAAATGTAGATATAGTATTCTCATGTTTGGGTATTCATACCCCATTGCCATGTTATATATTCTTTTACTTATTCTTGCCATAAATCTCTTGTTAGCATGAAATTAAATGTTCTATTTAATCTTTAAGTAGTGGTACTTATGTACAACCACCCATAGAGGGCATGTATAAAATCGCCCGAGGGGAATGTTTATTATTCTCCCCATTAAAAATTGTAGGTGATTCGGAAATATTTTTAATTCTTCCCTCACCTAAGGTTAGAGGTCTGGTAGGTGCCTCAACCCTACTTAGTTAGATAGACATATTAAATGACATGCTAAAACCTTTATTTATTTTGTTAATGGCAAGTTCTCTTATAAAAACCTCATACTCTTTGATATCTTTTTACACCAAATATCTAGCCTAATTTACTTGTTACAACTTTCTTTGCCATTGTTAGAATATTCTTGTAACACATACTTTTCTTTGTTTCCCTTTTTGCTGGGTGCCTTCCCAACCACCCAGATGTGGAGCAAGGTGATGAATAGGACTTTAAGATCATAGCTTGGTTTGGACTTAGATGATGGACATGTTGCTTGGAGACAAAAGTGGAGTAGTTAGATTTCCCTCTACTTAGATCCTCTCCTCTTTTTGTATAAAGCATGTACACCTATATTGGGAGAATTTTTATGTACACTTTATTTTAAATTGAATATAGTCAAAATTTTATCTTCCGCTACTATTTCAATTGGATTTTGTTTACCATTGTTTTTAGTAGAGGGTGGTTTATCCCACTCTTTACAGGTTTGCTCAGGATGTGAAAATCTCTAAGTTCGGGGTGGAGGGTGGGTGGTATGTATTTCACTTTCCACCTACACCCATCCTTCTCAGACTTAAGATTTCATCGTTGCATTTTTTACCTAAATTTTCAAAATTTTCAAAAAAAATTAAAGTTTTTCAAAGAAATTGAACAGATAATTGATGAAGTTTTGATGCTTTTTAATCATTATACACTCCTTATTTGAAGCAAATCCTCAAAAGGACCACTTTTTTTAAACTAGCCTTTTGATTGAAATCATCATGTGAAGCTTATGAATCTTAACATCATGATCTTTATGCCAAAATGGCAAGTGTCTGTCAAACTGATAGGGATCAAACATGTTGTGCTTCCTAACTGAGTAGTGGAACAATATCATGGAATCCCCACCATATCCTCATCAAGTCATTATTTGAGCAGAGTATGATAAAGAGAACAACCTGGTGCACTGAATTGTAAATCAAGTTGCATTCTGATCTGAACTCTCTTCTACACTTCTTCTATCATCATCGTACCCCTCCATCTATCAAAAATAAACAAAAATAGCCAAAATAGTGCCAAACCCTAAGTTCGGGGTGGCACACCACCTTTTTCTATATTTGCTTCTTCCATACCCCTCGCTAATAAATAGGGGCGTACCACTAAGAAAAGATGTCAAAGCACACACAAAAAGAAATGCAATCTCCAGTCGAATAGAGGAGAGATTCGCACAAAAAATGCAATCAATGAAATTGCAAATAATATAATAAAAATCTCGAGTCAAATAGAGGAGATATTTTTTTTTCTTCCTTCCATACCACCCTCCACTCCCTTTTCTACCTAAAGGCACAATAAATGCCTCAACCACCCTGAAATACACCAATGTCAGATCATTTGCACACTTGTTGTTCTGTGGGTATCTCCAGACTCTTACAAAACTCTTTGACATGCTTGTTGTTGGAAAAGGTGAGGAGGAAGTGATGTTGGAAAACAAACTCAAAAACGAAGATATAGTAAGATGTGTCAGTGGTCTCAGGAAGTTGAGATGCTTAGTCATACTGAGTAGAAAGGAAACAGTCGTGATGTGAAGAGGAGGTAATCACATGATCAGAAAGTATTCATTTGGCAATTGTTTTAGATTTTGTGTTACTCGAGGATGAGCAACATTTAAGTTTGGGGTATTCTGATGAATCTCTATTCATCATGATTTTCGGTCGCCTTTTTGGGACCAATTCGATTCAATACTTTTGATTTCATCTCCTAAACCTCACAAAATGCAATTTTTCTTAACTGATTCAATTATCGAGATTATTAACTAGATTTATATTGATTTTGTGCAAGTCTTGATGAGGTTCAACCATCATATGGAATTCACTTAAGAACCTCTCAACTTTGGTCTTGACCAAACAGTTTGCGCTAATGGTCTACCCATATGGTTTTGACCCCTCGATCTTAGACATTCACCCACACGGTCCTCCTGTCATCTGTCACGGAACCGTTCTTACCCCAATCCCGATCTCATTGTCTAAACAGTGGTAAAGGGATTGAAGCGCCCGTCCCTGAGTGGCCCCGTAAGAGCTTACACACTCTCATATACTTTAAGTAAATAATTTCTCAAGTCTCTTACACCCAAGAAACCCTAAAGTCCATAATGGTGAAAATTGAGGTGTCTAGGCTCGGGGTCCTGACATAATTTCTCCTATCTGTCTTCACGGTGGCTGAGATCCCCCGCTCTACCTGGCCTCAATTGATCCAGAACTGGACCTAAAGGTTCTCTTGTGAAACCTTAGAGATTTTTCTAGCATCTCATCTCTTCTTTAAGGACAATCCTAAGCCACCCATGTAGATGAAGATTAGGTAGTCTTCTCATCTCCTCATGTGGTCCTTCCTTGTGACCTTATACCACATGATGTCTCGATTATGGGTAGCTTAAGCATGGGAATCGCTAAATCTTGAAAGTTAATACCATGATCTGACCCTAGTTTGAAAACTCGATTTTGATCCATAGAATAAAATACTCATGTATGATCCCTAATATCATTAGCTAAAATATATGCTTCCTATGTTGAGGTAACTTTTGATTTGGTGAAATAAGGATGACTAGTATCTTACACTTCATTGTTGATGACGTCCCTATTTGATCAAATCCATGCTGCCCTATTATTTTGACTAAACCTCAAACATAGTTAAGCAAACTCTTATCCTATTTGATGCTCATCATGACTAGGCTATGAAATTGACTAAGTCTAGGACTCTCAAAACCATGATGTAAGACTATTGATGCCTTTTTCAATCTCGATTTTGGTATGATGAAGATGGGCTAGTTTTTGCACTATTATGCTCTGATTCCTCGAATGTCAAATGAAAATCCTCAATTTTCCAAATTATATCACTACCATGATCATGAAAGGAAAGAATTGCAAATCTTGACATTATTGCCCTATTATCTTGAATTTTGATCTTATGACTTCGATGTATATGATTTAATTTTGATATGCTCCCTATTTGAATAAGATCAGTTGATCATTAGTAAAGTTGGTAATGTGCCAGATTAGGGTGGTAGTTGACTCATGACTCCCCTAACCTAGGTCACATCCCTATTTTGACTACCTCTAAATTTTCACCTTGTTGATTATTTAGAGTGTGGAAAGGTAATCCCTTTCACCCTATTTGGACTGGTTGACCTAAGCCTAATAGGTTAAAATCATGGTTGATACCCAATCTTAAATATTTATTTGATAATGACCTTGACATATGGCAATATTGACTATAGCTTGTGGTTTATTTCCTAGATAGACCTAGGTCTAGATCATTCATCAACCTTGGAAGCATGATAATGAAATTATGATATGTTGCTCGAATATTGAATAATGTTGCTCAAAATTGGATATACATCAATGATACCACCTAAGGTCTAAATAGGAATCGAAACCCTAGCTTCAAAATTTTGGACCTATGACTTTTGATTTCGACTCTTGATATTGATATATAATATTGTGACTCACGATTATCCAATCTCAATAATGATACAAACTCTATGATCACATTATTTGGACCTACAAATCATGCTAGATATATGACTAATGACTTCAACATCCCAAATCCTAAAAATTTTGAAATGATGACTATATTGACTCTTTTGATTTATGACTTAGGGTTTTGCTCTCATTAGGACTAGGGTGGGACCTTCCCATTGATTTTGAGCTCGAAATGATGATATGATGTTGTCTCAAAATGTTGAACTATTAAACCTCAAATCATGGATATATAACCCACCAAGGACAATGGAGAAGCTAAGACCCTGAGATTTTGGGATTGAAAGTCACCTTGCACACTTGATTCAGGATATCTATTTTTTTGACCTAAAATATGATATGTCCAAATTTGTGATCAATATAATGTTTTGCATATTTTTGACTCATATAATGACTTTGGACAATATATGTGTTGATACTCAATTGCTCGATTATGAAATAATGTTAGTACCAAGTTGGTTACGAAATGGAACATGGAATCTCAATTATGATGTTTGCACTACTTAAACTTTGAGGACATGATACTTAAACTTTGAGGACATGATTTTGATTATATAGTTGAGGATACACCAATATTTGAGGATATGATCTTTTTTTTTTGAATAAATACTAATTTTAAGGATGTTTCAGAATTTTGGGGACAAAATTCCTTTTTAAGGAGGGAAGGATGTGACAAAGTGGATTTTAGCAAAATAATGAAATAATTACTCTTTTGCCATCATTATATCCACTAATGGTCCTAAATTAATTTTCTTATCTACATAAGCAAAGTTGAGACTCAAATACAAAATATGGTGAACAATGTGAACTTTAAACACATTATAACACCTTATATTTGATTAATTCATCACTTTGTACAAATAAAGAATTTGACCCATCAAAATTCATCTTCTTGTCCTCAAAATTTTCATAAACGTTCTCCACGTTTTTATGAAGCTATGGTCCAAATTTGAGACCATTTGGACCTTCCTACGATTTGTTATGATTTTTCTAAGATTCTAACTTTTTCTTAGCTTTTTAGCCCCTTTTTCCTTCCTTTTTTCCTCCCTTTTCCTTGCTGGGCCCAGCCCATTCCTTACTTGGGGCGCCGCTGGGAAAGGTGGGTGACCCAGCAGCCTTGGATTTTAATCCAACGGCACTGGGGTCGTCCCCTACCTCACGCCTGATAAGGCAGGTATACGGTGGACCAGACACCTTGATTCCTAGCCCGATCGACCAAACCGGTGGGTGTCGCCCCAATAACTCAACCAATAGATCCGCAGCTCCTTCTCAAATCTTCCGCAAGGGTCCGTGTTGTGAAATCATGGCTTGAGGGTCAAGCAATGCATGCCGACACATGGGGTGCGCCGCCCCCTATGGCAACCCTAACCCTAGCCCCAAAGATCTATATAAACCCTCCCTTGATTTCGTCCTGCCCCCATGAAGTCAAACGGCGCCCTCACATCCCACTCCGAGCTCTCTCACTCCCACTCCCTTTGTCTCCGGCCGCCGCACTGCCGCGGAGCAACCCTGCTCGCTGGCTGGTCCTTTTGTTAGGACGAACAGCAGCAGCCACCCGATCGGGATTCACGCTACTCCCGGCTGAGATCGAACGGCCACGATCCCTGCGTGAGCCCCTCCTCTTTTCCTTCTCCGTGAATGCACGTGTCTGGGAGAACGGTTTCCTTCCACCACTGATCGGCTTCGCATGCCCACGGTAGATCGACGATCGACGGCTCCTCTTTTTTGGTATTTTGCTTCTCTCTGCCCTAAATTCCATTTAATAGCCTAAATCTTGCAAAAAGGATATCTTGAGATTCCTAACTCGGAAAATTATGAACAAGTAGTCAAAATTGATCAGAAAAATTCAACTGATCTGTTAAAAATACTTGTGAAGCCTAATTATCGATGTTTCTCACTGATATCTCTAGATCTTTGATCCTTTGCATATTTAAATTGTCAAATGACTCATAATCATGATTAATCTTTAGAAACCCTATTTTGGACTCTGATGATATTTTGTAACCTAGATCTGATCTTTTTGAATCATCTACTCTTGAAAGTGAATCATTAGTGAATCTAGATCTTTTTACTTGATTCAATCTTGATAATAATCTTGATGATGAGCAATCTTGATCTTACAAAATAATTGATATAGTTTTGACCCATCAATATGATATTGAATACAAATGATGTAGAACATGATGATGACCTAAAGACTTGATGATGACTTGAATAATGGTGATAATATTTAGGGTTGACATATATTCCTAAAATACCTAGGTAGATCATCCATCCTCAATTATGCTTGGCACTTGAGTAAATATTGAAATCTTGATATAATGTTGACTATATATAAATGATCTACCTTAGGGATGAATAGGATTGGAAAACCCTAATTTGGTGTACTTGATTTTGGTCTATAATATGATCTTGATCCTCGATCCATATCTTGATTGATCTAGGAACCACTTGAGACCTTGAGAATATCTGATACCAACTATAATATGATCTTGATCCTCGATCCATATTTGATACCAACTGTCACAGAACCATTCTTACCCCAATCCCGATCTCACTGTCTAAACAGTGGTAAAGGGATTGAAGCGCCCGTCCCTGAGTGGCCCCTAGATTAATGGTGATCCAGCAGTGAGATCGGGATTGGGGTAAGAACGGTTCCGTGACAGTTGGTATCAGATATGGATCGAGGATCAAGATCATATTATAGTTGGTATCAGATATTCTCAGGGTCTCAAGTGGTTCCTAGATCAATCAAGATATGGATCGAGGATCAAGATCATATTATAGACCAAAATCAAGTACACCAAATTAGGGTTTTCCAATCCTATTCATCCCTAAGGTAGATCATTCATATATAGTCAACATTATATCAAGATTTCAATATTTACTCAAGTGCCAAGCATAATCGAGGATGGATGATCTACCTAGGTATTTTAGGAATATATGTCAACCCTAAATATTATCACCATTATTCAAGTCATCATCAAGTCTTTAGGTCATCATCATGTTCTACATCATTTGTATTCAATATCATATTGATGGGTCAAAACTATATCAATTATTTTGTAATATCAAGATTGATCATCATCAAGATTATTATCAAGATTGAATCAAGTAAAAAGATCTAGATTCACTAATGATTCACTTTCAAGAGTAGATGATTCAAAAAGATCAGATCTAGGTTACAAAATATCATCAGAGTCCAAAATAGGGTTTCCAAAGATTAATCATGATTATGAGTCATTTGACAATTTAAATATGCAAAGGATCAAAGATCTAGAGATATCAGTGACAAACATCGATAATTAGGCTTCACAAGTATTTTTAACAGATCCGTTGGATTTTTCTGATCAATTTTTACTACTTGTTCATAATTTTCCGAGTTAGGAATCTCAAGATATCCTTTTTGCAAGATTTAGGCTATTAAATGGAATTTAGGGCAGAGAGCAGCAAAATACCGAAAAAGAGGAGCCGTCGATCGTCGATCTACCGTGGGCACGTGAAGCCGATCAGCGGTGGAAGGAAACCGTGCTCCCAGGCACGTGCATTCACGGAGAAGGAAAAGAGGAGGGGCTCGCGCAGGGATCGTGGCCGTTTGATCTCAGTCGGGAGTAGCGTGGACCCCGATCGGGTGGCTGTTGTTGTTCATCCTAACAAAAGGACCAGCCCGCGAGTAGGGTTGCTCCGTGGCAGTGTGGCGGCCAGAGACAAAGGGAGCGGGAGCGAGAGAGCTCGGTGTGGGAAGTGAGGGCGCCGTTTGACTTCATGGGGGCAGGACGAAATCAAGGGAGGGTTTATATAGATCTTTGGGGCTAGGGTTAGGGTTGCCATAGGGGGCGGCGCACCCCATGTGTCGGCATGCATTGCTTGACCCTCAAGCCACGATTTCACAACATAGACCCTTGCGGAAGATTCGAGAAGGAGCTGCAGATCTATTGGTTGAGTTATTGGGGCGACACCCACCGGTTTGGTCGATCGGGCTAGGAATCAAGGTGGCTGGTCCACCGTATACCTACCTTATCAGGCGCGAGGTAGGCGATGACCCCAGCGCGGTTGGATTAAAATCCAAGGCTGCTGGGTCACCCACCTTGCCCAGCGGTGCCCCAAGCAAGGAATGGGCCGGGCCCAGCAAGGAAAAGGGAGGGAAAAAGGAAGGAAAAAGGGGCTAAAAAGCTAAGAAAAAGTTAGAATCTTAGAAAAATCATAACAAATTGTAGGAAGGTCCAAATGGTCTCAAATTTGGACCATAGCTTCATAAAAACGTGGAGAACGTTTATAAAAAGTTTGAGGACAAGAAGATGAATTTTGATGGGTCAAATTCTTTATTTGTACAAAGTGATGAATTAATCAAATATAAGGTGTTATAATGTGTTTAAAGTTCACATTGTTCACCATATTTTGTATTTGAGTCTCAACTTTGCTTATGTAGATAAGAAAATTAATTTAGGACCATTAATGGATATAATGAGGGCAAAAGAGTAATTATCTCATTATTTTTCTAAAATCCAGTTTGTCACGTCATCACTCTACCTTAACGGTCTTAAGACCGCTTGAGGCCAAACAGTCTCAAGACCGTGTGACACCTCACAATTTCACGACCATTTGGAACTGAAGACTGTTTGGAACTCAAGACTCTTTGGAAATCAAGACCATTTTGGAACTCAAGACCGTTTGGACGCCAAAGACCGTTTACATCTCAAGACCGATTGGAACCGATCGGAAGTGTAGATCGATTGAATCCAAGACCATTTAGAGCCAAGACTGTTTGGAGTAAAAAATCGATTTGGAAGTAAAGATTGATGGGCTGCAAACCATTTTCCCAAGACCATTAGTGCTCAAAACTGTTTGGCGACGCATGGTCCCAAGATCGTTTGGATCTGTTCGGTCCTCAAGACTGTTTGGTCAACGGATACTCTCACGACCATTTGAACGGCAATCGTTTGTTGAAGACCGTATAGTCATAGATCCGCAAGACCATTTGGACAGAGACTCAAGAATGATCAGAAGCAGATGCCATTTGGCCATCAACCGATCTCCAAGATAGGTTGGAGGGTATTAATAAAGGCCGTTTGGATAGAGACACAAGACTGTTTAAAGAATTTCACAACAAACACGTGAGGACCAAACCCAAGCCTATAAATAGGACCACAAGGGTCCTCATTTGGGATCGATCAGGAGACGTCGCCAGGCTACCCAAAAACAAGGCTCGATCCAGCTTCATCCACGTACGTCCACGCCATATCCACTTCACCTGCTCCACTTGCTGTGAGCAAGGAGGTCGAGTAGAGAAGGAAGGTGGAGAAGAAGGTCCACCCGGTCTGCCTTGGTGGTTCTTCTTCGTTGTCTAAGATCTACCCCGACACGATGTAGAGGACTGCATCATCTTCAGCAAGCCGCGACTACCTTCTGCATCATGCTCATTGCAGAATCTTCCCTCTCTCTTGTTATTCTTGTTCCTCGCATCATGAGCGAGTAGTTCCTTTTTGTTGGGGTGCGGGGACTAGCCCCGCTGCCCATGCTTTCATGTCTTTTCATTTAACATTCCAAGGCAATGAATATAAATTTTCATTTCGTTGTTAATCGTTAATGTTTGTAGTTTGGTTACCTGCTTGCATTCATCTTGTTTTTTCCTATGTTGTGAGAACTTCTATACGTAGGGTAGAATGTCGACTATTGAGGTTGACTCCCAAACTCAAAATAGAATGGGATTCCTTGAGGTCGTAAGTGTATGATCCGTGAGGGGGCGAGTCATCTAGACTACGGTACCGCTTATGTGGCCTAAACATCCCTCAGGGAGGGCCACATCCTTAGTTGGATTTTGTATCTTCTTTGTTAATCGTCGTTGTTTGCTTGTAGATTAATCACCTGCTTGCTTGTCAATTAGCATGGTTGACTCCTTGATGAGAACTTCTGATAGGATTCCTTAAGGTCGTAAGTGTGTGATATGTGAGGGGATGAGCCATCTAGCCTATGGTGACACTTTTGTGTGCCTAAACATCCCTTAGGGAGGGCCACAACCTTAGTTGGATTTTGTATCTTCGCAACCGTAAGTGTATGATCTGGATGGTGATGAGACATCTGATGCCTAATGGGACGCTTACGCGGACCTAAACATCCCTTAGGAAGGGTCCACAGTAGTTCTATTTGAATAGTTATATCTTGCCTGGATGTTTGATGTTTGGATGTATTTGCATGTGTAGTGGTGGTGAAACCCGAGACCATCCCAGCAATTCCATATCATTAATCTAGATCCAACTTTAATTTTGCTATTTACTTTCTTGCAATTAGTTTAATTAACCTCAGATCAACTAATTGTTCTAAATATTAGTCTTACTTGAGCTAGATTCGACTAACGACGATTCTTTAAAATGTTATCTCTTGGGATTCAATCCTTAACTATATTGCGATATGAGTTGTCCGCTTGCGGGTGGAATTATTGCACAAGGTTTTAGTAAAGCTTGGGGATTTCAACCCCGAGTGGATTTGTTAGTGCGATAATATTCCACGTCACCTGACGACCGGGCAGGAACAAAGGAGAGAAGGTTGGATGAGTGGAAGTTTCACATTGGTGGCTTAAGGAAGGGAGATGACTAAGACCTTAGATGGTCAAGTGGGTAGTGAGTTTGATCATGTCTGGGTTACATGTCTTTCCATTTCAAGTCTCGTGTCCCTGGAAATTATCTGTGTTTCATGACTGGAGATCATAGAGGGGGGAAAGGAAATGATATGCGATTGCAGTGGCAAAGGCAAGACCAATCTACATGGTTGTCAGGTTCAGGTTTTTAGGCAATGAGTTGCATGTTTTGTGATCTAGTATCAAGGAGGGTCAAAGTGGTGGTGGTTGTGCATCTTGTCGTGCTGATGAGTGGTTGTGAGGGAGATGATGATCGACTTGGTACACTTTGTGATAGAGCCAAGACCTCTGTGCGACTGGGGGATCAGAGAGGAAGGCACCATGACAGTCTATAAGTTTGGTGGTTGGGCAGTGGAGGGCGCAACAATGTGAAAGATTGCAAATGGTGGTGACTGGAGATGAGGGCTTTAGGCTGGTGGAGATCCCTGAAGGTGTAGATGTCGGGTGTCTACCACTTCCAGTGGTAGCCAAGGTAGCTGGTGGCATTATCATTTGAGAGAGGAAGAAGATGGAGAGGTTATCCACCCTGGACTCTAGGATTTATGTTTCCATGAGAAAGAAGAGGCAAGGAAGAAGGAAGAAAGGAAGAGGGATAAGTAGGGAAGAGTGAGGAAAGGAAGAACAGAAGAGGAGAAGAGAAAAAAGATGGAGGAGGGGAAGAGGATCGGTGCACAGTCATTTGTGGCTACTACAACTTCACTGGGAATGTGACTAAGGGGATGACAGGTGTGATGTGGAGAAATAAATGGGCCAAGCATTACATATGGATCATTAAACCTAAGGAAATATTTTAAATGCATGGTCATTATATAAATAATGTGTGAAAGTTCATATTGATCAAATGGAGGGTCAACCAAGGTCCGAAGGAGATAAAGTTTGGCAGATCCACTAAACAAAGTATGAGGAATTAGGTTTTACCATTTTATTTTACCTTTTGAACAAACTGATATTTTATTTAATTACATGTATGTTAAATACCCAATTTTGTATTTATTACCTTTGTTAATAAAATTGATGCATTGTTTCACATTTATTGAATTAATTTATTAGTTAATCTATAATTCTTTTAGATTGTCAATTTTAGGTAAATGTAGTTAATTATTGAAGATGTGTAATTAACATTGAAAGGATGGCTTAATTAATAAATCTAGTCATTAACATTATACAATATGGTTATTTCTCATTATATTTTTTATCTAATTACTCATGTTTGATCTAATATAAAGCAAAAGAATTTATTACTCATACAGTGAAGGGTGGTCTAAAGGAAATAAGCCCATATACTCAGATTTGAGTGTGTTACAACACTCCACCCCTTAAAGAGGATTTCGTCCCCGAAATCCACCCAGTCATAACCTAGAGCACCATTATGGCTAACACATCCATTTTGGCTCTCTCCATCTAGAATATTAGCAAATATGATGAGTACAACTTTTGGTTTTCCAACTAATGCCCAATGTATCCATCTTAGCAAGGTTTAATCATCCTAATAGGGGTAATTGTAGTTGTGACTTTTTTTATTGATTTACCTGAAAGCACCCTAATACATTCTTCATTAGTCTTAAACATTCCTAAAGTCAAATTATTCATTTGATACTAAGATCCAAGACTCCACTTGTTAACATGACTTAACTATCAGATGACAAATAACTTAAAGGGGTAGAAAGGGTAGATCGACTAAGTCATGCAATTCCAAAATTCTTACTCATTCTCAGATCTTAGGTCTAGGGTTTCATGGTTGCCCTAGCCAGGTAAGGGTGTCTTGCTAAGGGGTTCCTTACTAATTCAAACCTTATGAAGTGGAAACTTGGTTCATGAATCCATCAATGAAATACTTTTTTTTCCTTTTGTATACATATAGTATAATAATGAATATATGTTTGACGATGAAAACTCTTGCAATGTAAACCTAAAAAATTGGTGCCAAAATCAAACTGAGAACCAAGTCCACCACTTTCTACAACATACAAAATATACTATCACTCTTACCTCAGTTCATTTTCACAAAGAGGTTTCTCTATACACATTATCAAGGCATAGAATTAGTATATCTCAATTCTAGTTGAGGAGGGGATACATGTTTCTTCTAGCATACAATCAACTTCTAATAGTTCCTACTAGATACAACCTCCATTATTCCACCGTTCTCATAATCATGACTTAGTCCATCACATATGAAAACATAATTTATTTATAAGATTGTGTAACCATAATAATAAGATATTTAATTCTCTACTTTCATATTTGGTTTACATCCATGGTGTCAATACTAGCCCATGAGAACTAGCTAGTCAAACTATTTTTCATCTCACACATAAGATACACTAATTACAAGGTGGTGATGAGAGAGTGGTAAAGTCCTTAAGGATCAACCCTAGATGTACCTACCTCTCACAACCTCAGTCTCAGTGTACATCTAAAGTTTCAAGAAAAAGAGTATCCACTATAGCTTCCAAACATGATTGTGCCTATATATATCCTTGAGGAAAAAAAATAATATAGCAAAAAGGTTTATTATGTGATCCAACTACATGATCATTCCTTTATAGGATAAGGGAGATAACATAATCCCTACCCTATGCGTATGTGAGGGATGAGATCCCAAGGATGCTTGCTTGAAACCTATATCTTCCTACAACAAACCCTCATTTATGAGATGTCGTAAGTTCAACTAACATGGTATCCAACCCTTCGATGACAAGTCTCAAGCAAATTATGTTGAAATAAATCCATCTTATGAGAAAGAAAAGCTTAACCCAAAAGGATCTAGTTCATATCATCATGTGCTATCATAGGACATCTTTAAATCTAAATTCGTGTCAATATTCTAAATTTATATCCATGCATGCTCAATCCACATAATGTGTTTATCATAGGCATGCAAGAAAATAACAAAACCAAAAGGTTTAGCGACTTGTTATAGGGTTACACAATTCTGTGAGTTTCAGTCAACCTACTCTTTATAGTAGATGATTTTCCTCCCCTAAGGTGAGCGGTAGAGGCTATTGTCCAGAGGAGTCAACATTTAAGTATAGAATGCTATACCTCTATAGAGAGGGTAGGGTTGATGATAGTTTACCCAAAACTATGTCAATGCCCTAGGAAGTTTGAGATACATATCACTAAGTTGGCCAGGGGTTGAAACCCTATTCGGTAATTCTCAGTTGAGGTTTAGGTATGAAAACAACCTATAAAAGGCCATCTACCTACTAAGGAACACTCCATGATAACTTGAAATAGTCCAGCTACTGACTACTTAGGCTCTGATACCATTCTATAAATAGTGGGACCCGATAATGGGCCCACTCAATGGTACAAACACAAGCTGTGGAATAATTAAGTAGTAGAAAACATAACTATTTACAAAGTTACAAAATATATCCATGTACATAACTTTCTCACCCTAAGGGTGGTACATAAAATGATAAGGTTACGTTTATATGCACATAGGTCCATATACAGAGGGTAATAAGGCTTTATCAAGTTGTCCTTAAGTTCACCATGAGCTCACGATCCTCCTGAGTCTCTGCCCTATAAATCGCCTACACTTGAGTGGAGGGAACACTTAGAAAATAGGAAACAAAAGAATATGAGTCAGAAAAAGTTGAGTATGTTCATCAAAAGACTAACTAGGGCATTATTTATTTTAAAATTAAAGTAAGATGTTCCCATCAAAGAGGGAGTCATTAAATCTAGGCATGTTTCAATCAGAAGTAACAAGAGAAGGAATTTCTAAAAGTATGAGGCAGTATAATTAAACAATTAAAATCACAACTCTTGCCATTATCAACCATCCAATCACATAAATATATGCATGCCAATATATTTGACTAAAGTAACTATATTAGGGCCATGACACCACTGGAACATTGGCCTAAGTAAAATGGTTGGAGAATCACACCCTAGGCAAAAAATCACACCTCTATATATATAAGGGTAGAAACACATACCCTAATGGTTACACATAAGCATCTATAATAGTTAAACTAGTCGGCATTATCTAACATGCATAAATAGAGTGGAAAGATACAAGTTTCACAAACATATGTGGCAAGTTTTAAGAACAAAAATAGGTGGGGTCATAGACCCAATTAAACATTATAATAGTCTTTTTAAAAGAATAATAATAAGTCCAATTAAGAGTATATGATTTGTTCAATAAATGAAACAAGAAAAAGTATTTCAAAAGCTACCTCATTATGGGAAAATTTAGTCATATAATTCTCAATTACAAATAGGGAGGAGTACAAACATGGCCTTCAAGACAATCCCTATCCCTAAGGGTGAAATTGTCATTCATCCTTCACAACCTAAAAATGTTTCATATACAGACATTGAGTCCACAATTATCCATTCATAATTGGAAGTATATCTAATCCTATTATTGGTTACCTAAAATAAATTTATGGTTTTTAATATTAGAAGTACTCATATATAGTCTCAGGGATGGGTTTAACAATTACTTACCTATATACTCTCACCAGAAATATCTAGGGCATAATGTGAAATACCTTTAATATATATTGTTCATACTCATGCTTAGATCTCAATGTGTAAGTATATTCCATATCGAAATACATTAAGTTCACATATAGTCCAACTAACATGTCCTCTAGTTATATGTTCATAAAAGTACATTATTATACATGTTAATTTCTTTTTTTACCATTTAATTCATAAATTGGCCAACATAGTTAGATGCATTCCATGATTATTTTTGTAGTTATAATTACTATCAACTGTATAGACATGTGGATGTGTATCTAGGGTTTTGTTGAAACACGGTTAGCATAATCTTGTTAATCTACGTGTAGTATTAAAATGTAAGTCATCTTATATATAATCTTCCATTACAAGTCGACCCATGACATTCAAGATTACAATAAGGCAACCTATTCACCTTGCATCCATCATTTGAACTATACTACTACACGGATACATGTATAAACTAATAGCATGTATACAAGTAAGTCAGTATGAATAATGAAGTGAACATATTTTGTAAACTAACTCCTTAGTTAACACTTATAATCACCTTGATGTGCAACTGTTATAACAGTTTTATCTCATTAAGTAGTTTTTTTAAAATTAATAGTTATAGATCTACTATGCAGATCTTATGTGAAGATTTAACTATTGTGCCCTTGGTTACCGACACGAATTAGATCTATATTCTTATTATGTTGGTTGGGATCACTTTTTCATCATAAGTTAAGTGTCGAAAGATTGGTATGTGGAAAACAATGCAAACCTAGGGTAACTGGAAGCATATGGATCTATGATGATCATTTTATTAGTAGACATTGAATTCATCCCAAGGTAATCCTCCATACCCCTAGGTGGTACCTCACAATGGCCAGCGGAAACGATCCTCATCTCTTTGAGATCAAGGATCTAGAGTGGAGGTGACTAAATGGTGCTAAGAGTTTACAAGTTCATCGTTTGTTCTATGTGCAACAGCTAGTCCAACTAGGAGGAGGCAATGACCAATTAGGAGGCTAGCCGTGATCAATGGCAGGTGATTGTAGATGTTTAAGTTTCAAGAGCAAATTAGATCTTTGAAATCTTCATATTTGATTATAGGTCTCTATTAAGGATGTGAGTTTATGATGATGGAAATTAGTCTAGGTGTAGAGGGTGGTTTTGTCTTCCTCGTTGTGCCTCTCTTGGTTACAATTGTGTCAGATATGATGTTGGGAACACATATACTGTAGATCATGTTCCTTAAACACTGTGATGATGGAGGTGGAACCTAGTTCATCGGTGGCAAGTAAAGTAGCATAGAGGGGTGTGATGGTCTGTCAATCTGTGAAGGTCGCTAGAAAGACCTACCGCTAGCCTAACCCTAACGACCGAGTAAGAGAAAAGGAGAGGAGGTTAGATGAGTGGTAGTTTCATGTTGGTGGCTTAAAGAAGGGTAGCGATTGAGACCTTAGATGGTTGAGGGGGTAGTGAGTTTGAGCATGGCTGGGTTACATATCTTTCCATTTTAGGTCTCGTGTCCCTAGAAATTATCTATGTTTCACAACTAGAGATCACAGATGGGGGAAAGGAAATGATTTGCGATTGTAGTGGCAAAAACTAGACAAATCTGCATGGTTGTCAGGGTCAGGTTTTTAGGCAACAAATTGTAGGTTTATGATCTTGTATTGAGGAGGGTCAAAGTGGTGGTGGTCATGAATTTTTTCATGGTGATGAGTGATTTCCCGGGAGAGGGTGATCGAATTCCTACATTTTGTGATTGAGCCAAGACCTTCGTGTGACCAGGGGACTCAGAGAGGAAAGCGCTACAGCAATCTGTAAGTTTGGTGGTTGGGTGGTGGAGGGCGCAACTATGTGGAAGATTGCATGTGGTGGTGAGTGGAGACAAGGGCTTTAGTCTACCGGATATCCCCGCGGGTGTAGCTGTCGGGTGTCTACCACTACTAGTCGTAGCCAAGGTAGTGGGTGGCATTCTTGTGCAAAAGAGGAAGAAGATGGAGAGGTTGGACTCCCTGGAGGCCAGGGTTTCTTTTTCATGAGAACGAATAGGAAAAGAAGGAGGAAGGAAGGCAAAGGGATAAGTAGGGAAGAGTGAGGAAAGGAAGAACAGAAGAGGAGAAGAGAAAAGGGATGGAGGAGGGGAAGAGGATCGGCACACAATCGCTTGTGGCTTTTGCAAACACATGTGGAGCATGACTAAGGGGATGACAGGCCTGATGTTGAGAAAGAAATAGGCCGAGCATTACATATGGATTATTAAACCTAAGGAAATATTTTAAATACATGGTCAATTATATAAATAATGTGTCGAAGTTTGTATTAATCAAATGGAGGGTCAACCAAGGTCTGAAGGAGATAATGTTTGGCAAGTCCACTAAACAAAGTAGGAGGAATTAGGTTTTACCATTTATTTTACCTTTTGAACAAAATGATATTTTATTTTATTACATGTATGTTAAATACCCAATTTTGTATTTATTGCCTTTGTTAATAAAATTTTATGTATTATTTCACATTTATTGAATTCATTTATCAGTTAGTCTATAATTTATTTAGATTGTCAATTTTGGGTAAATTGTAGTTAATTATTGAAGCCATATAATTAACATTGAAAGGATGGCTTAGTTAATAAATCTAGTCATTAACATTATACAATATGGTTATTTTTCATTTTATTTTTTATCTAATTACACATGTTTAATGTAATATAAAGAAAAAGAACTTAGTACTCATATAGCGAAGGGTGGTCCAAAGGAAATAAGTCTATATACTCAGATTTGAGTATGTTACATATTCTTTGATTTTTTCTTCCTCAGTCTGATTCTATATCTAAGACATAATAGATTTATCCATCAGATTTTCATCATCTGTTTATTGAACAAAGTCTAGAATATTTTACATTTCAGAGAGTTCTTCTTCTATTGTTTCTTAAAAATGCTTTTGATTAATTTTTCTAGATACTCTACTGGACATTTATTTGCATAGTGCCATTTTTCTTGACATATAAATCATTTACATTCTTTTGGGGTTTTAACATTTTTATTATAGTTTCTTTTCCTTCTATAATATTTTTTCATTAGTTTTGGTTTAAAACCAAATCTTTTATTTTATTTTTTTTATACTTATTTATTCTATTATAGAATATCGTCTAGAAGAATACTTTTTGGCATCGACAACTTGATTTTATCTGTCTCATTTCTATTTTCTTTAGCAATCTTTCTAAATTAATTTCTATTGATACATTGGATCTTCTTGTCATGGAAATAATGATCATATTGTCTGAAGCTTTATGTAAATAGATTTGATTATCATTGATTAATTTTTCCATCACTTGGCAGAGAACTCTTAGTCCTAGAGATCTTCTAACTTCGACTAATTCTTTGTCAATTTTTTCTCTTTCAAAAAATTTTCGAAAACTTCCTTCAATCTTTTTAACATGACCTAGAGTTGATACTCCAATTTGAATGCAGTGGGCTGAATTGAATTTTTTTAATTTCTCCCACTCTTCAGAGGTTGAGAATATTTTAATGTAAATCTCACTAGCAGGTTTCACCAGTCAGTTGTTATTTTTGAATTCATTGATTGCTTTAATAACTTCTTGGGGAAGTCCTTGAATTTGTCTAAGATCAGGGCTTAGCAATATTAAATTTTTTCACTCCATTTCTGAAGCAGTCTCTGATAATTCTGGGATCTGCTCCTTTGTCGAAGTTGATTCTGGGATAAATTCATGTGTGATCTAGAACACATGTCTTTGTTGTTTGGAGATTATAAACAATCTCAAGTAGAGATTTGTACTCTATTTCACATTTTGTTGAGAATGTTGTGAGACTTAATTGCAAGTCACATTCCTACTCAATCTGAGATACCCTAAATTTAAAAAATATTTTCGGGCATCAATTTAATATTTTCCACTATAGAGCGGGAATTTTTCTTCGAAAAGATAATATTTTCCATTGTAAGGTGGGAACTGTTCGCAGAAGAGATAATTTATTCATTAGTTAAGCTAGTTCTTCCAGTTTGAAAGTTGCTTCTAGCTGTTAGGCTATAATATTTCTCCAAAGATATAGTATTTCCAGCTATGACGCTAGTTTTTGCAATTTTAAAACTGCTTTCTCTTGCCATTAGGCTAGTCATATCAGTATTTTTTTGACTACATATTGAATCAGATATTTAGAGAGATATGCTGATGGGGAGTTTACCTGCCACTTTATCCATTCATATTGATTTCCTTTTTTTTGTATTTCTCTCCTAAAACAATTTTGATCTGCAATGATACCTGCAATATCTTGCTTGAAGAACACAAACACATGGATAGTTACTCTCTTAAGAGCATGTGTCCCAGTTCTTATGAAGAATAGGAACACATGGATAGATGTCATATGCATTCACAATTGGATCTATCACGTATGTACTCATCATGTTATCTCATATGTATTGGACATGATGAGAAGATATCTCGTAATCTCATATGTATTGGACATTACGAGAGGATATCTAGTCATCTCATATGTATTAGACATTATATATATATATATATATATATATATATACACACACATATATATACACACACAGATATATATATATATATATATATATATATATATATATATATATATATATATATATATATATATTTAGTAATCTCACATGTATTGAACATGACAAGAAGGTATATGTCAGATTCCAGTGAGAGTCATTGGACTACCATAAATGAACATCTTTACGTGCTTATGAAGCACTAAAAGGATTAGTTCATTGGTCATGGTAATAAGGAAGAGTTGGGTGTAAAGTGTTGCACTGGTGCAAGCTTCCTAACTGACAAATAAATGAATCGCAATATATGTTTTGTGTTTGACCTTAAAACAAAAAATGTAAACTTGAAGGGTTCCAAGCTAATGACAGATTTTTAAATCTACAATAAAAGTCGAGTATCTCTTTGTTATGAGAACAACAGAATATACTATATGATGTTCATATGGGTGAACTTATGGGAGGTTCCAACAATTGATGACTCAATAGAAATATTGTGATAGAAATGGAGCTATATGATAGGCAAGGAATCTCAGATACTATACTATGGAACTTCCATCTCATACGTGATGTCGTACAATGAATAGATGTGAAAAATGAAAAATGCCAACTAAAAGCAAATGTTGTTAATATTGCTAGAGTTCTTGTACAGTAGAAACATGACGGACATGTTAAGATCACTCGGAATATGATTTGTGGGTGATTGGCTCTAAATGCAACTGGGAGTCTGTTGGTATGTATGCCCAGAGATCCAATCATATGATGTTTGGAGTGAGGCATTAGATACTTGATTTGATAATTATAAAGGTAATTCCATCTATTATGTTTGCCTCGGTCATGAGATGATGACACAAATGTAAGTAGATGTCTAAGGAATGATATTACTTGATGATATATGCCTTCATATTAAGGACCTGAATGATGAGATCCTATGTATGATAAAAGTACATACATTCTTGTTATGTCCCCAGTTTGGTATTACTATGGAAGCAAAATAGAAAAATAGTAATACATAAGACTAGAGTGTGTGTTGACTGGTGATAGAGTATGATTAGTCATGATATGTGATATCAAGTCAAGCACATAGATACATGGTAGTGAACAGTGTATCAGATAGACCCACCATGAGAGTGATACATGGAAACCATGCAATGGTAGTCAAAATTATCTCTCATAGTGATGGTGGTGATTGTGGTTCTTGGATCTTAAATCACTACACTCATCACATGTTGTTGGGTACACTTTGACATCATCAAACGTAGTCCTAAAACAAGGGTTGTTATAACAGTGATGATTGGGTGACTTTGAAACATGGGGATTGACAGTGAGTGATAGAGACGGGATTTATCCCTCCTACTGGAGATTGATATCCAGGACCCCTTGATAAGAGAGACTGAGAGTGTATGGCCATGTAATTCAATACATGATATGTGAACTCACATGCATCTCAGATAGTCTACTCTAGTTCAAGGAATATAGATTGAACGTTGAGAGGATGACGATTCCATGCCTTGAGTTCAATCTGGATATCATAGACAAAGGAACTATATGATCATGGTAACATTATTCATGGATTATAGGTTGAAGTTGTTCTCCAACTTTCCAAATTACTTGGGTAGCAATGATGTATGATTAGGCACCACTCTTTTCTTGTGATGTCATAAGATGTTATGGACATTCACTACCAACGTGGTTCTGGACCTATAGGGTCAAACACATAGGATACACTTGTATTAAAGGAGTATATTCATGAATGATATTTAGATTGAATGCTAAAGGTGTTTAGGTATTCAATTAAATAATAGATCAACTGAATGGTCTCAGAATCATCAAGTTCAAGTGTTGGAATGATTGATTGGAATTGATTATGAAAGTTTTTATGTATTCAATTCACACACCAACAATTGAAAACACTGTCAAATGATCATCTCAAGTGTTGAGATGGGCGTCTGGGGTGGAAGGCCATATCAAGTGTTGAGATGGGCGTCTGGGGTGCCAAACGACCATTTCAAGTGTTGAGACAGGCGCCTGGTTTGTCAAGTTGGTTGGAAAAAAGTTGGCTGTCAAAATTGAGGTGAACTGACCGATTCATATTGATGAACTGACTGGCTTGGTTTGGCTCACCAGAAGACTGTCTGGGTGGGTGAGACAATCATCTCACATGTGTGAGATTTCTTGGTTAGGTTGGGGAAGCTTCTAATTATTTTTCCAAATTTGTTTGGATTGAACAATACTTGTTGTGCAAGAAAAATGATGTTTAACATTGATTAGAAGTGAATTGCCAATTTTGTGTGCAAACAGGAAACTGTAGAAGCATGAGAGGACCATTTCGCACTACGAAACGAATTTCTTGCACATGAGATGACCATTTCATAGTGTGAGATGACCATTTCATGGTACGTAGATTTCAGAACATTTATGTTTCCATACCCTTTTACTCCCACATCAACTGGGAACCCTAACCCTGCCCTCTACAATAAATAGAGGGGTACTGGAGACTTCTCAACACACACAACTGGGATCAGTGGCCCAAACAATTATTGCCCTCTTTGGTTGTGGTAACTACGAGAGCCCAAGCAATTCCTACTGGACTAGGGAGGGATAACAAGGGAGGTGAGATCAGTTGTTGTAGGAGAGCATGTCAGCGACTAGTACATAGGTAGAAGAGGATCATTCCTTCATGTTGGCTCTGGAAGCACACCATGGAGTTCTTGGTGGTCCGCATGGACTATTCTAGAGGAAAAAATCATTTGGCTATTGCTAGGAGGATGACGTCAACCAATAGTCCATGGTGAGTCCACAAGAGGTGTTGGAGGAGTTGTTCGTGTCTGCCGTCTGTGGTGAAGACCAGGAGCTGCACAAACACCGTCCAAGATAGTAAATGCAGGGTGATGTCATCGAACTTTCTTCGGGACTAGGAATAACCTTGGAACCCTTCCTTCCTAGATACATTCTTGTTGACGATATTCTGCTAGTTTCTTGAAAATGGGCAAATAATCTTTTTTTGTTTCCACTTCCTGTATATGTGCCCGATTTCCCAATAGTGGTATCAGAGCCCCATCAATCTACGGTGTATCTGGGATCTAAATCAATGTGATCAGATTTAGTTTTTCATTTATTATTGCATACGATGTGAATATTAAAATGATTAATGTGCATATCCAACTAAAAACCATATATGATAACAACTAAAATTTATATGATATGATATAATATGCAATCCATGTGTGTTGTCATAATAATATTTTGATTGTGGATGTTAGCATGGTTATGGCCAAAACCCCAAATCTATGTGTGTATGGTTGTGGTTTATTCTTATCGTTAATCAGTCAACGTATCGATCCCCTCTCTCCTTTCCAAATATAAATTAATACACTTCCTCCTATTTCCCCTCGAATGTAACTCAAAGTTTTCCTTTTACAATGTAAAGAAATTGGATAGTTTTAATTTAAGCATCATCATGAGAAGCTATTATGTACTGGACAGACCGGTCGTTTGGGGGATCAAGGAGGCCATATGATAGGAGGTGAATCGATCGACTAGTGGCCCAACCGACCATCTAGAGGAAACCAGACGACTATTTTAGGAACCCAACCGAACAACCAAGAGGCGATCAGACCGGTTCCAACATTGACATGATCTACCCAGATTGGAGCAAGCATGGATCTTCATCAACAAGATGTTGCATGTGATGTGAACCTTAGGTGGTGGCAATTCCTTGGGGATGCAAGGAATTCTATTAGAATGGCCATAACCATCGCTCATATATTTCAAATTGCATGTTCATGTTGTGGTTATAGAATGTATATGATATGTACTATAGTATGTGGTGATTGGATATGTATCAGTATTTATATAAAATCCCTCAATTAAAATATTAAGTCTTAGATGCTTTCCAAAAGAAACATACATCAAAGGCTTGATCGACCAAGTATGGACACGCCCTAGAATGGTACGTTGTCTATCTCTTGGAAGTATGATGGTATATATGTAGGTCTTTCCTAGCAGGGTGCATATTTATCATGGTGGCTTATGGGTCAGGTTTAACAAGATGGTTTTAATTGGATTAAGCACCTAGAGGCATACAGATGATTAATGACAAGGATTTGTGCATATCATCTATTAAGAGTTGCATGTGATACAATTGGCAAAAGTTTCCTACCTGATAGAATCAAGTTATGGGTGACAACCCTAGCTGGCTCAAGATTTTGGTGAAATTAGGATCTTATCCCACTAGAATATTGTACGCTGCAATTTTGTGAATTGATATTGAGGGTTATAAATTTGAACAAAATAGTGAGGGTGATAATTTATTAAAAACCTAATTAATATCGTCAAAATTATCAAATCAAACAAATCAAAAATGTTTTGAAAAGTTGCAATACTCTTTCGTAGAAAAACATGAATGAGGTACAGTTGTAATAAGTCCTCAAATAGGACAAACCAAATGGGATTAATTATTGAATCTGGTTTAGGACTTTGAGAAATGTTCTCAAAGAGTGAAAACTCTATGTCCTTGAAAGACCAAATCCAGAGGAACCCGCTCCAAATGCACCTAAGGCTAAATGGATACTTAATGGAAGCATGACGATGATTCCATAGACATTTGAATACCTAATTCTATGTTGTATGAACTTTGAGTTGCATGAACAACATGAATACATGGACATTCTCGAGATGGTAACACATCTTCAAAATCATGTAAAGCAAACAAGGTATAATATGAGTGCAAACTGACAAAGGGAGTTCCAGTAGAACCCCATATGATCAATATGATTGGACATATGGAATAATTGGGAATTTTCTTAGGTCAAGAGTTGACCATGAATACGATTATGCAAGCATTTCATGAATCATATAGTCAGTTTATCGAATGCTTGGCATGTTTATGCCAAATCAAGGAAGAAAATGGACAAATCCATGATGATGTTCAGTGTAAGTGAGTCCTAGGGAAAAGGCAAGGCCAAGAATTGTTTTGAGGCTAAGTGAAATTCCAATTCTTCTTCACTCAATATATGGAGAAGGGTAAGTGTAAAAGGAATATGTCCTTTTCACTTAAAGGATAAAGTGCCACCATTGTCACTTGTCTAGACATTGGAATGGAATTATCCTCTACATAGAGGATCTCACAAAGAAGAAAGAGATAAAGATATCTACTTCAGAACCTAAGAAGAAATAAGCTAGAACTATGCGGAGAAAGGGTTGGTGCCACTACAGTTGGCAGTTGTCATTCAAGGGAACATTATAGAATTGGTGAATCGCTATTATGTACCTACCAGTAATGAAAACATCATATGTCACTACAAGGACATAATGTTTCATTTAAAAAGATATGATCTTTTATGGAAATACCATGTGTCTCATAAAATATACTTGATAGTTATAGAGACAAATGTGTATGACACATATAATGAGTGACTTATTGACTCAAACATGTATACCTATAGCATTGTCATCTAATGCACATTAATGAGAAATGCACTTCTAGATTCCAAAATGGTGTTGGTCTAGACTCTTTTGGTTATTGAACCAATAGAGACATGCAAGTATTATTTATTGAGCAATATGACAAAATCATCTCCACTAGATGTAGTGGGAGAACAAGTGTTCCATCAGGCCTAGTACATGTTGATGTACAACATACCTTTTAGAATGAATGATAAAGGTGGTTACTAGTACCTCACTATATTTACTAATGTGATCAGCAGATATGACGCATGTTGATGTACAACATACCTTTTAGAATGAATGATAAAGGTGGTTACTAGTACCTCACTATATTTACTAATGTGATCAGTAGATATGACGAATTTTATTTAATGAAATACAAAGTATGCATCTCTTGAATTGTTCAAGGAGATCATAAATGAAGTATGTAACTAACTTGGTAGAAGTATTAGGATGCTTCTATGTGATCGATGTTGAAATATTTCAAACCAAGAGTTTGTGGACATTCTGGAGATATGTGCTTGTGTATCACAATGAACTCCACTTGAACATGATAATGTGTCAGAAGGAAGGAATCACACCATGTTAAGGTATGATTATCAATAAAACTAGCTAAAATTCCAATTTCCTTTTGGCACATGCTAAACACTAAAAGAATGTATTGTCTAAAATGGTTCAAAAGACACCATATGCGATATGGTATTGGAAGTGTTCCTATATGTCTTTGATAGTGATTAAAGATGAATGCCTATATAAGAAAGTTGTTTATAAAAGGGGCTTTGTCCACAAATCACATAAATGTTATTTTGTTAAATACTACTCTTATCCCATTCCTACAACAAAGTTTTTTTGTTGATTTGGATGGATATATTCCTAATGAGGAACCAAGTTCTAAAGGAATCAGTGGAAGTAAAAGTAGAACTTGAAATGTTTGAGATGAACAAGAAAACATTGAACATAAAAGAAGTAAAGTGGGAACAATGACAATCACAAAGTGTTGTGGAATCTCCAGTTCCTTATCTAACACAAAGCCTTATAGTTCTGGTAGATCACACCATAAGTTTGAAGGATATATGATATCTTATAACTCAACAAGGCAATGAGTTGATCATAATGATGAGTCAACTAAATAACTAGAAGATATTGAGGGGCCAAAGTTTGAGACATGGCTTGAGGTCATAAGATTAAAGATGGACTCCATGTATACCAACAAGGTATGACCTTGATGGATCCACCTAAAGGGGTAAAAACTATAGGGTGCATTTGGGTTTTTGAGAGGAGACAAACATGGAAGGTTAGATTGGTTGTGATGAACTTCATACAAGTTCAAGTTGTTGAACATGTTGAAGTCTTTCACCAATTATCATGGTTAAATCCTTCAGGATCATGCTTGAAATTGCAGCTTTGTAAAACTGTGAGAGTTGTCATATGGATGTTAAAACCACATTCCATAATTGGAATAATTGTATAGGATGTGTACGTGACACAATGTAAAGGTTTTATAAATCCATTAATGCAAAAAAAGTATGTAAGCTACGAAGGTCAATTTGTTGATTGAAACAAGCATCTCAGAGTTGGAATCTTCTATTTTGACAAGAAAGTCAAAGTATTTGACTTGAGTCAGAATAAAATATGTGATTACAAAAGATTTATTGGGAGCATATTTATATTCCACATAATGATGTGGAATAACATCCTTATCCTACAAATGTTAAACCTAGAAAGGAAAGTACCTTCACCATGAATGACTTAGGAGAAGCATCCTATGTAATAGGAATTGAGATCTATACAGATAGATCTGGAAAGATTATTGACGTAAGAAAGAGAACATACATGGGTAAGATGTTCAAGGGTTCATCATGCATGATTCATTGAGAGTAAACTTATCCATGTTCCATGGATGTGATGGAGTGGACTTTTGGAATCCTTAAATGTCCAATGACACAAGTGAAGGCATACATGTTGAGTTGTTTTGAGAATCCCAAGTGTTCTAGTAAAGTTCGAGTGTTGATTGAGGTTTATATAATGATTTGGATCCATAAGTTTAGGCTTACTGGAATTTAATTGAATGGTCTAATAGTGGAGTTTTATCACCAAATTGGATTATAATGTACCTTGAGAGGTAGGGAAGCTATGGTTAAAATTTGGTGGCAATTGGATGTTCCTAGACAAAGTTTTTAAGGTTTGAAATTGGTGAAATATGTACAATATTGAGGGTTCGTAGACCTAAGTTTGTGGTTTATCTAGTGTCATGCGCCCCTTTTATTTGGAGCTGGCTGCGTGGCCCTTTTATATCCCTAGATCTCAGATATAATAGTCCAGACACTTGCAACTATGAACCCACAGATAGGCTGAAGAGAAGGCGTAAGCTGGACCCTTGGATGAAAGATCGACGCCTTTATTGTCATCCCCTACCTTGCGGTTAGAGCAAGGTAGTGGGGAAGAAAGGCAGTGTGAGTTCTCAACCACCACTCACTGGGATCGTGGGAGCGAGAGGAGGAAAGGATCGGGCAGTTGGTCTCGAATTCTCCTGGCATTTAGTTTGACCCCTTAAACATGGTGTGTGGCCTTTGCAGCAGAGAGAACAAGCTCTCCATCCTTACAGGATCTCCACTGCATTTTAGAGGAGGTAGTTGGAATAAGGGAGAATGAATAGAAAGGGCTTTTGAAGCATATGAAGAAGGAAGCAGCAAATACAAGATCAGGGGGAGTCCAACCCCACCATTCCTGTGGACTCTCGAGGTGGCTTTGGTAGTAGATCAACCCCGGTTGGTTGGAGAAGAAGGCAGAATCGAAAGAGGCTTCAGGAGCCTTTCCATCATGAATGAAGTTCATGGTCAAGTTTGTGGAGGTCTGGAGATGCAGCCTGGTGCTCTGTTTTAACGGATCGGTGCTAATGGGTGTTTTCTCCCTTTTTGTTCTGCCATGGCAGCAGCCAGCGGCGGCGACCTACGTGAGCTCACGACGAGGAGCATCGGGTAGAAGGGCGACCAGCCGGAGGTGTCGAGGGAGAGAGGACAAAGCTAATGGAAGCTTAATGCTTTCACGAGGAGCACTCAAGCCTGAGATACTGCTCGCCGGAGTCAAGTTGTACGACGGCGACTCTGTTCCCAATTCACGCGTTGGATCAGAGAAAACGCGATAGAGAAGGATGGAGCGGACCAGGTCCAGCAATGCTCAATCAGACGATTGAACCCAGTTTAGAACCCATGAACCGGCCAGACTTCAGTAAGACCAAGCAAAGGAGCTGCAACCCTAAGTGTCCACATGGCGGGCTCTCATTGGTCAAAAAAGGTAAATGCCCTAATTATATCCAGATGTTTGATAATTCACAGTAAATAGCTTGATTATCAAAAAAATACAAATAATATATCAAAATTCTCACAAAAATGCGTAGAACAATATGGAAGGATAATATTAGCCTTTTTATGCTTTAATCTTAGTGATATCATGTAATATGTGTAAATCTTATTTAATGGATATTAAATATTAAATGATGACATAAAATTATGGAAAAATGTCAGTAAGTCCATAATCATGTCAAGAATACATATGATGTTAGTTATGCTCTTGTTGATGTACGAAATCATGTAATTTGCTTAATATGGCTATCTAGGGCTAATAACCCTAAAGAAAATATAGAAAATACATTTATGATCCATAAACATTGAAATTTATAGAACACCCTTATTTCAGTAACTAGAAGATAATATGTAAATATGAGATCAGTTTTATACACGAAATCCATGTTATATGAAGTTGACCCTTAATACATGGTTTAAACCCTAATGTAGGTTAATGATGTAACCTAAGGTTAAAATGTGCACAAAAAGGATATGGAACATAATGTTCAGATAATGAACCATAATATGAAAAATGACATTAGTATGATAATTATAAGACAAGAATGCAAGTAATGATGTACACATCCTAATGAACTAAGCTAAACCCTAATATGGACGTAATTAGGGTTAAGATGACATGTAAGACGATGAGAATCTGATGATAGTATGTGGTCTTGTCTTAATCAGGGTTGACCAAAGATATAGTTGACATGGGGAATATGTGATTAGGATATCTCCTTGGAAGGTACGCCATTACCTCTTACTTGGCTTATTATACAATATGCTTGTGTTATATGTGTAGTAAAATACTTGGCATATGGTATTGGATGAAATGATTTCTCTTGTATGATATGTTGCTTGATTTTTTCCATACTTATTAATATGAACACATGAAACATAATATATATGTTCCATTATATCTAAGCACTTCAACTCTTTGGTAGTCAAGTGTTGATAATAAAGTACTTCAACTCTTTGGTAGTCAAGTAATTGAAAGTGATCCAACTCTTTGGTAGTATGATCACATTATGAAATGATCCAACTCTTTGGTAGTCGATCATAAGGCCTTAATGAATTCAACCTTTAGTGGTCAGTGCATGGATGATATAATGGAAATGTGCTTAAAATATGTGTTCTCTTTTGCTAATGAATATCTTTGTGCAAGTATACACTTTTCTTATATTCTTCTGTTACTGCCAAGTATTAGTTTATCTTATTGCCAAGATATGATGAGAGGTATATAAAAGACACATAGGCATACTCAGTACAATATTCTTGAATATTGTGCTGATGTGTACCACATGTAATCTTTTTTTAGGTTGTGGCTTGTGCTCTTGAAGAACCAAGATAGTTGATAGTTTTGTGATGAGCTGATGTACAGGTGGACCTGTTGTCTTAAGATCATGTAGTTTAGTGGTAGTACATGTATATGTATAGTTTTCTATTCAATATGTAATATCAAATGTTGTAACAATTCATGTTGTAATTATATGTTGAATGGTGAACATGTATGTATGGTTTTATTATTGGTCATGTACATGTGCTACTGTGTTTCCTTCTGACTCCCTTGATTTTCTTCTTCTTAGCCCAGTGTGTGGTGTTTAAATTGGGATGCTCACTGAGGTGAGATTTCAATTTGGACATCACACATCAGATTAAGTTTTAGAAAATTCGGGAACGTCACAATGGAGTTAGTCTCTCAATAGCCTAGTGTCCTAGTTCTTATGAAGAATAGGAACACATGGATAGATGTCATTTGCATTTGCAAATGGATCTATCACATATTTACTCATATTATTTTCTTGTATGTATTGGACATGACGAGAAGATATCCCATAATCTCATATATATTGGACATGATGAGAAGTTATATGTCAGATTCCAGTGAGGGTCACTGGACTACCATAAAATAACATCTTTATGTTCTTATGAAGCACCAAAAGGATTAGTTCCTTGGTCATGGTAATAAGGAAGAGTTGGTTGTAAAGTGTTACACTGATGCAATCTTCCTAGCTGAAAAATAAATAAACCACAATCTATTTTTTGTGTTTAGCCTTAAAATAATAACTGTAAGCTAGAAGGGTTCTAAGCTAATGACAGTTGTTTAAATCTACAATAAAAATCGAGTATCTCTATGTTAGGAACAGCAGAAGGTATCGTATGAAGTTCATATGGGTGAACTTATGGGAGGTCCAACCATTGATGACTCAATAGAAATACTATGATAGAAATGGAGCTATATGATAGGCAAGGAATCTCAGATAGTATACTATGACACTTCCATCTCATACAAGATGTCGCACAATGAAGAGATGTGAAAATTTTAAAATACCAACTAAAAGAAAATGTTGTTGCTAAACCTACTAGAGTACTTGTGCAGTAGAAACATGATGGACATGTTAAGATCACTCAGAATATGATTCATGGGTGATTGGCTCTATGTGCAAGTGGGAGTCTGTTGGTATGTATGTCCAGACATCCAATCATATGATGATTGGAGTGAGGCATTAGATACTTGATTTGATAATTATAAAGGTAATTCTATCTGTTATGTTTGTCTCTGTTAAGAGATGATGACACATATGTAATTAGATGTCTGAAGAATAATATTACTCTATGACATATGCCTTCATATTGAGGACCTGAATGATGAGATCATATGTATGATAAGAGTACATACATTGTTGTTATGTCCCTAGTCAGATATTATTGTGGAAGAAATATAGACAACAGTATTACATAAGACTAGAGTGTGTGTTGGCTGATGAGAGAGTCTCATTAGTCATGATATGTGATATCAAGACAAGCACACAGATACATGTTAGTGAACAATGTATCAGACAGACCCACCCTAAGAGTGATACATGGAAGCCATGGAATGGTTGTCAGAATTATCTCTCTTAGTGATGGTGGTGATTGTGGTTCTTAGACCTAAAATCACTACACTCGTCACATGTCGTTGGGTACACTTTGACATCATCAAACGCAGTCCTAAAACATGGGTTGTTATAACAGTGATGATTGGGTGACTTTGATACATGGGGATTGACTGTGAGTGGTAGAGACGGGATCTATCCCACCTACTGGAGATTGATATCCAGGGCCACTTGATAAGAGAGACTAAGAGTGTATGGCTATACCCATGTGATCCAATATATGATATTTGAACTCACATGCATCTCAGATAGTCTGATCTAGTTCAAGGAACATAGATTGAATGTTGAGAGGATGATGATTCCATGCCTCGAGTTTAATATGGATATCAGAGACAAAGGAACTATCTGATCATGGTAACACTATTCACATATTTTAGGTTGAAGTTGTTCTCCAACTTTCTGATTACTTGGGTAGAAATGATGTGAGACTAGACACAACTCCTTACTTGTGATGTCATAAGATGTTACAAACATTCACTGCCAATGTAATTCTGGACCTATATGGTCACAAGCATAGGATATACTTGGATTAAAGGAGTATATTCATGAATGATGTTTAGATTAAATTCTAAAGGTGTTTTTTTTATTCAATTAAATGATAGATCAACTGAATGGACTCAAAATTATCAAGTTCAAGTGTTGGACTGATTGATTGGAGTGTTAAATTTATTGGAATAGATTACTAAAGTGTTTAGGTATTCAATTGATGCACCAACAACAGACTGCACTACCACAAGTGTTGAGATGGATGTTTGGGGTGCCAAATGGCCATGTCATGTGCAAAGATGGGTGTCTGGTTTGTCAGCATGGTTGGAACAAAGTTGGCTGCCCAAATTGAGGTGAACTGACCAGTTCATACTGATGAATGGACCAGCTCGACTTGGCTCACTAGAAGACCATTTGGGTGAGCAAGACGATCATATTGTATGTGTGATATTGGTCAGTTAGGTCGGGGAAGGTTCTAGATACTTTGCCAAATTTGTTTAGATTGCACAATATTGTTTGTGTAAGAAAAATCGATGTTTAACACTGATTAGAAGCCAATTTCCAATTCTGTGTGCAAATAGGAAATTGCAAAAGCACAAGATGGCCATTTCGCACTATGAAATTGCATGTTTCACGCATGATATGACCTTTTCACAACATGAGATGACCGTTTCATAGTCTATAGACTCCAAAACACTCATGTTTCCATACCCTTCTACTCCCACATCAACTGGGAACCCTGACCCTACCCTCTACTGTAAATAGAGGGGTGTTGAGGGCTTCCTAACACACACAATTGGGATCAATTACTTTGACAATTATTGTCCTCTCTAGTTGTGATAACCACGAGAGCCCAAGAGAGTCCTACCTGACTAAGGAGGCACAACAAGGGAGGAGCAACTGAGATCAATTGTTGTGGGAGAGCATGTTGACAACTAGTATGCTAACAGAAGGGGACAACACTTTCCCGTTGTCTCTGATAGTGTAACATGGGGTTCCTGTTGGTCTGCATAGACTACTCTATAGGTAGGAGTCCTTTAGTTGCTTCTAGGAGGACGACGTAAGCCTACAATCTGTGGTGAGTCCACAAGAGGCGTTGTAGGAGCTATTCAAGTCTTCCGTCTGTGGTGAAGACCAGGAGCTGCACAGACACTGTTGAAGATAGTAATTCTAGGGTGATGTCACTAGACTTGCTCCAGGACCAGGTATAACCTTGCGACCCTTCCTTCCTAGATACATTGTTGTTGATAAGATTCTGCCGGTTTCTAGTAAATGGGCAATATTGTTTTGGTTTCTGTTTCCTATATATGTGCCCGATTTCCTAACAGTGGTATCAGAGCCCCATCAATCTACGGGGTATCTGGGATCTAAATCGATGTGATTAGATTCAGTTTTTTATTTATCATTGCATACGATGCGATTATTAAAATGATTAATGTGCATATCTAACTGAAAACCACATACAATAACAACTAAAATATATATGATATGATATAATATGCAATCCATGTGTCCCCATAAAAATGTTTTGATGGTGGATAATAGCGTGGTTATGGCCAAAATTCCAGATCTGTGTGTGCATGGTTGTGGTTTATTATTGTCATTAATTGGCCTGCATACTGATCCCATTTCTCCTTTCCAAATTTAAATTAATGCTCTTCTTCCTATTTCCCCTCAAATGTAACTCGACATTTTCCTTTTACAATGTAAAAAATAGGATAGTTTTAATTTATGCATTATCATGAGAAGCTATTTTGTACTAGAAGAATCGATCATTTGGAGGACCGAGGAGGCCAGGTGATATGAGGTGAACAGATCGACTGGTTGCCCAATCGACCGGCTAGAGGAGACCAGATGACCGTTTTAAGAACCCAACTGAGCAACCAAGAGGCGATCCGACCGATTCAAGCATTGAACTGATCAACTCAGATTGGAGCAAGCACGAATGTTCATCAACAACAGGTTACATGTTATGTGAACCTTAGGTGGTGGCAATTCCATGTGGATCCAAAAAATTGCATTAGACTGGCCATAACCATCGCTCGTATAGTTCTGATAGCATGTTCACATTGTGGTTATAGAATGTATATGATATGCACTATAGTATGTGGTGATTGGATATGTATATGTATTTATATAAAATCTCTTAATTTCTTAATTAAAATATTAAGTATTAAATGTTTTCCATAAGTAGCACACATGAAGCTTGATCAACCAAGCGTGGTGCGCCATCTATCTCGTGGAAGTGTGATGGTAGATATGTGGGTCTTCCCTAGTAGGGTGCATATTTATCGTGTTGTCTTATGGGTTAGACTTGACAAGGTGGTCTTAATGGGATTAAGCACCTAGAGGCATACAGATGATCAATGACAAAGAGTTGTGCATATCATCTATCAAGAGTTGTACATGATGCAATTGGCAAAAGTTTCCTGCCTGATAGAATCAAGTTGTGGGTGACATCCCTAGTCGGTTCATGATTTTGGTGAAATTAGGATCTTGGCCCACTAGAACATTGTATGCTACAATATTCCTAATTGATATTGAGAGTTATCAATTTGAACAAATTAGTGGGAGTGATAATAAATTAAAAACCTAATTAATATCTTATCAAATCAAACAAATCAAAAATATTTTGAAAAGTTGCAATATTCTTTTGTAGACAAACATGAATACATTATAGTTGCAATGGTCCTCAAATAGGACAAATCAAAGATGATTAACTTTTGAATCTGGTTTATGACTTTGAGAAATGTTCTCAATGGGCAAAATCTCTATCCTTGAAAGACCAAAGCCAGGGGAACCCATTCCAAATGCACCTAAGGCTAAATGGATGCTTAATGGAAGCATGTCAGTGATGCCATAGACATTTGAATACCTAATGCTATGCGGTTTGAACTTTGAGTTGCATGAACAACATGAATACATGGGCATGCTTGAGATGGTAACATATCTTAAGAATCTTGTAAAGCAAACAAAGTATAATATGAGTCCAAACTAACAAAGGGAGTTCCAGTAGAACCCCATATGCTTAATATGATTGGACATATGGAATGTCTGGGAATTCTCTTAGGTCAAGAGTTGACCATGAATATGATTATGCAAGTGTTGCATGAATCATATAGTCAGTTTATTTAATTCTTGGCATGTTGATGCCAAAGTAAGGAAGAAAATGGACAAATCCATGATGATGATCAGCGGAAGTGAGTCCTAAGGCGAAGGCAAGGCCAACAAGTGTTATGAGGCTAAGATAAAGTCCAATTCTTCTTCACTCAATATATGGAGAAGGGTAAGTGTAAAATGAATATGTCCTTTTCACTTAAAGGATAAAGTGTCTCCATTGTCACTTGTCTAGACATTGGAAAGGAATTATCCTCTTCATAGATGATCTTAGGAAGAAGATAGAAATAGAGATCTCTACTTCAGAACCTGAGAAGAAATAATATAGAACTATGCAGAGCAAGGGTTACTGCCACTATAGTTGAGAGTTGTCATTCAAGGGAACATGATAGAATTGGTGAATTGCTATTATGTACCTTCCATTAATGAAAACATCATATGTCTTATGTAACAAGGACATTATGTTTCATTTTAAAAGATATGATCTTTTATGGCAATACCATGTGTCTCATAAACTATACTTGATAGTTATAGAGACAAATGTGTATGACACATATAATGAGTGACATGATGACTCAAACATGTATACCTATAACATTGTCATCTAATGCACATAAATGATAAATGCACTTCTAGATTCCAAAATGGTGTTGGTCTAGACTCCTTTGGTTATTGAACCAATAGAGACATGCAAGTATTATTTATTGAGCAATATGACAAAATCATCTCCACTAGATGTAGTGGGAGAACAAGTGTTCTATTAGTCCTAGTACATGTTAATGTACAATAGACCTTTTAGAATGAATGCTATAAGTGGTTACTAGTACCTCACTATATTTACTGATGTGATCAGTAGATATGGAAAATTGTATTTAATGAAATACAAAGTATGCATCTCTTGAAGTGTTCAAGGAGATCATCAATGAAGTACATAACTAACTTGGTAAAAGTATTAAGATACTTGGATGTGATCGATGTTGAAATATTTTAAACCAAGAGTTTGAGGACCTTCTGGAGATATGTGATAGTGTATCACAATGAACTCCACCTAAACATGATGATGTGTCAGAAGGAAGGAATCACACATTATTAAGGTATGATTATCAATAAAACTAGCTAAAAGTCATATTTCCTTTATGTACATGCTGAACACTAAAAGAATGTATCGTCTAAAATGGTTCAAAATACACCCTATACGATATGGTATTGGAAGTATTCCTATATGTCTTTGATAGTGATTAAAGATGAATGCCTATATAAGAAAGTTGTTTATAAAAGGGGCTTTGTCCACAAATCACATAAATGTTATTTTGTTAAATACTACTCTTATCCCATTCCTACAACAAAGTTGTTTGTTGATCTGGATGGATATATTCCTGGTGAGGAACCTAGTTCCAAAGGAATTAGAGGGAGTAAAAGTAGAACTCAAAATGTTCGAGACAAACAAGAAAACATTGAACCTAAAAGAGGTATAGTGGTAACAATGAGAATCACAAACTGTTGTGGAATCTCAAGTTCCTTATGTAACACAAAACCTTATAGTTTCTAGTAGATCGTGTCTTAAGTTTGAAGGATATATGATATCTTGTAACTCAACAAGGAAATGAGTTGATCATAATGATGTGTCAACTAACTAACTAGAAGATATTGAGGGACCAAAGTTTGATACATGGTTTGAGGCCATAAGATCAAAGATGGACTCCATGTACACCAACAAGGTATGACCTTTATGGATCACCTAAAGGGGTAAAACCCATAAGGTGCATTTAGGTCTTTGAGAGGAGACAAACGTGGAAGGGTAGATTGGCTGTGATGAGCTTCATACAAGTTCAAGTTGTTGAACATGTTAAAGTCTTTTACCAATTACCATGGTTAAATCCATCAATATCATGCTTGCAATTGCAGCTTAGTAAGACTATGAGATTTGGCATATGGATGTTAAAACCACATTGCATAACTGGAATAATAGTATAGGATGTGTATGTGACACAACCTAAAGGTTTTATAAATCTATTAATGCAAATAAAGTTTCTAAGCTACAAAGATCAATTTGTTGATTGAAGCGAGCATCTCAAAGCTAGAACCTTCTATTTTGACAAGAATTTCAAAGTGTTTGACATGAATCAGAATAAAATTGAATTGTGATTACAAAAGATTTTGTGGGAGCATATTTATATTTCACATAATGATGCAAAATAATATCCTTATCCTGCAAATGTTAACACCTGGAATGGAAAGTACCTTCTTTGTGAAGGACTTAGGAGAAGCATCCAATGTGATAGGAATTGAGATCTACACAGATAGATCTGGAAAGCTTCTAGACCTAAGAAATAGAACATACATTGGCAAGATGTTGAAGGGTTCAACATGCATGATTCATTGAGAGAAAACTTATCCATGTTCCATAGAGTTAGTCTCTCAAGAGCCTAGTGTCCCAGTTCTTATGAAGAATAGGAACACATGAATAGATGTCATATGCATTTGCAATTGGATCTATAACATTTGTACTCATCTCCTTATCTCGTATGTATTGGACATGATGAGAGGATATCTAGTCATCTCATATATATTAGATATGATGAGAGGATATATATACCTATCTAGTAATCTCATATGTATTGAATAAGATGAGACATTATATGTCAGATTCTAGTGAGAGTCACTGAACTACCATAAAAGAACATCTTTAGGGGCTTATGAAGCACCTAAAGGATTAGTTCCTTGGTCATGGTAATAAGGAAGAGTTGGGTGCAATGCGTTATAGGGATGCAAGCTTCCTAACTAACAAATAAATAAATCACAATCTATTTTTTGTGTTTGACCTTAAAATAAGAACTGTTAGATGGAAGGGTTCTGGGATAATGATAGTTGTTAAATTCTACAATAAAAGCCAAGTATCTCTGTGTTATGAGAACATCAGAAGATATTATATGAAGTTCATATGGGTGAACTTATGGGAGGTTCCAACCATTGATGACTTAATAGAAATACAGTGATAGAAATGGAGCTATATGATAGGCAAGGAGTCTCAGGTAGTATACTATGACACTTCCATCTCATATGAGATGTCGTACAATGAAGAGATGTGAAAATTTAAAAATACGGACTAAAAGCAAATGTTGCTAAACCTGCTAGAGTGCTTGTGTAGAAGAAATATTATGGACATGTTATGATCACTCAGAATATGATTTGTGGGTGATTGGCCTCTAAGTGCAAGTGGGAGTTTTTTGGTATGTATGCCTAGAGAGACAATCATATGATGATTGGAGTGAGGCATTAGATACCTAATTTGATAATTATAAAGGTAATTACATATGTTATGTTTGTCTCAATCAGGAGATGATGAAATAGACATAAGTAGATGCATAAAGAATGATATTACTTGAGGACATATGCCTTGAGGTTGAGGACCTGAACAATGAGATCATATGTATGATAAGAGTACATACATTCTTGTTATGTCCCTAGTCAAATATTACTGTGGAAGTAAAATAGACAACAGTAATACATAAGACTAGAGTGTGTGTTGACCGATGATAGAGTCTAATTAGTCATGATATGTGATATCAAGTTGATCACACAGATACATGCTAGTGAACATTGTATCAGACAGACCCACCATGAGAGTGATACATGGAAACCAAGGAATGGTAGTCAAAATTATCTCTCATAGTGATGGTGGTGATTGTTGTTCTTAGACCTAAAATCACTAAAATCATCACATGTCATTGGGTACACTTTGACATCATCAAACGCAGTCATGAAACATGGTTTGTTATAACGGTGATGATTGGGTGACTTTGACACATGGGGATTGACTGTGAGTATTAGAGACAGGATTTGTTCCTCCTACTGGAGATTGATATCCATGGCCCCTTGATAAGAGAGACTGAGAGTGTATGGTTGTACCCATGTGATTCAATATATGATATGTGAACTCACATGTATCTCAAACAATCTGCTCTAGTTCAAGAAACATTGATTGAACGTTGAGAGGATGATGATTCCATGCCTCAAGATCAATATGGACATTAGAGACAAAGGAACTATACGATCACAGTAACACTACTCGTAGATTATAGGTTGAAGCTTTTCTCCAACTTTCCAAATTACTTGGGTAGAAATGATGTGCGACTAGACACCACTCTTTTCTTGTGATGTCATAAGATGTTATGGACATTCACTGTCAATGTAATTCTGGACCTATAGGGTCATACATATAGGATACACTTGGACTAAAGGAGTATATTCATGAATGATGTTTAGATTGAATACAAAAGGTGTTTAGGTATTCAATTAAATAATAGATCAACTGAATGGACATAGAATCATCACGTTCAAGTGTTGGACTAAATGATTGGAGTGTCAGGTTGATTGGAATTGATTACTAAAGTGTTTAGGTATTCAATTCACACACCAACAGCTGACTTCACTACCAAACAGCCATCTCAAGTGTTGAGACGGGCGTATGGGGTGCCAAATGGCCATCTCAAGTGTTGAGATAGGTGTCTAGTTTGTCACGCTGGTTGGAACAAAGTTGGCTGCTGAAACTGAGGTGAACCGACCGACTCATGCTGATGAACCGATCAGCTTGGCTAGGCTCTCCAGATGACCATCTAGGTGAGTGAGACGACTGTCTTACATGTATGAGATCCCTCAGTTAGGCTGGGGAAGGTTTATATACTTTCCCAAATTTGTTTGGATTGTACAATACTTGTTGTGCAAGAAAAATTGATGTTTAACATTGATTAGAAGTGAATTGCCAATTATGTGTGCAAATAGGAAACTGAAGAAGCATGAGATGACCATTTGTACTATGAAACGACCCTCTCTTACATGAGACAACTATTTTGTGGTCTGCATATTCCAGGACATTCATGTTTCTAGACCCTTCTACTCCCACATCAACTGGGAACCCTAACCCTGCCGTCTACTATAAATAGAGGGGTATTGGGGGCTTCCCAACACACACAATTGGGATCAGTGGCCCTGAAAATTGTTGTCCTCTCTAATTGTGGTAACCACGAGAGCCCAAGAAAGTCTTACCCGATTTGGGAGGGATAGCAAGGGAGGAGAAACTAAGATTAGTTGTTGTGGGAGAGCATGTCAGTGACTAGTATGCTGACAGAAGGGGACAACTCCTTCCTGTTGGCTCTGATAGTGCAATGTGGAGTTCCTGGTGGTTTGCATGGATTACTCTAGAGATAGGAGTTCTTTGACTGCTTCTAGGTGGACCCACGTTAGCCTACAATTTGTGGTGAGTGCACAGGTGGTGCTAGAGGAGTTGTTCGAGTCTGCCATCTATGGTGAACACCAAGAGTTGCACAAATACCATCCAAGATAGTAATTGTAGGGTGATGTCTCTAGACTTGTTCTAGGACTAGGTATAACTATGAAACTCTTCCTTCCTAGATACATTGTTATTGATGAGATTCTATTGGTTTTGGGGAAATGGGCAAATAAATTTTTTTTCTGCTTCCTATATCTACGCTCGATTTCCCAATAGTAATCGAGCTTCAAGTTCTGCAAGTTTCTTTCATACTTACTGCATTATATTCTCTTGAAAGGAAATCTACAATGGAGTTAGTCTCTCCTTTAATAACTTTGATATCAAAAATGTATTCTACAAAAAAATGTTTGTCATATACTCAATCTCTTATATTTAGGGGTAGATGGTAAGTTATTCTTAACAAATTCTTTGACTTGAGTATTATCTACTCATGCTAAGAATTTTTTAGGTAATAAAAAATTGGAGAATTTTATTTCCCTTTTTAAGTGCTAACAATTATTTTTCATTTGAGTGGTGTCTTTTTTGTATCTGTAATCTTTTTGTTCATCCTTTTTCTTTAGGATTGTTCCCCAAAATTCTTCAGAGCCATTAGTTTCTATTATTAAATAATATGCTTGTAAAGGAATATCTAGTCTTGGTAGATTTTTTCATTTTTCTTTTATATTTATGACATGATTTATAACTTCTTCTATCATAAAGAAGATTGTATTTTTTTAGCAATTTTTGTATAGGGTTTCTTAATGTTGCTAAATGTTCTATAAATTGTTCTACATAATTTATAAATCCTAAAAATCTCTAAAGTTTTTTATCTTCTAGTTTATCTGGGAACATAATGATTTTTTCTATGATATGTTCTTGCTATTCTATTCTACTTGAGTCTAATATTAATCATAAATATTTTAGATTTACAAAGTTCTTTTTTCTTTTTAGAAAGTACTATTTTTTCTTTTTGGCAAAGAAGAGAGAATATTTGTAAGCGTTCAAAATGTTCTTCTTTATTTTTGCTAGATATGAGAATATCATCTACAGATAGTAGACGAAAAGAATTGTAAGGTTCAAATACCATATGCATTCTTCTTTGATATATTTGTGAATCATTTTTAATCCAAAAGGCATGGCTTTCCATTCTTAATGTCATTTTGGGGTATTGAATGTTGTTAGTGGTATACTCTTTGCATCTAGTCTAATTTGATAAAATCCTAACTTACAATCAAACTTGGAATAAATATTTTTCCCTCTTGTCATGTTTATTAATGTCTATTTGTGTGAAAGAAAGTATCCATAAAATTTAGTATATTAGTTTAGTTGTTTGTAATTATCTACCATTCTTTCCTTTCCTCTTTTTATTTCTAACATGATTTCTGACAATAAATGCTGGAATAGAATGAGGACTCGTTGATTTTTGTATTCATTGTGATTTTTCCAATTCTTGCAATTGAACTTTGAATTCTTCTATGTCAATGGAATTGTATCTCATATGTTTAACTCTAATTATTTTGATGGTATCTAGTAATTCTATTGTAGCCCATTCTTAGCTAATGTTCTAGAGAGCCAATGGATTTTCACTATAGTTCTTTTCAAATTATGATTCTATGTTTTGCATATTTAATTGTGCAATGATTTTTCCTTTTATTAGTTGTGGTTGTTTGTTCTTATAATCACCACACTTGCTTTGGAAAATAAATTTGTTTCTTTTATAGGCTTTTTGGACTCATTTTACTATAATCCAATGATCACATGGTGTCAATAAATGAATATATTGTTGATGTTGTATGTATAGTTTGAATTTTTGTATAGAATTATTTCCTAGTAAAATGTCTTTTTGCGCATAATTAGGGGTATCGAATGGTGGATATGTAATTATGTAATTTCCTAAGATAATTTTAGGTTTTTTAACTCCTTGAGTTAGTGTGTGTCTTCTTCTTATTAAATCCATTCCATATAATATAGGTAATGGTGTAAGATAATTTTTTGGAAAGCATTGTATTCAGGAAATACAAGTTCCTGGTCCGGTATCTAAAATGTGTGGAAGTATTCTATATTATATTCTTCAGGTATAATTCTTACAATAATGTAAATAGTATATATACTAGTCATTTAATTCTTTTTTCCAAAAGTATTCATTATTATTATATGTAAAATATAATCATTAACTTTGTAAAGAAAATGGTTACATCTGTTGTAATGCACTCATTCCTAATATAATTTTATGTCATGATTATGACTATATGATTGTACATAAAGATCCTTATATTTTTTATTTTAATAAGAATAATTGCTTGTTGTGCGATTTCTTATTCTCGTTCATAGAAATTTATATATGCATAGAGTGATCTTATGGTATTTTTTTCTATGTAAGGTATCACTCTTTGTTGTACAAATAAAGCACCTGCTCCTAGATCTATTAGGATATTAGCCATACTCTATTCTTGTCAATTAAATATAGTTTATAGTTTGTGGCATTTCTATTATCTGCTAGAATTGTTAAACTTGATGTTCTTTGTATATTTCTTAATATTGGGCGTAATCTACCATTATATATATTTGTACTTGTTCTTGCTTCTTCTATTCTATCTCCATTTGTTATTTGTAATTGGTTTATCTCATAATACAATCTTCTTGGGATTCTATTATCTGTTACTAAAGGTTTTTTAGAGACATCTATATTTATATTTTGTGGTAATTCAATTTTGGAGATGCTTTGTAATTTTCCTTATTTCTTTAAATAGGTTAGGAAGTATTTTAATTTCTTTGTCATCAAATTTTTCATAGTGATGTGTATTGCTGAGAGCATAGCTTATGATATAGGTGATTGAATATGAATTAGAACTTTTTTTCATAAATTATGGTCCTCGAAAGTCTTGTATCAAGCTTAGAGTTCTATTGATATTATTATCTTTAATGTTTATACATATTTTTGGATAAATGTTAAGATTATCTTTTATGTCTAAGGTTTCCCTATAAAATTACTTATGTAGCTTCTCCTCTGTCATTAATTTATTAATCGTTAATACAATATTAATAGGTGTATCTATTCCTTCTCAGAAAGTTGCTTTAATCATCATTTGGATAACTCCTATATGTATCCATCCTATATTAGATCTATCTTTTATTTTTTCCATTCTCCTCATGAAGTCTTCTTTTTTAAGTAATGGTATGTTTATCCTATTTCTAGTATATTCAATCTGCGTAGGCATCTCTCTGTTGGTTATTTTGTAATAATTTTTTTTAGATGACATGTTTCCGTTGAGTAATTTTTTCAAAGAGGGATGTTCTAAATCCACCTGAGTTTTCTAATCTTAATTTAGTACTTCTTATTCGATTAAATAATTTTCTATCTATTAATATTTCTTACAAGAAGTTTCCTACTTCATCTTGATATTCTTCAATTATTTCTTCCTCAATTTTATTTTCTATCTGATAAATAATAGACTGATCCATCGGATTGTCCATCATCTATTCGTTGAACGGATTCTTGAATATTTTCTATTTCAGAGAGTTATTCTTCGATTATTTCTTTGAATTGCTTTTAATTAATTCTTCTAGATCCTCTACTTGGACATTTATTTGCAAAGTGTCCTTTTTTCTTGACATATAAAGTATTAACCTTCTTTTGGGTTTTTAACATTTTTATTATAGTTTTTTTTTTCCTTTTTTAACATTGTTTCTTTGGCTTTGGTTTAAAACCAAATCTTTTCTTCTTTTTAAATTTATACTTATTTCTTCTATTATATCTTATTGTTTCACATCCTATTGCTATTGGGTGTGTTAATTGTGAATAACAAAGTCCTTGCATTACTACTTTGTTTGTTTTTCTCTTTAGTGTAGCATTAGCACACCATTCTTCTAATTTCATTCTTAAAAATTTTATTCTTCTTCCTAGTGTACCTGCTCTTTGCCCTATATATTGGGGATACAATTGCATGGTCTTGAAACTCCAAGGGTCAGGTATTTTTGTATAAAATAGATTTGGTAGGATTTTATTCGTTACATTTTCTTTATCTATTCTGTCATATATTTCATACAAGTATTCTTGAAATTTACATATATAATCATCTATAAGGCACATGTCATAGACTTTGAAATTATGTAATAAAAAGGTAAATCTTTGGTTATCTTTTTTTCTAAATCTATGCTTGTATTCCATGTTTCTCCTAGAAATTCTCTATGTATTTCGTTCTCTTATTTATTTACTATGGTATATTTCTTAATATTGAGTGTAATCTACCATTATATTTATATGTACTTGTTCTAGATTCTTCTATTATGTCTCCATATGTTATTTGGAATTGGTTTCCTCATAATACAATCTTCTTGGGATTCTATTTCCTATTACTAAAGGTTTTTCAGAGACATCTATGTTTATATTTTTTGGTATTTGAATTTCTGAGATTATATATTGCTTTTGTAATTTTTCCTACTTCCTTAAATAGGTTAGGAAATATTATAATTATTTTGTCTGCAAATTTTTCAGAGTGATGTGTATTGCTGAGAACATAGGTTATGACGTAGGTGATTGAATATGGAATAGAACCTTTTTCATAAATTCTTGTCTTCGAAAGTCTTGTATCAATCTTAGAGTTCTATTGTTATTATCTTTAATGTTTACACTTATTTTTTGATAAATGTTAAAGATTAATTTTTGATGGCTAAGATTTCCCTATAAAATTTGTAATGTAGTGCATCTTCAGTCATTAATTCTATTATTCACTAATGCAATAATAATAGGTAAATTTATTCCGTCCTAGAATGTTGCTTTGATCATCATTTGGATAGATCCTATATGTATCCATCCTATCTTTGATCTATCATTCATTTTTTCCATCCTCCTCATCAAAACTTCTTTTCAAAGTAAGGGTATATTTATCCTATTTCTAGTATATTCAATCTGCATAGGCATCTCTCTGTTGGTTGTTCCGTAATAGAAGATATGTTTCCTTTGAGTAATTTTTCAAAGAAGGATGTTCTAAATCCAATCTGAGTTTTCTAATATTAATTCAGTACTTCTTATTTGATTAAATTGTTTCTATCTATTAATATTTCTTGCAAGAAGTTTCCTACTTCTTCTTGATATTCACTTAAAAAGGATATTAAAAATTCTCCTAATTTTTTATTGTCTAAAAAATTCTTAGCACGAGTGGATAATACTCAAGTTAAAGCCTTCACTAAGAGTAAGTTACCACTAAATATAAGAGATTGAGTAGATGAAAAACATTTTTGTAGAATACATTTTTCATATCGAAGTTATCAAAGGAGAGACTAACTCCATTGTATATTTCCTTTCAAGAGAATATAATGGAGCAAATTCAAAAGAAACTTGCAGAACTTGAAGCTCGATTACAATATAGTTGTAATCTATTACAAGACATTTACATAGATTTGGTTGAATTAATCCAAAACAAAATAAAATTATTGACAGTGTAGAAGAAAAGAAGCAAGATATTGCAAGTATCATTGTAGATATAAATTGTTTTAGGAGAGAAATACAATAAAAAGGATTAGAATTAGTATGGATGGATAAAGTGGTAGGTTCCACATATCTCTCCAAATATCTAATTCAATCAATAGTAAAAAAATTACTGATAATACTGGCCTAACGGTAAGAGGAAGAAGTTTTAAAACTGCAAAAACCAGCCTCACAGCTAAAAATATTATCTCTTCGAAGAAAAAATGATTGCCTAACGGCCAAAAGCAACTTTAAAACTACGAAAAGTATCTTTACTACTGAAGAAATTATCTCTTCTGAGAATAGTTCCTACCTCGCAGAGGAAAATATTATCTCTTTGGAGAAGGATTCTCGCTCTACAGCAGACAATATTAAATTGATGCCCGATTTTTTTTCAAAATTTAGGATATCTCAAATTGAGCATGACCATGACCTGCAATTACGTCTCATGACATTCTCAGCAAAATATGAAAACAGTACATATCTCTCGAGATTTTTTATAATCTCCAAACAATAAAGACATGTGTTCTAGATCACACATAAATATTTATCCCAGAATCAACTTTGACAAAGGAGTAGATCCCAGAATTATCAGAGACTGTTTCAGAAATTGAGAGGCAAATTTGATATATCTAAGCCTTGATCTTAGAGAAATTTAAGGACTTCCCCAAGAAGTTGTTAAACGATCAAATAATTCAAAAATAACATCCCACCAATAAACCCACTATTGAGGTTTAAATTAAAATATTCTCATCCTCTAAAGACTGGAAGAAATTAAAAAAGTTCAATTGAGTCCACTGCATTCAAATTGGAGTAGCATCTCTAGATTATGTTAAAGAGATTGAAGGAAGTTTACAAAAAGATTTTAAAAGAGAAAAAACTGACAAAGAATTTTTTGAAGTCAGAAGAGCTCTAGGACTAAGGCTTCAATTGGTTAGTTGTAACTGGTCTAGAAAACTTATGAATTGGAGTTCCTTAAGTAATTTTTCATGATTAGTTTAAAATAAGTGTTGGAACTTGAGTTCCATGACTTCCGATGAGTTACAGAGTTACATACAAAATACAGTTCTTGAGTTCCCTCTTAAAAAGAGTAGAAAATGAGTTCTTGGACAACTAATAATATTTCTTATACAATTGTATTCTTCATTCGTTATAAGTGATACGTAAAATATTTATGACTAGAAATATTAACGGTGTGCATATAGTTCATTTGTAAAACTATCATATCATATGATAAATATCATACACTATAATTTCACTTTATAAAATATTTTATAATAATCACCATTATTAGTGTGATTCACAAAATAAAAAATACAAACATCATGGAAAAGAAACAGATTGCACCATGTGAAAATAATATGATTTATTAATATTTTTTATCTTTCATGTTTAAAAAATATGATGTGAAAAATGATAATTAACTATAACCATGCATGAATAATATAGTAAAACATTCCTACAAAATAATGCAAAAATCAATACCCTAAATTGTATTAAACAATGATGAATCAAAATGTATATATACAAGCACATGAAATGAGGATATTATTAAAATAATTTGTATACACAAAGTGAAATAAAAATATTGTGATGTAATTTTAATCATAATATTTTTGTTAATATTATAATTGAATCATAATAAAATATTTTTAAATGAAACAACATATGCACAAATGCAATTTGTTGAGGTTATTACGATTTAAGAATATTATGATTTTTTATAGATATGATTCATTTTTTATGTCTTTACCATCCTTACTTATTTACATGACACAATAAAAATTAATAAATTTTGAATGGTTTCCATATTTACACTGACGACAAACCAATCACATGGAAGTGAATGGAACTTAAGTTCCAAAACGGAACTAGAGTTCTTAGAAAATGAGTTCCACAGAACTCATGACTTACACCAAACTAATTGGAGCCTAAGAGTTCTCTACCAAGTGATGAAAAAATTAATCAATGATAATCAAAGATGGTTCTGTAAAGCTTCATACAATATGATTATTATTTTCATGACAAGAAGATCTCATGTATCAACAAATATAAAGTTAGAAAGATTTCTAAAGAAAATAGTTTGAGATAGATAAAATCAAGTTGTAGATTTCAGAAAGTATTCTTCCAACTCAAAAAGCATTAAGAGAAAATATGTCCATCATGTCAAGACAAAATGGAAAGAGATGGTAATAGCAGAGTAGTCATTCAAAAGAACAGTTGTTGCAATAGCCAGAAGACTCCAACTGCCAAGACATCAACAATAATGATTAGAAATAATAATATACCAAAGACATCATCCATGATGATATAGAGCATCAATAATGTATAGCTTCCTCAAGATGACAAGTGTTCGATAGAAATGTAAAGAGGATAAGAACCCAACAATAATGTAGGCATCTTTCAGACATCAAAGATGAAGTCCAGGGTGTCTATACAAACCCTCAAGGAGTCTGTAAAGGGAATCGATCCTAGTCGAAGAGAGCCCTAAGTATTTGTATGTTCTAGTATTCTTAGTGTAAAGGAGAGAGCATTAGCTTAAAATTTCCATTCTATTCCAGAAAATGTGTACCACACACTAAACCTCTTCGTGTAAGAAACCTACTTTAGCAAGAGATAGTAGTGATTGTACTACTCTAGCTGAGGAAACTTATGTGTAACCTATTACACCCTACATTCCAAACTATCTTCAGCAGTAGAGAGTTATCTCTCCCTTAGCTTATCTCATAGGCCATTATCTAGAAAAGTCAAATTAAGCAAAGGATGCACAAGGATGGTGGGACACCTTGGATATAGGATAATGATAAGGAGCTTGGGATCTAGAATGTCAATGTCTAAGGATTGTTTCTCTTAAAAATCATTAAGACAAGATCGACTGAAACTGAAGAATAGCAGAAGCAAGGTGGGCAACACATGTATATAGACTTCATTTTCTAGCTATAGTACTCAAAGCACCATTATCTAGTTGCTAAAAAACTAGTTTCTTATGCGTAAAAGAGACACTAGTGAGTATGAAAATGGTTAAAATTCTTGACAAAATAAGTAATAACGAAGGTAAAATTATATACTTCAAAATTCCTCATAAAAAATTTTCAATTTTTCACTCTCTAAATGGTATCAAAGCCAGACAATGATCTAAACATAATAAAGATTTATAATTACTTAAAACTAGTCATCAGGAAAATCTTAGAACTTATAATACGTAAAACATCTAAAAACACAAATATAGAGTATGAATTCATATACAAACAGGGTCTGATATATACAAAGTTTTAGACCTTGAATTTGAAGTAAACATAGATTAAAATGTACTTAAAAATTAGAAGTACAAGTTCATGAAAATATCTCAAAGAATTTTCAAATAACTTAAGAGATGATAGTAGAATTATAGAAAACAATGAAATATCTACACAAAAAGAAAAATCATGAATGTATATCGAAAAAAAAATTATTCCAAATAAGTAGAAATGAGATAAGTATGTGTCCCCTTCAGATAGAAGAAATAGATGACTTTAAAACTAAACAATTATAAAATAAATATCTAGAGGCTAATGTAGAAGAATTAGATAACTTAAGCTAAGAAATTATTAGACTAACAGAAAAAGTCAAAACTATTAATATAAAACTGATAGAAGAGAGGCTTATAGTAATCAAGTAACAACGTATATACCAACAACTATCCCTAGCGGACAATTAAGTAGAAATGAAACTGTAGAACAATAAGAAGCCAGATACTGGTCAGATCTGACTTTTCGAAGAAAACCTACAAATAGAAATATATACAAAGGAATTAATTGGGCATTAGATAGAAGACCAAGAAGTATTGCTCTAGAAACCCCAATATCCTATATGGATCAAGAATATATTAGTGCAAATGGAATTAATTTAAATCCAAATTGTGTCATAAATATAGATGAAGCAATAACTAGATGGGAAAAAGCAATATATCTATCAATAACAACACAAAGCTATGATATAGACACAGCAGTAAGATTTTTCCATTTAACCTTCCAAAGAATAGTAGATGATTGGTGGATAGCATTAACTAATAGTGATAAAGAGGTGGTAAAAGGAATACAAACTACCTTAGCCCAAGTACAAAATACAAGAATGAAATACATAAAGAATTTTTAGGAGAAACATGGAATAAATAAAGATATAGAAAAAGAAAAAGAAAAACAAAGATTTACCTTTTTATTATATAATTTAAAGTTCTGTGACATGTGCCTTATAGATGATTATATAAGTAAATTTCAAGAATACTTCTATAAATATATGATAGAATAGATAAAGAAAATGTAATGAATAAAATCATACTAATTATATTTTATGCAAAAATACTTGTTCTTTAGGGTTTTAAGGTCATGCGATTATATCCCCAATATATAGGGAAAAGAGTAGATACACTACAATGAAGAATTGAATTTTTAAGAATGAAATTAGAAGAATGGTGCAAAAAAACTACACTGAACTAAAAAACAAAGTAGTAAAGCAAGGATTTTGTTATTCACAATTAACACACCCAATAGCAATAGGATGTGAACCAATAAAATATAATAGAAGAAATAAGTATAAATTTAAAAAGAAGAAATCATTTGGTTTTAAACCAAAACCAAAGAAAAAATATTATAGAAGGAAAAGTAACAATAATAAAAAATTCAAAAACCCAAAAGAATGTAAATGCTTTATATGTCAAGAAAAAGGACATTATGCAAATAAATGTCCAAGTAGAGGATCTAGAAAAATTAATCAAAAGCAATTCAAAAATAAAGTTGAAGAAGAACTTTCTAAAATAGACAATATTCAAGAATTCATTCAATTAACAGGTGATGAAAAATCTAATGGATCAATGTATTATTTCACAGATACAAAATTAGACTGAGGAGGAAATAATAAAAAAATATCAAGAAGAAGTAGGAAACTTCTTGTAAGAACTATTAATAGAAAAAATATTATATAATCGAATAAGAAGTATTGAATTAAGATTAGAAAACTCAGATGAATTTAGAACATCCCTCTTTGGAAAAATTACTCAAGAAAATAATATATTCTATTATGCAATAACCAACAAAGAGAGGCCTATGTAGATTGAATATTCTAGAAATAGGATAAATATACCTTTACTTGGAAAAGAAGACTTAACAAGGAAAATGGAAAAAATAAAAGATAGATCTAAGATGGGATTGATACATACAGTAGCTATCCAAATGATAATCAAAGAAACTTTCTAAGAAGGAATAGATTCACCTATTAATATTGTATTATTGGATAATAGAATTCATGGTAGAAGAGAAACTACAATAGGAATTTTACAAAGAAACCTTTTCCATAAAAAAATAATCTTTAACATTTATCCAAAAATAAGTGTAAACATTAAACATAATAATATCAATAGAACTCTAAGCTTGATACAAGACTTTTGAAGACCAAAATTTATGAAATAAGGTTCTATTCCATATTAAATCGCCTACATCATAAGCTATGCTCTCAGTAATACACATCACTCTAAAAAATTTGAAGACAAAGAAATTATAATACTTTCTAACCTATTTAAGGAAGTAGGGAAAATTACAAAGCTAGATATAATCTTAGAAACTGAAATACCAAAAAATATTAATACAGATGTCTTTGAAAAACCTTTAGTAAAGACAATAGAATCCCAAGAAGATTGTATTATGAAGGAAACCAAATACAAATAATAAATGGAGATAGAATAGAAGAAGCTAGAATAAGTACAGATAGAATGGTTGATTATGCCCAATATTAAGAAATATATAAAGAACATCAAGTTTAAGAATTCTAGTAGATAATAGAAATTCTAGAAACTATAAACTATATGGAAAATACTTTAAAGGTCAAGAATGGAGTATGACTATAATCCTAATAGATTTAGGAGCAGGTTCTTCATTTACACAACAAGGAATGATACCTTACATAGAAAAAATACCCCTAGGATCACCCTATGCATATAAAAATTTCTATGGATAGGAATATGAAATCACACAACAAGCAATTGTTCCTATTGAAATACAAAATATAATGATGGACTCTCATAGATTTAAATATAATTATTTTAGTGGTGTCTATTAATTCTATTTTAACCCATTCTTGGCTAATGTTCTAGAGAGATAATGGATTTTCACTATAGTTCTTTTCAAATAATGATTCTATGTTTTGCATATTTAATTGTGCAATGATTTTTCCTTTTATTGGTTGTGGTTGTTTGTTCTTACAATCGCCGCGCTTATTGCACAAAATAAAATTGTTTCTTTTATAGGTTTTTTGGACTCATTTTACTATAATCCAATGATCACATGGTGTCAATAATTGAATATATTGTTGATATTGTATGTATAGTTTAAATTTTTTTGTAAAATTATTTCCTAGTAAAATGTCTTGTTGTGCATAATCAAGGGTATAGAATGGTAGATAGGTAATTATTTCATTTTCTTGGATAATTTTAGGTTTTTTTAAGTCCATGCGTTAGTGCATGTCTTCTTCCTATGAAATCGATTCCATATAATATAGGTAATGGTGTAATATAATTTTTTGGAAAGCATTGTCTTCGAGCAATACAAGTTCCTGCTCTAGTATCTAAGAATGTGTTGAAGTATTCTATTTTATATTCTTCATATATAACTCATGTAATAATGTAAACACTATATATACTAGTCATTTAATTATTTTTTCCAAAAGTATTCATTATTATCGTGTGTAAAATATAATCCTTCACTTTGTAAAGAAAATTGGTTCATCTATTGTAATGCACTCATTCCTAATATAATTTCTATGTCATCATTGTGACTGTCTGATTGTACATAAAGTGTAATGTCTATCCTTATATTTTGTATTTCAATAGGAACAATTGCTCGTTATGTGATTTCATATTCTTTTCCATCAAAATTTGTATATGCAAAGGCTGATCATATGGGTATTTTTCTATGTAAGGTATCATTCCTTGTTGTACAAATAAATCACCTACTCCTGAATCTATTAAAATTGTAGTCATACTCCATTCTTTTCCATTATTGTATTTTCCATATATTTTATAGTTTTTGGCATTTCTATTATCTTCTAGAATTCTTAAACTTGATGTTCTTTGTATATTTCTTAATATTGGGCCTAATATACCATCATATCTATCTGTACTTGTTCTAGCTTCTTCTATTCTATCTTCATTTCTTATTTGTAATTGGTTTCCCTCATAATACATTCTTCTTGGGATTCTATTATTTGTTACTAAAGATTTTTTTAGAGACATATGTATTGATATTTTCTGGTATTTCAACTTATGAGATTATATATGGCTTCGTAATTTTCCCTACTTCCTTAAATAGGTTAGGAAGTATTATAATTTCTTGTCTTCAATTTTTTTAGAGTGATGTGTATTGTTGAGAGCATAGCTTATGATGTAAGTGATTGAATACGGAATAGAACCTTTTTTTCATAAATTTTGGTCTTTGAAAGTTTTGTATCAAGCTTAGAGTTCTATTTATATTATTATCTTTAGAGTTTGCACTTATTTTTGGATAAATGTTAAAGATTTATTTTTGGTGTCTAAGGTTTCCCTATAAAATTCCTAATCTAGCGTCTCTTCTGTCATTAATTCTATTATCCATTACTACAATATTAATAGGGGAATCTATTCCTTCTCAAAAAGATGCTTTGATCATCATTTGGATAGCTCCTATATGTATCCAACCTATCTTAGATATATCTTTTATTTTTTCCATTCTCCTCATCAAGTCTTCTTTTCTAAGTAAGGGTATGTATATCATATTTGTAGTATATTCAATCTGCATAGACATCTCTCGATTGGTTATTCTGTAATAGAAGATATGTTTCCTTTGAGTAATTTTTTCAAAGGGAAAAGTTCTAAATCCATTTGAGTTTTCTAATCTTAATTAAGTTCTTCTTATTTGATTATTTGTATCTATTAATACTTCTTGCAAGAAGTTTCCTACTTCTTCTTCTTGATATTCTTCGATTATTTCTTCCTCAGTCTAATTATGTATCTGAGAAATAATAGGTTGATCCATCAGATTGTTCATCATCTATTAGTTGAACGAATTCTTGAATATTTTCTATTTCAGAGAGTTCTTCTTCTATTATTTCTTTGAATTATTTTTGATTAATTTTTCTAGATCCTCTACTTGGACATTTATTTGCATAGTGTCCTTTTTCTTGACATATAAAACATTTACATTCTTTTGGGTTTTTTACATTTTATTATAATTTCTTTTCCTTTTGTAATATTTTTTCTTTTGTTTTGGTTTAAAACCAAATCTTTTCTTCTTTTTAAATTAATATGTATTTCTTATATTATATTTTATTGGTTCACATCCTATTGCTATGTGGTGTGTTAATTGTGAACAACAAAGTCCTTTCTTTACTACTTTGTTTGTTTTTATGTTTAGTGTAGCTGCGACACACCATTCTTCTAATTTCATTCTTCAAAATTCTATTCTCCCTCCTAGTGTATCTGCTCTTTGCCCTATATATTGGGGATATAATTGCATGGCCCTAAAACCCAAAGGATCATGTATTTTTGTATAAAATATATTTAGTAGCTTTTATTCATTACATTTTCTTTGTCCGTTCTATCATATATTTTATAAAAGTAATCTTGATATTTACATATATAATCATCTATAAGGCACAAGTCAATGAACTTTAAATTATATAATAAAAAGGTGAATCTTTGTTTTAATTTTTTTCTTCTATATCTCTCTTTGTATTCCATGTTTCTCCTAGAAATTTTTTACGTATTTCTTTCTCGTAATTATTCACTACTTGGGCTAACGTATTTGTTGTTCCTTTTACTGCCTCTTTTTCGTTATCAGTTAATCCTTTCCACCAATCTGCTACTATTCCTTGGAAGGTTAAATGGAAAAATCTTATTGTTGTGTCTATATCATAGCTTTGTGTTGTTATTGATAGATATGTGGCTTTTACCCATCTTGTTATTACTTCATCTATATTTTTGACACAATTTCGATTAAATAAATTTCATTTACACTAATATATTCTTGATCCATATAATCTACTGGGGTTTCTAGAGCAATACTTCTTCATCTTCTATCTGATGCCCAATTAATCCTTCATATCTATTTTTAATTATAGGTTTTCTTCGAAAATTAGATCTGACCAATATCTGGCTCCTTGTTGTTCTAGAATTTCATTTCTACTTGATCGACTGATAGGGGCAGTTGTTAGTATAGGTGTATTTACTTGATTACTAGAAGCCTCACCTTCTATCAGTTTTATATTTATAGTTCTGACTTTTTCCGTAAGTCTAATAATTTCTTGGCTTAAGTTATCTAATTGTTTTGCATCAGTCTCTAGATATTTATTTCCCAATTGTTCAATTTTAAAGTCATTTGTTTCTTCTATCTGGAGAGGACACAGACTTATCTCATTTCCACTTGTTTGGAATTTTTTTTTTGATATGCATTCATTATTTTTCTTTTCGTATAGATATTCCATTATTTTCTATAAATCTACTATCATCTCTTGAATTTTTTGAAAATTCTTTTGAGTTATTTTCAAGAACTTGTGCTTCTAATTTTTGATACATGTTAATCTGTGTTTACTTCAAACTCAAGGTCTAAAGCTTCATATATATCATTATTTGGACCTTGTTTGTATATGAATTCATAGTTTATATTCATATTTTTAGATATTTTACGTCTTATAAGTTTTAAGATTTTTCCATGACTAGGTTTAAGTAATTATTTTTCTTTATTATTTTTAGGTCATTGTCTGGCTTTGATACCATTTAGAGAGTGAAAATTTGAAAAAAAAAAATTATGAGGAATTTTGAATATGTATAATTTTGTCTTTGTTATTGTTTATTTTGTCATGAATTTTAAGCATTTTCATTCTCATTAGTGTCTCTTTCACGCATAAGAAACTAGCTTTTTAGCAACTAGATAATAATGCTCAAGTACTATATTGAGAAAATGAAGTTTGTATACCTATATTGCCCACCTTGCTTCTGCTATTCTTCAGTGTCTGTCAATTTCTCTTAATGATTTTTAAGAGAAGCAATCATTATACATTGACGTTCTAGATCTTGAAATCCTTATCATTATCCTATAGTCGTGGTGTCCCAACATCCTTTCACATCCTTTGCTTAATTGGACTTTTCTGGACAATGGCCACGGGGATAAGCTAAGGGAGAGATAACTGTCGACTGTTGAAGATAGTTTGAAATGAAGGGTGTAATGGGTTACACACGAGTTTCCTTGGCTAGAGTAGTACTAGAACTACTATCTCTTGCCAAAGCTAGTTTCTTACATGAAGAGGTTTAGTGTGTGCAACACATTTTCTAGAATAGAATGGAAATCTTGAGCTAATACTCTCTCCTTTATTGAAACTGAACACTAAGAACACTAGAATATACAAATACTTATGGCTCTCTCCATCTAGGATCGATTCCCTTTACAGACTCCTTGAGGGTTTATATAGACAGCCTCGACTTCATCTTTGGCATTTGAAAGATGTCTACATTATTGTTGTATTGATATCCACTTTACATTTCTATTGAACATTTGTCAGCTTGAGGAAGCTTTATATTATTGATGCTCACTATCGTCATGGCTGACGTCTTTGGTACTTTATTATTTCTAATCATCATTATTGATGTCTTGGCAAATGGAGTCTTCTAGCTATTGTGAAAATTGTCCTTTTTAATGACTACTACTATTACTATCTCTTTCCATTTTTTCTTGACATGCTGGGCATATTTTCTCTTCATGCTTTTTGAATCGACAGAATACTTACTGGCATCTATAATTTAATTTATTTGTCCCATTTCTATTTTCTTTAGAAATCTTTCTAAATTAATTTTTGTTGATACTTTAGATCTTCTTGACGTGGAAATAAGGATCATATTATCTGATGTTTTATGTAACCAACTTCAATTATCATTGATTAATATTTTCATCACTTGACAAAGAACTCTTAGTCTTATAGCTCTTCTGACTTCAACAAATTCTGTCAATTTTTTCTCCTTTGAAGTCTTTCCAAAAACTGTCTTCAATCTCTTTAACATAATCTGGAGATGATAGTCCAATTTGAATGTAGGGGACTGATTTTAACTTTTTTAATTTCTCCCAGTCATCAGAGGCTGACAATATTCTAATGTAAATCTCACTAGTGGGTTTCACCAGTGGGTTGTAATTTTTGAATTCTTTGATTTCTTTAATAACTTCTTGAGGAAGTTGTTGAATTTTTTCAAGATCACGACTTAGATATATTAAATTTGCAGCTCCGATTCGGAATCAATCTATGATAGTTATGGGATTTGCTCCTTTGTCAAAGTTGATTCTGAGATAAATTTCTGTGTGATCTGGAACACTTGTCTCTATTGTTTGGAGATTATAAACAATCTCGGGTAGATATCTATACTCTATTTCAAATTTCGTTAAGAATGATGTGAGACTTAATTGCAGGTCATGTTCTTGCTCAATCTGAGATATCATAAATTTAAAAGTCTTTTTGATCATCTATTTATTATTGTCCATTATAGAGCGGGAATCTTGCTCCAAAGAGATATTTTTTTTTGCTGTGAGCCAGAACTGTTCTCAGAAGAGATAATTTCTTCATTAGTTAAGCTAGTTATTATAGTTTGAAAACTTCTTTTGGCCATTAGGATATCACTTTTCTCCAAAGAAATGGTACGTTAAGATGTGAGGCTATTTTTTGTAATTTTAAAACTACTTTCTCTTGCCGTTAGGCTATTATTACAAGTAGTTCTTTGACTACTTATTGAATCCGATATTTGGAGAGATATGTCGATGGGGTTACCTGCCACTTTATCCATTCATACTGATTTTGGTCCTTTTTGTTATATTTCTCTCTGAAAATAATTTAGATCTTCAATGATACCTACAATATCTTGCTTGTTTTCTTCTACACTCAGTAATTTATTTTATTTTTGGATTAATTCAATCAAATCTATGTAATTGTCTTGCAACAGATTACAACTATGTTGTAATTGAGCTTCAATTTCAGCAAGTTTCTTTTCAACTTGCTCCATTATATTCTCTTGAAAGGAAATCTACAATGTAGTAAGTCTCTCCTTAATAACTTCAATATCAAAAATGTATTCTGCAAAAAAATGTTTGTCATCTACTCAATCTCTTTTATTCAGGTGTAGATGGTAAGTTATTCTTCACAAATGCTTTAACTTGAGTATTATCTACTCGTGCTAAGAATTTTTTAGGTAATAAAAAGTAGGAGAATTTAGATGCATGATTTTTGCCTCTTTTAGATGCATGACCTATAAGTGTCCAAATGAGATGAAATTTAGTATATAGTATGTTCTTAAGATATTTAAGAAGATCAACGGTTTAGATTTTTCAAAAAGTTATTGCATCTTTACAAAACAACTGAGGTGTATGGTGCCTCAGGTACACTCAGAGTGTACACTAACCTGACTCTCTCTCCCTCTCTCTCTCTCTCTCTGTATATATATATATATATATATATATATATATATATATATATATATATATATATATATATATATATATATATATATATATATATATATATATATATATACATACATACATATATATATATTGTGTTTGTTTGTAGCAGATATAGCGTTCACATTGGATGTGAACGTTTATTATATACTGAACAATCTTTAAAGAATATAAACACAGTACAAGACACACACACACACACACACACCAACATATATATATATATATATAGGGATCATCTTTAATATCCGTGCGGGTAGCTACCCCCCCCCCATTTTGGTTAATTTTTTCAAGTTTCTTACTTTTGACATTAGATGGTTACTTTACCTTGCAAACTGTTAAATTTCATACATAGATAGTTACGTTTGTAACAGCAGATTTCAAAATATAATTACATATATATATCTTGTGTATTCTTCCCGATTTTACTTTTTTAGTCGAATAGTTACTTTGTTATCAGCATTGTTACTTTTTGGGTCATGTATGTTACATTTTTTATCATAAAGTTACATTTGTGACTGACGGATAGTGAAATCCAGTCTACCCGCGCGGGTATTGAATGAACACTCATATATATATATATATATATATATATATATATATATATATATATATATATATATATATATATATATATATATATATATATATATATATATATATATATATATATATATATATATATATATATATATATATATATATATATATATATATATATATATGGGCCCATCTTTATTGCCCGCGCGGGTAGCTATCCGCCCACTCTTCCGACCACTTTTTTGGGGGAAAAAAATCGCAATTGCAGAAGAGCATTTTATCTAGCTCCCTAAAAAATTACATCCAAAAATAATATCATTTGCCCCACCAAAATCAAAAAACCCGTCCTTATATATATATTTGTTGTATATTTTGTACAGAGTTACTCTTTTAGTCGTGTAGTTACTTTCTTATCACCATAGTTACTTTTTTGACAGCAGAGTTATTTTTTTGGCCAGAAGAGTTACTTTTTTGGATCTCAGATAGCGAAATTCCAGGCTACCCACGCGGGCAATGAATGAACGACATATATATATATATATATATATATATATATATATATATATATATATATATATGTATATATATATATATGGCGTTCATTCGTTGCCCGCGCGGGTAATTTGGATTTTCGCTACCCTGCAGCCAAAAAAGTAACTCTCCTAGCCAAAAAAGTAAGTCTGTTGTCAAAAAAGTAACTATGGTGGCCAAAAAAGTAACTTTGCTGGCCAAAAAAGTAACTCTGTACAAAATATACAGCAGATATATATAAGGACGGGTTTTTTCATTTTGGAGGGGCAAATGATATTATTTTTGGCTAAAATTTTTTGGAGAGCTAGACAAAATAGTCCTCTACAATTGAGAAATTTTTTTTTGAAAAAAAGTGATGGGAAGGATGGGCGGGTAGCTACCCGCGCGAGCAATAAAGATGGACCTATATATATATATATATATATATATATATATATATATATATATATATATATATATATATGTGTGTGTGTGTGTGTGTGTGTGTGTGTGTGGGCCCATCTTTATTGCCCGCGCGGGTAGCTACCCGCCCATCCCTTCTGATCACTTTTTTTCAAAAAAAAAATTCGAAATTGTAGAAGACTATTTTGTCTAGCTCTCCAAAAAATTTGAGCCAAAAATAATATCATTTGCCCCTCCAAAATCAAAAAACCCGTCCTTATATGTATCTGCTGTATATTTTGTACATAGTTACTTTTTTGGCCAGCAGAGTTACTTTTTTGACACCATAGTTACTTTTTTTACAGCAGAGTTACTTTCTTAGCTAGGAGAGTTACTTTTTTGGCTGCAGGGTAGCGAAAATTCATGCTACCCGTCCGGGCAATGAATGAACACCCTATATATATATATATATATATATATATATATATATATATATATATATATATATATATATATATATATATATATGACATGCATATTACTATTACAAATGTCTAGTGGGCTGTACTAGACTGTCAGTTCTGTTTGCGGGTTCATCATTTGTCAATTTGAGTACCAAGGTCTCAATCATGTACAATATCTAGGCTTATGAAAGTACCGTTTCTCATACATAGGACAGCTGCTGCTTTCCTCAGGCAACTGTAAAACCACTCCAGTGACAATCACACAAACAGGTGATAGAGAGCTTTTGGTTTCATATCAGCACAAACGAATCCCATATAACCCAAGGAAACCGCAGCCTCCTATTATATAGATCTGTAACCATGAAGCCATTAGTCGTAGGTCCCACGTAAAGTAGTTCCAATTGGGTAATGGCTAAAGGCAGATCAGATACAGCCGCAAATATTGTATAGCGATTCCCAGACCGTGATAGCTGCCCGACGCAGGCCATTCCACATACAGTGACGGAGAGTGCTGTGGAATCAGCGGCTCCAAATGCATAGCATAATCACATCAATATGTATATCGCGATAGGAGAATGTAGAAAATATACATCAATATACAGCTAAGAAAAATATCTGCTACGGAAGGCGACTTAAAGTTTCTAGTAGAAATCAAACAGAAACTGTTGTTGATTAAATTGACGGAAAAGGAAGGTCCCAAGAATATGCTACAGTTTAGTTTAAGCCTTTTTTACAAGTAAATGTTTGACATCTTTATAAAAGAGATTGTTCTAATATCTGCTGGAGCGTACCATGAAAGAGACGTCGTTATGAGAGAATTATTGGATTCCACTAATTGCAAATCTCGAATTGTGGTTTTCTGTAGGAAGAGAATTGGAATCCTGTACCACTGTAAGATAATGAAAGCATAACTAAAAGCAGATGCCGTGGAGCGGTGGAGTCCGTAATAAGGTCCAATGATAGCAGCTAATGCTATTTGAATCTTGTTTCTAACATATGTCTCTATGATAACAATTATGCCTACAAGTGAACATCTGTTTCATCTGGTGCCCGTTTTCCTTTAATAAATAGTTCAACTCTTCATAGTTCATACAAAGGTGGCCTTTCCCTGCACCCAACTAGATAACACACTTTGACCTAAGCAAGTTTACTTTACTGTTTTTTAGCCTCAATGATCATTGCAAACAATGACAATGACAATGACAATGGAAAAGAGACAAGTCCATTCAGAGATTACACCACTAACCCGACAGGCATTTAACAAGATTTGTTTATTATTCAGCTTAAATAAAAGATTATTTAATCCAAAATTCGAAAATTGCATTTAACGATAAATCGTTGGTATTTCACTAAGACTTTCCCCTCTTTTCAAAGAAATTTTGCAATTAGTTAATGTTCTAATTAAATTTTCCAAATAGATCAGACTTTTATTGTTCTTTTGAAGTTTTTCCCTTTTGAGGTTTTGATTTTTTTGGAAGTGTTAAGTCTAAACCATTTAAAATCCTTTAGTATATGCCTCCATTTTATACTAACATGTGAATGAATTGATTTGTTAAAATCCTTCTAATCGCTTGCTTTCATTTTGATATATTTAGAATAGAAAAAACAACATTACCTGTAATAAGGTTTTTTGCTCGACACTCATGAAAATGTAAGAAGTAAACAAGCTATATCGTCATTTCTCAACTAAGTGGGGATGGTGAGTATTGACACTAAGTATATGACGGTGGTATGAGATGGTACAGACATGTGCAAAACAGAAGCAAAAATGCACCATTTTTGTTGCAATATTTTAATTTGAGAATAACCTTAAAGAAGATGATGTGGGCCTAAATTAACTTGGTGAGAGCTTATTAGATAAAATTTTGAGTTTTTATATCTTGATGATAATGTAACATAGCTCATCAAGCAAACACAAAAATGCATCATTTTGTAGCAATATTTTAATTTGAGAATAACCAAAAGAAGATGATGTGGACCTAAATTAACTTAGTGAGAGCTTATTAGATAAATTTCAAATTTTTATATCTTGATGATAACATAACATAGCTCATCGAACATGTATCTCACTTTAATATGGTAGGGATTGAGGCAACGTTGATGTTGATGCTTATGATAAAGATGGTGACGGTGATGATGATGTTGTTGCTATTGATGATAATGATGACTACTTAGTTTTAAAAATGCTAGCTTATCATGTTTTAACTTCATTATCTAATTTTTGTTGGACTTCTAGTTTTTAAGAATTGCCTCATTCACCGGGATGTTGATTGTATTTGATATAATTGTCGATGACAGTCTAATAAATTTACTACAAAAAACAAAACAATTAATGTGTATGTTGTAGAACTTTTAACAATATAACACATAGTTAAATACACACTATTTATCTATACAAGTATACACATATACGCACAAAAACACATTCGCAATGAAAAGAGATGAGCCCAAAACTTGTATAACTAACTGGCTATATCATGTTTTTGAATCTTTGCTAATAGTTTATTTGTTAATTGCAATGATACATGTTGAAAGAATATGGGTCTTGTTGAATTTGTTGTAAATTTTTCCAATGGTATGTTGAGTACATTATGTACATATTAATTTTTATATATTTTTCACAAGCTATGAACAATGTATGCGTATGATTTACATATCAAAAAATGTAGTAGCATTTTGTAAAATATGTCAAAGTTGGTTTCAATAAAAGGAAATCAATTTGCTATTATTGTGTAACTTTTAAGTCTTTCATATTTGTTTTTGTATGAGTGAGGTGAGTAAATAAATGTATATTGTGTAATGGTAAGGGTCGATGCTATGTGCAATAATATGGTTATTTGTTGGATTCATTTTTCAAGGATGAAACACTATACCTTTTTTTGAAAGTAGATATTGTGATGAAGAACAAAAAACCATTAAAATAAAAGGGTTATATGCATTATTTCATTAAATATTGAGTTTATGCAATGTTTAAATGTATAATTTTGTAACACAGTAAGCTTAGTAAAGGGAATTAGTGAGGATGTTTTAACTTTTATAATGCTAAATGCATAAGTATTTAAATCCATTGGAGAGAAAAAATGTTCAAATGAGATAAGAAAGAAGACATATGTTTAGCAAATAGGGTCACTAGTCGAAATTTTCTAATGTTGGTAAAACATGAAGGTATCTGGTACATAAAGAATATGATGATACAAACCTAGCTCTTTTGGAGATGACAAAATGGAAGACAGAGTAGCACCATTTGTTCCATGTTCACAGTATATAGAATGACATAATATATAAAGAAACACATGATGAAGAAGTGTACAAGTGGCGTGAACTCAAAAAGATTCTTAAGCACCAGGTAATTAAAATGTATGAATGCAAATTTAAATATAAAGATTGATCAGTACTACATACCAAGTATATACATTGTTTTGTTCCAAGAATATTGAGGGTGTACAGTTAATTTTGGATTCATATAAATCTTACTTCAAATAATTCTTTGCCTAGATTTGGAATTTTGACAAGTGAATTTGAGTTTTTCATGTATTATAAATTGGCCTCTATTAATCATTTTCATTGAGGGTAATTTGAATAACATTTTAACATGTAATTACTTGGGTTGTTGGTCATCGTTGATATGGTTTATTTTTTGAAAATCAATAATATTACTTTCACCAACCTTAACCATCCATGCTTTATGATCATTAAAATATGTCATTAAATTTTACTCAAAATATACATATCTATGAGTATTTTAATAATGTTTCATGGCATATATCATTACATTAGAGAAAAATACAAAACAAACCTAATAGAACAATACATTCTAAAACCTTTTAGCTAGGTATATACAAATATGTATAAGAAGAATCAATACTACAAGAAAATTGAAATTACACAACAATGGAAACCATCAAACACATACTACATAGGCATGTTTGTTATTAACTGATGACAAGCTAGAAGTATGAAGTGTGTACATATATAAAATTGATATGATGGAGGGAGAGTAGTTATGCTATTCCTATTGCTAGTTTTCATGTCTTCCTCTTTTTTTATCTATTTATTCAAGATATTGTCAATGAGTTCTAGGTTTTATTTTCAAATAGGAATAACTGGCATAACTTTAGATCTTTAGTTCATGTCATAAGTAATGAAGGAAAAATAGATTAGTTAAATTAGATCAATCTTATATTGGAGAATTTTAACTCTAGAATGTGTAGTAATGTGCTAATTCATGGTCCCAAAGATCAGCAACAAAAGATGCTCAACGGTCGACACACGACATCCTAATAATGTATCATTTATTCATTTTAAGAATTACAGCCACAGAAAGTGGCAATTGACTCCATAGATCATGATCGGAAGAGGAGTTTCCCCTTAATATCGAAATATGAGACCAATGGACCCATCTAAATAGGTGCACACAACACTTATAGAGTGGGTTTCACCTCCCATGATAGGTGGCACAACATGGCAATACCTTGGTGGAGTTCACCTCCCATTATAGGTGGTGCAACATGGAAACACCTTGCAGTAATTGAAGGTTAACTTGTTCATCAAGACTATAGGGATGCATTATGAAGAATGAAACTTTACATGACACCTTGTTTATAGACCTAGCAACATGTTTGGTGGCCCCATTGGGTAATGGATCATGGAATATTAAACAGTGGATAATGGCGGCTATAAATGAAAATTGTGGCCAAATCACATTGAGTATAATGTCATGACTTGTGACCCGTTCATATAACATTCAATGCTTTAGTCAATGTGTCATGTAGTCAAACATTATGGTGTTTCTTAAGGATAATTATAATATTATAGTATATACCCAAATATAAATATATATGTGAAGACAAGAAATTTTGTGTTTTTCTTATGATGAACATTTTTAAAGGAGAGCATAAATGAGGAATTTGTTTTATTTGTGCCAAATTTGTAGAGTTCTTCTCGCAGTTGATTCAATTTGTTGTTGATAGTCATTTTTCATTTACCATACCATTTTAGCCATAAATTTACATCAATTTCACCTATTCCATTACATTGGTCTTACTTTTTGAATATATCTAGGATTTTATATCATGTCATGGTAGTGTGTTCCCCATTTCCATATTATATGGTGGCCCCTTTTGAACCCATTATGTAAGCTTTAATATACTCACATGTATGTATGAAGGTCTTAATTTAATGTTGTCACTCCCCATTTCTTATCTGAGTTATATTTTTTGTGAGCTTCATTATATGTTGGGGTTGCATGAATATGGTGAATTCATATAGGTTCCAAGAAATAATCACTTCACTTATTCCTTTATTGTATGATATATTGGGATCATGAGAATGAATTTTCTATGTTTATATGATAGGATGGGTGAATTATAGATAGAATTCATCCTAGAACATTATTTACCAACATATATAAATTATTACAAAGCCCACCATTAACAAAAAAAACTAAATCAAGCATACATTTTACTCTATAGATTTCTATAGAGTCCAATATTAAGTTTGAACTTGTTATTTATCTATCGTTTCCAAGATACATTGAAGTGTTTAGTTTAGTTTACATATCATTTTCCTCCACTTATTATTTATTTCCAATTTAATTGAATTGCATATCCAATTAACTCATGATCAATTAATGGCTTGTTTAATTCTCAAAACAAGAAACTATGCTTTCTAGTGAAATAGATGCAGCTGTGTGAAAATGAGTATTCATTGTCTGTGAGACTGATTTGGTGGGAAAAAATTCAAGGTGTGTGTCATAGTGACAAGACAAGCCCTTAGGAGTCATTGATCTATATGCTCTTATCCCTTTCGGGACATGTATAATGGTGGGACCATAGTAATTATGTTAGACCATGATCCTAGTATAGACCCTAAAAATCTCTTACCACTTAATCATAAGATTTTACCTATTGAGTAGTATATTAGTTTTCATTGTAATTAGTACTCAAACAACATGTTTGGTAAGTCATAGATCTGACTAGTTATGCTTTGGTTTGAGTGAAACCTGAGAATCAACTGAATTGGGGCATTTGGGTTAAATCATCCTTTAACTTTTTAAATTCATAGAATATATGACCAAATAAATATGCCATTTGAGTATTCATCTTGGAGGTTGATTTGAGGTAAATTGTGACCCAATATAGGGTCTAGAGAGTCCTATGTTTATATTAAGTGTGAAGGTGATATGTAAAGCATGTAGTTTACCTTTTGAATGTGGCATAGTCCAAGGTTAGATCGACCAACACATAGGTTATAAAATAGATTGGTTTTTTGGTCTCTTGAGACACTAACCATGGAGTCATTACTAATTATTGAATGTCAATTTTTATTTTGAATGTGAGTCAAGATTATGTGGATAATTGATTATATATGAGGATACTAGCTACCCAAGGCTAACCATTTTTGACATAGGTGGGCCACCATGTGCATGTTCCTATTGAACTTAGCCAAAGGTTAGTCCAACCTCTTAGCAAGTTGTCTGACCTATGGGATCTAGAAAAAAAAAATTAAATGTGCCATGCACCTAATATGTCATGTTTGAATGAAACACACCTCTAATACGATAAATAGAAATGAAGCTTCAAATTAGAGAGGAAGAAAGAGATCAAGGGTGCATGTTTGAGATCAAATAAAGATTAAAATTTATTTGAATCATAGTACTCTCTAGGGTAAGTGGTGTACCAATCCGAAAAATATTAATCTCTTGTGAGTAAACTAATTTGGACAATCGTCAAAAATGATAAAATAGGATAACCTCAGAGTTTCCACCATATTTTATTCACAAATGAGTAAAAACAAGATAAATGTTTAAATAAGCATCAAAATGTGGAAATTTGATTTTTTTACTTCAACCAGAGGAGGATAAGGAGAAAATTAGAATGCATAACTAAAAATCAGATTCGACAATCTTGTTATGAGTGGGGAAGATTTAGCACTCCTTTCGCATTGGATAAACTTGTATCGAACTTGATTGTTAATGTTCTCAAGTTAGGATGTCATTAGGTTTGGTTTAAAGGAAACAAGGTTGTCAAAAAGTGATAAAAATCTTTGTATATGTGTGGCTCATTAAGGCTTGGATGGTTGTGGTTTTCCTGTTTTTTCCCTAAATATCCTAGGTTTTACATATGGGATCCTAATTGTGTGAGATTTTCCATTGTAGATATCCATCCCTGGAGGTTAGGACCAATGTGCAAGAAAACATAGGAGAGATGATATGAAATAATTAGTAATTAGTAACAATTGATTCCATTGTAGATATCCCTCCCTAGAGGTTAGGACCAATGTGCAAGAAAACATAGGAGAGATGATATGAAAGAATTAGTAATTAGTAATATTTGATTCCATTTGAGTACTCAAATTGATTAATATGGACATATCACATAATAGCATAATAGTTTTGGATGGATGATGAGTTATGAGCATATTAAAGTAGTTATCAGTAGATGATAGAAATTTTGAACAATTTTGAGATGAGTGGATTAGATATGCAAGATTATCACTATTCAATTTAATATGATTGAGAGAAGTGTTATGTTATAGGAAGGATCATTTAAGCACGAGAGAGAGATTATAAAGAGAAGGGTAGTTGATCTTTTGGATTTAGGAGAATAAAAAAATTGACCTTGATATCATCGATATGGGGTTCTAATTATATAGTAGAATTAGATGTTGGAGTTCTTGATTGTAGATTCTTGAGTTGGCAGAGGATTGTGGCTATGTAACACTTAGGCATGCTCGTGGAGAACATCTATACACCATAGTTCATGTGATGGATGTTTGGAATTGGTTAGGTAGCCCCAGGAAGGATGAAGGATGACTTTCTCTTTTATAATTATTTTGGAATTTATGAACATTCTAGGGGAAATTAGATGAAATCAGTGGACATATCATTTTTAAATAAAAATGAAGAAAAATGAAAATATATTAATTCAAGATTGTTTTTCATTGTTGTAAAAACATATGGAGTAATTGTGAGGATAAAGGCGATTGGATCTTCATTGTCATAATAAAATATAGAGTAATTGTGAGGATAAAGGAAATCAGATATCTATTGAAAAAGTAGGAATAGTTAATTCAAAACAATCCAATTGGGAAATTTTAAGAAAAAGGTCTTGTAGAAAGAAGTTCAGAGGGTAAATTGCACTTACGTTTGAAAAAGAGTAGATTTTGTATAGAAACCTCAAACTTGGTGACAATGAATGTATTAATCAGGTAAAATAATGTAAAAAATTATGGATAAATATGGGAAAATATGGGAAAGAAGAATGAGATCCATCATTACCCAAAGAATCAACGTTATCATAAATTTGTACTGAGTGAAAAAAAGTGAGGAGTCAATAGTTTGCCCCTCTCAAGAAAAGGTTCAAATTAAGACTCATAATTATAGGCTTTAACCAAGTCTGTCCCCCATTTTGGTTACAAAACTCAAATAAGTATAACTCCTTAAGGATGTTCTGATGGATGTCGTGGAGGTAGAAGGCATAGGTGATGTCTTTCTTTTAAAGAATGAATTGGTGAAATAATTAATGATAAATAAAAATAAGATTGGGTGTAAATAATATCCCCAGAATAAGGGTAGCTTTCCATTTGAGACCCTTATCTGTTGGGAAATATGAACACAGAGTATAGCAGTGGAAACACAAATTTTATATATTTGTATTCCCATAACAGTATCATCGCTTCAACTACTAAGAAATAGGAAGGATGGTTTAATGAATATACCTGGTCCTAGAGCAAGTCCAGTGACAAAAACTCACTTCAATGCAACTGTGAACTAGTTACCCTTGGATAATGGTTGTTTATCTCCAGGTATTCACCACAAATAATGAACACGAACAACTTATGCAGCACTCTTGTGGGCTCGCATGGACTACAGGCTGACTTTGCTTTCCGAGCAGTAGCCAAAGGACTCCTGCCTCTAGATTAGTCCACACGGACCAACTAGAACTTTTATTGTTCAACTAGAACATATAAGAATGAGTTGTCCCTACCATTGGCATACTAGTTACCAACGTACTCTCCCACAATAATGATTCTTAGTTGTTCTCTCTCATATCTACCCCTCCCTTGTCGGGTAGTACTTGCTTGGGCTCTCTCAGTTACCACAACCAGAGAGGATAATAGTTGTCAGAGGAACTAATTTTTAGTTGTATGTGTTGTGTTCTAATAAGCCCCTAGTACCCCTCCTTTTATAGGCGATGATAGAGTCAGGGTTCCCAGTCTATACAGGATTATGTGGGAGTGGAAGGGACCGGAAGATCTTGAATTTTTGCAACCTACAAACCACAATATGATCATTTTTTGACCTAGACGGTCATCTAGTCACTCGAGATAGACGTCTCACAGTGCCAAGCGGCCATTTGGCAGTTTCCCAATCACACACAAATTTGGCTATTTCGATTTGAATTAATATCACATATTAATTCCTTGCAATCCAAATAATGTGCAATCAAAACAAGTTCAATAAAGTTCATGAACGTTCGTTTGTTCCAACCTAGCCACCTCACCCATGTGAGACGCCTGTCTCATTCACCCAGATGGATGTCTGGTGAACCTGAGTTGAACTAGTCAGTTCAATAGTTTGAACCAATCAGTTAACTCCTTAATTTGGGCAGAACTTAGCTAATTGGAACTTTTATTAACCTAACAATCTAAACGTCTATCTCAACACTTAAGATGCTCAAATGGCTGCCCAAACGGTCATCTCAACACTTGAAATGGTCGTTTGGAAGTTCAGTCAGCCAATCAGTTTATCTATTGCAGGAACTGGATACCTAAACATTTTAGTTAAAAATCCAATCGTCATTTAAGATTAAACTCCTCTTCTATATGAGCTCCTATGTATGTGGCCCTATAGGTCCCATATCACGTTGATAGTGAATGTACATAACTAGCTTATGACATCACAAGTAGAGAGTGGTGCCTAGTCGCATATCAGTGCTACCCAAGTGATTGGGAATTTGGAGAACAACTTCAACCTACAATCTGTGTAAGGTGTTGCAATGACTGTACAATTCCTTTGTCAATGATATCCATAGTGAACTCAAGGCATGGATATGTCCTCCTCTCAATGTTCAACTTATGTTTCTTGAACCAAGAGCAGACTGTATGAAATAATTTGACCTTAATATCATATATTAATTCACATGTTCATGTGCATGCATTTCTTAGTCTCTCTTATCAAGTGGCTAGGATATCATACTCCAGTAGGAGAGGAAAATCCCATATCTATCACTCACAATCTATCCCCATGTGTCAAATTCACCCAATCATCATCTATATAACAACCCATGTTTCAAGACTACGTTTGATGATGCCAGAGTGTACCCAACAACATGTTACGAGTGTAGTGATTTCAGGTCTAAGAATCACAATCACCACCTTCAATATGAGAGATGACTATGATGATGAATGATGGATTCTGTGTCACTCTCAAGGTGGGTCAGTCTGATACACTATTCTCTAACATGTATCTGTGTGCTTGGTTTGATATTTCTATATCATGACTAATGAGATTTTTTCATCAACCAAACCACACTCTAGTATTATGTTTTATTGGTATCTATCTACCTTCCACATTCACATCTGACTATGGACATAATAAGAATGTATACACTATTAACATTCGTATGATCTCATTCTACAAGTCACGTACTTGAAGACATACATCATTGAGTATTATCATTCTTTATACATTCATAATATTTCCTCGTTATCTCATAACTGAGTGAAATAGAATGAATTGGAAGCTTGCCTCTATAAGTATTAATCAAATATTTTATGAGTCATGTCAATCATCACATGATTGGATCTATGGGCATACCCTACTGATAGACCCCCACTTGCACTTAGAGACAATCACCCATGAATATCATTCTTAGTGATCCAAACATTTCCACCATGCTTCTGTTGCATAAGTGTTTAATCTAGTGGGTTAGAAACATTTTACTATTAGTCAATATATTGCATGTTTCTTATCTCTTCGCTTTGAGATGAAACCATCATAATATGATATATGATATTCCTTGCATAGCAAGTAGCTCCATTGTTGTCTCAGTATCACTACAGAGTCATCAATGGTTGGAACATCTCTAAGTTCATCATATGACCTTCTAGATCCATATAATATCACTTTGTGTTCACAACACAAGTATACTCGGCTTCTATTGTAGAATAGTATTAATGTCTATTAGTTCGGAACCCTTCCAACTAACAACATTTCTCCTTTTGAATCAAAACATATTTTAATTTTCTATGGAAGCTTGCATCGATGTAACCCTTTACATCCAACTCTTCCTTTTGTTGTTGTCCTCATTGAATAGCAATCTATCCTTAAGTACTTCACAAGTTCTAATGGATGTCTTTAGTGACCTTCCACTAAACCTTATTGGAATTTACAATCATCTTGTCATGTCTTGTACATACAACATTATATGGGGAAAGTACATTTATAACAATCATGATAGATCCATAGTACAACCTCTGGCATCTTAATCATGTCATTTCCATTCTTCACAAGAACTAGAACATAAGCTTCATGATAGACCAATCCAGATTCTCTCTCACTGAATCCTTCATGTGTTGAACTCTTTCAACACATTGCTATTGTATGTGCTCAAACTTCCATTGTGAAACATTCAAGAACTATCTCATAGGTCTTGATTCTTATCTCATAAGATATTTCATCATGTTCTTCATTGTTGAAGGGGTCTTCATGCCAGCTCTTGATATTCATAATATTGAGATGTTATTCCTCATCACATGGGGAATATTTATTTATGCTCCCACTAGATCTTTTTTAATCATAGATTTCATCTTTTATCTTGATTCAAGTCATACTCTTTGACTATTAAATCAAAAGATCCCATCTCTAAGATGCTTGTTTCAATCTCAGATTGATCTTTGTAGTTTACAGACTTTGTTTATAATTCATGAAGTTATAATACCTTTTAGGATGTATCATGTACACATTCTCTGATGTATTCCTTTTAAGGAATCCGGTTTTATCTTCATATGCTAAATCTCTTAGTCTATTTTAACTACAACAAAAAGCATGACAATGGTAAAAGAATTTCTATCATGCTCAACAACTTGAATTGATTTGAAAGACTTATTCAACCAATTTGTCCTTTTATGTTATCCACGTAGGTCTTTGCCACAAGACCAGACATCTCCTTTTAGGCTTTATCCCTCAGGTAGTACTATCAAGGTCATACCTAGTTAGATTACATGGATCCCATAATGTCCTTGAGACTTTACTCAGAATATGGTCTCGATAGCTTCTAGTTTATTAGTTAGATTATCCTGTCATGACCAACCTATCTGAATTATTGGATTCACAATTCTCCAATCTCATATGTGTCTGACTAGAACTATTTTAGTCTATGTTACATGACAAACCTAAGATTCCACAACAACTTATGATTCACTTGGTTCTGATTGTACCTCTTTGTTGACCTCGAACAATTTGAGTTCTACTTTTACTCCCACTTATTCTTTTGGAATTTAGTTATCCTATCAACAAAACATCTTATTATCAGATTGGGATTAATAGTATCATTCAACAATCATGGCTTCAGGATAAACCTTTTCAAGAAACTATTTTCTCAATGTAGGTTTCGATCCTTTCAGACATATTGGGATATTCCCAAATCATATCATATATGATGTCTTATAAACCATTCATGTGATACATCATTTAATGATAGCTTTATATTTATGAGGATATAAGAAGACCAGATCAATTTATAATTATATCATGACTCATCATGGTATAATTCCTTCATTCTGACTTATCATCATGTTCAGATGGATTTGAATCATGATAGATTGTCACAATCCTTTTCTGAAGGTACTAAAGTTGTTGATGTAAAGTATTTCAACATTTGATCCCATTAAGGTTTGATAATACTTTCATCAAAGTCATACTTCATTTATAATCTCCTTGAACACTTCAAGATATTTGTGTTTCTATTTTACTGAGTATGTATCATCATATTACTAGTAATAGAAAAAAAGCATAATGAAGCATACATCCCATTAGATCTTCATGCTTCACATGTATGAGGTCTAAAAAGCTTATCCTCCCACTACATCTAGTGAAATATGACATGTCATGTTTTGTACAAGTAAGAATCACATATTTCCTTAGGTTCAACAACAAAAGGAGTCTAGAATAAAATCAATATGTATTCTAGATATGCATTTCTTATATGTATGTCCAAGGTGACTATTGGTAATGATAATCTTGTGCTACCAATTATAATCCTTTGGTATTAATATTATAAACATTCATCTCAAAATATTTCATACAAAGACTATTTAGATGTTTGGGCATTGCCATGCAAGATCTTATCTTTTGAATAAGAAACAATAATCTCTTACTTTATTGATATATAATCCTTGTCATATAAGATTCTTTAAAGTAAATGTTTATGTTTGATGGCATAATGAAATATCAGTTCTACTTACTCTATTACATGCTCATTGGGCTAAGACAAATTTGAATGTAGACTAAAGCTTCCACAACTCTTGCTCCGCCTTATCCATCGTTGTCCTTCCATGAAGATCTTTACTTCTTGTCAAATCATGCACATCGGTATGTGATGGAGTGAACTTTTGAAGTATTTTGATGCCTAATGATATAAGTGAATTCATGTGTTCAAATTATTTGAGTAGTTCCAAGTACTTTGATAAAATATGAATGTTAATTGTGTTGACATCATGATTATAATCCATACATTTAAGCCTTTTGAAGTACATAATTGAATGGTCAAATAAGTGAGTCTTGGCACAAAAGTTGGATGGGATGTACTTGGATGATAGTAAAGCTATGGTTAAATTTGGGTGACTATTGAAGTATCCTAGAGGAAATTATTAAGGTTTGAAATGTGAGAAATAATGTGCATTACTAATGATTTAGAGACCTAAGTTAGGACTTCAACTAGTTTCACAAGACCCTTAATTGATGGATTGGGTCTGCGTGGCTATCTTGTAGCCTTAGATCTATGATCCAGTGGTAGTCAGCGTGGAGGAGGAGAAGAAACTGATTGGCTTTAGTGGATGCCAACTGTTAGACCTTGGATACTATCTGGCAGTTATGAAGGGCTTCTCTTTCCTTATATATACATGACCGTGGATGACGACCCACTTCCCTGATGTGTTGCTCAAGTCATGGGTGGATGGAAACATTTGAATGGGCAGTTAACTAAGGATTGATCACTCCTTCACAATGACCCATCATTTGGGACACGAAACCACCAAACGAGAGAAACCCGTCTTCTTCTCATCCCCATCTCTCCACCGCATCCTGCAAGCAGAGCAAGGAGAGGGGAGCATGGGTATACAATGTTTCAGAGGTAGTTAAGAGAGTGAAGAGGAAGATGGAGATCTAAAAATTGCATCCTATGATTTTCCAACCCTTTCGGTGGAGGTTTTACTGGGTGTTGAACTCCACATTGTCGGGGTTGAAGATGAAGCTCGGTGATGGTTATACAAGTTTCCCCACATCAAACAGATATGAAGACAAGATTTATGGAATTATGAGGTAGGTTTCTATAAGCTCGGTTAAGAGTCTAAAAGTTTGGGCAAGATATCCCTTTTTAGCTCCTCCGCAGCAACTGTGGGCGGCAGCAAGCTCATTGAGGTAGAATTTAGGAGTTGAAACCAAGGAGGTCTGAACCCGTAGAGGTCTGTAACACTTCACTGAAGATGATGGGAGCCTTTTGGTATGACAAGGAGCCACATTGTTTGTAAAATTTCTCATCAGTGATCTTCCCTTGCGGCAGTGAGCCCCTCAAGCAATCAGGAGGAGCTTCCAGCAGCCAGCCACAAGACCAGCAACATATGGCTAGACCAAACAGATCCTGTGATGGTAGAATTTGATGATGAGTAGGTGCTAAACCACTGATAACCCTCGCTGAGGAGAGCTGTGTGGCCATTGCGGCGGCTCACACCCAGAAGAACCGACTCTCACAGATGCCAAAACATGAGAAGAGACGGACAGCGGGCGGCTCAAATACACTAGGCATGAACCGAACAATCCCTAAACTAATGTGAATCGGCCGTCTCGATGTTGAACCAGGAAGATCCAAGTAAGGAACCATGCCCCATAAAGAACACGTGATGCATTCTTGCTGGCCCGAATAAGGTAAATGTCTAAAACTACACATATCTTGTATAATTCATATAAAATAGCACAGGTGTCAGAAAAATAAAAATAAGATACAACAATTCTAAGAAAAATGAGTGGAACAACATGAAAGGTTAATATTTGTACTTTTATGTATAAAATTTTATAATAACCTGTAAGATGTTATACACTTGCTTCATGGAAAATAAATATTAAACAAAGACCCAAAATTACGGAAACATGTCAGTGGAACTAATATCATGTATAGAATGCATCTGTGGTCTCAGATGATGACGTTTGAATTTAAAAAGATGTAGTTTGTTTAATATGTCAAATTAGGACTAATAACCCTAAATAAAATGCATAAATATGTTTATGATCAATAAATATGGAATTTACAAAACACCCTCATATCAGTAACTAGAAGCTAACGTGGAACTTTGATATTAGTTAGACACACATAATTCATGTTATATGAAGATGACCCTTAATACATGTTATGTAACCCTAATATGACTAATAAATGTGACTATGGTTATTATGTGTACATAATAATGTGGAACATGATTATCAGTTAATGAACTATAATTTGAAACATGATCTCATTAACATAATTACAAGACAAGAATACAAGTAAAAAGAAGAATATCTAATGATCTAAGTAAAACCATAATGCATCATAACTAGGGTTAACATGATCAGAACCTAATGGTGATATGTGATCTTGTCTTGATCAGGGTATGACCAAAGGTGTAGTTGACATGAGGAATATGTGATGGTTAGATTATCTTTGTTGAAGGTACAATTTACCTCTTACTTGGCTTATTATACAATATGCTTGTATTATATGTGTAGTAAAATACTTGGCATATGATATTGGATGAAATGAGTATTATTGTATGATATCTTGCTTGATTTCCCATAATTGTGGCTATGAACACATGAAACACAATATATAAGTTCCATTATATGAAATCACTAAACTCTTTGGTAGTACAATGCTTGGAAGTGACTTAACTCTTTGATAGTCAGTCACATTGTACATATGATCTAACTCTTTGGTAGTCGATCATAAAGGCCCTAATCTTGAGTACCTTGAGAGTCAAGAGAATGCATTAAAACCTTAGGCGGTCAATGCATGGATATACAATGGAAAATGTCCATAAAATATGTGTTCTCTTTTGTTAATAAATATCTTTGTTAGCTCAGGGACGCGGAGGGCGTGGGAGAGGTAGGGGCGAATCCCTAGCAGTCATGGGGAGAAGATCCATGTTGCTGCTGAGCCATCTTCAACGACTCCTCTAGATCGTCCATCAGCAGAATCTGGAGATGGAGGCAAGAAAATCTATCCTAGTCACTCTGATTCGCCCGCGCAACCAAAAGGAAAGGAGGCGGCGGCAACTTCTTCCTCTTCCTCCCCTCCACCCCACCCACCCTGAAAAAGAAGCAACCACTGCTCTTCGGATTGCCGACTGGATGATTTCTAGTAGACAAGATCAGGAGGATGAAGGGGTTTCTACCATCGACTATGTTGAACCAGTTCTCAGGGATGGAGCGAAGTGTGCTTTCATCTCTAGTCTGGAGTTCCCTGTACCAGATTGGGGCGAATTCATCTCTGTTCAGTTTGTAGGAAAGAAACCCTACCGGGAGCAACTGGCAGGGTGGATTAGAAGGCAATGGCATCCCAGCGGGTCTATTGAGATCCTTGCTGAAGAGAGGGAGGGGTTCATAATCAAGTTGCCATCCAAAACTGAGAGTGATCGAGTGTTGGATGAGGCACCATGGTTCATGGACAGGTCATTGCTTATTGCCCATAAGTGGAAGCCTGGCACTCCTCTTCCTCCTCTATCCTTCTCTCAGGTTCCGATCTGGGTTAAAATCAAGAATGTCGGTGTTCCTTGGACTCGCAACAACATTGCAAAAGTTGCTAATACATTAGGGAGGCCAGTGGACTACGATGATAGCTCAACGACTACTGGGTGCCTTGGCGCTGCAGCAGCCTGCGTCGACGTGTGCAGTGGCTCCACCTTGCCCAAGTTGAAAAAGGTTGAAGTGGATTCCATCGTCAAGCAACTGAAGATTGAGATAGTTTTGAAACATATTTCGTGCCCAAACTGCAAGTTGTTCGGTCACAGAGCTACTTCCTGCCCGTCGAAGGCCAGGAAACCTCCTCCGGACAACGATATGTAGGTTAGGTATGGGAAGAAGAAAGGTGTTTGTTTAAATGCCTCTTCAGAGAAGGTGGATATAGCTGCTAAAGAGCTAGGGGGTTCGTCATCGTTGATGGGTGGTACTGTTGAAGACGACAATTGCTTGCAGAATCTCATTGCTCAGCAGGTTCAAGATGTTGTCATTACCTGCAGTACATCGACCTACGATCATATACCCAAAGCTATTAGAGATGGGATTATGGAATCGGACATGTTTGGGTCTTCCCCGATATGCAATCTTGATAGTCTCAATCTAGAATGGGAATTGGAGTTTGCTCGTAGCTGCTCTGAATCTTGGAAAGTTAATAAAAGCTGGGAAAGTGGTGACTTCTCTGCTGACTACCAACTTAGAAAAGAACAACTCTTCGAGGAAGATGATGGCTCCATGGATGACTCTTATTCAGGTATTGAATCTGACCGTTTGGTGGTTGAATCCCTGGATTTCAGGGAATCATGGGACAATAGGAAAAAGAAATATGCAAAGATGAAGAGAGATGGGGGTTGAGTTCTGCTTTAGCCCTCTTCTTTTTTGTGTTGCAGGTCTTGGGTTGTGCATAAGGATTGATCAATGGGCTTGGTGTTGGTCCTTTAAGGTCACATTGTTCTCTGTCTAGCTGACCAGTCCTCACAATTTTAGTGGTGAGCTTATTGCTAGTGGGTGAATGTTCAGTTAACAGGGGCTTTATGGCTTTGAATCCAGTATTGTGTCCTTGATGAGTGTCTTATCTGTCGGAGCTTGCAGCTGGTTTCTAGTTTTACAAATCTATCTATTTTCTAGAAATTTGATGACCCAGATGATAGTAGCGGGCCTTCCTGCGGTGCTGCTCCTGTGAGTTCCTTGATACTAAACTGATTTTCTGGCTGCCCTTGTTGTCATACTTTCAGAAGATTGGATCTAATGCTATTGTCAACTTGAGTTGTTCGGGAGTGTCATAATTTTGTATCTCTGGTCTCTCTCGAGTCTGTATTGCTAGAATGTCTCTCCTATTATTTAGATAGTTGGTTACTAGTTAGTAGCTTAGTGTGAGAATGTTTTTTAGTTGTTTGTATGCTTCATTCAGGTTGTATTGGGGCGCAATCTTCTTTGTACTCAAAGTTTTGGGCATCAATTTTTTTAGTAACACGAATTTTTACCGACCAAAAAATAAATATCTTTGTTCAAGTATACACCTTTTGTTATATTTGTTTATTTCTTCCAAGTATTAGTTTTATCTTATTACCAAGTCTTAGTAATGAGAGGCATATAAAAGACATGTAGGCGTACTCAGTACAATATTCTTGAATATTGTGTTGACATTACCACATGTAACCTATTGTTTAGGTGATGTGGACACATGCTCCTAAAGAACCAGGATAGTTGAGAGTTGTGTAGCGAGCTAATATATAGGTGGACCTATTATCTTAAAATCATGTTGTAGATGTACTATGTGCATATGTAAATGCTTATTGCTCAACGTGTAATATCAAATGATGTAACAATTCATTTTGTAATTGTATGTTGAATGGTGAGCTTTTGTTGTATAGCTTGTTTATTGTTCATGTGCATGTGCTACTGTTGTTTCCTTCTGACATCCTCTGATTTTCTTCTTCTTAGCCTAGTGTGTGGTGTTTAATCTGGGATTCTCACTGAGGTGAGTTTTCAATCTAGACGTCACACATCATATTAAAATTTAGAAAATTCGAGATGTCACAAGTGGTATCAGAGCATGAATAGTAGCAAAGCTGGACATTTGCTCACATTGCAACTCAAATTAAAGAAAACCTTGAACTTGAACATCATTAAGGTTAGATTAGTTGTCTTTTAGAGACTAGATCTGACCTAGCCTCTTGGTTAGCACCTAGATATCTGAGAAATAGGTCTAGTCTAGTGCTTGTTGTATAACAACTCCTAAGATGTCATTCTTCCCTTATAATGTGGTAGTATAGGACGTTACATTATTTGGAGATGAGTGCATCAAGAGAAGAGAAACTATAGACATATGATGCATCTATATTTTGGGTAGCTACACTAGCCTCACTTTGTTCTCACCCTTTTCATTAGATGACATGACACTAGTGTAACATCCCAGGATTTGAGGCCTCGGATAACATGATCTTAAAAGGAATGATTGGACTACCCATATCACCAAGGTGCACCTCCTTTTGTGGAAGCCCATCACTAAAGAACTCCATAGTTAAGTGTGCTCAACTTGGAGTAGTACTAGGATGGGTGACCAGTCGGGAAGTTGATCCTGGCTTGCGCGTCAGTGAGGACAAAAGTGCACAGTTAAGGCTAGTGGTGGTCTGTGGGGCCAGTCATCATTCCTGAAACTCTACTAGAGCCTAAGGCAGTGGGCCCGAGCATTACAAATGGTATCAGAGCCATAACCCCTCCAGTAGGTGGGCCCACATGGGCATGTGGCATGCCTGTCTTGAGCTGTGCGGTCCAGGCAAGTTGGAAAGGGCTATCTATAGAGACGAGATGGAGCCGCCCTTGTGCTGGTAGCCGTGTACGGGAGTTGGGTGTCCATGGGCCATTGTGGGTTTGCACTGAAATGGGGTCACATTATGAGGCCATATAGTTGAGCCTTGACGAGGACGTCAAGAGTCTAAGTGGGGGAGATTGTAACATCCCAGGATTTGAGGCCTCGGATAACATGATCTTAAAAGGAATGATTGGACTACCAATATCACCAAGGTGCACCTCCTTTTCTGGAAGCCCATCACTAAAGAACTCCATAGTTAAGCGTGCTCAGCTTGGAGTAGTACTAGGATGGGTGACCAGTAGGGAAGTTGATCTTGGCTTACACGTCAGTGAGGACAAAGTGCACAATTAAGGCTAGTGGTGGTCTGTGGGGCCAGTCATCATTCCTGAAACTCTACTAGAGCCTAGGGAAGTGGGCCCGAGCATTACAACTAGACTCTCTACTATGTGTGGGACACTCGTTTTGTTTATTTGATTTTTTATTCCGATCGGTTCCAACCTCAATATTTTTTTGAGACATGTTTTATCGGAGAAAAATTATATAATATTTTATTATATATGTAAGTATTAAAAAAATGCATCCCCACATATGTATGAGTAGGAGGTGGTCATGCAACCTAAGTGAAAGAGAGTGACATCAGTCTAGAAGAGAGAATAGTTCTAGATTAGATGTTTAGATCCTTGTTAGAAGATGCGATGGATGGAATAGCTCAAATAATATTAGATGAAGATCTAAGCATTACATAGATGATATAAGATGGTTTATGATGATAAATGTTTGTCTTTGAGGACCTAAGTTCAGATTTGAGGATTTGAGATAAGTTTGATGATGCAAGTATGTAGGCTTTTCTGAGATAAGATAAGCTAACTTAAGAGAAGATATGAGTCAACATGATCATCAATCTCTTTTAGAAAGGAGGACCTCTAGTGTTAGGACTAGTTATAGGGTTAACTCCACAGAGAGTGAGACCCAGAGGAAGAAGGTCAGAGAACCTAAACTTCAAGATGTGAGAATTATGTGTGTTATGATATGTCCTAAACTAGACTACTCCTGAGTGTGAATGAGTTGAGTTGTTTTATGCATGACTCCTATATCATTTTTGAACCCTAGATGTCCTTAGGAGGACCAAACCCTAGAGATATAGAGAGGTTGATTATATATGCAGATGTGAAAATGAATACGAGAACCTACCATCTGGGTGAGGGAGAGATTCCCAAGAGCCTATAGGAGGTAACTATGTTAGTTTTAGTAAAGCCTCAAGCTCGGGTTGATGGTACCTTGTAGGAATCTAGTGGTTCATATATAAGAGAGTTTTGGGTAAGAATGTCTCATGGGTAGAGAACCTATGAAAAGAGTGTCATGTTTTGGTCTAGTTTGTGCTTGAGTGGTTAAAGCTTATAATGCCAATCATCATTACCAATGAGGTAGACCTGATAATCCTAGACCAAAGAGGGAAGATGAAGATAGTAAATTTGAAACTCATACGGTTGAGTGAGCTCAAAGAGATTGGGCATGGCACCACCCTCAAGATATGGGTCAGGAGAACCTGAATTGGACTAGATAAAATTTTGATATCAGCTTGACAAGCCACTTGTATAAGTTTGTTTAGCACAACTATACTATAACATATGTAAAAATGTGATCTGATATTCATATGTGATATGTAGTTTTTTCATAATGGAAAACCTTAAGATGGTTTAATCTCTCATGTATAGATGGTTTACAATATACATGAATAATGATCACATAATTTGATCGATGAATCTTAGTGATGACATCACTAGAAAAGTTTGTAACCAAATATGTAAGTGAAATAAGATCATATAAATAATATATGTTAACGAAATGATGATGACATCCTAATGTTATATAGATGGATAAAGGTTGATTACAATTAACTTCTTCATAAAATGTATAAGCTAATGTTGGAATATTAATGCTTTGGTGAAATGACTATGAAAGTCCTAAATGGAGAGATGTCATGCCCTAACATATGCTACAAAAAAAAGTATTCCGGCCTATTTGAAGGGGGTGCTTAACCCTAGATTCGTTTGAAACCTCCTAGAATGATATGGATATAGTTATGGAGCATTTGTATGTGGATACGATACATTTAAAGGTGTTTCATAAATGTGAATGAAGACCTTTTGGTTTTTCGCGGAGTACGAGAATAGCTTAATTTTGAGGACAAAATTTCTTTCAAGATGTATATGATGTGATGGACTAGATTTTTACTTAATTTCGAGGACGAAATTTCTATTAAGGTGTGTAGGATGTGATGGAGTGAACTTTTGAAGTATTTAGATGCCTAATGATATAAGTAAATTCATATGTTAAATTTATTTGAGGAGTTCCAAGTACTTTAATAATATATGAATGTTAATTGTGTTGACATCATGATTATAATCCATACATGTATGTCCTTATGAAGTACATAATTGATTGGTCAAATAAGTGATTATTGGCACCAAAGATGGATGGGATGTAGCTTGGATGATAGTAAATCTATGGTTAAAGTTTGGTGGCTATTAGAGTATCCTAGAGGAAATTATTTAGGTTTGAAATTTGAGAAATAATGTGCATTACTAATGATTTATAGACCTAAGTTAGGACTTTAACTAGTGTCACATGACCCTTAATTGATGGACTAGGTCTGCGTGGCCAGCTTGCAGCCTTAGATCTATGATCGAGTGGTAGTTGGTCTGGAGGAGGGGAAGCCACGGATTGGCTTTAGTGGATGCCAGCTGTTGGCCCTTGGATACTATCCGACGGTGGTGGAGGGCTTCTCTTTCCTTGCAGTTCCAGGACCATGGACGACGAACCCCTTCCTTGACGTGCTTCTTGGAGTCGTGGGTGGATGGCAATTTTTGAATTGACAGTTAGGTTCAGATTGATCAGTCCTTCACAATGACCCATCATTTGGGACATGATACCACCAAACGGGAGAAAATCATCTTCTTCTCCTCCCCATCTCTCCACTGCGTCCTGCAGGCAGACCAAGGAGAGGGGAACAGGGGTAGATAACATTTTAGTGGAAGTTAAGAGAGTGAAGAGGAAGATGGATATCTAAAGATTGCATCCTATGCCTTTCCAACCCTTTCGGTGGAGGTTTTGTTGGGCATTCAACTCCAAATTGCCGGGGTTGAAGATGAAGCTGGGTGACGGTTATAGGAATTGCTTCGCATCAAAGTATCAAACAGATACGAAGACAACCTTTGTGGAAGTCTGAGGTAGGTTTTTGTATGCTCGGTTAAGTGTCCAGAATTGAGGGCAATATATCCCTTTTTAGCTCCGCCGCAGCAACTGTGGGTGGCAGCAAGCTCATGAAGGTAGAAATCAGGAGTTGAAACCAAGGAGGTCTGTAACACTTCGCCGAAGATGATGGGAGCCTTTTGGTCTGACAAGGAGCCACATCGTTTCTGGAATTTCTCGTCGGTAATCTTCCCTTGCGCCAGCGAACCCCTCAAGCAATCAGCAGGAGCTTCCAACAGCTAGCCACAAGATCGACAACGTACAGAATTTGATGAAGAGTAGGTTCTAAGCCAATGCTAACCCTCGCCGAGGAGAGCCTTGTGGCATGGCGGCGGCTCGGACCTAGAAGAACCGACCCTCGCGGACGCCAGAACATGAGAAGAGACAGACAGCGGGCGGCTCTTATACACCAGCCATGAACCGGACAATCCCAGACCTAATGTGAATCGGCCGACTCGATGTTGATCTATGCGGATCCAAGTAAGGAACCATGCCCCATAAAGGACACATGGCGCTTTCTGACTGGCCCAAATAAGTTAATTTTCTATAACTACTCAGATCTTATATAATTCACAAAAAATATCACGTGTCAAAAAAATACAATGAAGATACCAAAATTCACAGAAAAATGAGTGGAACGACATGAAAGCTTAATATTGGTACTTTTATGTATAAAATTACATGATAACATGTAAGATGTTATACACTTGTTTCATTCATACTAAATTCAAACGAGACCCAAAATTATGGAAACACGTCAGTGGAATTAATATCATGAATAGAATACATTTATGGTCTAAGATGAATGATGTTTGAATGTAAAAGATGTAGTTTGTTTAATATGTCAAATTACGACTAATAATCTGAAATAAAATGCATAAATATGTTTATGATCAATAAATGATAGAATTTATAGAACACCCTCATATCAGTAACCGGAAGTTAACATGGAACTCTAATATCAGTTGGACGCACATAATTCATGTTATATGAAGATGACCCTTAATACATGTTATGTAACCCTAATATGACTATGGTTATTATGTGTACATAATAATGTGAAACATGACTATTAATTAATGAACTAAAATCTGAAACATGATCTCAGTGTAATAATTACAAGACAAGAATACAAGTAAAAAGGAAGAGTATCCAATGATCTAAGTAAAACCCTAATGCATCATAACTAGGGTTAACATGATGAGAATCTGATAGTGATATGTGATGTTGTCTTGATCAGGGTATGACCAAAGGTGTAGTTGATATCATGAATATGTGATGGTTTGATTATCTTGGTTGAAGGTACACTTTACCTCTGACATGGCTTATTATACAATATGCTTGTATTATATGTGTAGTGAAATACTTGTCATATGCAATTGGATGAAATGATTATTCTTGTATGATGTCTTGATTGATTTGCCATACTTATGGTTGTGAACACATGAAACACAATCTATTTGGTCCATTATATGAAAGCGCTGAACTATTTAGTAGTACAGTGCTTGGAAGTGACTTAACTCTTTGGTAGTCGGTCACATTGTACATATGATCTAACTCTTTGGTAGTCGATCATAAAGGCCTTAATCTTGAGCTCCCTGAGAGTCAAGAGAATACATCAAAACCTTCAGCAGTCAATGCATGGATGTATAATGGAAAATGTGTTTAAAATATGTGTTCTCTTTTGTTAATAAACATCTTTGTTCAAGTATACGCCTTTTGTTATATTTGTTTATTGCTGTCAAGTATTAGTTTTATCTTATTGACAAGTCTTATAATGAGAGGTATATAAAAGACACGTAGGCGTACTCAATATAATATTCTTGAATATTGTGTTGACATGTAATACATGTAAACTTTTTTTAGGTGATGTGGACACATGCTCTTGAAGAACCAAGATAGTTGAGAGTTGTGTGACGAGCTGATGTACATGTGGACATATTGTTTTAAGATCTTGTTGTAGATGTAATATGTGCATATGTAAAAGTTTATTGTTTAATGTGTAATATCAAATGTTGTAATAATTCATTTTGTAATTATATGTTGAATGGTGAGGTTGTGTTGTATAATTTGTTTATTGTTCATGTACATGTGCTACTGTTGTTTCCTTCTGACTTTCTATGATTTTCATCTTCTTAGCCTAGTTTGTGATTTTTAATTTGGGATTCTCACTGAGGTGAGGTTTCAATCTAGATATCACAAATCAGATTAAGATTTAGAAAATTCGGGGATGTCACATCATTATGTCAAATCTCTATTTGGTATATGTCACATCAGTATGCCAAATATCTATTTGGTATTACATACCAAAACGAAGAAGTAATCAAAATTTATCTTATAACGTTTATACCTGAAGTGGAGGCCTCAGTGCCTTCCTTCTTATTCTTTAATTCCTCTAACCAGAGTGGGAAATTTCATTTCCAATGTCTAGTCTATTCATATCTCATATGGTGTCTTTCAAACGAATTAGAAGGTGCATGCTTAAGTGTAAACATTGTAGTTTTTAAAGCATACCCACAAAAGTAAGTTGGGAGATCAACAAAACTCATCATTAATCTTACCATGTCCAATAGGGTGTGATTCCTTCTTTATGATACACCATTATGCTGTTGTGTTCTATGTGAAGTCCATCGTGATACAATATCATGGTCCTACAGAAGGTCCTCAAACTCTTGGCTTAAGTATTATCCATCTCGATTCGATCGAAGTGCTTTAATACTTTTACCAAGTTGATTTTGTACTTCATTCATAAAATCCTTAAACTTTTCAATGGAATTTGACTTGTGTTTCATTAAATACACAAAGCCATATCTACTGAGGTCATCAACAAATGTGATGTTGCCTCTCATTTTCTTTAAACCTCCCTTTTCCTTGAGATCTGAAGACTTGGCCTTTTATCCAACTTTAGAACCCTTCTTATCTTTTCCATTTGTAAAGACCAAGTCTCTACTATTAAACATGATAAACAAATACATCAAATGTGTGGCCGCGAAAGAAATAAAACTTGACTTTGTTCAAAATGTATAAAGAGTACATTGCAAAATTTTCCCAAAAGGGATACATCTTCATACAAGAGCAAGGATCTAGGTAGAGGAAGACTTAGACTATTCCAAAGTGTCTCCAAACCAAAACAACTTAATACATTTAGGAAACTAGGTCCAAGCAATCTAGATGTCCACTTCACCAAGTTTCTGCTGCACACTCTGATCCTATACCTGGATGGTTGGGATCATCCAAAAAATAAGGATACAAGTATGTGTCAATAAAAAGGAATAGGAGAAGTAATAAACAACAATATTGCAGAATAAAAGATTCTCTATACTACAAGATTTTAAGAGAATGAGACAAATATATGAATAAGAGAGAGAAGACTACCATCATCAATCACCACAATAATAATTACATAGCAAGAATATATTAAGACACAAAGTCATCTCAATGTAGGGTGAGGCACCTACCGAACCTCACCAAGTGGCAGGGGGACTAAAACCCCAGTGCCTATATAAAGTGGTAGGGGGACTAAAACCCCAATGCCTAATATAAAATGGCAGGGGGACTAAAACCCCAGTGCCTGACAGGAGGACTAAAACCTCAGTGCCCTATGGGTGGTTTGTAATCATGTACACTTCATTGTCATTTGGCCTAAAATACATCATGCTTAATAGTTCACTTGGCAGTAATGAAAATATCAAAGTAACATTTGCATCATAGAATTGGGAATAAAACCCAAGAAACAATCTCATTAAATAGGCCATCATAGGCAACAACAATATCCAAGAACTCCAAGTAAATGAGCCAACATAGGTAGTAGCAAGATTCATATAATTCAAATACATGAGCCAAAAAGGCAATAGAAGCATTAAATAAGTAAAGAGCCAAATAAAGGCATTAGGAGGACATCAAATCTAGCACATAATGTTTGTAGGGTTGAATAAGAACCCAACTGAAGGATAGGTAAATTGCACATTATTACACATCCATACATTCCACATAATTAGGTGTCACATAGATAAATAGGGTTCACATATGAAACATGGTCCACATAAATTAACATAGAATTCACATACCTTAGTTTGATTCATTAACACAAATTTTACCAAGTTGATTGTATCACCATTCCATTTTCCCCTAGTTGCAAAAATTATCATGTATTAGGATGTGTTAAGCATAAAGATATAAAGAAAAACCCATTTTTAAACCTTTTTAGGAAAACCTTCGATTTGAGACCCAAAACATAGACCAAGACATTATTTAGACTTTAGTGATTAGAAAAACATATTTTATTTTATAAATTAGACTTAAAATGAATTACTTATGCATTTTAGAACATTTAAATCATCAAAAGAGTATCTTAGGGAAACTTCGAAAAATAATTTGGAATCAGGCTTCAAAAACCACAAAATTGGATTCTACTCGAAAAATCCTTTCCAACGACTATTTATTTGTATTTATCCGACATTTGAGCGATTTTCTACGAATTAAACAAGATTAACCAATCAGAAATTAGATAATTGCCATGTGGGCCAAAGACCAAAAGGGCAGCGAATAAAAAGGGCGAACTGAAGAGCACGGAGGGGCAAAACTGTAAAAAACCACTCGGCCTTCTTCTACCTTCATCCAGGACATGGCGCCGAGGTCCCAACTTGCGAAGTTTGGCAAATCCACAAATTTCAACCAAATTAAGCGTATAGGTACTCAAAACGTAGGGAATTGAATGAGGAACATACCTACGGGTTCAATTTTGCTTCTAGACACTCCTAGATCTATGAAAAAGCTCCACAAACTCAGGGTGGAAAGCACCTCACCATTGGCCACTCGCGCTTCCTCGAACAAAATTGAATGTATGCGGAGGTTGCTAGGAGGCTGACGAACCTGAGGAGGGTGCTATTTATAGGCGTGGATGTGTTTGGAGCCGAAACAAATATGGAGGTGAGAAGCCATGGACGTCCAAGTTGGGCATTTCATCTATGGTACACGGCAGACGATGAGGCTTGTCTCAAACGATGCAGGAGGTCACCACAAACTCGTAGGAGAAGAAAAATCTAGAAATGATGAAGAGACGAGGGAGAAAGGAGGAGAGGAAGCGAGTCGCGGCTGCTTGTTGCCTGCTTCGATTAACCGAAGGTAGAAGATGATCCATCGACCCTTGGATGCGGTCCGGATCGAAGATGAGCCGTCAGATTCTGGACCATCATGGTCCGGTCGCGCGTGACACATTATTAACGGCTGGACTTAGGCTTAAATGATGCATATAATTGATATTTCGATGGCTATTATGTCACACTTTATTAGGAAATTGATTAATACATTTGGGAGGTCAAACGAACTCAAAATGACTTCAAATTTTAACCATAAGTTTCTAATGACGTCTAGTTTCATGCTATATAATTTGATTTTCGTTTCACCTAACCTTTGGCCTTCAATAAATATGTTGCTTATTAAAGCATATATTAATATAATTTTTGGGCAAATAATTATATATAGCTTTTATATGCAACCCTTGGTTCCCAAATCCGAGATATGGAGTCCAAGAGTCCTCCATTCACTTATTACATGCATTTTCAAGCTTAATTAGCCCATGATAAGAGTGAGGTATGAAGGTGGGTTATTATTCACCATTTTAATTTACACTATATTAAAAGAGTATAAAATAGTTTTTAGGGGTCAAATCAACTCCAAAAGCCACCAAATTTGAACCGTTAGCTCACATTAAAGTCTAGAACAATGCTATGCAATTACTTTCTCGTTTTATACATAATATGTCTCTTAATAAATACATTTCTCATTAAAGTGTACATTAATATATTAAAATGAATGAGTTATATGAAAAGACTTCTTTTATTGAATTATATGAGTGAAATTCGAGATATTCATCCATTATTAACTTTAAGAGAAAAAACTCAACATAATATTTTATTTATATATATTATTTTCATTTTTTAGGAGAGAGAAGGAAATTAGGTTAATTACACCCATAATTATTTACATTACATATTTTTGCTCATATCTTATCCAAAAAGATATAAGAGCTCCAAATAAACATTATCCACTTATTCTCTCTCATAAAACTCCATCTTGCATAATTAGTCCTTAATTATTACCTTAAGTGGGTTATTTGTGCAAACACCCCTTTATTATCATAAATGGGGGAAGAATGGAATTTCACCATCATTAATGCTCAAATTGCACATTGAGTCCAAAAATGCTTTAAAAGGATGGGAAATTTATGAAAGATGTCCTTGTGGACTAGAAGGCAAAGAAAAGCTCAAAAGTGGGTAAATTGCAGGAAAGACCCTGGATTTCAGTATGTTACACCATTGCCTTTAGACTTCCCCTTTGTATTGTTGATCATCATCACAGAGTTGGGCTTGTCTTTCTTCATTTGTGTTTCAGGTATTGTCAACATGCCCAACAACTACATCAGTGGTTTGTCAAAGTCATTAATTTGTAGTTCATGACAAACTCATTATAAGACTCTAGTAGAGACTGCAGAATCTTGTTAGTGGCCAACTCTTGACCTAAGGGGAATCACAGTCTAACTAGGTTCTCCACATACTCAATGAGCTTGAGCACATGAGGGTCTATCGAATCACCTTCTGTCATGTTACAATTGAATGGTGCCTTGGAAAATTGTATCTCTCTTGTCTTTCCTAATCTTGGTACATGTTCTTAAGATGTGTGACCATCTCAATTACAATCATATTATCATGCTACCTCTACAAGTCATAGTTCATGAAGCATAGTATCAGACATTTGACATCCACAACATCTTCAGTATGCTTCTTGTAGGCATCCTTGTCAGCCCTTGGTGCATTTTGAGGTGGTTCCTCTAGTTCTGGCATTTCCAGGACATAGATCATAGACTCTTGCATGAGAGCGATTCTCAACATATTAAACTAGTCGTGGAAGTTGTTCCCAGTTAGTTTGTCCTTCTCAAGGATTGATCACAGAGAAATGTAATTTTTGTTTGTTTCCATTTGACACTACAAAACAATTTGCAATTTTTCCAAAAAATCATTTTTTATTTGATTTGATTTGATTAAAATTTGAGTGATAATAATTAGGTCTTTAATCAATTATCATTCTCATTATTTTGTTCAAATTGATAACCATCAAGAATCAATTTGTAAAATTGTAGCGAATCAATTTTCTACTGAACAAGATCTAAGATAATTCAACTATGGCCCGATCAACGCTGTAAAATATAGTTAATTACCAAGGTAGGCAACTTTTGTCAATTGTATCATATGCAATTCTTGATAGATAGTATGCACAACTCCTTACCATAATTATCTGAATGCTTCTCATCCCAGACGCTCTGAGAATCACTAGTTAAGCTTGACTAATAGCCAATACAATAATAATGCACCCCGTAGAGGTGGAATTTACATTATTACCATCACACTTCCACAAGGTAGACGGGGCACCACGCGGAGGCATAATCTACGCTTAGTCGAATAAGTTTTTCATATATATTGCATATGATGTGACTAGTGTAGTGATTTCTGGTCTAAGAATCACAATCACCACCTTCACTATGAGAGCTGACTATGACTACCAATGATGGTTTCCATGTGTCACTCTCAAGGTGGGTCTGTTTGATACATTATTCTCTAATATGTATCTGTGTGCTTGGTTTGATATTTCCATATCATGACTACTAACATCCTGTCATCAACCAATCCACAATCTAGTCTTATGTGTTATTGGTGTCTATCTACCTTTCACAGTAACAACTAAATAGCGTCATAATAAGAATGTACACACTCGTAAGATTCGTATGATCTCATCCTCCAAGTCACGTACTTGAAGACATATACCATTGAGTATTGTCATTCTTTAGACATTCATAATATTTCCTCATTACCCCATAACTAAGTGAAATAGAATGAATTGGAAGCTTGCCTCTGTAAGTATTGATAAAATCCGTTATGGTTGTTGTGTCAATCATCACATTATTGGTTCTATGAGCATACCTTACCAACATTACCTACATCTAAAAAATCATTCATTCCTAAGGAGTGTTGATGGGAAGTTGATAGTTTATTAACCACTACAATGACTCCCATCATTGCTTTAATTTTTACATCAATACATGTCTGGTTCTCTCACTAACTCACTCCTTAGTGAGAAAATGTGGAAGTGAAAAGTGGATAGGACAATTGTTTCACATACATCATTAAAATCAAGAGTAATGACCATGATAAATCATGGAAAGTTATCAAATGTGAAAATATTAAAAGCCATCGTGAATGTCTCTTTTCTTTCATATTTTTACAATTTTTAATTCTACAATTACGTATTTGATCAATTTGGGTTTATCACAAAACCTGATGGAGTAAATCAATTTAGGGATAGAATCACAACCTTAAAAGGGCATAATATGATGATTTTTCCTATCCACAATAGGGATTTGATAGCACATGATAGATAAGATTGGTCACCAGACAATCATCCAGATCTAAGGTGGCCTTCATGATTAGTTATGCATCCCTATTTTAGGGCTCCATGTTGTGTCATATTGCATTTCAATCACATCTGCAATTGTTAGATTGCATGTTATTTCCCTCAATATGTGTTTTACTTTCAAATGCACTTAAGAATGGTATTTGCATGTTTTATAGGTACTTTGGCCACTACTTGATGGAATGGAGAGAAGATGGTTGAATCTAGGGTTTCCCCAGGCATGGAGGATCCCAAAATGAGGCCAAAATCACTCCCAACCTACCCCAAGTGGTCAAAGAATGTATTGAAGCAAATAACCTTCATGGATTGCCAAGTTCAAGACTCAAATGCACGGGAAGGACCCTAGTACGGTCCTGCTACCAAGGAATATCCATTCTGGGACATGCCCAAATCACAAACTCTTAAAACAACATGTAGAAATTGATTTTTATGGCCAAAACGACCATTTTGGGCAGAATGGCCACGCCAGGAGGTGGCCAAAATGACCGTTCTAACTAGCACGACCATGATACCATTGAGCCCCACCAATTTTATCACTTGATGTCCCTACTTTACCCCCCCACTTAACCCTAGACCCCCTAGACCTCTATATAAGCCTTGGAGGTGGATGGAGGTTGAAGGTTGTCTTCCTTGAGATTTACAATTTTCCCCTTACCCATTTCACTCCATTTTCACCACCACTCCACTCCATTATCCATTTCTACCACAAAAACCCTCATTTCCAAGCCTTCCATCCACTTCCCACCATCATTCCACACCATTCCATCCAAGAAGAAGGAGGAGGTCGACCTTGTAGTAGCTGGAGAGGAGGATTCAATCATCTACACCGAGCTCCATGGCTACTTCCTCTTTCTGTTCCCTTTTTGTATTTTCCATTTCCATAGGTAGGCCCCTTGGGTGGGCTGTTTGGGTGAAAAATGTCACTTTGATGCCATGTTGGGGAGGATGATATGTAAACATTGTAATTTCATTTGCTAATGATTATGTTCTATTTTTATCTCACTCTTCAGGAATTGCTTGTTGGTTTCTGATTGAAATCACCTAGGAATGCATGGAAATTGCTTATATGTATGAATTTTGGGATTTTCTCCTAGGTTCAATTCTTGGATCCCTAGCTAGCTACTTATCCTCCTACATTCTAATCAATTTTCCTAACCCTAGTTGAGAGATCTAAGTAGCTAGCTTAGATGAATTGGTGTGCTTAGCATGGATCTTTCTCAAGGCTAGAATGTTTGTGATGGGAGGCCTAAAACCTCACTTCCACTCCCATTACTAGTCTCAGACCCTAATCATCCTAAAATCATCTAACCTAGAAACCTAGGCTTGTTTAGACTCTAATTGAATTGCACCTAGACCCTAACCCAATTGATCCTCGTAAGGGTAGTACGAGGTGTTAGGGACTAGTTTCCCTATACAAACTTAGCATACCCATGGCCAGTTAGTAGTCCTGGGAAATTCATTAGACTCTAACTTTTTATTTGGTTTGGCAATCTAAATGAAATCATTATATTCACATGTCACCCCCAACCTAATTGATAACTACATCCCCCAAACAACCCATGTTTCCCTTTATAACTTCAATACCGTCATTGTTATCTTGCTTAGCTAGTGTTAGCTTAGTGAGCTCTTTTCTTGCTTAGTTAACTTCTTACCTTGTTCTTGCTTTGTTCTTGCTTTGCTCTTGCTAGTTTAGGTCTTTAATTGCTCTTGTGCATAGTTTGCTAGTTTAGTGTAGTGTAAACCTTTTCTTGCCTTGCCTTGTCTTTTCTTGCTTAGTAGAATTAATTGTCTAGGATGAACTTAGATTTCATTCTTGTATTTAAATTTCTTGCTTGATCACCCTTAGTTTAACAATCAAATCACCTTTAAAACCTTGAACCCTATGCTCCATAGTAAACCTAGCCCAAAAACTAACCTAGATCTAGTGCCCCCTTTTCTCCCTATGGATCGACCCTATACTTGCCTCCCTCCTATACTATGACATTACCTCGTGCTATTTCGGGTGTAGTGTTTTGGTTTTTGTGAGTGTATTAAGTGTAGGTAATTATAAATTAGAATGTGAATCCACCACGTGCTTCTGTCCACGGGGTTGCATCTATTCAAAATCTCAACTGAGTTATGTGTAGCACCATTGGCGGAAGCGCACCAAGCTTTCTAGCACCATTGTCGGGGAGAAAGGCGCTCGTCCTAGATAGTTAGTGTTGCTTTTACTTTTCCTACTGCCCTCATCATTTCTATTATTTATTCTTTATTCTTTGCATTCTTTGTGTATATTGGCTTACTAACTTGTTTTCTTTTATTTGGTTTTGCCTTGTGCATGTGACGAGCCACTCAGGGAAGACAAGATGGAAGGCCAAAATGCATGAACCCATCCATTTCCTCCACCACCTATCTCCAATTCTATCTTAAGCCTTACACACTCCACCACCTCCATTGCCACAACCTTCCCACCAGTTCACCTTTCGACCTCAATTCCCTCCTCCACCTCAATTCCAAAGGCCATTAACAACAGTGCCACCACCACAACTATCACATGCCCCCTACTTCCCATGACAATCATGGGGTGTGACAAGGTTGTTGAGAAGCTTATCATGGGAGGGAATCAAGTTGACAAAGATCTTAATGAAGATCCATTGCCAAAAATTCCTTGTTCGCAAGTGTCCCATATGATTAGGACCCCTCTCTTTGATGCCTATGTAGACCCATTCGTCAAGAGAGAGCAAAACTATGGCATGAAATTTTTGCAGGTCATAAGGCTGATTAAGATCTATGATGATGATCCCCAAGGAGAGAAAACTACCAAAAACACTTGAGGATCTCACATGACCCTTGGGAGGAAGATCAATTAAGGAAAGCATTTGAGAGGATTTCCTATGATGGGGATGCAAACATTTTGTTTTTAGGCAATGGTTGATGGTGAAAGAACAAGCTCAGCTGAAGGCATGAAACTCAGTTCTTATGGAGGCAACCCACCTAGGTTTGGGATTTTTCACCCAAACTTCAATTTTTGATACTTATGATTTGTTTTTACACTTTCCAAAAAAACAGACACACACTCTTTATACTTGATGGTTCTAGCTATTTGTGAATCATGTTAGGACAAGTGCATTGGAAGGAGGAGGATGCATGGTTGATATCACCAAGTAGGGGATCAAATTGAAAAGAAAATTACAAATCAGTAGCAAAGCTATAGGAAGGTGACCAACACGACCGTTCCACACAGCACTGTCGTGGTGCTGGCAAGCCAAAATGGCCATTTTGCATAGAACATCCGTGGTGGCTCTATCATGCTCATTGGACACCTTGATATCTCTCTCCCTCTAGGCATTTGTCTACAATGACTCCATGCCTGCTACCCTATCATCCTAGACTTCTATTTTTTGCTGAGGACATTATGGTTTAAAAGTTTGGGGTGGTAGGGCGGTAAGCCCTTTCTCTACCCCACTTTCCTCTATGTTCCTTGTTCTAAATTTTTTCTCAAGATAATCAAACATTATAACCAGCTCTCATACTTGTGTATCCATCCTTGTGTGCTTGCTTTGTATACCTGCATGTCATGTAGTTCACTTTCTTACTATTTTTGCATAATTTTCAAACAAAATTCTCTTTTGCCATGCATTGCATATCATGTAGATTTTTGGTAATGTTTGCATGATTTATCTAGGGTTTGCTTTTTTACTGCTTTTTGTTCCATAATGAAGTCTTAGATGTGATTGAAGGAAACTTGGCACCATTTTGGCCAATTTTTCCCAAACTTAGAAGTTCTTGCCTAAAAGTGTTTTTAGACTCAATCTCTACTTGTTGGATTGAAAATGATGACCTTAAAAAATGCAAGTAAATTATCATGGCTTATTTATAGATGGCCTCAATCTTGATTTTTTTACATGCGAACCACCTCTCTCATGCTTATGAATTGTTTGGCTGAATTTTGATTAAAGCAAGCCACAAACGCTTAGAGTTTTGTAGAATCTCATTATAGAAATGTGGATTTAATATTGGTCATTCATGTGGTGTGTCATTGCTTGATAAAATTGTTGGAGTAACTTTTATGTAGGAGATCTCATGTTGATGTCCACACTAGTAACCCCTCTTTGACTCACCTTTATTCTACCATCCTCTTACCTGTCGGCCTCATGAAAGGATGTCAATGTGCACATATTCAGCCATGGACACCTCCAAAAGTTTGGGGTGGCCACATCTATATCTCCCTATTTCACTGTCATCACCATATGCCTATCTACACCAAGGGCAGAGAAAAAAAATGCAAAAAGAAACTAAAAGATGCTCCTATTTAAGAGCATCTAAGTAAAGAAAAGATGAGTGTGTAAAAGCACTCCAAATTCTTACTACAACCCTTTTCTTCCTTTTACATGCCCATGGAGCTAGGAAACATCAAACCTAGATCATTTTGCCCTTTTCTCAACCACGTGGGTTACTTAGTGTGGATGGACATATGAGATTGAATGCATGAATGTGAAATAATAATATTAGTCATTTTTTACCTTTGCTACCATGAAGCAGTTTACCCAGAGTGATATGACAACCATATGAAAGGTTGTGTTTTCTATGATATATATTTGATGTTTGCAGGCTCAGTGCTCTAGTCATGATTAGTTTGTGAAAGAGGTGAGGAGAGAGGTGGAATGCATGTACCTAGTCATTTTTTAGCCCATTTAATCAATATTAATCTGTTTCAATGCATGTCTCATTTCTTGATTGTGGAAAAATTGTAGAGAGATTGAGTTGGAGCATACTTGAGGACAAGTATGTTTTATGTTTGGGGTGGTGATGCATCCCTATTTTAGGGATCCATCTTGTGTCATATTGCATTTCAATCACATCTACAACTTTTAGATTGTATGTTATTTCCCTCAATATGTGTTTTACTATCAAATGCACTTAAGAATGGTTTTTGCATGTTTTATAGGTACTTTGGCCACTACTTGATAGAATGTCCATTTAAAAAAAATGGAGAGAAGATAGTTGAATCTAGGGTTTCCCCAGGCTTGGAGGGTCCCAAAATGAGGCCAAAATCATTCCCAACCTACCCCAAGTGGTCAAAGAATGTATTGAAGCAATAACCTTCATGGATGGACAAGTTCAAGACTCAAATGCATGGGAAGGGCCCTATCACGACCGTGCTACCAAGGAATAGCCATTCGGGGACATGCCAAAATCACAGACTCTTAAAAAAACTTGTAGAAATTGATTTTTATGGCCAAACGACCATTTTGGGCAGAATGGCCATGCTGGGAGGTGGCCAAAACTGTTGGTATGTATGCCCTGAGAGCCAATCATGGGATGATTGGTGGGATAAATTAAGATTGATTTGATAAACATCAAAGGCAAGCTTCCAATTCTTTCTGGTTCAGTCATATGAGATAGTGATAGAACAGATTGAATGTCTAGAGAATGACAATACTCAATGACGTATGCTTTCAGGTTCAAGACCTAAATGATGAGATCATACAGATGCTAAGAGTTTGTACATTCTTGTTATGTCCCTAGTCGGATGTCATTGTTGAAGGTAGATAGACAACAATGACACACAAGACTAGATTGTGTTGTTGGTTGATGATAGAATCTCATTAGTCATGATATAGAGATATTAAACCAAACATATAGGTACTTGTTAGAGAACAAGTGTACTGGACAGACCCACCGTGAGTTTGACACATGGAACCATGACATGGTAGTCGCATTCAGTACTCACAGTGATGGTGGTGAGTGTGATTCTTTGACATGAAATCACTACACTCAACACATGTCGTTGGGCACACTTTGACATCATCAAACGCAATCCTGAAACATGGGTTGTTATAAAGGTGATGATTGGGTGGCTTTGACACATGGGGATTTTGAGGGGTGAGTGATAGATATGGGATTTGTCCCTCCTGAGGGAGTTTGATATCCATGGCCACTTGATGAGAAGGATTGAGAAAGGCGTACACGCATGTGTGAATCAATATGTGATATTGATGTCATACATCTCTTCCAATCTGCTCTGAGATCAAGAAAGTGAATGAGCATTGACAGGATGACTGTTCCATGCCTCGAGTTCATTCGGGATATCAGTGACAAAGGAATTATACATTCACTGTAACACCAATCACGGATTGTAGGATTGAAAGTTGTTCTCCAACTTTCTATTTCACTTGGGTAGCACTAATGCGTGACTAGGCACCGCTCTTTGCTTGTGAAGTCATAAGTGTTATGGACTTTCACTGCCAATGTGAAAAGTACCTGTTGGGTCACACACATAGGATTTAACCTGGAAGAGGAGTTTTGTCCACAAATAATGTTTAGATTGATTACTAAAGGAGTTTAGTAGTTCAATTAAACACTCAATTAATTGATAGCTCAATGTCATAATGTTCAAGGTGTTGGACACATTGATTGGAGTATCCGATTGATTGAAACTGCAATTGAATGATTCTACACAATCTACACTCCCAACCGATCGGCTCATGTGATGAACCGATCGACTCAACTTGGTGAACCGATCGGCTCAGGTGGTGATTCGATCGGCTCATGGACAAGGTGAAACGATTGCTTCAAGTGTTGAAATGATCGGTTCAACTGATGCAACCGAGCAAGTTGGGAAAGTAGGATTGGTGAGAAATTTCTTTTCGTTTCACTTGCCCAATTTGATTGGAACAAGGATTGGTATTTAATACCAATTAGAAACAAAAGAAGAAAAGTCAATCGGGAACTGACTAGGACCACGAACCGACCGGTTCAGAAGTGAACCGACCATTTCATGGGTCCCAACCGATCGGTTGAGGTGTCAACCGGCCGGCTCAGGTCCCCAACCGACCATTTCAGTAATGAAATGATCAGTTCAGGTTGCGCAGTTGGTTGTTTTTGTGGAAAATCTCGAACCCTTCTACTCCTGCTTTAGTCCCGCATTGCCCGAGATAGAGAACCCTATTCCATGAACCTCCTAGATATATAGGGGTATTGGGGGCTTCTCAAAGTATAACTCAGTGCAACCAGTTGCTCTGTAAAGTTGTCATTCTCTCTGGTTTTTGGTAACCGAGAGAGCTCGAGCAAGTGCTACCCGATAAGGGAGGCATAGCAAGGGAAAGACAACTACAGAAAGCGACTGGTGGCAGAAGAGTGTGTCAGTGACTAGTACGCTGACAAGAGGGTGCGACTCCTTCCAATTTCTTGTGGGACAAGGAGATTGGAGTTCCAGGTGGTCCGTGTGGACTACTTCAGAGGCGGGAGATTTCTGCCGCTCGGAGGACATCTGTCAATCCCGACAGTCCCGGTGAGACCAGGAGTAGTCAGTCCCGGTGCATTTAGGAGCTGCACAGACACCGTCTAAGACCGGAGGTGAAGACCACGCAAGCTGCGAGGTATTGTCTCTGAGCAAGCCTCAGGACAAGGTATGATTCCACAAAAATCCTTTCCTATTGTATAGACGTTGTCGCGTTTCCTTGTTCTGGGTTTGGGAGGAGAATTTTTTGTTTTGTTTCCGATGCCTTCTCTGCCTCCCTTAAAACCCAACAGTGGTATCAGAGCCACGTCAACTGCTCTATACTTTAGGATTATCGATATGATCGATTTTGGTTTGTCACCTTTATTTATTGCATATGATGCGAATAAAATTGGCTTTATGCATGTCCAATCCTAAATCCACAAATCCCAATATACATATATGATATGTAATATTAATGCACTCGATACACGTCACCCTTAAATGAGTTTTGTGGTGGATGTATAGCATGGTTATGGCCAATAAACCCTATCTATGTATGGTTGTATGTGGTTGCTTGCATCTCGGTCTGCACACCGATCTTCCTTCTCCTATTCCTGATATAACTCGAAATAATTTTAGATTTCTTTCCTACCTTTGCTCCCCTCGAATGTAACTTGAGGTTTCTCTTTTTACAATGTAAAATAGGACAGAATTTTATTTCCTGTTATGTCAAAGAATGGAGGACATCCAGACGACAACTGAGATGATCAGTTCAAGGCGTGAACCGATCGGTTGACGTGCCAGATGATCGGTTCAAGGAGTGAGCCGATCGGTTGATGACCGGTTCGAGGAGCGAGACAAGCGGGTGGCAGCCATGATGAGATGCACGACGACCAGGCAAACCGATCGGTTGGAGATCCAACCGATCGGCTGGTGGCACCCAGCCAACCGGCCTGATGGCAAGCCAATCAATCATGTGATGAGTTGATCAAACCCAGAAAGGCAAAGCACAAATTTCATTTTATACAGGTTGCATGTGTTGTAGACCTAGATGACCATGATTCCTCTTGGCTCGAGGAATCACATTAGGATGGCCATAATCATCACTTTTATCATTTTGCATGTTTTCTGTGGGATATAGCATGTATATGATACATACTATGTATTGTGGTGATTGGATATGTATATGTATATAAAACCAAATCCCTCATTAAATATTAAGTTTTAGATGCCTTCCAAATGCAACACACGTGAAAAGCTTGATCGACCAAGTGTGGGCACACCCTAGCATGGTGCACCGTCTATCTCGTGGAAGCATGAAGGATGAATGTGTGGGTCTACCCTAGCAGGGTGCATATTCATCATGTTGGCTTTGGGTCGGACTTAACAAGGTGACCTAGATAGGATCTAGCACCTTGAGGCATGGAGATTCTCATGGCAAGGAGTTGCATATGACATCTTATCAAGAGTTTCATATGATGCAATTGGGAAGAGTTGCCTACCTGAGAGATCTAAGTTGTGGGTGATAGCCCTAGCTGGTCCATGACTTAGAGGATTTTAGGATCTTGCCCACTAGAAGGTCGTACGCTGCAATCTTCTGAATTGATGGTGAGGGCTATCAATTTGAAGTAAAATAGTGGGAGCGATAATTAATTAAAGGCCTAATTATATCGTCAACTTTTCAAATCAATCAAATAAGTTTTTGGACTAAAATTGCATATTTTCTTTTGTAGTAAAAATGAAAAAAAAATAATCACTTTGTTTGCGATCGGTCTTTAAGACCAAAAAATTAAATGGGAATAATTCCACGACTGGTTAGGACATTCAGAAATGTTCTCAATCTAAGAGCAAAAGCTCTAAGTCCTAGTTATACCAGAATCAAATGAACTCGATCCCACCACACCAATGGCTTAAAGGATGCTTATGGAAGCATATTGAGGAAGCCATTAATGTGGAGTGCTTGATGTTGCGTTCTCTGAACTATGTGTTGCATAGACCACATGAGACATATGATGTCTCCAAGACATTGTCCTAGTATGTCATGACAGAAGGAGATCCAATAAGGTATTCACACACTCAATATGATTGGGTATGTGGAAAGACCTGACTAAGAAAGATTCCCTCTGAGCCAAGAGTTCGCTATTGGTATGTGATTGGCCTAAATCGCGCATCCTAAAATTGGAGGCGGATTTGAGGTAGTCGAGCTTTTACATTTATAACCCGAAACCTTCTAGGCCCCCACAACTTTGTTTACGGGGTCAAAGTAGATATACGGGGTCAAACACAGGGACAAGGGTGGTAGTGTTGAGAACGCGGAATCGACATGCTACACTTCGGCAAGGATAAGAGATGATAAAATTCCCAAAAGGGAACAACAGAGTAAGATCGATAAAACAAAAGAAAACCCTATCTCCAACTGGAGTTACAAGGAAAACTTAGGTTTTAAGCATTTATCCGTTTTTAGGGATTTTTGTGCAATAGAAACGGAGAGATAATACTAAAGCTAAAGCAAGGTACGAAGGAGGAAAACTTCGGTAAAACAAGAGACATCAGGAACATCATGTACCCCTCCTCTCAGAGCGGGTACCTCTAACCAAGCATCAACACCACTCTCGAGGTTGCTGGACTTAGGTTAGAGTGGAAAGGTTACTACAACAACTCCGATTCTGGGCATTCTCATACTCCAAAATCGGACCAAACACTAGAGCCACAACACCTCTCTCGAGGCTGTTACAACGGGAAAACACGATTTGGTAGCTAATCGAAATGCGATTCAAGCATGCAAGCTATAGTTCAGATATTAAACATAGCAATCATCCAACAAGGGTACCAAACATAAAGCATCAAATAATTAAACTTTTCTATTTCCATAAACAAATAAGGTTCTGGTTACATTTCATAAGTAAAAGAAATAATTGACTGAAAAAGTAAAGATAGATGTCACCTTCTTGATATAGAAGGACGACAGACTACAGCTGACCCTCCAGCCCGATACCAGGCAAGAACCTAGCCCGATACAACCGTGTCGGGCAGCACACCCTCTCAGGCGATGTGCCGTGATGGGCGGATTGCATCGTGCGAGGACCCTAGCCCGATACGATCATGTCGGGTGGCACCCTCTCAGGTGACACGCCGTGACGCGCGATGCATATCGGGGTTCGATATCGTGCCGGGCTAGAGCGATGCTCCTAGTATCGGTCACTTATGTCGGGGATCCTCATCGGTCGATATCGGCCTATAGTGCTGCCCGGGGTGACCCTAAGTGAACCATTCCCTCCCTCTCGGGATGGGGAAATGCTCACCTAGAATCGCTCGACACGAACACTGAGGCACGATACACTAGCTCTTTGCAGCTTTCCTGAGGTGACTTGCGCAGGGTTCTGACCTATCTTTTCGGCTTCCTGTAGCTGCTATTTATAGGCAGTGGTCGGGGGATGTTATGGTGCTCAGGGCGCCACGTGTCCTCCTTATCATCGCGGAGTCGGTGGACGGTCGATATCGGTATTGCCCGACACAAGGATGTTGGCTGTCGTTCACGTCACGAGCGGCGCCTGCCGGTGGGCGGCCTGTATCGCGTGACAAGCTTTAGTTGTCGTGGTGAGCTCGGCTCCCTGTCGGGTAAAAGATGTGTCTCCCGCTAGTTCCTTTCTGCGCGGCATCCTCATGTCGCGCGTCGGTACATTGTGCTACCCTGTCGGGAAGTGAGCGTATCGGCCGGCTGGAAGGCCGATGCAGGTGGAGCATGCTTGTGGGCCGGAACATCCTTATTGATGATAAATGAGTCCAAAATGGAGGAAAACTCTGCAAAAGATGGAAATATTGAATTAAGAGCGTCGTTTGGCCAATTATTGCAAAAGTACATATAAAAGGAGAGGAAAATAGTTAAAAGGGCAATTTTGATAACAAAATAAAGGTCAAAAACATCACAAAAATTGGTGTTATCAACTCCCCCAAACTTAGCGTTTTGATTGTCCTCAATCAATATTTAAATTTTATTTTGTGATGCTTCTTCTTGCTCGGTGTAGTTTTCAGTTCAAGAGGTAAAACAAGAATCGCGATGCCTTTAGAGATAATGCTACCCCACTACGAACAAAAGACCTTACATTTCCTGCCTTATTATTTCAGTAAAATTTTTTCTCTACAGCTTCAGCGAGACTTTGGTGTATGATTCCGAAGTTAGTTTTCACACCAAACAGCTTTAGGGGTAGAAAGTTGTGTATAGGGTATGCTAAGGCTTTTTGGGGTTTTTCTTGTTTCCCATCATTCCATCCATGTAAGGAGCCGTTAGCGGGCAAGTGATCCCTGCAGTCCAAGCCAGTTGGCTTTAGAGCAGTGATTTCACATCCTATGTACCACTGCCCCAGATCTACCATGCCTAAAGATGGGTACTTTTGGACGACAAGTGTGTATATTTTTTTGGTTCTTTTTCTTTTCTTTTATTGGGCACAACTCTCATGCTTTTGTTCACTCTCATAAGGCTATGTTCTTTTTTTGGGATTTTTGTTGGGTAAGGGGGGGGGAAAGAGAGAGATTTTTGCTGTTTGGACAACTTTTTCCTTCTCCATACACTCCTCTTAGCTGTAGCGAGATTATTTTTTTCGAAATTTTGGCGTGGAAAGTCATAGTCTTTTGTTGTTTGAGGTAGCATTATCAGAAAGACATAACAAAACTTGCATTACCTTAGGTACATAGAAAACAAACTGGCAAGGAGTAGTATCATGCTTTTACTTATATAGTGACCTTGTACATATGCAGGGAGACAAAATAAGCAAAAAAAATTTCGAGTTTTCAAAATTTTTATATGAGCATGCATTTTATACGAGCATGGGCACATACACATGATATAGGAGAACAACGAAATGACACAAAGGGTGGAGGTGAAGAAGAAAATTTTTATACCTCCCTCACTGGTACATGGGTACCCCCCAAACTTACTCCATTCTCTGTCCCAGAGTAGTGGAGAGGACAGGGTGAGGTCATGTTAGCCCAGTGAAGGTTAGCTGCTGGTTGCGCTTGTGCCTTGGAGAAGCTGCAATACATTCTCCTTATTTGCAGTCTCCATTTTCTTTCCCAGCTGGATGCAGCCGGAACAAGTGCAAAGCTCTCAAGAAGGAAACATAAGGCTCGTGCATATTATGACAGTGAAAGCCGACCTATGGTAGACAGAGAGCTCTTGAAAACACTTGTGGATACTATATAAGAAGAAGATACCCTCTCCATGATGAAGATGGCTTCATGGTAGATGGAACCAAAATGCCCACATTCCATCTAGGGGTCACCGGAGAAAGATTTCCACTGTCTTTTGGGGATGGTCCTAAACCACCACAGAAGACAGACTATGATAAGGAAATAGACTTCTTTTGACGGCCCAGCTGTCTCGGGATTCTGACGTTTTTGTCCGACTGTTGTAGCTTCAGTTGTGGCCGCAGTGTGTTTGTCAACTCGACCTGAGGTTTGTTTTGTATGAGCCATACATGTTATCAAGTTCATTGACCATTTAGATGTTAGGTAGGAAGAACTGATATCACGATAAAACTTGTCTCGTTGCAAAGTCTGGGTATCGTCCATCAAAACAAAATTCAAGGCGATGCAAGACTAGACGATATGGAGAAGAAGCTGTGCTTTAAAACACACTGCCCATCACGGGTGTGTCGGGCGATACAGTAATATGAAGCAACTGCCCGATAGGTCCTCTTGACGGAAAAAATGTGTCGCCCGATATGTCATTTCGGGCAAGTGCGAACAGAAGTCGTGTCGTGATCCATGCGTGTCGGGCGATAAGAAAAATTGACTAAAATTGTCAACCCGATACGCCACGCGCGATACGAAACCCGTGTCGGGCAAACATGCTGTCGGGCTATACCTCTACTCTTTGAGGCTCTCGCCCGACATGAGAGCCAAAGATGGTCGTCCTTCATGCGACCAAGGGGAGATTACTGCATGGTACGGGTAGCTAAAAGAGTAAGTGTAGTAGCCTGACATGGTAAACCCTCCTTACTATATATAGCAATTTCAACCGGGGGTAAAATGGGTAGATACGAGGCACGCGTCGACCTTTAAGACAAGCTATTCCCAAGACGGGCAGTCCATCCGTCTAATCAGGGGTAATTACTCATCTGCACGATACCCAAGACATTGGTGCACGCTGCCCAGGGATGCCATCCGTCACGGCTCTTGCGGTGCCCGAGATACCCAGAGCGTTCAGCGTGCCGGTTAAGCTGCTGCCCGATACGGTCCGAAAAAGAAAGAGGACAACCATGCCTGATATGCGGCCTGAAAACTAAAAACAAGGCGAAGGAAAGATGATTGACGGGAAAAACATCATCGGCTTAGGGTGATTCCCCGACCTCAGATAGCATTACTCCTCAACGCTTCATAAAATAGAGCGGTGGCCCAAAAGAGTCGGTACACTCGACGCATGAACTGACTCGGGCTTTATTACAGTCCATAATATTTGTTTTACAAAGAAGAAAATGCATCCTATTGAAAGAAAGAAAAACTCAGGCTGCCTCCCGAGGAGCGCTGAAGTTTGTGTCGCCATCTCGACTGGTGTAGGTTCTTCTCTTTCAGCCTTCGACAACATCCATGTCCTGCAAGTTGATCTCTGCCCTCCTAACAAAAGCTTCATCTTCGTAGTACCTCTTCACTCTGTTCCCGTTTACCTGAAAGACCTTGGTCAGATCGTCTTTGTCGTAAAGATCCATCATTCCTGATGGGTAAATCTTCGATACGGTGAACGTCCCCGACCATCTCGTTTGTAACTTTCCAGGAAAAGGAGGAATGGAGGATTTGAATAACAAAACTTTATCCCCTTAACTTACATACTTTCTCCTTAGGTGGGCATCATGACACACCTTCTTCCTTTATTTGTAGATTTTTGCATTCTCATAGGCGTGCATCCTTAACTCTTCAAGCTCTTGTATTTGCAAAAATCTATTTCTCCCGCTTTTTCTAGATCCATGTTTAAGAATTGATTGCCCAAAGGGCCTTGTACTCCAGTTCCAGAGGTAGATGACAAGATTTCCCATAGATCAGCTTGTAGGGGGTGGTTCCAATGGGCGTTTTGTAGGCAGTCCTGTAGGCCCAAAGTGCGGCGTCAAGCTTTGTAGACCAATCCTTCCTCGTTCGGCTGACAGTTTTTTCCAGGATCTGCTTAATTTGTCTGTTTGAAACCTCTACCAGCCCTGAAGTCTGTGGGTGGTAGGGTGTAGCGATTTTGTGCTTGAATCCATACTTACGTAGGAGTGCTTCGAACTGCCTCTCTCCAAAATGCGACCCACCGTCGCTTATTACAGTGTGTGGCACACCGAACTGAGGAAAGATCATTTTCTCAAACAGCTTGATTATTGACTTGGCGTCGCACGTCTGGGTTGCCATAGCTTCTACCCACTTCGATACATAATCTACTGCCACTAGAATGTATTGATACCCCCTTGATGGGGGAAACGACCCCATGTAATCGATCCCCCACACGTCGAAGATTTCTACTTCAATCCAACTCGCCATCAACATTTCATCCCTTCTCCCTATATTGCCTGATGATTGGCACTATTTGTAGACTTATACAAATTGTGCATCATCTTTGAATAAAGAGGGCCAGTAGAAACCTGATTGTAGCACTTTTGCAGCAGTTCTTTCGCTACCTAGGTGTCCACCATAGGGGGAGGCGTGGCATTCTCTTAGAATGTTCGTGATTTCTTCCTCTGGGATGCACCTCCTGTATAAATTGTCAGCGCATCTTCTGAAAAGGAGAGGATCATCCCAATAGCAATTTTTAACATCTGCAACTAGCTTCTTTTTCTGATTATAAGTGATGTCAGGAGGCAGTTCTCCACAAGCAAGATAGTTGCAGATATCTGCAAACCAGGGTAAGTCTTCTTCTTTTGCTTCAGCCAACATAAGAGCCTCATCGGCATAGTTGTCATTGATCGGCGGTCCCCTCTGTTCTTCAGCTATGATCCTCGATAAGTGGTCAGCGACCACATTTTCTACTCCCTTCTTATCGATAATTTCATGGTCAAACTCTTGAAGCAATAAGGCCCACCTCAACAGTCTGGGCTTTGTGTCTTTCTTCTGCATCAGATATCTTATGGCCCCATGATCTGTGTATACCTTGACCTTTGCTCCAATGAGGTACGACCTGAACTTATCGAACGTGAAGACGATTGCAAGCATCTCTTTTTCGATAGTTGTATAGTTTACCTGAGCTTCGTCCAACGTGCGACTAGCATAGCAGATCACATGGTGCTTTTTATCTTTCTTCTGCCCCAAGACCGCTCCTACTGCATAGTCGCTGGCGTCGCACATAAGCTCGAACGGTAAACCCCAATCTGGCGCTTGGAGGATAGGTGGTGATACTAAAGCGTTCTTCAAAGCTTGAAAATCAGTTAGACAGTCATCAGAGAAAACAAATTCAACATCCTTTACCAGAAGATTAGACAACGGTTTTGAAATCTTCGAGAAGTCCTTTATGAATCTTCGATAATAGCCGGCGTGTCCGAGGAAGCTCCTCACTCCCGTCACAGACTTCAGTGGAGGAAGCTTAGATATTGCTTCAACTTTGCTTGTGTCCACCTCGGTGCCACACCTTGAGATCTTATGCCCCAGAACGATGCCCTCTCGTACCATAAAATGGCACTTTTCCCAGTTTAAAACCAGGCTGTTCTCCTCGCATCTTTGCAGAACCAAGGACAGATTCTTCAGGCAGGTATCGAAGTCCTTTCCATAGACTAAAAAATCATCCATGAAAACTTCTACGATATCTTCTAGAAGATCTGAAAACATTGATATCATGCATCGCTGGAACGTAGCGGGAGCGTTGCACAGTCCGAAGGGCATCCTTCTGAAAGCATAAGTGCCGTAGAGACAGGTGAATGTTGTCTTCTCTTGTTCGTCGGGCAGGATGGGTACCTGATAAAATCCTAAAAAGCCATCAAGGAAACAGAAAAAGTCATGGTGCACTAATCTTTCAAGAACTTGGTCAATAAAAGGTAGCGGAAAATGATCCTTTTTTGTAGCCTGATTTAGCTTCCTGTAATCTATGCACATTCTCCATCTGGTGACGGTCCTAACCGCCACTTCATCGCCCTTTTCTCCTTTTACCACTGTCATACTGCCCTTTTTGGGTACTACATGGATCAGACTTACCCAGTTACTATCACTGATTGGGTAAATGATCCCCACATCCCTTAACTTGATTACCTCTTTCTTGACGACCTCCTTGAGCATCTGGTTCAGCTTCCTCTGGGGTTGAGCCAGAGGCTTGGCGAATTCTTCCAAATTGATGTGATGCACGCATAAGGAGGGGCTAAGGCCTTTGATGTCCTCCACTAAAAATCCCATAGCCCCCCGGTGGAGTCTCAACTCCTCAAGAAGTCGGTCCAGCTGGTTTCTTGAAAGATTGGCGTTGACGATGATATGGTTTCTCTCTTCTTCATCTAAGAATTCATATTTCAGACCTTCAAGAAATGGTTTCAACTCAGGCTGTGCTCTGGATGCTTTCCCTTGAGGCTCTCCCTCGAGAGAGGCATACTTCACATACTCCACCACCTCATCCTCTTTGTGCAGATCTTCGTCAGACAGGTCAAAAAGGTCGAGATACTTCGCAACTTCTGGATTTTTGAAGTCGGAATCCTGACAGCTTATAGCCCTCGCAAGGGGGTCCACCATTTGGATGTCCTCTTCTATCTCCTCATAGATTTTATCGTAGCTTTCCACAAAGCATGCATATTCTGATAGGGAAGGACCTTTCATTGCCTCCTTCAGCTTGAAGTCCAGGTGGTCGTTTCTGACCCTCAACGTGATAATCCCCTCAAAGACATCGATCAACGCCCTTCCTGTTGCCAGGAAAAGACGTCCAAAGATGATCGGGCAGCGGGGGTCTTCAACGGTGTCAATGACTACTATGTCGCAAGCAATGAAGAAATTACCAACCCTGATCGGCACATCTTCAACAATGCTGACTGGTCTTTTAAAGGTATGGTCCGCTAGTTCAATCCTCATATTGGTTCAAACCATGTCGGTTAAACCCAACCTTTTTGCAAAGCTCAGGGGCATGAGGCTGATGCTTGCCCCTAAGTCGGCAAGACCTTTTTGCTCGACATTGTCCCCGATGGCAAACGGGATCGTAAAATCTCCAGGGTCTCTTCTTTTGTTTGGCAGGTCAGGCTTCACGAAAGCTGAGGAAGTTGATGCTAGGTGCATGGTCTCAACCCTTCCTCCTCTTCTTTTCTTCATGATAAGATCCTTGAGGAACTTGGAATAGGTCGACATCTCTTCCAAGGCTTCAAGAAAGGGAACTTCAAGATGCAGTTTCCTGATCGATTCCATGAACCTTTCGTGACGCTTTTTCAGATTTGCCTTTACCAGTTTATACAGAAACGGTAGCCTGGGAGCATAAGGAGTCCTCCCACCAGGTAGCTCATCGTAAGACTTATGTGCAGGCTCTTGAGCTTCTGCTTGTCTACCTTCATCCTCTGCTGGAATTACACCCTCAGGCCTTGGCTCAGGCTCTGGTCTGGCTTCATCAGTGCGCTCCACCGTCTTCCCAGATCTTAGTACTACCATTCTGGCAGTTTCAGGGTAGGAGAGTATCTTTTTTGCAAGGTCCTTCATCAGAGCGACCATCTGGGCCAACTGTCGATCGACCTCGCGCTGGTGCATCTGCAAACTTGCCATCTAGTGTTGCATGGAATTCAGAGCTCCAGGGCTGGTAAGCGCACCCTACGCCAGCTGGTTGATGATAGTGTCTTGTCTTTTTATGAAAGCGAAAAGCTAACCAACCAAGTTAGGTTCGTGTGAACTCTCGTCTTGGCCCTGACGTTTACCCTCAGAAAGAGATTGCTCATAGCGAGACATGGTGTCATAGCTCAGTGGAATAGGTCACCGTTCTTCAGAGTTCCTGAAATGGCATGAAAAATCAAGTTTAGGAAATCAAATTATTTATTTTAGGAAAAGAATAATTAATAATAACCAAAGGAAAGAAAAGAGTGTTGTCAAGCTTATTTCTAAGCTTGAGGTACGGGAGTGTAGTTAGTGGATTCAGATTCATCAACCGTACCGTTTTGCCTTGTCCCCAACAACGGCGCCAAAAAGTTGACCGGCCTAAATTGCGCGTCCTAAAATTGGAGGCGGATTTGAGGTAGTCGAGCTTTTACATTTATAACCCGAAACCTTCTAGGCCCCCGCAACTTTGTTTACGGGGTCAAAGTAGATATACGAGGTCGAACACAGGGACAAGGGTGGTAGTGTTGAGAATGCGGAATCGACACACTACACTCCGGCAAGGATAAGAGATAATAAAATTCCCAAAAGGGAATAGTAGAACAAGATCGATAAAACAAATGAAAACCCTATATCCAACTAGAGTTACAAGGAAAACTTAGGTTTTAAGCATTTATCAGTTTTTAGGGATTTTCGTGCAACAGAAATAGAGAGATAATACTAAAGCTAAATCAAGGTACCAAGGAGGAAAACTTCGATAAAACAAGCGGCAGCAGGAACATCCTGTACCCCTCTTCTCAGAGCGGGTACCTCTAACCAAGCATCAACACCACTCTCGAGGTATCTGGACTTAGGTTAGAGTGGAAAGGTTACTACAAAAACTCTGATTCTGGGCACTCTTGTACTCCAAAATCGGACCAAACACTAGAGTCACAAAACCTCTCTCGAGGTTGTTGCAATGGGAAAACACAATTCGGTAGCTAATCGAAACGCGATCCAAACATACAAGCTAGAGTTCAGATATTAAACATAGCAATCATCCAACAAGGGTACCAAACATAAAGCATCAGATAATTAAACTCTTCTATTTCTATAAACAAATAAGGTTCTGGTTACATTGCATAAGTAAAAGAAATAATTGACTGAAAAAGTAAAGATAGATGTCACCTTCTTGATATAGAAGGACGAAAGACTACAACTGACCCTCCAGCCCGATACCGGGCAAGAACCTAGCCCGATACAACCGTGTCGGGCGGCACACCCTCTCAAGCGAAGCGCCGTGATGGGCGGATTGCATCGTGCAAGGACCCTTGCCTGATACGATCATGTAGAGCGACACCCTCTCAGGCGACACGCCGTGACGCGCAATGCGTATCGGGGTTCGATATCGTGCCGAGCTAGAGTGATGCTCCTAGTATCAGTCACTTATGTCGGGGATCCTCATCGGCCGATATCGGCCTGCAGTGTTGCCCGGGACGACCCTAAGTGAACCATTCCCTCCCTCTCAAGATGGGGAAATGCTCACCTACAATCGCCCGACACGAACACTGAGGCACGATACACTAGCTCTTCACAGCTTTCTTGAGGTGACTTGTGCAGGGTTCCGACCAGTCTTTTCGGCTTCCTGTAGCTTCTATTTATAGCCAGCGGTTGGGGGAAGTTATGGTGCTCAGGGCGCCATGTGGCCTCCTTATCATCGCAGAGTCGGTGGACAACCGATACCAGTATTGCCCGATACAAAGATGTCGGCTGTCTGTCACGTCACGAGCGGCGCCTGCCGGTGGGCAGCCTGTATCGCGTGACAAGCTTTAGTTGTCGTGGCGAGCTCGGCTCCCTGTCGGGTAAAAGACGTGTCTCCCGCTAGTTCCTTTTTGCGCGACATCCTAATGTCGCGGGTCGGTACGTTGCGCTACCCTGTCGGGCAGTGAGCGTATCGGCCGACTGGAAGGCCGATGCAGGTGGAGCATGCTTGTGGGCCAGAACGGCCTTATTGATGATAAATGAGTCCAAAATGGAGGAAAACTCTACAAAAGATGGAAATATTGAATTAAGAGGTTGTTTGGCCAATTATTGCAAAAGTACATATAAAAAAAGAGGAAAATAGTTAAAAGGGAAGTTTTGATAACAAAATAAAGGTCAAAAACATCACAAAAATTGGTGTTATCAGTATGATACTACAAATGTTGTGAGAATCATACAGTTCATGATAAAACTACAACATGAACAATTTTGACAAGCGTTGACAAAGTTGTTGGACATGTTGAGGACAGTAGAGGCAAATATGAAGAAAGACTAACACTAATCTTTGATGAGATCAATGAAAGGTAAGTCTTAAGGGCAAGGGCAAGGGCAAAGCAAAGAAGCGTTCTGAGGCTAGCCAGCAGCCCAAGCCGTCTTCAACCTCAAGGCACATGGGGAAAGGGTGTATGATGGAATTACCCTCTATATCTGGAAGAACAAAAGAAGATGACAGAGGGGATGGAGATCTCCACCTAACGTATCATGAAATGAACCACTTCTTTATCTTAGGTATATGATACCAAGATATGGATATGTCATATATGATATGCAATATCCACAAAGAAGTGATGGTCTTTGTGAAAGGACCAAGAAAGGAGTACCCATCATTGGAGCAAGTGTTACTGCTATAGATAGGAGTACCTTTCAGTTTATTTCAGCCTAAAGGGCACAAAATAGAGTTGAGAACTGCTATTTCATATTTGCCAATAGATAGAAACACTTTATTTTTGCATATTGTATGACAATGATGGCAATCAATAAAGAGATGTTTCAATTTATAAAGATATGATCTTTGTGGCAATGCCTTATTTATCTTGCGGTATTTGATATGCATAATATAAAATGATACCTAAAAGTTATAGATAACTCAAACAATCAAATTAGCATCAATCATGAGAAATTCATTTCTAGTTTCCATGTAATGGATAAATCTAGACTCTTTTGGTTAGAGAACCAGTAAGAGACATGAATATCTTGGACATGATTAATCAATCTTCACTAAAGGTAGTGAGAGAATGATTGTCCTATTAGGTATGATACATGTGATGTATTTACATACCTATTGGAACAAATGCTAATACTTCAAATGGTGTTTAGAGAAATACCAATATGAATATCTTGAAGTGTTCAAGATTATCATAGTTGAAGTGCAAATTTGGTAAAGTGTTAATTCTTGATGAGATCAATGAATGAAATACTTGGACCAAATGTTTGAGATCCTTATGAGTGATTATGATAGTGTATCATAGTAAACTCATGATTAAGGCATGGTGATGTCTAAATCAAGAAGGAATCATACTCTAAGGAGTTAGAGAATGATTATCAAATAACTGAATTCTTCTTAATAAAAGAATAACCCACACCGATAAAGGACATTAAGAATCACAAGGAGTTGTAACTTCTTATATCCTTGACAGATACACCTCGTTTATCATGTGATGAGTTGTTCATGTGATGAGTCAACTATCTAGATGAATATGAGGAATTGAATTTTGAGTTATGGTTTATGACCATTACATCCTAAATGACATCCATGTGAACCATAAGGTATGACCTTGATGGTAGCACCCATTGGATGAAATACATAAGTGCAAATGAATCTTAAGTGTTAAGACACATAGATACCATTTTGAGAAGGATGATGCTTGTTGATTTTAACTTAATGACTAAGACATTTGGCATATGGATACTAAAATTGCATTCCTATGAGGAATAAAACAAGATGTGTACGTGACACAACCTATAAGGTTTATGAATCCACTAATGCAAATGAAGTCTATAAGTTACAATGGACTAATCAATGTGATTGATTGAGTACAAGAAACTAAGAATTGGATCTTTACTTTGATGATATAGTCAAAGGGTTTGACAGATATGTCAAAGATAAAGAAGGGATATGTGATTTAGTGGGAGCATGTTCACATTCCACATGTTGATGTGAAATGGAAATGTTCTTGAATGGAAATCCAAAAGTGAAATTATCTTTAAGGAAGATAGAGATGTTTCCTATGTGATAGGAATAGATATATATAGAGATAGTTCTCAAAAACCTCTTGACCTAAAAGAGGAGAAAACAGACATTGGCAATCTATACTGAAGGGTTCAGTATGCACAGATTCAGTGGGAGAAAGCCTGTCCATGTTACATGGAGTTAGTATCCCAAGGCCAAGTGTCCAATTCTTATGAAGAATGGGAACACTAAGAATATATATGGATCTATCATGTATGTAATCATCCCATTATCTTGCATGTATCGACATGGCAAGAACAAAATGCATTCATCATCTTGTATGTAGGACATGGCAATATGATGTGCTCATCCTGATAACTCGTATGTGAGACATGACGAGTGGATGTCTGTCTACTTCCAGTAAGGGTTACTAGAATACCATGAGAACTTGATAAGTACTTGTAAAGTACTAGTTCTACGGAGATAAGGAAGAGTTCAATTTAAAGAGTTAAACTGATGCGAACTTCCAAAAAGGATAGAAAATTAATCACAAAATATATATAGGATATATACAAGTGAAAGTTGGTTGATAATCGGAAGTGTTCCAATAAAACCATTTAAAAGGAAATGCCGAGTATCTATGTGTTAGAGAACAACAGTGGATACTATATGGATCTGGAATTTCATGAGATGAACTTATAGATATTCCAATCATTGATGACAAGTATGGAATCCTTGATCATGAAATGTGGCTAAAGGTTAGCAAATGAATACTAGATCGCATATTACGGCAACTCCATCTCATACGTGTGACGTACAACGAAGAGATGAGAGACATGCAGTTAAAAACTGACTTTGGCAAGGTGTTGCCATAACTCACTATGTTCGCACTAGAGCACAGTAACACGTGGGACATGTTTGAAGATCACTATGAATATGATTCAAGGGTGATTGGCTCGTAGTGCAAGTGGGAGTCTGTTCGTATGTATGCCCTGAGAGCCAATCATGGGATGATTGGTGGGATACATTAAGATTTATTTGATAAACATCAAAGGCAAAATTCCAATTCTTTCTGGATCAGTCATATGAGATAGTGATAGAACATATTGAATGTCTAGAGAATGACAATACTCAATGACATATGCTTTCAGGTTTAGGACCTGAAGGATGAGATCATACAGATGCTAAGAATTTGTACATTCTTGTTATGTCCCTAGTCGAATGTCATTGTGGAAGGTAGATAGTCAGTAATGACACACAAGACTAGATTGTAGTGTTGGTTGATGACAGAATCTCATTATTCATGATATAGAGATATCAAACCAAACACATAGGTACTTGTTAGAGAACAAGTGTACTGGACAGACCCAATGTGAGTTTGACACATGGAACCATGACATGGTAGTCGCAGTCAATACTCATAGTGATGGTGGTAAGTGTGATTCTTTGACCTGAAATCACTACACTCAACACATGTCGTTGGGCACACTTTGACATCATCAAACACAGTCCTGAAACATGGGTTGTTATAAAGGTGATGATTGGGTGGCTTTGACACATGGGGCTTTTTAGGGGTGAGTGATAGATATGGGATTTGTCCCTCCTCACGGAGTTTAATATCCATGGCCACTTGATGAGTAGGATTGAGAAAGGCGTGAATGCATGTGTGAATCAGTATGTGATATTGATGTCATACATATCTCTTCCAATCTACTCTGAGATCAAGAAAGTGAATGAACATTGACAGGATGACTGTTCCATGCCTCGAGTTCATTCGGGATATCAGTGACAAAGGAATTATACATTCACTATAACACCAATCACGGATTGTAGGATTGAAAGTTGTTCTCCAACTTTCTATTTCACTTGGGTAGCACTGATGTGTGACTAGGCACCGCTCTTTGCTTGTGAAGTCATAAGTGTTATGGACTTTCACTGCCAACGTGAAAAGGACCTATAGGGTCACACACATAGGATTTAACCTGGAAGAGGCGTTTTGTCCACAAATAATGTTTAGATTCATTACTAAAGGAGTTTAGTAGTTCAATTAAACACTCAATTAATTGACAGCTCAATGTCATAATGTTCAAGGTGTTGGACACATTGATTAGAGTATCAGATTGATTGAAATTGCAATTGAATGATTCTGTACAATCTACACTCCCAACCGATCAGCTCATGTGATGAACCAATCGATTCAGCTTGGTGAACCAATTGGCTTAGGTGGTGATTCGATCGGCTCATGGATAGGGTGAAACGATTGCTTCAAGTGTTGAAACGATCGGTTCAACTGATGCAACTGAGCAAGTTGGGAAAGTAGGACTGGTGAGAAATTTCTTTTCATTTCACTTGCCCAATTTGATTGGAACAAGGATTGGTATTTGATACCAATTAGAAACAAAAGAAGAAAAGTCAATCGGGAACTGACCAGGACCACGAACCGACCGGTTCAGAAGTGAACCGAACGTTTCATGGGTCCCAACCGATCGGTTGAGGTGTCAACCGACCGGCTCAGGTCCCCAACCGACCGTTTCAGTAATGAAACGATCGGTTCATGTTGCGCAATTGGTTGTTTTTGTGGAAAATCTCGAACCCTTCTACTCCTGCTCTAGTCCCGCATTGCCCGGGATAGAGAACCCTGTCCCATGACCCTCCTATATATGTAGGGGTATTGGGGGCTTCTCAAAGTATAACTCAGTGAAACTAGTTGCTCTTTAAAGTTGTCGTTCTCTCTGGTTTTTGGTAACTGAGAGAGCCCGAGCAAGTGCTACCCGATAAGGGAGGCATAGCAAGGGAAAGACATCTGCAGAAAGCGACTGGTGGCAGGAGAGTGTGTCTGTGACTACTACGCTGACAGGAGGGTGCACCTCCTTCCAATTCCTTGTGGGACAAGGAGATTGGAGTTCTAGGTAGTTTGTTTGGACTACTTCATAGGAGGGAGATTTCTTCCGCTCGGAGGACAATTGTCAATCCCGACAGTCCCGGTGAGACCAGGAGTAGTCAGTCCCGGTGCGACCAGGAGCTGCACAGACACCGTCCAAGATCGAAGGTGAAGACAGCGCAAGCCGCGAGGTATTGTTGCTGAGTAACCCTCAGGATAAGGTATGATTCCACAAACCATCATTTCCTATTGTATAGACGTTGACGCGTTTTCTTGTTCTGGGTTTGGGAGGAGAATTTTTTTTGTTTCCGCTTCCTTCTCTGCCTCCCTTAAAACCCAACAAGAACGACCGTTCTAACCAACACGACCATGCTACCATTGATCCCCACCAATTTTATCACTTGATGTCCCTAGTTTGACCCCCACTTAACCCTAGACCCCCTAGACCTCTATATAAGCCTTATAAGTGGATGGAGGTTGAAGGTTGTCTTCCTTGAGATTTATATTTCCCCCCTTACCCATTTCACTCCATTTTCACCACCACTCCACTCCATTCTCCATTTCCACCACCACTCCACTCCATTCTCCATTTCCACCACCAAAACCCTCATTTACAAGCTTTCCATCCACTTCCCACCATCATTCCACACTATTCCATCCAATAAAAGGAGGAGGTCAACCTTGCAGTAGCTAGAGAGGAGGATTCACTCATATGCACCGAGCTCCATGGCTACTTCTTCCTCTTTCTATTCCCTTTTTGTGTAAATATTATAATTTCATTTTCTAATGATTATGTCCTATTTCTAACTCACTCTTCATGAATTGCTTGTTGGTTTGTGCTTGAAGTCACCTAAGAATGTAGGGAAATTGCTTATATGTATGAATTTCAGGATTTGCTCCTAGGTCCATTTCTTAGATCCCTAGCTAGTTACCCATCCTCCTACATTCTAATCAATTTTTCTAACCCTAGTTGAGAGATCTAAGTAGCTATCTTGAATGAATTAGTTTGCTTAGCATGGAGCTTTCTCAAGGCTAGAATGTCAGTGACGGGAGGCCTAAAACTCACTTCCACTCCTATTACTAGTCACAACCCCTAATCACCCTAAAATCATCTAACCTAGAAACCTAGACTTGTTTAGGCTCCAATTGAATTGCACCTAGACCTTAATCCAATTGAGCCTCCTAAGGGTAGTAGGAGGTGTTAGGGACTAGTTTCCCTATACACAACCTAGCATACCCATGGCTAGTTAGTAGTCTAGGGAAATTCATTAGACTCTAACTTGTTGTTTGTTTTGTTAATCTAAATGAAATCATAATGTTCGCATGTCACCCCGACATAATTGATAGGTGCATCCCCGAAACAGCCCACGTTTCCCTTTATTGCTTCAATACCCTAATTTCTATCTTACTTAGCTAGTGTTAGCTTTAGATATCTCTTTTCTTGCTTAGTTAGCTTCTTACCTTGTTATTGCTTTGCTCTTGCTAATTTAGGTCTTTAATTTCTCTTGTGCTTAGTTTGCTAGTTTAGTGTAGTGTAAACATTTTCTTGCCTTGCCTTGTCTTTTATTGCTTAATAGAATTAATTATCTAGGGTTAACTTATATTTCATTTCTTGTCTTTAAATTGCTTGCTTGTTCACCCATTGTTTAACAATCAAATCACCTTTAAACCCTTGAACCCTAAGATCCATAGTAGGAACCTAACCCAAAAACTAACCTAGCTCTAGTGCCCCTTTTTCTCCCTGTGGATCGACCCTATACTTGCCTCCATCCTATACTATGACACGAACCTATGCACTTGTGGGTGTAGTGTTTTGGTTTTTGTCAGTGTATTGAGTGTAGGTCTTCATAAATTCAAAATTGAATCCACCGCGTGCTTCTGTCCACGGGGTTGCATCTATTCAAAATCTCAATTGAGTAGTGTGTAGCACCATTGTCAAAAGAAAACCAATTAGAAAATGTGTTGGTTAATTGTTTTCTCCCTATAACATCTCTTGATTCGATAAGATTGGGTATTAAGAAAAATTTCCAATTTAAGGTGGCCTTTACAACCAATGATTGTATTGGTTAATTGTCTACTCCCTGAAGCATTTTCATTTAGATATTGGGTACTAGACAAATTTCCCAATTTATGGTGGCCTTTAAAAACTACAATTGTGTTGGTTAATTGTCTACTCCCTAGAGCATCTCTTGTATTGATATGATTTGGTATCTATAACATATTCCAAGTTAACATGTCCTTTTCAACCAACAGTTGTGTTGGTGAATTGCCTGCTCCCTAAAATATTTACCTTGATACAAGAAAGAAAACATGATAGGACCAATATGTGAAATCTCCCAGTTAAAGGTCATGATCCAACCCAAAAAGATTGGAAGAGAAAAGCATAGGATCATTAGTTTTCTGTCATGGTCTAGGACCATTATTATATGATGATTAATGATTGGATTCTCATGATAGTCAAGGAATGTTGTCTATTTTTTTTGGAAAAGGGAGGTTTTTTTACTTCTAAGGAAAGATTTGAGATTTTCCATATTTTTCTATGGATTTTTTTGTATTTTATTTGCATTTTTCTAAGTTTTTTGTGTTGTTTATGATTTTTAGAAGATTCTAAAAATCCTGCTAAAAATCCAAGAACTATATTGTAATATTTTCCTAAAGATTGTTTGTTAATGAGGGTAATGAGGAGTAATAGCTATTTCCTGGGGACCACATTTTGCATTCACATTGCAAACCTTCACAATAAGAAAATGATGTGCCAGCATAATTGTTGCATTTGTATGACATTTTATGAATTTAAAACTTAAAATTGAAATATGAGTTTGAGAGTCAAATCATGTTATAAGATTTACAAAACTTCCATTAAGAGTTTGATTTGCAGAATCAGATTTGGACCCATATAGAGGATTGCAACGTTGTGAGAGTCATGTCCCACTGTGTATTGTGTCATTTTGTGGGTGAGTGGGACAAGGATTCCCAATGTCCTAGGGTAACAAGTCAGTCTCAATTTATGCACATGAAGTCTATAAATAGAACAATGTTGTGTGGTTTGTTCAAGATATCATGATCTTTAAGATTTACAAATATGGGGGATCTAGTGATAAGTGAAGTCCCACTCTTAAGGTGTCCTCACATAAATCTATCCTTAATGCAATGTTGGATCATGGATTCTCTGAGATTGGAGAGGGCAAGTTTTGGCATGACTCAATACCTCCTCCATAGAGCTTGTGTTGATGTTTCATGGGAATTGATGTATGTAATGATCCCTTTATGGGACCCCACTCAGTGATACCTTCTAGTTTAAAGATGTCATTCTACCTCCCATCTTAGAGAATGTGGCTACATTCACCTAGCTTCCTCTGGATGATAATTGGCCTATTGTTCCAAGAAAATCAAGTTGAATTATAGAGTTAGCTGACATGTTAAATGTAAAGAAACTCAAAGCTACTCGATGGATGAGCAAGAAAAAATCTTTATTTAGTTGGATTATTTATGGGATTTGTTTAAGACGCAAAGTGATGTTGGATCTCTAGATATCCCACATTTGTGGGTGTACACCTAGACCATGTTGTCTAATTCGTTCTCTGGAGAAATTGCCAGATATGTTACAACAGTTGCCTCAATCATTGTAACGACAATGTAGTTGAAAGAAACTATTAGACCCTTGATTTTGATTAATTTTTATGAGTTCTTGGATGACACATTCAACTGGAAAGATATTATGACCCCACAAAATTATGTAGATCTAATTTTGGATGTGCGTCGAAGGTGATAGATTCCTAGATTCTTCCAATCCTAATTTCATTATTGCACAAGAGTACTTGTCTAAGCATGTTCAAGTTGGTTAACCAATTCCATGAAAAGATGATTTGGCTTGATGATTGTCTAGTTTAACATAGGAATGTTTCCATTAGGAATGGATGAATCTCTATCTTGAGAGTTTGGGTTGTCAATTGAGATGCCAAGTATTCAATGATTGATCATCCTTCCAAGCTAGAATATTGCATAAGATACTATCTTATGTCAGTGTTGAGATTGATCAAATGTTCTTAGTGCAGGAGTCTGATTGAAGACTTCCATCCTTTTTTAATAAATTTCTTGCCAACTTTAAAAAAGTTCAAGAGTAAGTGGAAACGATATGTTTGAATGACAAGAGGATCACTCATGATGTGTTTACTATTGGAAGAGACTATTTCCCAGTGTACCTTGAGTTTCTTGAGTCATCCTTAGTAGTAGTAGTTCATAGTGATCCCTTAAGAGGATTTGCATGATGTTTTCAGTTCATTAGGATTTTCATTTCTTGATTTTTTTGTCTTTTTTAGCACAAGGTGACATTTTTTTATTTTTTTAAGAGATTTGTTTTGAAAACAAAAATTAAATCATTTATTTTTTGTCTTTATTAGAATGAGATCCATTTTTATTTTTTTTCTACTTGCCAATCCCATTGATGGGCTTGGTTTGTCCATGTAACCTATTGAGTATCAAATTATCCTTCGTTATTGACTTATAATTCCTTTTAACTCAATTGATGAACGTTTCCCACTTTATAACACCGTAGACCTTGACTCACTTGGTGATCATGGTGTTCATTTCTACATAAGACCTAGATATAAGTTTTGACATGACTTAGTTTGTGATACTCTTTTAACCTAGCCTCTCGAGCTATGTTAAGGTTACTAAAAGAGGCTCATGTGATATTTCTTGGCATACTACTAGATAGTATCCACTCTCAACTTCATGTTGACATCTTGTTATTTGATTGTACAAATGGGAAATACACATGTGTTTCCCTCATTGGAGTCTCTCCTCAATCACTTGTTCTTTCAAGTAATTTAAAGTAGGTCATGCAACTGGTGGTGCTACTAGAAGGTACAAAAGCACAGGGTAGCTTGTATGGCAAATGAGTTTCTTTTTTACCTTTTGATTTTCATATGTTTGGTGTACTTGTTGATGATGCAACCTCTCTTCTATGATGCCTTCAACATGTCACTGATGGGAACCTTATGCTACCATCTTCTTCTTGTAATAATTTTGTTTTTAGATCTATAGGATACGCCATCTAGAAAGTTTTGGCATCTCAATTTGTTGAATGTGCTTCTGTGAAGGAATTTTTGTAATTTATGGTTTACAGTCATCTCATGAAAGAAAAAGTATTTTATGTAAGATATATATTTTTATAAAAAAATGGAAAAAGAAATTTCTCATGGTATGAGGCACTGGCTTTGGGTACTCCTTTCATGATATTTAACCATGCCCTTTGACCTAAGTCCTAGTGAATTTTGAGGCACTTGCCACTATTAGATTTCTTTGACAAATTATGTGACCTAGATCAATTTGTATCTCATGCCCATTCATTAAATGAATCGATGATGGTTATGTGTTTATGTATATCTGGAAAGAACAACATATGTAACATACTAGATTTTAGGTGCTAAATCTACTTTGAGATACAATTTGTTATTTTTTTTGTGAACTTAAGTCCATTTACAAAGTGATCCTTTATTCTACACTTGATCAGTTATTTTGGCCAACTATCATGTTTACTAATGAAACTAATTGAATTTTAATGTCAAAATCGGTTCATTTCTTTTTTACATGATAAATATTTACAAATAAGGCCCTAGATTGGTCTTCATAAACCACTTATACAACATCTTATACAATTTTGCTTTTCATTATCAAGTGTATTTGTTAGACCTTGTACTTCAAGAATGCACCTCCTTTTTCAACAAATAGCTTGGAACTATTTTAAAAACATTGTTTAACAATATTTATGTATTTAACTCTTTGAAAATGAAGTGTACAAGTTGTAGCTCTAATGTAGGAAGTTAACATGTTTAGAAATTAGTTGACTATCGGAGAAAGATGTGGAAAATTTTCCATACAATAGGTCATTGTAGAGTGCTAGATATAAAATTGATAATTAATTCATATATATGACTTGTAATTATGCATTAATAGATAAAATAATACATAGAGAAGAATAAGTCGTGTTCTTCTCAACTACAACAATGTTTAGGGATGTTATATCAGAGAAAGATGACTAGTCTATCCTTCCTTACATAGCATTTGCCTCCACACAACCTACAATCCCCTCCCTCTTAAAAATGATGATCACCTGATCTCACCCCTAACCATAGAAACTGTTGTGAAGAAACTTTCTTCCCTGAACAAGAAATGGCGATACACATAAGGTTGATTATTGTACCATCAAGAAAACATGCCCTTATCAACCTAGTCCTATGATAACTCAATATATCTTCTAGAGTTCCCTCCCCCTCAGCATCCTCTGGTAAACCTTATCATCCTCTCTAATATCAAGCACTACTCATTACAATTGGGAAACAAGATAGATCCACAACAAGCCACAACATGTAGCTCTTGACCATCGACTTGCAATTCCAGAGAACACAACTCACAACCTTCTTTGGGAACTAGCCTTGTGGAAATCCCCCTCAATGGTGACAACCAAATTGAATCCACTCCTCTCCTCATCGTCATTAACATGCTAGAGCCCTAGCACCCACACCATCCTTCAAAACATTTCCTTCTAGACTGTAAATAGAAGAGATGGCAAAAAGATCTCCACCGCCATACACACCTACAATACAAGGAATATACTCTTATATGTAGCAGTGATGACCTCAAGAAGACTATTGCACTCTCTCCCCAGTTTCTTAACATAAACAATCACCACCATCAATTACAGACCTACAAACCTAGCACAGATCCACGACCTACAACAAGCCATCACAAACATGCAACAATGACCTATAATTAGCCATTCCAACAATATTCAAAATGAATTTTCATTGTTGAGTTCTCTCTCCTTAATGGCGGATTTTACCCCTTTAACTATGTTAAATTTGATCATCACTTGACATACTTCCTCCTCCCCACAGCCCCAACATGATTCCTGAAACATCCACACAACAACAACACAATGCTCAACCACCAATATAGCATGAGCATACCTGCAATGAGTAAAAAAGGATGCGGTCCTACTACAAGATCCCACCTCCTTTGCCTTATAATATATTGGACTCCTCCCTATCATTTGTTCGTATTCACATTAGCATCTCACTACATGTACTTACAACCTTGACTAGAAAGAAAACCTCAACTACTGAAATGTGTGTGTGACCTATTGTTATCAATTTGAAGGAGTCCACCCTATGAACTAGATTCAACCAGATCCATGGAGTCATTAATGAGCTTCGATCTAACATCAACACTAACACGATTTTTCCGTGCATAAAACACAAGTGCACGCGTCAATGTAGTATAGGCCCTTGTGAGGCCCGAGTCGAACTCAGGGACACTAAATTATCGGTAGACTACTACTAACTGTTTGCGATCAGCTAAACCGATTAAAAGAGTTTGAGAGTAGTTGTAAAAACAAAAGAAAATAAAATAAAACAAAGCAATCGATTAAGGGTTTAGTTTAATCAATTCAAGTGGATATCTTTAGGATAGCGGTTTCACTGTGGGTTTTCATTGTATGAATTTCCATATAATAGTTCAGGTTCATCTCTCAATTCGGGTAGTGGCCTGTAGTCAGAATTGCCCACTGTCATGGTACAATTCACTACCTATGTCTAGGTCGGTTCCACCATCATAGTAACCTATACCCTAAACTAGGTGCATTAGCATCGACCTCTGGGTGTCCACCATTAACCGTACATCACCTTGTTCAAGGGATTTGTTAATTAATGTGAATTTCGTCTCTTTTCAACCGTTAATTCTTCTTTCAAAGTAAATAAAGGTATTAGATTATCATTATGGTGATCAAGCATAACAATATAATTGAGAAAACGAAATCATACCACAGATTTAAGAGATAAATGATGAATTACTATGATAAAAATGTCATACAAAGCTTCCCCGGGCTACTCCTGGTCCTAAAGATAAAGGGGATCAGCCCCGCATGTTCATCTCAGAGCAAGACAAGGTTGAGAAAAGGGGAAACATGAAAAGAAATGTGAATAAGTAATGAAACCCATGAACAGAGAAGATCCAAACATTCCTCGACGTAGAATGTGCGATCTGCAGCCTTTCGGTGGTGGAAAACGTCTTCTTCGGCTTCCGGAACGGCTGGGGCGTGCTTCTAGGCTCCGTTCTTCTCTCCACACCTTCTCGGGACGTGTGCAATGGATAATGACGTGATCCCTAGCTCTTGGCCGCCGTCATTAGGTGTAATCACCGAGTTAGGTTGCAAAAATATCACAACTGTCAGATTTAGATCAATCTGAAACAAACTTGCATCTGACAGTGTCGATACCATCGACGCGGCTCGATGGTATCGACACTGCGCGGTATCGACAAGTCTTCTTTTCTTTTCTTCATTGCGCCTGATGCTGACTCGATACCATCGACGAGGGTCAATGGTATCGACACTCTTAGGCGTCGGTTTTATCCCTTTTCCGTCACTGAATCTTCAAGTGTCGATAGTATCGACTTTAGGGTCGATAGTATCGACTATCTACTCACCAACAACCTGATGGAATGTCGCTACCATCGATTTCTCTGTCGATGGTATCGACTCTGTGCTGCTCCTTGCGGCTGGCAACCTGTGGCTGTGTCGATAGTATCAACATCTATCGATGGTATCGACAGCTGTCGATGGTATCGACAGCTGCAGATATGCGTTTTTCCTGAAATTGCAACACAAAACCACATAAGCCAAAATAAAACATATTATTGTAATCATTTATGCTTAAAACAATAAAATAAGGGAGAATTGATGCTGAGAAGGATCATAGACTAAAGTAAGTGACTTATGCAATATTAACCACCAAAATGACCAATAAGCGCATAAAACATGAGTGAAACAACTCTATAAATCCGACTCAAAATCATCACATCAAACTCCCCTAATCTTGAACATTGCTTGCCCTCGTGCAACTAAACTTTAGAATAAAATTGCGAGGGTCAACTAAAGAACAGATCGTCACAACAAACATCACCACATGATCCCCGCTGGACATTCACATACCGGCCCTCACTAACCACAGAATGATAATTACCCTAAAGGCGATAGTAATCATCCATAAAAGATATCTACCTCAAAAATAATGAACACTATCACATAAGGCAGTTAACATAATAAAATTCTCCAGTCCAGACTCAGTGCATCTTGTGATCTTCTATTCTACGTTGCTCGCCCTAACTACCATCTACATGGAAGTAGTTCTCCTGGTATTAATGAGTGAGGAGAAAATCACGGTAGCCTACCAATTCGAGCAACAGGTGGATGAAATGGGTGGCTCATGGAAGAAATGGAAGCATTATACGATTTCAACATGCACAAAGCAAAAATGACCTAAATGATGCATATGCAAGTGTAAATGCCCTAATGCCTACATTTGGGTGGAATGATGCATGCACTTTCATTCCATCTCAAGGTGAGATGGAATATCTAAGAGAACTACATCATGTACCCATTCTTCTTAGTATGTAGTGAGAACATGTTCCTTTCTCCCTCTCATTACTACTTACTACTCAATTCTCTTCCTTTTTTTTCTCTCTTTTTTTTCCTTCTCTTATTCTTTTTCTTCAAGCCCTTATTTTCATAGTTGACAACGAATTGTTTGTTGGGCTCACTTATTGCTGCATAACTTATACATTTGAAGCATTCAGAAGGTATGGAACAAGTTCATCACACTTAATGTTTCAGAAGAAATAAGATGCATGGTGTACTATATGCACAAAAATGTGAATGGAACTACAAAATGATGATTATGCAACTAAATGACACACACCTAAGGATAATGTGCATGTATAACTTATCTATATATATTTTTATTTTCATGCAAATTATGTGAAAATAGTTGCAATGCAAGACCTATCTACATGGACTGCAATCAAAGACATTAAAACCGTAATGTACTTCCAATTCTTAAGGTGGAGTATGAAAATAGTGGGGTGGATAGATCACAAGACTAATTGACTGAACCTTTAAAAATTATTATGTTTCCCTCCTTACTGACCTGCGTAGTAATTAAGAGGTTTTTCTCTCTTATTTCAAATTAAAGTCTCATTATCATTTGGTCAGTTTAGGCTCAAACAACCAATTCCGTCCACTTTGCATGAACCATAAGAATGTACAGTTGTGATTTTCCATTTTAGAGTTGACAAACCCAATTATTTCCTTAAGTTATGTGCTCAAAGTTAAACAACACAAGCTTGCAAAAACACTAAAAAATTTCAAATTTGCCGCTAATTCCGAAGTACAAGCAACGAGATGACACATGACTTAAAACATCCACAATTACATTAGATAGAGTGTGGATCCTACAAACAACTAAGAACTACAAGAAATAAATGACAAAAGACAAAACAATAAAAACCTAAAAATGGAGAAAACTAAAGGATAGAGCTGTTCCAACTCCCAATAACTCCCCTAAGCTTGAACATTGCTCGCCCTCGAGCAACTAAACTTTAGAATAAAATTGCGAGGGTCAACTAAAGAACAGATCGTCATAACAAACATCACCACATGATCCCCGCCGGACATTCACATACCGGCCCTCACTAACCACAGAATGATAATTACCCTAAAGGCGATAGTAATCATCCATAAAAGATATATACCTAAAAAATAATGAACACTATCACGTAAGGCAGTTAACATAAAAAATTCTCCAGTCCAGACTCGGTGCATCTTGTGATCTTCTATTCTACATTGCTCTCCCTAACTACCATCTACATGGAAGCAGTTCTCCTAGTATTAATGAGTGAGGAGAAAATCACGGTGGCCTACCAATTCGAGCAATGAGTGGATGAAATGGGTGGCTCATGGAAGAAATGGAAGAATTATACGATTTCAACATGCACAAAGCAAAAATGACCTAAATGATGCATATGCAAGTGTAAATGCCCTAATGCCTACATTTGGGTGGAATGATGCATGCACTTTCATTCCATCTCAAGGTGAGATGGAATATCTAAGAGAACTACATCATGTTCCCATTCATCTTAGTATGTAGTGAGAACATGTTCCTTTCTCCCTCTCATTACTAGTTACTTCTCAATTCTCTTTCTTTTTTTTCTCTTTTTTTCTTTCTCTTATTCTTTTTCTTCAAGCCCTTATTTTCATAGCTGACAACGAATTGTTTGTCGGGCTCACTTATTGCTGCATAACTTATACATTTGAAGCATTCAGAAGGTATGGAACAAGTTCATCACACTTAATGTTTCAGAAGAAATAAGATGCATGATGTACTATACGCACAAAAATGTGAATGCTGCTACAAAATGATGATTATGCAACTAAATGACACGTACCTAAGGATAATGTGCATGTATAACTTATCGATATTTTTTTATTTTCATGCAAATTATGTGAAAATAGTTGCAATGCAAGACCTATCTACATGGACTGCAATCAAAGAGATTAAAACTGTAATGTACTTCCAATTCTTAAGGTGGAGTATGAAAATAGTGGGGTGGATAGATCACAAGACTAATTGACTGAACCTTTAAAAATTATTATGTGTCCCTCCTTACTGACCTGTGTAGTAATTAAGAGGTTTTTCTCTCTTATTTCAAATTAAAGTCTCATTATCATTTGGTCAGTTTAGGCTCAAACAACCAATTCCATCCACTTTGCATGAACCATAAGAATGTACAGTTGTGATTTTTCGTTTTAGAGTTGACAAACCCAATTATTTCCTTAAGTTATGTGCTCAAATTTAAACAACACAAGCTTGCAAAAACACTAAAAATTTTCAAATTTTCCCCTAATTCCCAAGTACAAGCAACGAGATGACACATGACTTAAAACATCCACAATTACACTAGATAGAGTGTGGATCCTACAAACAACTAAGAACTACAAGAAATAAATGACAAAAGACAAAACAATAAAAACTTAAAAACGGAGAAAACTAAAGGATAGAGCTGTTCCAACTCCCCCCAAGCTTGAATTTGACTATGGACTCATAGTCGAAAACAACCTTAAAAGGTGGAACAGAGATACCAATCATTCTTCAGGAGGAGGCGGGTACTGCGGGGCCGTGGGGTCCCAAGATGGGTACTGCCCCTGAAAGCTCGGATCATACTAGGGCATGGGCAGAGGTTGTGGATACCCCCCAAAGTAATTCTGGCTCCAGTAATGATCGTAGAAAGGCTGTTGCTGCATCTCCATCCTATGCAACCTGTCGTGGATGTGTTGTTGGTTGTCAAGGAGGAGGCACTCATTTTCAAAAATGGCCCTCTGATTATCTAACAGCCGGTTCGTCGTATCCTGAATACCGGCATATGAAGTTGTATGCTGCTGCTGCGTCTGATGAATCTCCTACAGCATTGTATACATCCCTTGCATAGAGTAGGCATCCTCTTCTGGATAAGAGGGATGTGGTGGCCGAGGTTGCGAAGAAGAAGATGCACCCAGATTCATGTGAGGACGCTTCCTAGGTGCCACTCGTGCACGAAGAGGGGTGAAAGCCTCCTCTTCCTCTTCAGGCTCATCGCCGTCGTTGTCATTGTCATCATTGCCGCCGTCTTCATTTGAGTCTTCAATGGATATGACAGGCCATTTGAAATGCTGAGCACCCTCGATGTAGAAGACGGGGTCTGGAAGTGAACATTCTTGATATGCTTGATTGACATGGCAGTGTGCATATGCCAAGCCATCACGAAGCAGGATGAGGTTGGAGCGGTGCAGATACTGCATGTTGACCTTGCTCCTGTTGGAGAGGGGAGTAAGCAGGGAGAAAGTTAACCCAAGATAAGAGGCCAGCAGTGTGATGAGTCCTCCAAAGTGGATTGGAGCCTTTCGCGTACTCCTCTTTACAGCCAACACACGCGTTAAGAAGAACACGCCCCAATTACACTCTTCTCGCTTCAACAACTTATGCAGGAAAAACAAATCTGTCTCTTGAAACTTGCTGAGAGACAGGTCACCATGAGAGAACAAGGTGGTGCAGAGCATGCGATGAAGGACCCGCACAAAAAGATGCTCAAAATCTACAACCGCCGCATTATGGTAGCTGACGGATTTGCCCGGAGGCACAATCACTAGCTCGACAAAAATAGCATCATATTCAGTTCGGTTGTCTGGCCTCCGGTACTGATCTCTCCCATGATTCCAGTTGTAGATGGAATTGAACTTCCTGAGTGTGAGAGTGTAATCATTGTTGTACAGCCGAAAATAAACGCGACCTTCGATCCATTCCCGATCAGTGGTGATGACGTTGTTTGGCACGACGCATATATCCAGTGACGCCATGAACTCCGCCACTAGCTCCTTGTATGTGGGCCATTCATCGAAGAATGGCTGGCCGTCGGCGTGGAATTCCATCTCATTGGGCCTCCTACCCGTATGCCTTGCCTTCCCTTTGAGAATGTAGGCAAGATTGGCATCGAACCCCGGATTGCGGATCATGTCCCGGTCGACGTATCGGGTCGGCTCTATCTTTCTCTTCATAAGTTCCTTGTAGACCTTCCAGACCTCCGCAGAAGGATGGACAATCCGCGTGCACAAAATAGATGCAGTGGGTGGAGGAATGAACTTATAGATCTCCATTGGAGCCGCATGTGAAGAAGAAGCACCGGCTGTACGCACCATTGTCGTTGAGAAAGAAGGAAAAGAAGACAGAGCTCGGTGAAGATCGGAGAAGACAATCTCTGCTCAGTGAATGCTTGGGGAAGAATGCGTTCTGTAGATGCTCGTAGCCAGGCTCCGATTGCACACAAAGACGCACGACACAAGTAGAGGAGGAAAACTCTGAAGGTGTGACGTCATATGACGACAATTCATCCCTTTTATAACTGTGGCCGGCGCTGTTGTGTGTCCATCGATACCATCGACGCGGGTCGATGGTATCAATACCTGTAGCACAATCTGGTCGTCCTCTAGTATCGACGACTGTCGATAGCCTGATGTGGGGGCCCAGATCGATGATGCGTCGATACCATCGACGTGGGTCGATGGTATTGACCCATCCCACGGATTGACTCTCGTGATGTAGCGATCGTCGTTGATTTCCTCTCGTGGATCAGTGACGTGTCACGTCGATACTATTGACGTGGGTCGATAGTATCGACTTTTGCTTAGGGCAAACACCCTCACAAGGCCTCGCCGCCGCTTCCTGTCTGTAACCAAGTCGATACCATTGACAGGACCGTCGATGGTATCGACTTCATTGAGACACTTTTCATCTGAATATCTCTAGAGATCTCGCGAGTATCGACATCCATGTCGATACTATCGACCTCCTTCTGGCAAGCAACCTGATGGTGGGTCGATACCATCGACGAGGCCGTCGATAGTATTGACTCAGAGAAATTTTTGCTGCCGTCTACCTGTGCCTATCTCGATACCATCGACACAAGGGTCGATGGTATCGACCCTGCCTCAGTCCTGCACATTGAACAAACGATCAAGGTATCATTTTTACACTAAAAACAAAACCAAATCAAACCAACATACAAATGTGAAAGAAACTAAATGAAGCTACCGATGGTTGGGTTGCCTCCCAACAAGCACCCTTATTTAACGTCTTAGGCTAGACGAATCAAGCTTCATCACTTTGGAGCTTTGGAGAGTGTGCCCAGGGGGTAATGCGACCGTTTGAACTCAACTCGATCCTGGCCAATGCCCAACGTCAAAGTGCCTTTTCCAATGGCAGTAACAACATCATCCATTTCTTGAAATGGCCTACCTAATAGCATCTCACAACCTTTAAGCTGTGGCATGTCCATGACGATGAAATCCACCGAAAAGATAAACTTGTCTACTTTGACAAGTACATCCTCGCACACTCCGTATGGCTTCACAATGGACCCATCCGCCAGCTCGATAGTCATGCTAGACTTCTTTAGTTCCTTCAACCCAAGCTTTTGAAATGTGGATACTGGCATAAGATTAATACTGGCCCCTAAGTCACACTGTGCTTGTGGGAAATTTTGACCGCCTATAGAACATGGGATGTAGAAACCTCCCAAATCTTTCCTCTTCTGTGGTAGACTCCCATGGATAATTGAGCTCACCATCTGGTTCACCCGGCAAACATCTATGTCTTTGATCCGCCTTTTCTTGGTAATGATTTCCTTGATAAACCTCCCGTATTATGGAATCTGCTCTATGATTTCCACTAACGAGATATTTATATGGAGTTTCCTAAACATCTCCAAGAACTTCCTGTAATGTCTATGTACTTTCTTTGGCATCAAACCATCCGAAAACGACACAACTGCCTCATTTAGATGCTTATGAGGTGGCACATATGGGCTTCTCAGGGCAAACTCCCCTAAGCTTGCTTCAATGTCACCCTCTGGCATAGACTTTGGCACATTGTTTTCAACAGTTGTAATTTGTGATGGCTCTTATCTCTCAGTGACTGTAGCTTCACCATGACGCATGACCTTCACCTTCTCTTCTTGCCTAGGTGTGGGCGCGACCGTGATGGGCTCTTGGCGGGTTTTTCTGAATGGAACATATCCACCTGGTAGACCATAATGACTGCGAGGATACAATATTTTTGGTGTAGCTTCCATATCAAAAATAATTTTGCTTTTGTCTTGGACCTCTACCACCGGGGTCTCTACCTCAATAATCACAGATATGTACTTTACTTGATGATGTACTTGAACAACATCTGCATTCCCATCCTGTCGTTATTGGTTGGCATGCTTTAAGGCCACCATTTCATTGGAAATTTGGGTCACAATCGTCTCTAATGCCCTCATCTACGCTCCATGGCTTTGCAATGTCTGCCCAAATTTAGTCAAGATCTCACCCTGAGACTGCAGCTGCTTACTAAACATGCTCATCATCTCCTAATTTTGCTGCACCACTTGATTAAGCAACGCGATGCTTTTATCTTCTGCTGCTGACTGTGGCTTTGCATCTGGATCTTGTAGGAAGTTGTTTGGATCTTTCCATGAGAATTTTCTATCCTTCCTCCAAGCATAATCATTATTTCTATAGCCCTGTTGTTGCATAAATTTGACCTGGGCTTCCTCCTCAGTTTCTGTATCCTCTTCGGCAAGCAATTTCTTGGCTAGAAGGTCTAATTTATCATTCAACTCCTTAATGGCCCTGGACTCACTTACAACTTTGACTTGTTCTGGTGCATCCCTATCGCCCCAAGATTTCTTCTTTGCCATATTTTTTAGAATCTCCCAACACCTAGTGCCAGTGTTGTTTAAGAAGAAACCTGAACCTACGAAGTCTAAATTGCTTCTATCATGCTAAGAAAGAGAGAAATAAAAGATTTTCACCTACTTCTCCTTGTCCAGCCCATGATACGGGCATCTCCTCATCATAATCTAAAAACACTCCCAGGTCTCAGAGTAGGTTTCACCTGCCTTCTGACTGAAATTGTGAATTTTTCTGATCAGATCATTTGTCTTCTCAGGCGGAAAGAATCTTTCAAAGAACACTTCCACCATGTGGTTCCATGATTCCACATACTCATCATCAAGATTATGTAACCATTCTTGTGCATTTCCCACCAGAGAGCTGGGGAACAACTTCAAGTACAATGTCTCCTGCGGGAACCTGTCTATCTTGATCATATCACAGTTTTCCACGAATTGACTTATGTGAGTCACCGAGTCTTCGTTCTTTAACCCATTGAATGCATTTGACTTGACCAAGTTGATTAATGCAGGATCAATCTTATAAGTCGTAATGTTGATCGCCTGCTTCTTAATTGGCCCCTTTGAAGAGGGTGAGGAAGAAGCCTTTATCTTCTCCCATATCGTCTACTCTTCTGCCATGGCTTCTTGTTCTGAGTCGGAATCTATATCTTCCAGTTGGAGTTGAACGTTGTTCTCCTCATTGTCAGGTCCCAGCAGTGGAACCTCTGGTGATTGCTGTGTGTAGTCAGTGCTACGCGTCCTCACCATGCACAAGTACCTGCAAAATGGTAATTTCAGTTCAGTACCGTGCTAGATGATTACAAAATGTGAAAGATAAACTATGAATTAAAAAAAATGAATATAAAATAATAAAATAAAAATGTGGCCTAGAGTGGCCGCTTGCATCACTCATAGTTTCGACAATTGCCGTGTCCCCAGCAACAGCACCAAAAACTTGAAATGATTTTTCTGTGCATAAAACGCAAGTGCACGCGTCAATGTAGTATAGGCCCTTGTGAGGCCCGAGTCGAACTTAGGGACACTAAATTATCGGTAGACTACTACTAACTGTTTGCGATCAACTAAACTGATTAAAAGAGTCTGAGAGTTGTTGTAAAACAAAAGAAAATAAAATAAAACAAAGCAATCGATTAAGGGTTTAGTTTAATCAATTCAAGTGGATATCTTTAGGATTGCAGTTTCACCGCGGGTTTTCATTGTATGAATTTCCATATAATAGTTCAGGTTCATCTCTCAATTGGGGTAGTGGCCTGTAGTCAGAATTGCCCACTATCGTGGTACAATTTACTACCTATGTCTAGGTCAGTTCCACCATCGTAGTAACCTATACCCTAAACTAGGTGCATTAGCATCGACCTCTAGGTGTCCACTATTAACCGTACATCACCTTGTTCAAGGGATTTGTTAATTAATGTGAATTTCATCTCTTTTCAATTGATAATTCTTCTTTCAAAGTAATTAAAGGTATTAGATTATCATTATGGTGATCAAGTATAACAATATAATTGAGAAACTGAAATCATACCACAGATTTAAGAGATAAATGATGAATTACTATGATAAAAATGTCATACAAAGCTTCCCCGAGCTACTCCTGGTCCTAAAGATAAAGGGGATTAGCCCTGCATGTTCATCTCAGAGCAAGACAAGGTTGAGAAAAGGGGAAACATGGAGAAAAATGTGAATAAGTAATGAAACCCCTGAACGGAGAAGATCCAAGCATTCCTCGGCATAGAATGCACGATCTACAACCTTTCAGCGGTGGAAAACGTCTTCTTCGGCTTCCGGAATGGATGGGGCGTGCTTCTAGGCTCCGTTCTTCTCTCCACACCTTCTCGGGACGTGTGCAGCGGCTAATGACGTGATCCCTTGCTCTTGGCCGCTGGCATTAGGTATAATCACCGAGATAGGTTGCAAAAATATCACAGCCGTCAGATTTAGAACAATCTAAAACAAAGTTGCATCTTGCAGTGTCGATACCATCGACGCGGGTCGATGGTATCGACACTGCGCGGTATCAGCAAGTCTTCTTTTCTTTTCTTCGTTGCGCCTGATGCTGACTCGATACCATCGACGAGGGTCGATGGTATCGACACTCTTAGGCGTCGGTTTTATCCTTTTTCCATCGCTGAATCTTCAGGTGTCGATAGTATTAACTTTAGGGTCGATAGTATCGACTATCTACTCGCCAGCAACCTGATGGAATTTCACTACCATCGACTCTGTGCTGCTCCTTGCGGCTGGCAACCTGTGGCTGTGTCGATAGTATCGACAACTGTCGATGGTATCGACAACTGCAGATATGCATTTTTCTTGAAATTGCAACACAAAACCACATAAGCCGAAATAAAACATATTATTTTAATCATTTATGTTTAAAATAATAAAATAAGGGAGAATTGATGCTGAGAAGGATCATAGACTAAAGTAAGTGAATTATGCAATATTAACCACCAAAATGACCAATAAATGCATAAAATGCGAGTGAAACAAGTCTATAAATGCGACTCAAAATCATCGCATCAAACACCAAATGATCCATCCTAGTGAGGAGAAGGGAAATGCTCTACCCTCTAATTTTCTTCATATCTACTATAAAATGAAGTCTCAATTGGAGGTTTCTTGACAATGATAAGATCATCATGTCATGGATAACTGTGAATGTAATCCTAAGGAGGCCGTTAATGGAATAACTTCACATTTGTTCTTGGAAGCCATGCCACATCGAAACAACCATACAACATGAAGGAAGTCATGATTGGAAATCCATCAAATGGCCAATTCAAACCCACAAAGTTGTAAGTAATTTGATCCCAATGCATTATTTTCTCATTTGTAATCTTCAAAAGTAATTTCAGAATATATTCATGACATTAATAGTTGAAAACTTAATTTTACCAGTCAATTATATTGGTTGTTCTATTACACTTACATATATCACATTTGTAACTATTATTATGAATATATCTATACTAATCGTGACAAATTTATACACAAAAATCATTATTAAGTTATATAAATCCATCTAACAAATGTTCTAAAGTTTGTATGACATTGAAATAGATGTAGGATAATTGAGTATTACCTACTCATAAGTATTTAAATTATTTTGTCAATCTACCCTAGTGCATCATAAAGGTGTATATGTCGGTGTATGTATATAAGAAAATAACAAGTTTTGAAAAGCTAGAGAATACCCTAGATATTAATGTTATTCTATAAAAACCTTAGATATGAGTACCTCTATATAGATATATTCTTGTTACAACCTCAATTTTACATGTGTTTTCGTAATAGAAATGTAATAATTTTATGAATATGGACTTGAATTGAGAAGGTTGTATGCTTTGATTCAAAGAAGGGGTTTCTTTACAAAATCTCCCCTTTGATATGAATTTTGTGATTTCAATTGTTCTGTTAATCCAATAATGGATATAAAAGAGAGGAAAAGAAGAAAGTCCAAACAATAGAGAAAAATAAAAGATAATAGATATCGAGCAATGTATTTATGAGAAATGCATGGAAATCTCTAGAAACTGGCATTGATGGAAACAATTGATTAGATTTCGTTTACTTGTGATTAATAATGGAAAGAGTAATCCAAAGAAAGAAAAAGGAATTTGGTTAATAAAAGGAATAATTAAGGAAAGGAGAAAAGATAGAGGTAGACGCCTCTAGAAGGCTATGAGGTAGCCTTTAAAGGTAAAATTCATGCCTTTAGGATTCCTTGGGGTGCAAGGAGTCCAAGATACCAAGATAATGGGCAAAAGAAAGAGGAAATACCAATTAAATTGGTTTTATTAAAGAATAACTTGCTTATGAAGGAAAATCTCAAACTTGGCACACAAGTCATGAACTTTCCTTTAAAATTTGGAAGTAAAAGGATTAACGAGTAAAGAGATATGGATTTTTGAAATAATCCTAAAATGAATCGTTACCAAGTTATTTTCAATAATTGTCACAATAATACATTTTCAGACAAGGAAATAGTTGGGTCCAAGCCACATATACCAATATATTTAGTGAAAGGATAAAAGAAATCGGGAGTACCAAAAGAAGTGTTCCTTGTGCGACTTGTATTAAGGATACAATGATATCTTATGGAATAATGTGGTGGGGTTGGTAGTTAAAGTATGGGAGCAATTAGGGTTTCCCCTAGGAAGCGTATATAAATAGAGAGAGACCATGGGGAACCCTCATTACAACCCTCCAAAGAGCAATATCACCTACGAACCAAGGAGGATGGTTCCCTGAGTTCAACTACTCATGAGTTGGGAACCATAGCCAGCAGTCTCTATTGGCGAGGGAGCGACTCTACAAACAACAGTAAAGCTCAACAAGGTGGAGTTGGAAGACGATGAATTCTGACCAGGCTCTGAGAGGCGTCGCAATCCACAACCACCAGTCCGTCGACAGAAAACTGGATAGCGGAGGGCCCAACACCGAACATCTCATAGTGCCCGGGATTGCAGAGAGCGAAGAGAGGGAGAGGGATCTGTGATAGTGCTCTATAAGGAGTTGGAGCAAGAACATGATGGCAGAGACCTAGTAGATGAGCAGCCCGAGTGAGCAGTATCGGCGGCAGCATCACGTGTGGTGGTGTCGAGGATGGGGGTGGCACATCGTTGGCCCTCCCTTAGGCTATCTGGACTGGGCTGAGGAAGAGGGCAGGCTATGGCGATGAGGCGATGGCATGATGAGAAGGACATAGCATGATCTCCTGTCATGGCTCCGGCAGTGAGCGCTTAGCAGAATACGTGTGCACAAGAAAGGAGAGAACCCACATCCAAAAGAGTAAAATGCCCCTCCATGCACATTGAAGACCCAAGGGCGGCAGGGTCATTTCCATCTAATTCTCATTGGATTCTGGTAAGTCAATAATATGGTATTAATGCTGACGTGGAGATGTTCTATTGGTCGAGTTCCATTAACATTGTAAAATTTGTAATTACTTACCGATAGCTCAGATTTAGACAAGATTTATATGAAAATTTATCAATAAAATGAGGGGAATCCAAATAAAATACTTTTAGAGTCTAATTATGCTTGCAGTTATAAAAGTATGCCAACATGTGTTAGAGTAGACTAAAGACATGAAAAACCTTGATTTTGATGCTAATAAGATTTAGTAAAGTGCTATGGGTAATTTAAGATGTTATTACCCAATTGTTGATAAAAAAGATGTTTTGAATCTAAAAGGATGATCCATGTGTTTAATTGGTTAATTTAGAGTTTCATATGTTTAATATGCATTAATGGGCTTAGAAACCCTAATCTAATTGTTAGTGGGCTTAATGGGATATAATTGGAAATCCTTTGTATAAAAGTGATGTTAGGTTAATCCCAAGCTTAATAGATGATAAAAGGGCTTTAATATGTTTACATTGAATAATAAGGGTTTTGCACCTAGAACTGTTGTTTTAGGGTTTTGTGGATATAAATGAGGAAAGTCATAAAAAGATCTAAAAGAACCCTAATGAAACCCTAATTCGGATTACAAACCATAGAAAGTGAATCCAAGTTAATTAAATAGATATATTGTTGATAAAGTGTAGTAAATAGGTTACATATGCTTTTCAGGAATTCTGTGATTGTTGAACTGCTTCTTGGATTACTTACTTGCTTGGAATTTTTATTAGCTTATTGAATCAGCAGTACATGTATGTGGTTAGTTATGAGTAACTGATTTAGTTTCACAGAGTTTTCTCAATTGATTGATCGAATTGGATGCAACCTAACTGTTGGATGTTCATTTATGCAAATATTTAAAGTCACTATGATTATCACAATTAATCATAAATGTGCATTCTCACACCTACATGCCACCCTGATGTATGATGTGTGACCAAGCCCTGGAGGGAAGGTCAATTAGGTCACGCCCAAGAGGGAAGACCATTGGGCACCATGAGAGGTGACCCCAGGCACCAAGCTCAGGATGGAGAAGGTGGCCTTATGTTTCTTGCATGACTATTGGGCATCATGAGAGGTGACCCCAGGCACCAAGCTCAGGATGGAGAAGGTGGCCTTATGTCTAGTGCAAAGGAAAAACCCTAGAGAGGGTATTCCAGGGTTAGGGCAAAAGAAGTGGAGAATGTCACATTTAAAACATAATTTGGATTGTTAAATAACTTAATTGTGATATTTAGGTTGTTAGCAATATTTTTGAAATTTTGGTTGTACCCACATACCGGCATATTCATTTATGCTGACTGACATTTTGTTTTTCGGCGTTTTAGGTACAATATGAAAAGGACAAATAGTAAAGTGACACATTGTGAATATATGAATTAAAGTACAAGGAGGATTAGTTAGTATTGACTCCAATTGTGGATAGAAGTTTAGAAATCCACGATTTTAAAGAGGTATGAAAAGTTTTATTTTATTCTAGCTTTTCAATATAGTTTTTTGGTAGAATTTAGTAATTAATATTGATTATTTGTCGAACCATTGATATGGAAAATTGGGATATCGGCTCTGACCTTTTGGTCTCCCTTAATTGGGGGTGATCGGGAGGCGGGTTCATTACATTTGGTATCAGAGCCAATGCTTTCTCATTTAATCCTTAATAATTATTAAATTTTACAAACTCTATAGAACTGAGGGAGTTATTAGAGGATTTTATGATGACAGAGGTGTATAGAAAAGGATCACGGTCCGGGGGCTGGCAATATTTTCCTCCACCCCACTAGTCAGTCATGAGGACTCCCAGATGCAGTGTGACTGCCTGGCCAATGTCTGAGGTCTTGACTCAAAATAAGATACCTTTAGGATTCTCTCATCTATTTCATCCCTTCTCAACCCTAATTCAAGGTTCGAAGTTTTAGGGTTTTTCTCTCTCTTCCTCACCCTCTTGAGGTCAGGGTAAGTATGATAAGGATTAAGGGATCCTCCATCAAATCAATGAAAATCATGTAAATAAGATGTCATGGATATAAGCTTAATAGTTTAAGCATCAACTAAAGATTAGTTACATGCTTAAGGTTGCATGGCGTGTGTAGTCCTACCCTCAGGAGAGATCTGAGATTAGACCTTCTTATAGGAGGACAAGGAGAGAGTTAGCCTGGGAGGTAGAGGCCTCTAGGAAGAGGTTGAGACCTGGTGCATCCTCAGAGGATGATGCCAACCCGAACCCTAAGTGGTTGTTAGAGAGAGAGATGACATGATGAGTTAGATATCATGGTCAACCATATATGTGGGCTGACATGCTTTTTGGTTTTGACAACCCATGAGAAGTAGGAGCTAGGTTTAACCTAGTGTGTTTGGTGACCCAACCTTGGAAGGGTCATGCTTGTTAGGGTGAAGGATAGCTCCTTCATAAAAAGTATAGTGGTCACCATATAGAAACCGTTATGGGCTTTTATGAGTATAAAAGAGCATGCACCTATGTAGGAGAGCATGTCAACAATGCTAGTAGTAGGTGGAGACCTAGGCCAGAAGGGCATGCCGGATAGCTGATGAGATAAGCATGCAAAGCTTTGGATAACCTTGATCAAACACAGGTTTGAATCATACGTTTCACCCAGGTAGGTATATGCATGTATCCTTAAGAGCTTGATCCACCTTCTTAGGGAGAGAACCTTCGGTGGTAAGGTCGATTGTAGGGAGAGAAAGGCCCGAGCAAGAGGGTTGGGAGCTTAGACTTCGAGATATAAGGAACCATGAGAAGTCGGGTATGTTATGACCTAGAATGGATGACCTAAGTAGATGGTTGTGGTTGCTTCATGCATGATCCTTGGAGGCTTGTAGTATCTTGGTTGCCTTTAGAGGAACAAAACCTTAGATAAGGGAAGATGCATCTTGAGTTGATGTACAGGAGTTGTAGGTTCCTACCTCACCTTATAGGTGTAGAAAGGAGAGTTCCTTTGACCCTGATGAGGTATAGTATCAAGTTGTGAGGCCTCACACCTAGTTGGTTGTCCTAGTGTAGGACTCTCATGTGTTGCTCAGGTGGAAGAATAGTAGGAAGTGCATGCTATACCTTGTACTTGTTGGGTTCATGGATGAAAAAGTTGAGCATGTAGTTAGACAACTGATGCATAAAAGTGAACCTAGAGTTCCAAGACCTAAGAGGGGAAGTAGTAGTACCTGGTGCACCCGATGCTCATGCCGTGGTTTGAGTTCCTATAGGTTCGAGCATGGAACCCCTCAAGTTTATAGAAAAAGCACACCCCTTGGACTAAGGTATATGCTTGATGAACCCCTCACACATATGTTGGTGAGATATGCCTGTATGATGTTCGTCTGGTGTGGAGGAATATGAGCAAGTATGATATACCAAGGGACCCTGAGTGGTTTAGTGGGTGGTCTTCTTGTTAGCTACGTGCCTTAGTAACTTGATAGGGTGGGTTATTGCCCATAATTTAGTGGAATAACGCTTCCACGACTCTACGTTGAGGAAAAGACATGAGGTCCCTTAGTATACTAGGAAACAAAGTTGGTGTGTTGTAATTCTCATGAGGAGAACATATTCTTACCGAACCACATAGACATTTACATGTGATACTATTGAAAAAGTGAATGACTAGTTTCAAATTTTGGATATTGAATCTTATTGAATTGGAAAACCCATTGCTACCTTTTGTTACTTTCCTACATTGTTTATTCATTTGCACATTGTCAGACACATCCTTTTAATATAGGTTCATGATATTTTCTTTTCCAAATATCAATTATGTACCAACTTTGATGACCCATGTTTCCCTTATCGGGGACCATGTGTGGCTTTTTGTTCCCTTTAAGAACTCATGGGTAGGTAATTAAAGAAGACCTAGAAAAGACTTGTAGGAGTTGTCCCTTGTTGAAGAATAGATAGGAATCAATACTACTCATAACTTTATAATCTTCTGTAAATCTTCTATAACTATGATGTAAAGCATGATTGTAAAAGGATTTGTTTAAATTTTTGATACAATTTTGTAAATATTTGATTGTAAGAATGGGGTCTTTAAAACATATTATTTGAACCTATAAATAGTTAACACTCATGCATGTCTCAAAAAACTAGGGTTAATTGGTGATATAAATGAAGTAGGCAATAACCCCTAGTATCATTTACTAAATTATTAGGATATACCTACACTACAAGTAGGAAACTCTAAGAGACTAGGAGGTGGGCTATGTACCTCAGTAGAAAGTCATGACAACATACTTAGCTGATCTCCTAGTTTTTGGACTCCCATAGGCATAAATTCATTTGGATATATTACTGAAGAAGAGGTATTAAATACATGTATATAGATTTACAATGAGGCCCTTATAATATTAAAATTTCCACTATAGGAAACTTAGTAGAGTACCCTAGAGTTCATCTTTAATTGGTACAACTACAAATGATTGAAAAGATGAAAAAACAATAGCAAGAATCCTAAAATGGGAAGTTTCATATATTTGATAACTTCCATTTGGAACATTATAATATATGTAAGAGTAATACTCCAAATATTGTTAACTAATTCAAACATATATCACCATGTAAGTGCAATGAGATGAGGTGTCTACAGAAGGATATTTAGTGAAGGTTCTGGCATAATTACTCCCAATCCACTTAGGTGGTGGTGGGGTTTCCTTACTTTACATACCAACTTGGCCAAAGCAAAGTCTACTACTTGGGAAAACCCTAATGTTGAATTTAGTCAATAAACTGATATGCAACATTTGTGTATGTTTAACCACCTTCAATAGAGAGGAAATAAATGAAAACACTACTAATACAAAACCAATTTAAAAGAAAAAAGTTTTCCCTAATGATGAATTTGGCATAAAACCCCTAGAAAATATGAAGAGTTGATATTTAAACAATAGGTTCTCCTATTATATGTGTAAATCTAGTATTTGCAAGAAAAAATTTATGAATCCAAAATTAGATGCAAAAAAATGCATTCTGATCCATAACAAAAGAATTAAATGATAAAAGGTGATACTATTAGAACCTTTGGATTTTTGGAACTCCCAATTTTCAAATATATATATATATATATATATATATATTGGATATTTGTTGTTGAACTATGCCTTAAATTGATGTAAACCCTTTCCACAAAATATGGGAAGATAAAAATGGGGTATATCTACAATGTTAACCCAATAAAACATCACATAAAGATTATTGACAACAATACTATGAAGGATTTAGTAAAGTTTTAACCTTGGCTACAATAACTATAATCTATCTAAAGATTTTGGTGTAAAACAAAACTTTGATATTCGTAAGTTAGATTCTTGACCTAGAAATGTTTACATGATAGTAGGGGAATTATATGGACCAATCATTACTAAGTGCTCAGGTGACTTCATGTTACATAGAAATATGAATTCCCAGAATGTGTCAAATAGTTGGGGTGATGGATTAATGTAATTAGAATGTAGACATGAGGTGATTGTGACTTGATTCTTGTATTGATTTTGAACAGTTTTAAGTTTTGCATCAAAGAATTTTCCCATTGAGATATTATTTTCTTTACAATATTATATGTACAAAGAAAAATGATTTCAAATAATTTAATGGATGATTGTCTGATCTAAGTCACAATCAAGGAAGTATGATAAAACCCCTAGAGGAGAAATCAATAGTTTGTTAAAGGATAGTACATTGTAGTTGGAAATATTATTGAGAATTTCTAGTTGAGTTCTTTTGATGGGTAGATGATAGTACCTTCTAGACCATGGATATACCAATTTCAAGGATGAAATCTTCTTTTTTGGGTGGATAGTTGTAACATACAAGATTTTGGGTACTAAATCTACTTTGAGCTACAATTAATAATTTTTCCTTGAACTTGATTCCATTTATGAGGTTATCCTTTATTGTACTCTTGATCTGTTATCTTGACAAACTATCATGTTTACTAATGAAAATTCCTCACCAATTGAATTTTTATGTGACAATGGGTTCATTTTTTTACATGAGTAATATTTGCAAACAAGCCCCTCAATTGGTCTTCATAAACCACTTATACAACATCTTATACAATTCCACATTTCTTGATCAAATATGTTTGTTAGACCTTGTACTTCAAGAATGCACCTCATTTCTCAACAAATAGCTGGGAATTATCTTAAAATATTATTTGTGAATATTTGTGTATTTAACTCATAGAAAATGAATTGGAGAAGTTGTGTCTGTAATATAGGAAGTTAATATGTTTATAAATTAGATGACTAGAGGAGAAATATGTGGAAAATTTCCATACCAAATGGCAATGTAGAGAATTAGGTATGAAATGAGTAATTAATTCATATATATGACTTATAATTACCCACTAATACATGATATAATTCATAGAGAAGAATCAACAACACTTATTTGCTACTACAACGACATCTAGGGTCGTTATAGAGGAGAAAAATGATTGGTCTCTCCTTCCTCACATAATGCTTGCCTTCACAAAACCTACAGTCCCCTCCCTATAAAAATGATGGTCACATGATCAACCCCCTAACCATTGAAACCGCCGTGACAACAAGCTCTTCCTTATAAAAGAAGTGATGATGTAGTTAAGATTGATTATTGCACCATTAAGAAAACATGTTGTTATCAACCTAGGCCTATGATAAACTATCTTACCTTATTGAGTTCCTTCTTCCTCAAAATCATATGGTAAACCCTAGCATCGTCTCCAATATCAAGACCAACTCATTGTGATTGGGAACCAACATAGATCTAAAACAAGCCATGGCATGTACGTATCAATAATCGACCTACAATTCTAGAGAACACAACACATGACCTCCTTTAGCGACTGGCCTTGCAACCAATCTCCCAAAGTGGTTACAACCACATTGAAGTCACTCCTCTCCTCCTCCTCATCAACATCCCAAAACCCAAGATTGCACATCATCCTTTAAAACCTTTCTTTCTCATCTACAAATAGAACAAATGGCAGATAGATCTACATCATCGTAAACACCTACAACACAAGACATACACTCCTATATCTAGAAATAGTGAACTCAAGAAGATTATTACACCCTCTCCCCAGTTTCTACTCATCTACAATGATCACCATCAACCACAGACCTGCCTAACCTAGCACAAATCCATGGCATGCAGCAAGCCATCATAGACCTAGAAAATGACTTGTAATGAGCTACTCTGGTGATATTTGAAAGACACTATCACTCCTCATCTCTCTCTCCTTGGTGGTGACTTTTTCCCCTTCAACTTAGTCAGATTTAGTAATGACCTAACATTATTCCTCCTCCATACAACCTCTACATGATCCCTAAAACAACCACCCAACAACAACACATTACTCGACCTCCAAGATAGGATGAGAATACCTGTAAATAGTAAACAAGGCTATAGAACCTACTGCAAGATCCCACCTCCTTCAACTTACAATCTACTGTACTCCTCCCTATCATTTGTTCTTCTTCACCTCAACACCTCCATAAATGTACTTATATCCCCAAATATAAGGCAAACCGCAACTACTAAAAAGCCTATGTGACCTATTATTACCAATTTGAAGGAGTCCACCCTAAGGAATATATTCGACTAGATCCATTTAGTCATAGATGATCTTTGAGCTAGCATTAACACCACTTGATCCATCCCTAGTGAGGAGAAGGGAAATCTCTACCTCTATCCCCCCTCACACCTATAGTGAAATGAAGTCTCAACTGGAGGTTTCTTCAAAAGATAATATCATCATGCCATGAGATTTGTGGATATTATCTTGAGGAGACCATGGATGAATTGACTTCATGTTGGTTATAGGAAGCCATGCTACATGGGAATAAGAAAACAACATAAAGGGAGTCATGATTGGAATATGAATTCATCGAAAGACCAACTAACCTATAGAGTTGTAGGTAAGTTGATCCCAATACATTATTTGCACATTTATCATCTATCAAAAGACATTTTTTAGAATATAATAATGACATTAATAGGTACAAAAATTAGTGTTATCAGTCAATTATATTGGTTGTTATATTACATTTACATACATCACATTTATAGCTATTATTACTAATATATCAATACCAATCATGACAAGGTTATACATGACAAAAAAAATTAAGTTATATAACTCCATCTACTAAATCTTCTAAAGTTTATACGAGATTGAAATAGGTGTAGGAGAATTGAGTATTAGCCTTACTCATAACTATCTAAATTATTTTGTCAGTCTACCCTAGCTCATCATGGATATTTATATGTCAGTGTATGTATATAAGAAAATAACATGTTCTGTAAATTTAAAGAATATCGTACATATTAATGTTATTCTTCAAAAACCTTAGATATATGTACCTATATATATGATATATGCTAGAGAAAAATAATATATATAGACTTTAGATAATGGAAATATAAGAATAAATGATGGTTAATCTATAAGTTAAGCTACTTCCTCGCAATCATCAAAACAAGTACTAAATTCACTGATATACCTATATACATATTTAAAATCTGCACTAGTAGGTATTGCAAAATCTCAGATACAAACCCTAAATATCCCTTGTAAGCGTATATTGGTACATACACATCTTTGATCACAGTGATTGAATACAATTATATTACATATAATAGAGAATAATATTTTGGGATTAATATAGAAAAAATGTGATATAATAATTAAGAATGTAATATTTATTATTATTATTATATATATATCCTAGCAAAAAACCTAAAAATGAAAACAATAGAAAATGTGAATGCCATTATTAGATGGAAAACCTAATCACCTATAATACTACATAATCAAATTTTAAATCAAATGACACAATGGTTCCAAGCCATATAGTGAGAAATATCTCTCTAAATTTGTAGATTTTTCTCTTGGTTGTCCCTTGGTATCAGTACTTGGAACTTTTGCTTTTGGATACAGATGTCTGAAATTTCAATTTCTATTTGGAAAGTCATTTCCCTATTTGATTGTATGCATAATTATATAGTTGGTTGGCTAAAAATTGTTGCAAACCTAATCCCTCCTCCTTGAAATCCACCAATAATAAATCTAAAAAAAATAGTAGCACATTATTTAAACATCAAAATGGGCTGAATACTATCCATAGTTTATTGGAATAATGCGACCACGACTCTATGTAGAGAGTAAGATAGGAGGTCCTTCGGTATATTGGCACAGTTTGTGTGTTTTTGTTCTCATGAAGAGAACACATGGCTTCCTCAACAACATAGACATTGACATGCGCTAACTACTGAAAAATTTAATGACTAGTTTCAAAAATTGGATGTTGAATCTTATTAAATTTGAAAATCCATTGCTCTTTTGGTACTTGCCTACATTGCTTATTAATTTGCATATTGTCATAAATATCCTTTGTATATATGTTCTTATTTTTTTCCAAATATCAATTGTGTACTAGCTTTGCTGCCCCATGTTTCCCTTATTAGGGCCCATGTCTGGTTTTTTGTTCCCTCTGGGAACTCATGAGAAGATAAGTAAAGAAGACCTAGAGGAAACATGCAAGAGATATCCCCTTTTTAAGAATATATAGGAATCAATTACTACTCACAATTTTGTAATATTAGGTAAAGCTTTTGCGACTTTGATGTAAAACATGATTGTAAAAAGATTTTTTTATAATTTTTATGCAATTATATAAAGGTTTGATTGTAAGAATTGGGTCTTTGCAACATATATCAAGATCACTTTCTCTTATTCCACTTCAAATATAGGAGCTAGAGAGTTGAAAACCCCAATCATATTCAAGATTTTCCCATGCTTTGAGCCCTTTGTGCCATAAGAGGATTCCTCGTTTAGGGTATAAGATGGATTGGTTCTAGAATGGATTTGAATGTCATGTGACACCTTGTAACATGCTCATAAGTGGCAACTCACCACCCCTTTATGCCAATGCACCATGTGTGAAAGACATCGAGATAAACATTACTCTTGATGTGCTTTACCATAGTGATCCATCACAAGCATGTGTCTGAATAATTAGAGGGTTGTTTGGATTGATTGTTACATTTCTTATTTTTGAAGTTGTCCACCTATTTTGGATCTTTTATATTGAAGCTTGTAATAGAAATTGATGCTTATGGCCTTAGTATGAGAGCTTGAGATTCCATGAGGAATGATGGGGTTTGTGTAGTGAAGGTCTCTCCACCTGTTTCTCCCTGGCTTGTCCTTTTAAAGATTGGTCTTATCTCTTTTTTTGGGATATGAGGCATGGATATTTACAAAGGGGTTTCAAACTTTGCCTTAGACTCTCTTTCTTTTGTTAGGTTGACCTTAGCATACATCACTTTTGGTGTTATGTGAGTTCCACCCTCTAATAGGTTTCATGAATCTTTGATTGTATGGGTCAGGTTCAACTTGCCTTTGGGGGATCATTATTTTGGATAACATCTTGTGATTTCCATGATTGTAATCATTGATTTTTTCTGTCTCAATGACATGAGAATTCTCTAGTGTCTTAGTCAAGATCTATCTATTTAAGAAGTTTGTTTAGGCTGACAAACATTGGTGCCTCAAGATAATGTTTGCCCTCCTTCCTTCGTTGACCCTATGGTTCTAATTTGAACTGACCTCTTCAGGGGAACGGGAGATGTGAGGTACTTATGTAGATTTTAGGTGCATTTTAAAGGGGTGGAAGTTTTAATCCCTTACATGGCTCTTTTCAAGATGCTTGATGTTGTTGGAGCTTGCTTGTTAGTAGTACTAGCGCTTAATGATGCTGGAATTAGTGTGAATATGATTAATGACTCCATGTATGTCGTTCAGGTGCAGGCCACCTCAATCATATATGTCATGGATGATATAAGGTTCTTCTCATTAAGGGTTGAATCCCCCCTGGAGGCAGCAATTTGGATGATGTGGAGCATAAAATCACATTTTCATAAGCTACAAGGATAAAACTTCTTATTAAATGCACGAGTCTCTCTTGCTTGATAACATCATGCATGATCTCGAGTTCACATTTCCAATGTATTGAGACAATAGATTTGGTCTTCAATCCACTCCTCCTTAGGAATCTCTTCTTCTTGTAGTGTGTGGAGAGATGGGGTCCAGACCTCAATGGGTAAAACTATGTCCTTCCCATGTATAAGTGAATATAGTATAGCTCCATGGAAGTTCTAATAAAATTTCAGTATGCCCACAAAGCCATTGGAATATGTTTATGTCAGTGTGCATAGGAGTTTATTATAATCTTGAGGATTTTGATTATGTTTTTGTTAGTATCTTATATGGCTCCATTCATCTGGGGTCAATATGATGATGTTTGGTGGTGTTTGATCCCCAAAGAGCTTGATACTCTTTGATATTTTAGCTATGAAATTTATATCATTGCTAGAGATGAAGTCGTCTAGTATCCCATTCCATATTATGGTGTTGTCTTTAAGGAATTTGTTTACTTTTTGAGACAAAGTGTTGGTGATAGAAATGCATCCGCCTATCTGGTAAACTAGTCGATAGAATCCATGATGACTAATTTCCCATTTATAGCTCTAGGATATATCTTGCCAACCATATCCACCCCTGAAATAAACAAAGGCCAAGGAATGGTCTATAGTTGGTAAGCAGGTTCATGAATGTGGCCACCATGAATTTGGCATGCTTGACATTAGCAGACATATTGGCAACCATCTTTTTCCATGGTGTTCTAGTAATACTCCAAGTATCATCTTATCTAGCATGACCCCACTCATGTGTGTGCCACATAATCCTCTGTGGAGTTCCTTTATGAGAGCTTCTATTTCTATCTCCTTAACACACATGAGGAGAGTTTCATTGAACAATGTACTATATAAATGTTGTGTCCCTAGGACTACTGTTTGGCTTGTCATTTGAGTGCTTCATGTTCTCTTAAATAGAGATCCATAGGGATGACTATGATTTAGAAGTCTACTTTGATGTTGTGAAATAAAAAATTCTCTCCAGTATTAATTGCATTTTCTATGACCACACATTAGGTAGGTTTAGGAATAATTTTTGTGTCAAAAGATAAGCTTTGGTCCCCTTAAATGTTAGTCCATGAAGAGGGGGTAACCAGGGAATCAACAAAGGCACTGTGTTCTCTTCTTACAAAATTGTAGGAAATGTGCTCAAAATATTCAACCAGGGGACACATATGTTCTTGATAAGGGAATAAATTCTGATTATAAGTCCTCAAATTTTTTGGACTTGATAGATCACAAGTAGGGAATTACCATACACATGGAGATGGTGTGACCCTTACTAGTTAGCGAGTTGGAATCCTAGGATGCAGGCTTTCTACCCAACCATGTTGTTTGTGGCATTGAACTCTAGTCATCTGGATACTAGTAATTCCTCTCCATGTAGGTTTTAAAGGACTACTCCTATCTCAACTCCTTTGTGATTGACATTTGCATCTAAGAAGATCATACCTAAGCCAAGGTTTGAGGAGATAATGATTTTGGGTGAGCTGATCATTTCTATATCTTAATGTGGGAATTTTTACTATTGTGTTGGTCCTTCAAAAAGTGGGAAATTTGGTAGTTGATGGCCTAGAGACTATGCTTTTACTATCTTCATTGCTAGATATGGATGTGAATTTTGATAACATTACCTACCACTTGTCACACTATCTAGTGAGAGTAGGGTGATCTCATAGATAACAGAGCAGGTCATGCTTGAAAATCACATAGAAAGTGACACAACTTTCTCACTACATGTATCAAGGCAAGACAATATTTCTCAATGATGGTGTAGCGGGCCTCAACGTCATCATATTTTTTGGAAGATAATAGATAGTATGCTTTCCAAAACTTATTGATTGATTTAAGACTCTTTGCATTCATGTTTCACATATTGATAATCAAAGGGTGAGAGGATGTCAGTGTATTGCTGGTTTTAGAATGAGAAAATTAGTGAGATAGTGTTAAAGCTTCTAGAGTGCTTTCAAACACCATTCATTCCATCATGAGTAATAGTTTTTCTTGAGAAACATAAAAATGTCTGACATATAGGTGTGAGTTTGGAAATTAAGTGGTTGATGTATTAGATATGACCTAGTAGACCTTATATCTCCTTCTCTATTTCTAGAAGGACATTTATTATATGTCTTGACCATTCCCATGATCAATCTCTATTCCTCTTTGACTGCCAATGTAACCTATTAGATCATGAGATGTAAACCCAAAGATGCACTTCGTTGGGTTTAAATGCAACAAGAATCATCATATTAGTTAAAATATCTTCTCAAGATCAGTGATGTTATCTTTTGGATTTTATATTTGCTATCATTCCATCCATGTTGACATCCACCTCTTTATGCATCATGTCATCAAATAGAGCATCCACCACCCTTTGGTATGTGGCTTCAACATTTTTGAAACCAAATGGCATGACCAGATCACATAATACTCATCTGTTATGTGATGAAGGGCATCTTCACTTTATCTTCCTTTGCCATTTTGTTCTTATTGTAACAAGAAGAACCATCCATGAAGCTCAAAAGTTCATAGTTAGTGGTATTGCCAACAATCACATAAATATATGGTAGGGTAAAATCATCTTTAAGGGATTCCTTATTGAGATTGTAATAATCCAAAAACTTACCCACTTTGTCATCCTTCTTCAATAAAACCAAATTGTGTCGAGCAAAATAGGATAGTTCAATAACTCTAAGAAACCAATATTGTATTTTTTTCTGGACTTCTTCTCTGATCTTGAGGCTCTATTCTTATTGAACCCGTCTACATTTTTGCTTTACTAGGAGGACACTAGGGATAATAGGGATTCAATGAACCGTGATCTTCTCATCCTAATCAAGGATATTTGAGTAGCTTCATGCAAACACATCGATGCAATTGCATAAGAGCTCTATTAACTGGTCTTTGATAATCTGAGGAAGACACCTCCTAATTTTGACTTTGTGTATCTTGGGGCTTGAGCTAAGATTAAACATCTCGGTCTCGTCTTCAATGTGAAATGGTTGATTCTTATTTGTCATATATTATGAGATGGAGATGTCTTAGAACTAGGCATATGTTCTAGATCCATGCTACTTCTATAAAGTAATCAACAAACTCCGAGGGATCAATAGTGTCTTCTATTTTTTTGGATTTGTGGACTTTTGTGTTTTTTGGGGATTTAGTTTTTTATGTAATTTTGACTTTGTGGGTCTTGTAAGTTTATGGGATTTTTTGGGAGAGGGTGTGGATGTTGTAGATTATGGTTCTACAACCATTCTGAGATCTCCACCACATTAGGGTGTTGTTCCTGTAATAAGATAGTATTGGGCATGGGAGGTAGCTTTACCTATAGGATATTGTGATCCTTCATATGCCATCTTGGAACCTCATGTACAATTCATGAGGCAAATGATCATATGTAATTCCCTTATATCTCCTGCTTTGAAGATGGCATTGATCCCCATTCCTTCAAACATCTCACATGTTTCTTCATATTTGTCATATGTTACATTGTAGTCCTCTTCCATGTGTGACCTTTCTTCTAATATCTCTTTTCTAGTAATTTCCTTCTGTTTTTTGTCTCTTGGCCGAGTTCCATACAGTTCCATGGTGGTACTAGTGCATATAGCTAAAGAACCCTCTTTTCTTCTCTTAGTTCCCTAGTTGGCCCTAGATCTTGCTTGGAGGTGTTGTCATGAAGGCTTTGAAGGGATCTTTGAGGTCTGTGGTTCTTAGTCATTATCTTTATTGTGTGAATCTCAGCTTTAACTACCTTGGAGGTGAGATTTATAGCTATTGTTAGCTTCTTTCACCTACTTATTGCATGAAAACCCTAATCTTGCCTAAATCATACCTGTCCTAAATCATACTTGATATGCCCAATGATGAACTTTTATGAACTCAATTGTTTCATGGAATTCTAATTCTGTGAATGGTGAACCATGATGGTGTTATCATGCTCTCATATTTTTACAAGGGTTGAGATTCAAAATACTTGAATTTATGCCTTAAAATGCTTATTTTATGGTATTTTGATACAATGTTGGTAAAAAAGTACATAACATTCCTTACTATTTGTATGTGATTTTAAGATGAAATTGCAAGGATTTTCTAACTTTTGTGCTGCTGAACTTTTGTTGGAATTGTATTTGATATATAAAAATAGTTCATTTATGTTAAAAATGGTCTTTTTATGCCTAATCTTGTTTAAAGTACAACTTCCACATACTGGTGAGTTTTAATCAAAAATACTACATGGTATTTTATCTATAATGTGAAGGATAAATCGTATATCCAAGTGGATGTGGAATCTTAATGTAGGTCTGACCTTGATGTGGCCTATATAGTTAAATTTGGCCTTGATATGACCAATGATAGTAAGTTGCACCACGTTTGTGTAACTTGGTATATGTTATGATACAATGTATATGTTATAGAATTAGCTGTATTTAAATTAGGTCACCATAAATCTTAATGCTTAGTTTGCATCCTTGGTTGACTCTTCTAAAAGATGAGTAAATAGACCAAATATATATAATGTAATCCTAACCATGCAGTACCATTTGGTGTTAAGAGCTATTTGATTGTTTGGAAGCCAAGATAGCAAAGAAAGTATCTTTGCATCAAACCCAAGGGTTGTGATATGGTTCTCGATTTGTACAGTGTTATGTTTATATGTATGATCAAAACATTTTTTGCTTGACATTCAATTTGGATATGTATGAGAGTGGTCTACATCATAGTTCTTATGATATGTGAGTGTGATATGATGATATGAAATATTATACCCCTAGTGACAGGTTACATGAGCTGAGTACCCATGATGGAGAAAGATTTATTTACTAACCTTTCATAACTTCACAAGTAAGTTTGGCCTTTGTGCCCACTATTCTTGTTTTACTTGAAGTGACTAACACATGGTAGGGTCTTTTAGAGTCCTATAATCCTAGGAATTCACATAGTTAGCTAGAAAACTTCTTATTCACTAGATAATGGTTTTACTAGTACAACTCAAACTAACCTAGGTAACAATAAAATAAGTAATCTAGCCATGAGGTAGTTCTGCTTAGGGTTTCAACACGATTCACATTGTGATGCTTTTATTTCTCTTATACACATGAAAAGTATTACTTGTGATTCTTTTATTACTCCTTTATACCTTTAAAGTATTACTTGCCATTCTTATACAACAATTGGTACTATATCATGTCTTGTAATGATTATGGTTGTCTTTTATTTCTGAAGTTAAACTAAATTAGTAGTAAAATCACCAAAAATAGTTAGTAGTAGACTTGTTAGCATAATAATGTTTAAATTTGTTATATCACATTGCTGGAACAAGTGTTGGTTACATGACCTAAGAGAAATCATATGATTGTAAAGGGATATTTTGTAATTGATTTTATTATTATTAAAAAAATTCCACTTATTATGTTTGTTTCAGTATCAAGATAATGAACAAGCCAAATAGTGTCCTAAGAGTGCTTTGACCTGATGACATATAGTCTAGGTTAAGGACCTGAACATGACATCATATGTATAATAAGATTACTCATTCTTATTATGCCCTTGGTCAGTTGTTATTGTACATAGTATAGGAAAACAACAATACACATGACTAGAATGTATGGTGAGTGATGATTGTGTCTCTTTAGTAATGGAATTGGATAAAGACTCAGATACATGGGTACTTGTTAGAGAACAAGTTATATTGCATAGGCCCACCTTGAGATCGACACATGTAAGTCATGCAATGACATGCCAGAGTCATATCTCAAAGGGATAGTGGTGATTTTGATCCTTAGACCTGAAGTTACTACACTATTCACATGTTGTTAAGTGTGCTTTGACCACTATCCCAATGTTCTCTAAATAAGAGTTTCCAAAAGGTAGTTATTGGGTGTGTTATGACTCATAAGGAAGACTTTGACTGATGTAGATGGAATTTGTCCCTCTTTTGGAGTGATATCTCAGTCACCTGATAAATGAGACTATGAATTGCATTGATGTGAGTTTTGTTGCACACACAAATTCTATAAGATGTATATCCTATGTTTTAAACCTTTTCACAATTGCAACTAACTCACCCGCTAGTGGACAGATCAATTGTAGTTTTGAAAGGGTTAAACCCAAAGGAAATTGTTTTTAATGAATTGTCAAGAACTAATTGTTCAGAACAATATTTAGAACCAACTTGTTGAGAGTGATTATAGACTAAAGATTGATTTAAAAGATTTGTGATGAAAAGAAATGGATTGAAGGTGGAATGAAATCAATATTAAAGAATATTGGAACATTTGGATTTCACCACCATCAACTGTGAGCCTATCTTAATTGTTCCAACTTATTAGTCACAACAATCAAGACTAGGATCATGTGAATTTTCCTCCTTATGAAATTTGAATCATAGAAAGACAAAATTTCCTATGGGTTCGAGGTTTCATTACCCATGGATCATGACCAAATCATCCTATAGGATCCCTTCCTTGATTGCATCCAGAACCCTACACAACCATTTGTGCATCTAATCTAAAGTTTCATGGTCTCTATGCTTAGGATTATATAAAAATGTTAATTGTGAGATCCATTAAAACATGGAAGCATTAACCAAATGAAGATAAAATTGATATATTGAGAAAATTGATTTCGTTTACAACTAGAATAGAGTATACGTGATGGGGATACTCCCCATGTCCTAGTAAGAAGTAATTCTCCCTCATGTCCATTTCATATACACAATTAAAAGAATATAGATGAGAAAGAATGTCAATTTTGGAGAAGAAGAAAGCATCCAATGGTCTCCTAATGCAGCAAACCACTTCGGCAGCAAGAAAGTCCAAAGAGCTTTGCAAAGATTATCTTATTCCTTTGTCTTCTTCTACATTCTTTTTTTTGCAAAACTCTTCCCTCAACTAAGAGTGAATGAACTTTATGATAACTAATCCCTGCCTCATTTCCTCTCAAAAATAGACTCTAGTTGGCAGTAGTATAATTGTCTATTTCTCTCATGTTGGTTGGGCATCTAGGTAAATCTGGTCGACCGCTTAACCACTAGGAGGCATGTAGGATGGATTTCTAGTTGGTCGACTAGTGAGGCTAATTAGCCAAAAATCATTATGAATTGTCAAATGGAGAGTGAGTAAGCCAAATGATCCATGGGGTGGATCAGTTGATCAAGTATGTGCTCAAAATTGGTATTGGTTCCAACTTGGGAGGCATATACTCCGGTCAGTTGACCATGGAAGGGGATTGGCTGATCATACTCCTCTTTGAGGCATTTTTCTATACATGGATTGGTCGACCAAGAGAGTGGATCAGTCGATCTTTTAGTCTTGCAATTCATCAAAGTTTACAACATTGAGAATGGCCTTCTGATCAGTTGATCATTGATAGAGATCGGCCGATAAAATCCTTCCCTTAGAAATGCCTTGGATAGACATGTTGGTTGGCCAATTAGGGAGACTAGCCACCTAATCAACTTACCAAAATTGTGTTGTTTAGCTCTAATTTGTCTTGTGATTCCTTTCAAATAGTAAACATGAATATAGGTAAGGATTTCATCTTTCTCTTGAGTCGAATTGTGATTTTTTCTGCAAATCAAGAATTCTTATCAAAATTTCTAATATTCAAATATGAAAAAAAGAACATGAAACCAAGAAAAACAATAAATAAAAGCTAATGGTAATGGGAAAAATAGATCTAGAAAGTGCAATGAAAATATGATGAATATGCATTAATCAAACTACCCCAAACTTGAATGTTTCTTGTCCTTGAGCAACACTAATTCAAAGCAACCTACCAAATAATACTTTTAGTCTGCCATCCTCTCTTTTGTAGCATCACTTCATTCCCTGCAATCGAATGAGAAGACAAAACTTCAAATTCCATGTTTTGACCTTAGATTCACAAACAAATTTCCACATGAAAACATGTGCATCATAGTCATAATATCATCAAAATTTTAGATAGTTCTACAGATTCCTATGAGATTCGCACTATTGCAGAGCTCATCTATGGAGGATATTACTTCTACAATGACTGCTACCCTAGGAGGAAAATAATGAATGGAGGTATTGAAGGAAAAAATGTGAATCTCTCCTATATTCGACTTAAGATTGCAATATTTTTTCTACAATTACATGAATTGCAATTTTTACTTTTTGTTGTGCACATTGACATTTTTTTATCTATGGTATTCCCCTATTACATACAAGGGTATGAAAGAAGTGGAGGGACGAGAGGTAAGGGATGCCACCCCAAACTTAGAGTTTAGAACATTCTTTTTTGTGAATGATGGTTTGAGAAGGTGGTGGGGAAGTGTGAGAAAGGTTGAACTTGCACATCTCATAATTTGGAATTAAGAGCACAGGAACACTCCTAAAAAAACTCGATCATATCATGTAATTTGGAAAGTAATGATGACTTCATAAGAAGTTCATGCTAATCAATAAGAGATTCACTGCCATATGATTCCTCTCAATCCCATACAACTTGCCATCTTTTTTAGGGAATGATATTACTGAACATCATTGGGGACAAGACATGTTCCAACAATGGTAACTATTATTCATCATTGCACAAAGGACCCATTCCATTCAAGTGGGGATACATAGCATCTTAATGCAGAAAAAACATTAAGTAAAATTGAATCTAGGCTAAATAGGTAATGATTGATTATATGCATACTTAATAAGGAAATTTGAAAAAAAAACTAATATGAATTTAGATGAAAAACTAATCCTAGAAAGCAATTGACAAAAAGGGAAGATAATGTGGATGAAACTGAGATATACCACACACCTCAAGACCAAACATTTAGAAATTTACTCATCCTTGGAAATTTCTAGGTCTAGAATGGAGTGGAAGAAGATCAATGTAAATTGCACATTGCACTAGTTGTTGTGTTGCATCATGGTGGTGGCTATTATGGAGGCATTAGGGCAGTTTGGTTGCTAGAAAGTTGAAATATTCTAAGGATGATTAGTCAGACCAATCTCAGTTCATGGAGGATTATGGCGTCTCCTCAGGAAATGGACACTCGATGTATTGGATTCTCTATTACTGATAGGTAGGGGAAGGATAATTCTATCCTACACCAAAGTTGACGTAGTAGGTGCCCGCCTATTGGTAATCACCTCCTCCCACATGACACTTCTCATGCACCTATTTCATGAGGTACAAGTGATTTAGTTGGTAGCACATTCACTGCTTCTCCAACCTTACACATGTATGTGTGCCCTTGATGTGGTATAGAATCTCTTGCATCTTGGTGAAGACATGGTATCTAGATGAACCTGTGGTACCTAGCACACATGCTTCATGTGGAGTTGTGGAAGGGGGTGTGGAAGTGTCATGCTACTTGTCATTTGCCTCCTTGGAGGAGCTAGATCTGCTAAATGTCAGCTAAGGAACCTCAACTTCAATAGGTTGATCCTCCCTCATGTAACATGGGTGGGTAATGCTAGATTGGTCGAGCTATCTAAACACATCCAATTGTAGATGCCAACCTCCTTGTCTATCCTGATGTTTGTAGAAGTTATCAAGTACTTAATGCCAATGAAGGGAGATGCTTTTTGCATCATCATTGGCATGAAGCGGAAATGAGTATAGCCAAGGTAGAAAGATGTGGCGGGGATGAATCTGTCCTAACAAAAACCAGAGTTGATGTTCCTTTGCTACTAATTTGGAGATGATCAGTGAGTGTGCTCCCCATATTGAATGGCTTGCACGCACCACAAGCAATAGGGGTCAGAGACAATGAAAATTCCTGGTGCAGTGGTCTAGCCAAAGATGGTGCAGGTGAGGTTGCGATGAAGGTATTGGACCACCAAGCTATAGATGAATAAAGCCTTGTTTCAATGTGGGAAGGAGGTCAGCCGAACGGTGTCCTCGAACCAAAACTTGTTGACCACAAATTTCTTTAATGGACAACAATGATTTACTTGGACACACTTATTTTGTGACTCCTTGTCGACATCTAGGATGAGGTTGATGATGTCATTTTTGTCCAAGGAGTGCTCTTACCTAAACATGTGGAAGGATAAATTGAACTCATTGTTGTGGTTGTTGTGCTTTGTGAAGGCTGCAAGGAACTCTAGGGTGAGATCCTTGAAGATGGGTCACACGTGGAATAACAAAAGGGAAATGCACACATGATGAAGGATGGGCATTATGGGCTTGTAGGTTCCCAAGGCCTTGAGAAATTTGGGGTACACCCATCAGGTAAGATGCACCCAAATGGCCTCCATGGCCTTGTTTACTTCTTGTTCTCAGGGAGGATGAAGGACTTGTACTTGGTTGGAAGATGATGCGCTTCTGCTAGAGGTGCAACACACTAGCCGATTTGACCCAACTAGATGTGTCCCACGAGTTCGGAGCGCACGGGATATGGGTTTTTGCTTTCAAAATTTATAAGACCTAAACTAACACACCTACGTCTACTAAAACAACTACACCCGCAAGCGCACGGGGTTATGTCGTAGTATAGGAAGGTGGAAAGTATAGGGTCGATCCACAGGAAAAAGAGGGGGCGCTAGAGCTAGGTTAGTTTGGCTAGTTTCCTGGTGCAGACACTAGGGTTAAGGGTTTAAAGGTTGATTTGATTGTTAACTAAGGATGAACAAGAAAGCAGTTAAAGGCAGGAATGAAATCTATGTTAACCCTAGACTAGATTAAGATTAAGAAGGAAAGAAGGGACTAAGCTAGGTATGAAAAGGCAAATTACACTAAGGCAAGCAAGAGATAAGTAAAAGAGCAATTAAAGATCTATACTAGCATGAACAAGGCAAGAGCAAGGAAAGAAGCTAACTAAGCAAGAAAAGAACTAATTAAGCTAAGCAAGCACAAAACTAGGGTTTTAAGCAGTAAAGAGATGTGTGGGCTATTTAGGGGTATGAACTTATCACTTAAGTTGGGGGGTGACATATGAACATTATGATTCCATTTAGATAATCCAAACCAAACAACAAGTTAGAGTCTAATGAATTAACCTAATCTACTAACTGGCCATGGATATGTTAGGTTGTGTATAGGGGAACTAGTCCCTAACACCCCCTACTACCCTTATGAGGCTCAATTGGGTTAGGGATTAGGTTCAATTCAATTAGAGTCTAATAAAGTCTAGGTTTCTAGATTAGGCATTCCTAGGACAATTAGGGGCCTAGGGTAGTAATGGGGAGGTGAAATTAGGGTTTTAGACCCCAATTCCCCCACATTCTAGCCTTGAGAAGGCTCCATGCTAATTGCACTAGAATCATCTAATCTAGCTACTTAGATCTCTCACTTAGGTTTAGGGAGATTGATTAGGAAGTAGGAAGATGGGAGGCAGCCTAGGGATCCAATAATTGGATCTAGGGGCAAATCCCAAAATTTGCACATACAAGTAATTTGCCTAAATTCCTAGGTGATTTCACACACAAACCAACAAGCAATTCATGGAGAATGAGATGCAAATATAATATAATCATTAACAAATGGAATTACAACATTTACATGTCATTTCCCCCCAACATGGTATCAAAGTAACATAATTTCCCCCAAACAGCCCACCCACAGGGGCCTAGCTACTCATAGAAATGGAAAATACAAAAAGAGAGAACAAAGAGGTAGACGAAGTCATGGAGCTCAGAGTAGTGGTGGAAATCCTTCTCTCCAGCATCTGTAGGGTCGTCCTCCTCCTTCTTGGATGGAAAGGTGTAGAATGGTGGTGGGAAGTGGATGGAAGGCTTAGATATGGGGGGTTATGTGGTGGAAATGGTGAAATGGAGTGGATTTGAGGTGGAGGTGAAGTGGAATGGAGTGGATGGCGATTTGGGGAGCTAGGAGGTGGTGGAAGGTAGATAGCCTCATGCCCCAGCCACCACCTAGGTATATATAGGTGTGGGGGAAGCACTAGGTTATGTTAGGGGTAAAATGGGAAAAGAAGTGGAAAAATGGGTGGATTTTGTGAGTAGCATGGCCGTGGCGGGTCACCACGGCCAGGGTGGGTAGCGGTGAGCATGGCCGTGGTGGAGGAGAACGGCCGTGTTGGTTAAAATGGCTAAATGTCAGGTTGGTGGTCAAATTTGGGCTGAAAAGGCCACAGCCGTGGTGTTCACAACGGCCGTGGTGGGTTGAGGGTAGCACGGCCGCAGTGGGATCTGGTAGCACGGCCGTGGTAGGAGATTGTAGCATGGCCGTGTTGCGTGGGATGACCGTAGTGGGTGATGGTAGCACGACCGTGCTACGTGGCACAACCGTGGTGGGTGGTCGCAGCACGACCGTGGTAGAGTATGCTCTGCAGCTGCTTAAAAATTGAGATTTTTCCTATGATTTCTTCATTTGCAGCACGACCATCCTGTGTTACCACGGCCGTGCCGGGGGCTTTTCTTGCACTTTGAGCTTCAAACTTCATTATCCATGGATTTCTTTTCTTAAGCTTGACTCTTGGCCACTAGGGGTAGGTTGGGGGAGCTCTTGGGCCTTCTTTGGGCCACTCCATCTCTCTCATCCATCCAAGTACCTGAAAAACATGTAAATAATGTCCATAAGTGCATTTTACACAATTATGCATATTAAGGGAAATAACATGTAATATAATAGGTATAGATGTGATTGAAATGCAAAATGCCACAAGATGAAGCCTTAAAATAGGGATGAATCACCACCCCAAACTTGAAACATATTTGTCCTCAAGTATGCTCCAACTCAATCTCTCTACAGAATTTTCACAAGCATGAAACAACAAATGCAATGCAAAGGATGATTATTGCTGAATAAGATCAATAGTGACTAAGTACATGCATTCCACCTCTCTCCTCTCCTTCTTTCACAAACTAATCATGAAAAGAGCACAAAGCATCCATATTTCTTTCATGTAGTTCTGGGTAAACCGTTTCATGATGGTGTTAATCAAGGATGACTAGGAGTATTGTTTCACATTCATGCATTCAATCTTATGTTTCAAATCACACCAAATGATCCACGTGGCTGCAGAAAAGGGCAAAATGAGCTAGATTTGATGTTTCCTAGCTCAATGGGTATGAAAGTGGAAGAAAAGGGTTGCGGTAAGATTTTTGGAGTGTTTTTACACACTCATATTTTCTTTATTTGAATGCTCTTAAATAGGAGCATCCTTTTATTTTGTTTTTTCTTTTCTTTTTATTTTCTTTTCTTTCTTGCCCTTGGTGTAGATAGGGCATATGGTTGATAGAGTGAAGCAGGGAATTAAAGATATGGCCACCCCAAACTTTTGGAGGTGGCCAAGACTGATTATGTGCACTAGGGCATCTTTTTATGAGGCAAAGGGGTATGAAGATGGTGGAAGAATAGTCGGGTCAAAGAGGGGTCATTGGTATGATTTTCCACATAAGACATCCTGCATGAATTTTAATCCAACACTTCATCCAAGATATCACACCACATGAATGAACAAGATGAAATTGATATATCAAACAAGTGATTCCACAAACACTAAGCGTTCAAAGCTTGCTCAATTTCACAATTCAGCCAAATCAATCACAATCATAAGAGAGGTGATGCACATGTAAAAAGTCAAAAATTGATACCACTTAGCAATAATTCATGACATTTCACTTGCATTTGTCAAAGGTCATCATTTTTACTCAAAACAGTAGAGATTGGGTCAAAACACACTTTTTAGACAAGAAATCTTAAATTTGGGCAAAATTGGCCAAAATGGTGCCAAGTTGCCTCCCACAAGTGCTAAGTTTCATGCCTTCAACTGTGCTTGTTGTTCTTTCACCATCAACCATGGTCCAAAAACAAAATGTTTTCACCCCCATCATAAGAAATCCTCTCAAATGCTTTCCTTGATTGATCTTCCTCCCAAGGGTCATGCGAGCTTCGTAAGTCTTTCTCAGCAATTTTCTCTCCTTGGGGATCATCATCATAGATCTTAATCATCCTTAAGACCCTCATAAATCTCATGCCATAGGTTTTCTCTCTCTTGAGGAACGAGTCTTCATAGGCACAAAAGAGAGGGGTCTCAATCATATCCATTTGCTCATGGGAAGTAGGGGGAGCATGTGATAGTTGTGGTGGTGGCATCAGTGTTGATGGCCGTTGGACTTTAGGTGGAGGAGGGCATTGAGGTTGGAAGGTGAATTGGTGGGAGGGTTGTTTTGATGGAGGTGGTAGAATGAATTGAGGTTGGAAGGTGAATTGGTAGGAGGGTTGTGGGAATGGAGGTGGTGGTAGTGTGTAAGGCTTAGGATAGCCTTGGAGGTAGGATAGTGGAGGAGGGAATTGAGGTTGGAAAGTGAAGTGGTGGGAAGGTTGCGTCAATGGAGGTGGTGGAGGTGTGTAAGGCTTAGGATAGCCTTGGAGGCAGGGTGGTGGAGGAAATGGATGGGTTTGTGCATTTTTGCCTTCCATCTTGTCTTTTCCGAGTGGCTTATCACATGTACAAGGCAAAACCAAACAAAAGAAAGCAAGTTAGCAAACTAATATACACAAAGAATGCAAAGAGTAATGAATAAAGAATAGCAATGATGAGGACAGTAGGAAAAGTCAAAGAAAAACTAACTAGCTAGGCTGAGCACCTCTAATCCCCGGCAACGACGCCAGAAAGCTTGGTGCGCTTCCGCTAGAGGTGCAACACACTAGCCGATTTGACCCGACTAGATGTGCCCCATGAGGTCGGAGCGCACGGGATATGGGTTTTTTCTTTCAAAATTTATAAGACCTAAACTAAAACACCTACGTATACTAAAACAACTGCACCCGCAAGCGCACAGGGTCGTGTCATAGTATAGGAAGGTGTCAAGTACAGGATCGATCCACAGGGAAAAGAGGGGGCGCTAAAGCTAGGTTAGTTTGGCTAGGTTCCTACTACGGGGTTTAAAGGTTGATTTGATTGTTAACTAAGGATGAACAAGAAAGAAGTTAAAGGCAGGAATGAAATCTATGTTAACCCTAGACTAGATTAAGACTAAGCAGGAAAGAAAGGACCAAGCTAGGTATGAAAAGGAAAATTACACTAAGGCAAGCAAGAGAGAAGTAAAAGAGCAATTAAAGAGCTACACTAGCATTAACAAGGCAAGATCAAGGAAAGAAGCTAACTAAGCAAGAAAAGAACTAATTAAGCTAAGCAAGCACAAAACTAGGGTTTTAAGTAGTAAAGAGATGTGTGGGTTGTTTAGGGGTATGAACTTATCACTTAAGTTGGGGGTGACATATGAACATTATGATTCCATTTAGATTATCCAAACCAAACAACAAGTTAGAGTCTAATGAATTAACCTAAGCTACTAACTGGCCATGGATATGCTAGGTTATGTATAGGGGAACTAGTCCCTAACACCCCCTACTACCCTTATGAGCCTCAATTGGGTTAGGGATTAGGTTCAATTCAATTAGAGTCTAATCAAGTCTAGGTTTCTAGATTAGGCATTTCTAGGATAATTAGGGGCTGAGGGTAGTAATGGGGAGGTGAAATTAGGGTTTTAGACCCCAATTCCCCCACATTCTAGCCTTGAGAAGGATCCATGATAATTGCACTAGAATCATATAATCTAGTTACTTATATCTCTCACTTAGGTTTAGGGAGATTGATTAGGATGTAGGAAGATGGGAGGCAGCCTAGGGATCCAAGAATTGGATCTGGGGGCAAATCCAAAAAATCGCACATACAAGCAATTTGCCTAAATTCCTAGGTGATTTCACACACAAACCAACAAGAAATTCATGGAGAATGAGATGCAAATATAACATAATCATTAACAAATGGAATTACAACATTTACATGTCATTTCCCCCCAACATGGTATCAAAGTAACATAATTTCCCCCAAACAACCCACCCACAGGGGCCTAGCTACTCATAGAAATGGAAAATACAAAAAGAGAGAAGAAAGAGGTAGAAGAAGCCATGGAGCTTAGTGTAGTGGCTGAAATCCTTCTCTTCAGTAGTTGTAGGGTCGTCCTCCTCCTTCTTCTTGGATGGAAAGGTGTAGAATGGTGGTGGGAAGTGGATGGAAGGCTTAGATATGGGGGGTTATGTGGTAGAAATGGTGAAATGGAGTGGATTTGAGGTGGAGGTGAAGTGGAATGGAGTGGATGGAAATTTGGGGAGCTTGGAGGTGGTGGAAGGTAGCTAGCCTCGTTCCCCAGTCGCCACCTAGGTATATATAGGTGTGGGGGAAGCACTAGGTTAAGTTAGGGGTAAAATGGGAAAATAAGTGGAAAAATGGGTGGATTTTGTGAGTAGCACGGCTGTGGCGGGTCACCACGGCCGTGGTGGGTAGGGGTGAGCATGGCCGTGGTGGAGGAGAATGACCTTGTTGGTTAAAATGGCTAAATGTCAGGTTGGTGGTCAAATTTGGGATGAAAAGGCCACGACCGTGGTGGGTTGAGGGTAGCACGGCCCTGGTGGGATATGGTAGCACGGCCGTGCTGCGTGGCACAGTCGTGGTGGGAGATTGTAGCCTGGCCGTGCTGCGTGGCACGACTATGGTGGGTGATGGTAGCACGACCGTGCTACGTGGCACGACCGTGGTGGGTGGTCGCAGCACGACCGTGGTAGAGTATGCTCTACAGCTGCTTCAAAATTGAGATTTTTCCTGTGATTTCTTCATTTGCTGCACGACCATCCTGTGTTACCACGGCCATGCTGGGGGCTTTGCTTGCACTTTGAGCTTCAAACTTCATTATCCACGGACTTCTTTTCTTAAGCTTGACTCTTGGCCACTAGGGGTAGGTTGGGGGAGCTCTGGGGCCTTCTTTGGGCCCCTCCATCTCTCTCATCCATCCAAGTGTGATCCAAGTACCTGAAAAACATGTAAATAATGTCCATAAGTGCATTTTACACAATTATACATATTAAGGGAAATAACATGTAATCTAATAGGTATAGATGTGATTGAAATGCAAAATGCCATAAGATGAAGCCCTAAAATAGGGATGAATCAGAAGAGGATCAAAGTGGGAGGGGAAATAAGGAAGGAAGGCACATAGCTTGTCATTGGCATGTGATGGTTGTATAAGTGAATGAGTGGAATTGGTTCTCACATGGCAGACAACAACTCAACTCTAAGCATCAAGATCATCAATCATCTATCTAATGTGGTTCTGTCAATTGAAATGGTCTCCTCATTGAAAGACTCATCCACCTCCATGTCATAAGCATTGTGTTGGTAGTCCATCTAACCCTTCTTCTAGATGTAGATGCCACTAGTTGGTCAAGAATCCATGAGTGGGGAGAGTGGGAGTTGTCAGATTCACCTTTCCTTGCCCTTCTTAGAGTTCAAGGTGTTGAGTTATTGTAACATGCCATTGATGGAACCATCTAGTGGATGGGATGACATAACTCCCCAAGTGTGTGACATGATTGTGTGTTGACCTTCTTGTCGGGTAATCAAGGAGGTTGATCAGGAAATTAGAATGGGAATGGCATGCCCTAGGGAAGCCTGATCAAGCAATCAAGAGATGTGGTGTATCGATCAGAATGGAGTCTGAGGAATATGAAATTACCAGATCAGATGATCACGAGGAGTGATGGATTTATCAAAAAACTTAGGGAGCTAGGAATCCCTATACTAATTGGGCACTATGGACTACGTGGGCTGGTCAAATGATGTGATGGATTGGGCTCCTATGGATGAGTTGGTCAACCAATTTTCTTAGGGTTGGTCAGCTGATCAGAGGGGGATAGAGCTTGGTGTCAAGGCTACAAAGATAGGGGTTGAAGAAGTGGAGGAGGTGAAAATGTCCCCTCGGGTAAATGAATAGTAGGTTGTGTATTGGTCAACCCACTACGAGGGGAAGAGCTTCAATACGAAGGGATTTGGATGTTTTTAGGGTTGATGCTTTTAGGTCGTTTGACCAACTATGAGGGGGGATCACACAGTCAGTTGGTCGTCATTGGAGAGGTAGGAGGTAGTCAGCCAATCTGGGGCAGTCTGATCAGGCAATCGATGTGGCAACAACAATTGTCAAGGGGATGGGAATTAATATCATAAAGAAGGGGAGTGTCGGGCTACTAGGGTAAGGGAGGATTAGGTCATCTGATGTTGACTCCCTTTCCATCTAGAACTAGTTATAAAGATGAGGAACTACTAATCATTTAATTAGAGGTGTTCGTTTTGGCCAATCAAGACCCTTTGAGATGGAGAAGTGTAGGTATTGGTAGCCCGATTGGAGAAGTATGGGCCCCAATGAGTGAGAGGAAACTTAGGTTTTATCAGTCAATCAACAAGCTTGTTCTTACGATTAGAATTAAAACCTCATGGGCCAGTAGTTATTGACATTTTGGTCTCCAATTTGGTCGTCCGATCTGAATTATTTTCTTGGATCCAATGTCTACTTAGAATTTGGTCTCTTCGTTGATCACCCGATCCATAGCCCTAGTTAGCCATTTAGGAACAGGGGGATTTCAACAATAGGTGGTTCGATTGACTATAAGGACTGGTCAGCCAATCCATCTGTGGTTGATCCTTGTGCATAATGGATCCCCTTGGTTGAACGATCTATGGGTTAGCACATTATCAACAAATTCATGTTCACATGTAGGTAAATCCAACCAAAATTCTAGTTAACTAAATGTTCAATTATGAAATTCAATTAGGAAAATTAATAACAAAATGGGAATTCAATCTACTAGTCCAATGAAATTGAAATTAAACTAGGTAGCTATTAGGTTTCCTCCCAACAAGAGCCTTATTTATCACTGTGTCTTGATGCCTGTGTTCTTAGATAGAAATTAGACTATCAAGGGGGAGTGGAGTGACTTATGTTGCTGCAAAATATTTAGTCATTTTGTATCTTTTTAGTTGGTAGCCATTTGTCAATGAATTTACCTTCGATCTTGTCCAACAAGGTGAATGTAGGATGTGGATTGATCTTCTTCACAAGATATGGCCCACGCCATGGCGATCACAGTTTCTCTAGAAATGATCACAAGTGAGAATTGTAGATTAAGACTTGGTCTGCCACTTGGATGTCTTTTTGTTTCTGGTGGACGTTGTTCCACATCTTGGTACTCTCTTGGTATATGTGCTTGTTCTCATAGGAGGACATATGTAGTTCCTCAAGCCTTGAAATTGAAGGAAGCATTTCTTTGTGTTGATAGATAGATGAATCTTCATATATTGGATTTCCCTTCCAACCTTGTGCTCCATTTCAATATGGAAATGACAAGATTTTCCATAGCTCAACTAGAATGGATTGCTACCCAATGGCTTCTTCAACACTGATTGTATGCAGAAAGAGCATCATTGAGATATAGTGCCCAATATTTATCTACTTGTTGGTTTGAGGAATATATAGCATAGCTACTCGATGATGGATTCCATACTTCTTTAAAAAAATCTCAAATTTCTTCTCCAAAAAATGAGATCATCCTTCATAGATGATTGTGCATGGTACCCTAAACGTAGGAAAAACACATCCTTGAAGAGTTTCATGGTGGGTTTAGAATGTATGAGTAGTTGCAAGAAGAGTGAAAAGGACCATGTAGTTCACTCCCAAATATCAAATATCTCTACTTTCTATCAAAATGTCAAAGTCATCTTGTCATGTTTCATAAATTTGTTAGATCTCTATCATTGATTGCAAGAAAGGATGTACTCATTAGCATATCTAAAAATAGTAGGCCAATAGAATTCACATTGAAGAACCTTCAGGGTGGTTTTCTTTGCACTCAAGTGTCCACCCTTTGGACCCAAGTGACATTGATCAAGAATTTCATACCCTTCTTCCTATGTTACACATCGTCATTATAGACCATTAGTGCCAAGGTGAAAGGATATGGTTCATCCCAATATTAATGATTGACATCGTGCAAGAAATTCTTCTTAGAATGGCATGTGTACTCTAGGTGTACCACACATGTAGAAAGGTAGTTCAAAAAATTTGCAAACCATGAAATGTCAGAAGAGGCCTTCATAAGTTGGTTGTCAGGAATAGAGTCATCAATCAAAATTCTATCATTTTTAGGAATACAAATATGATAGAGATGATAAATCACCACGTTCTTTCTTCCATTGTTATCCCATATTTTTAGATCAAATTCTTGTATAGAAAGGACCCACCAAATCAATCTGGGCTTATAATCCTTATTCATCATCAAGTAACGGATGGAAGAATCCTCATTGTAGAGAATTACTTTGGAACTACTAGGTTATGATCTGATTTTTTTAAAAGAACACACAATAGCAAGAAACTCCTTCTCAGTTGCGGCATAGTTCCAACATGCTTCATCTTGTGTCTCGGAGGCATATTAGATGACATGATGCCTTTTGTCAATTCACTAGACTAAGACTGCTCCCACGACATAGTCACTAGGATCACACATGATCTCAAAAGGTTGAGACTAGTCCAGTGCTTGGAAGATGGGTGTGGTAGTAAAGACAGATTTGAAGTGAAGCTCACCATGAAAGAAACATCAAAGGAAAAGTGAGCATCCTTAAAAAATAAGATTGGTCATTGACTTTGGAATTTTTATAATTCCTTGATGAACCTCCAATAAAAACCAACATGACCCAAGAAAGCATGAACTTATTTGAAATTGTATGTTAATGTGAGGTTGTATCATCTCAATCTTTTCCTTATCAAATTCAATCCCTTTGTTGCTCACCATGTGGCCAAGGAGAATGCCCTCCTTCACCATGAAGTGGCACTTCTCTCAAATGTTCTTGTTCACGTATGTACAAACAAGTCTCAAAAGAATTGACCATAAACAAAAAATTCATCCATGAATACTTCCATCACAATTTATGTTAACCTTGTAGAGATCGTTGCCATATAATGGTGGAAAGTGGTAGGGGAGTTGCACAAACCGAAAGTCACCCCCCTAAAGGCTTAAGTGCCAAAAGGAAGTGGTCTTATTTTGGTCATTGGGAAGGATAGGAATTTGATAGAATCTAGTGTATCTGTCAAGGTAGAAAAAGAGTTCTTGATGTGTGTGATAGAGTGAACTTTTGGAGTATTTGGATACCAAATGACATAAGTGAATTCATATCTTTTAGTAATTTTAATAGTTCCAAGTTATTTAAAAAAATATGGATGTTAATTGGTGTTCATATAATGATTAAGATCCCTATGTTCATGTCTTTTAGAGTATTTAATTAACAAGTCAAACAGTTGAGTTTTGTCACCAAATTTTAATAGAATATAATTTGAGTTGTTATAATACTATGGTTAAATTTCAGTGCCTATTGGAGGACCCTATAGGAAGCTATTCAAGTTTTAATATGATGAAATAATGTTCACTTTCATGGTTCTGGACCTAAGTAATCTAGTTATTAAGACTGAGCCTTTGATGCCACACACCCTTAAGGGGGGGGGGAGAGCCATGGATTGGATTTGCAAGTGGGACATTCCAAGTCATTACATGCCATCATACAACCTAAGAGGTCACATTTCTCTTTGTGGTTATGGTTGCATTATTCAGGTGGGGTGAACAACAATGTAAAGTACAGTAACCCCCATCCTCATCATGGCCTTATGGAGGATAAGAAACCAAGGGAAGGAGTTCCCAATTCTCCCAGACTCTTCAATCTCGCACAGAGTAGATATGAGGGAGTTTCCCCATCTGTACTTCTTCTCCAACCAACATCATAGATGGGATGCGAGAGAAGGGTTGAGATGCTAGATGGGATTTATAGAGATGAGAATCTATTGCAAGGCTAGTAGAAGAGGTCTTGTGTGCATTCATGAACCACCGTGGTGGAACCTGTGATTGACAGACCTTAGTTCTCTAGAGAAGGTTGCATGGAGGCAACCATGGCGGCAACCTCAATGGTATCATGCAAGGGGAGGCTCCAGTGAAAATACATGATGTCGAAGGATCAAAAAAGATATAAATTTCCCTTTTGATAGAGAATAAAAGGTGTTGTGCCTCTTTGTTTTCTGATCTAGTGAGTGAAACAATGAGAACCTAGTTGGAGACCTCGAGTGGAGACACTGCATCTATGAAGCCACTTGAGATGTTTTGGATCCACCAAGATTACTGGAGCCTGCAACATAGCCACTTGGTCATCATAGGAGAGCCCCAGTGAATGATTCTCCCTCGCGGATAGAGAATATAGGATGCATGAGGGCGTCATGGGAGAAAATAAGAAAGAAGAAGGGAGGTGGCATCATGGAGGTGCAGTTAGACTTCCAAGCAGCTGCAAGAGGTGATCGGGAGTCGTCGAGCTTCCTTCATGCGGTCGTAACTGGCAAGGAGGAGGAGGATACCGTGGTTGATCTCCTGTCAGGGACCTTTCCTCGTGGTGGTGACCATTTTCCCAGGAACGACACACGTAGTGTTAGGTAGAGAATGCACTGTGATCATGTGAGGAGAGGAGAGCTCAAACCAATCTAGCACAAACAAATCAAACTCTAAACTAGATCAATCCAAGAGCCAGACCGCCTGACTCACATCGAACAACTAGCAAGTGGAGTCGTGCCCTGCTGGGGGGATGTGGTGCCAGGTTATTGGTCAGAAAAAGATGAATTCCCAAAAATTCCCCTGATCTTATATAATTCACAATAAATAGTTGGATTATCATAAAAATACAAATACACTACCAAAATTATCAAAAAAATTAGTAGAACAACATGGAACCACAATAACATTCTTTTTATTCTTAAATATCATAGACATTAAGTAATATGTATAATGCTCAATTCATGTGTAATATATAGTAATTCAAATGAAAAAAAATATGAGAATGCACCAGTAACTCCCATATGTTATTTATAATCCATATGATTCCTGATATGATGATATTTCAACATGAAATCAAGTAATTTGCCTTATATATCTAAATAGGGATAATAACCCTAATTAATGTACAATAATTACTAATATGTTCAAGAAACCCTGGTAATTATAGAATAAGCTCATATCAGTAATTGGATACATATAAGTAATTCTGAGATCATAATGATTCACTTAAATCATGGTATACAATTATGGTTGCTCTTAATGTGATGTAAACCCTAATATGCTTAATGAATATGATCTAGGGTTAATACATGCACAAAATGATATGGAAACTAATGATAACATAATTGATTCTAACCTGTAATACAACATTAGTAACATCAATCCTAGATAACAAGATGACAGGACAAGTAATGATGAGAATATTCTAATGATCTAATCTAAACCCTAAAATGGACATAACTAGGGTTGATGATGATGAGAGCATGATGGTGATGTATGATCTTATCTTAATCAAGGTTTGACCAAGAGTGGCAGTTGACACCATGAGTATAATTATTAGGATATCTTGATCAACATACACACTTACCTCTTACTTGGCTTATTATACAATATGCTTGTATTATATGTGTAGTAAAATATTTGGCATATGATATTGGAAGAAATGATTGTTCTTGTATGATATCTTGCTTGATTTTGCATACTTATGACTATGAACACATGAAACATAACATATTTGATCCATTATATGATAGCACTAAATCTCTTTGGCAGAATAGTGCAATGATGAAAGTACTAAATCTCTTTGGCCGAATAGTACATGTCAGCACTAAATCTCTTTGGTAGAATAGTGAATTTATGAAAGTACTAAATGTTGGCTAAATTGGACATTATTATAATCTCTTTGTTTTGATGAGGACAAACATTTCATTCTTGTGGTTTTAACGTGCTATTTGAGTATTTCAGGAACAAGCATATAAGGTGGTGGATAACAAAGACTTGGAAGAATAATTTGATAAAATCGCTTTATTTTCAAGATTGTAATAAAATGTAAATGCTTGTACAAGTATATAATGTAAAAGTAATTAGATATCATGTAAATCAAGCGTTTAGATCTTCCCTATCCACTCACAACAGTTAGATAGGTCATTCCCCAAGATAGTATCACAATTGCACATTGATACACACACTTAGTAAATGAATACATTGAGTCAATAATATTCTCGGTCGACAAATCATCGATCGAGAAAATATCGGTCGACAAAAACTTTGATCGAGAAACTCTCGGTCGACAAAATCTTCGATCGAGAATAGACCCTACTAGCCGTTAGACCCAACAGACAAAGTGGTTGGGAGTTGGAAATGAACGTTGTAAACACTTGCTCCAGGAGGTCCCTCGGTCGACAAATCTTCGACCGAGAAGGACTCTCGGTCGACAAATCTTCGACCGAGAAAAGTTCTGTCTGCACTTTTCAGGGTCAATTAACTAGCCATTGCAAATGCAATTAGTGGACACATAACGGCTAGTTGAGCACTAAGAAACCCCTAAAAAGTGTCTAGAACGTCCTTAAGCACTTGTAGGTCATTTCTATAAATAGGACATGCCTTAGGACACCTAAACTCACCATTCTACACTTGTGATACACTTGAGCTTACACTCGCAATTGTTAATCTGTTTTGAGAAATTGAGCAACACTTGCATTGGCTATTCTTCTCCTTGCTCTAATTTCGTGTCCTATAGGCTACCATCTCCTATCCACAGCAATTACACTTCTATTTACATTGGTTAGGAAATAAAAACGCTTGATATAGGAAATCAAGCCTTGAGCTACAAAGTGGTATTGTAATTTCTATTTTTCCTTCTTGTTCCTTTTATCCTTTGTATTCTCCTTGCTACTCCTAGGGTTGGAGGCTGCGGATTGGAGAAGGTTCTTCTCGATGGAGAAGGTGGACTTCGGACTACTTCAAGAAGGTTGTTGCAACGGGAAGCTACTTCAAGAGGAAGGCTACTTCAAGGGGGAGCTTGAAGTTACTTCAAGAAGGCTGCTTCAAAGTTGGTGCAACTACTTCTAGGTGAAGGCTGTTCGAAGGGTTTGGTGAAAGAATTGTAATTTTATGTAAAGTCCTTGTGAGGTAATAAAATTTGATTCTTTCAAAATCCCGGTTGGGTAAGCAACCGGGTAGTGGATTGACTGCCTTAGTATTTTCTAAGGTTGGAACCACTCTAAATCCTTGTCCCCTTGTCCAATATTTTTGTGGTTGGTTGTTTGAGTTAAAATAATTGTTAAATTATTATAAAACCCTATTCACCCCCCTCTAGTGGTTTTTCAATTGGTATCAGAGCAGGATTCAAGGAGCTCTAATCGAGTCTTGAAGGATGAAGGGTGGTGGTATTAACAACCGCAAGCAAAGGAAAAGCATGGACCAATCTTCAACAAGTTGCAATTGGTGCTTAGGAACAAGACACACTACACTTAACTGTCCATGGAGGTCAAAGAAGGAAGATGCACATAAAAAATTCCTTATTGCTACAATAAGTGAAGAAGAAGAAGAAGAGGTAAGCCTTTTTGATTTATCTAAAGAAGAGCTAGTTTCTAGTCTTGAAGAGACACATAATAAATATATTGAATTCAAGAAGAAATTAAAGAAATCTAATAAAGCAAATGATGAGTTACATGCTAAGCTTCTTGCTCTCACATCTGAAAATGAAGATCTCAAAAAGGTTATTCAAGATCATGATATTAAGCTAAAATTTGTATAAGCAAATTGCAATCTTCTTTCCCTAGAAAAATTAAATTTGCAAACTCAAGTAAATGATCTTCAAAAACAACCTATTTTGTGTACACATCTAGATTATGATATTATTGTGAAAGAAAGAGATTCCTTGCTATCTAATCCAGATCAAGCAAAGTTAGACATCAATAAGAGAATGAATGGGATTGTTAAGCTGCAACAAAAAGTTAGTAGTTTGAGTAATAATGACACTCTTGATAAAATCTTAAATAATTCTTATCATCAAATTGGAAGGAGAGGACTAGGTTACAAGCCTAAAGGAAAATCTTATCAAAAACCTAGTTGGGAAAGAACACAAGTGCCAAAAGGCCAATCTATGTATGTACCTAGAGGCACAAATACATATGTACCCAAGAACAACCTAGAACAAAATCATAGAAAGAGATATGAGGTTGATTCTATATGTTGTCATTACTGTTTGCACCTTGGACACTATTCTTTTTCATGTCCTTACAAGAAAAAGGATGTCGAGTTAGTATGGGTCCCAAAACCCCCAAAATAAATGGATAAAATTAAGTTGAGATATGACCAAAGACTCTAAGTTGTATATCTCTATGTCTATCTCAACTTAACATAATAGGACACTAAGTTAATCCAAGAAATTAAAATTTCCAAATATACATCTTAAACTACTTGTTTTAGTTTGGATTCTCAAAATGTATATGATTAGTTGAGATTTAACCTAAATGTTGCTTTGATATCTCAACCAAATCAAGCTTTAACTTTCATATTTTTGGTTTTACTTGTAAACAATTTCTGAAAACAGGTCTGAAACAATACAGAACCTTTCTCGGTCGACAAACTGTCGACCGAGAGAACTGTCGGTCGAGAAATGGTCGACCGAGCAGGTTTCTGTTGTCAAGTCTGCAATAAATCTGTTGAATATATCTTCAAGTAATCTATTTGCTATCAATTATGACTGATTTTACATGCAAAACAAGAATATATGCTGAAGACCATTCTTGAAACAAAATATTTTTTTTTGATAAATATTATGAATATGAAAATCCTTAAATATATTGCAAAAGTGACCTATGAAGACTTATCTTGAACAAACCCTATTCATTGATTGAAAAAGTTTGTTAGGTATGATCAGTTATATAGATTATCTTAAAATTAAAAACTTATGAACCTAAATGTAGATTATTTTGGTTTATCCTCTAAATAGTTTAAAACTGAAAATCATGATTAGTTTAATCAAAAGAAATTACTATTTTATCATTATCCACATGGTTTTCCTAAAGTAATTCTTATAAGAATCATGTGTTTTGATACAAATGATTATAATCATATGCTTCTACCGTTCTATCAAAATCACTGTACCATGATCATTGTGTTTCAGTTTTACTTGGTTTGTCTAAAATAATACAAACCATAAATAGATGATCATTGTGATTCAACACATTATAAATGAATGATGATGCTATGACAAGCCAAACGGTGTCTCTTAGAACAAAAATATTAATGTTTTTATCTATTTGTTTGTTCTAAGAAATCAAAAGAAAAAATCTTGACTTTAAGATATTAATCTTGATTTCCAAATATATGTTTCTAAAGAATCTTATGATTAAATCTGAAAATAAGGATACAAGAAGAAATGGGATTTGATATTTATGTACCCATAACAAAGCTTATGAAACATCATTCACAATGAATGTAAAACAAACATTCCAGAAAAATCAAGGTCAAAGACTTCACTATGATGCCCATATTAAGTCTTCATAATAGGTATCTCTTAATGTGCTTCAAATTGATATTTATTTAATCAAGCTACCTACAGAAATTATACTTCACATATGAATGTTCAAATGTGAAATCTGCAAAATTTGCCTCTCGGTTAAAATTCAATTTGACCAAGGGGCGCTATGGTCGTAGTCAAGGGCGACCTAAAATAAGCTTTGACAAAATGCTTATTTGTACATCATTTTACTGCACTTAATCTTAGTATCTTGATTCAAAATGTGTTTAACATATTGAAAACATAATTTTAGTGCATAACTCTCATAAAAGGTCAACTTATTATGATCTAATATTGATTGTGACCTTAGAATCCTTAAATTATCTTGACTATAAGATTAAGGGGGAGCTCACACAAACTATCTTGATTATAAGATTAAGAAGCTTACAAAACTCTGTAAACATCATTTGAAGCTTGTTATGACTTTAGTATTTTTAATCTTGGTTATGAAAATAAAGGAATCTACAAATCTCATGAATGTGATATAATGGAATTCTCTAAACAAATCAGGGCTTAACATCCCTTGCATTTGATTAGAGGTACTTTCTACTATAAGCTTAAAAGAATCTCACATCACTTCAGGGCTTAACATTCCTTGTAAATTGGGTGAGAAATCAATACACACATGCCATGAACTTAAAAGGAACTCATATCATTTCAAGGCTTAACATCCTTTGCAAATGATTGAGAAATAAATTGTGGCTAAATTTAACATTAATTGGATTGCATTAATCCCTTGATTTTAAATTAAATATCTCTTTAAGGGGGAGCATAGCATAAAATTAAGGGGGAGAAATAAAAAGTCATACTAAATGATTATCTTGGATATCTTTTTGAAATGACAAAGGGGGAGAAATAATATAAAATCAAAAACATAAAATAAAATGAGTTTCATAATATCTCGGCCAACACCCACTTGCAAAAACAAGAATGGATACAAAAGGTAAACTTCAGGTATGAAACTCATATGATTTATATTTCCCTATTTTATATTTAGGAAATGTTTGTCATCTTCAAAGAGGGGGAGATTGTTGGCTAAATTGGACATTATTATAATCTCTTTGTTTTGATGAGGACAAACATTTCATTCTTGTGGTTTTAACGTGCTATTTGAGTATTTCAGGAACAAGCATATAAGGTGGTGGATAACAAAGACTTGGAAGAATGATTTGATAAAATCGCTTTATTTTCATGATTTTAATAAAATGTAAATGCTTGTACAAGTATATAATGTACAAGTAATTAGATATCATGTAAATCAAGCATTTAGATCTTCCCTATCCACTCACAACACTTAGATCGGTCATTCCCCAAGATAGTATCACAATTGCACATTGATACACACACTTAGTAAATGAATACATTGAGTCATTAATATTCTCGGTCGACAAATTGTCGATCGAGAAAATATCGGTCGACAAAAACTTCGACCGAGAAACTCTCAGTCGACAAAATCTTCAATCGAGAATAGACCCTACTAGCCGTTAGACCCAGCAGACAAAGTGGTTGGGAGTTGGAAATGAATGTTGTAAACACTTTCTCCAGGAGGTCCCTCGGTCGACAAATCTTCGACCGAGAAGGACTCTCGGTCAACATATCTTCGATCGAGAAAAGTTCTGTCTGCACTTTTCAGGGTCAATTAACTAGTCGTTGCAAATGCAATTGGTGGACACATAACGGCTAGTTGAGCACTAAGAACCCCCTAGAAAGTGTCTAGAACGTCCTTAAGCACTTGTAGGTCATTTATATAAATAGGACATGCCTTAGGACACCTAAACTCACCAATCTACACTTGTGATACACTTGAGCTTACACTCGCAATTGTTAATCTGTTTTGAGAAATTGAGCAACACTTGCATTGGCTATTCTTCTCCTTGCTCTAATTTCGTGTCCTATAGGCTAGCATCTCCTATCCACATCAATTACACTTCTATTTACATTGGTTAGGAGATCAAAACGCTTGATATAGGAAATCAAGCCTTGAGCTGCAAAGTGGTATTGTAATTTCTATTTTTCCTTCTTGTTCCTTTTATCCTTTGTATTCTCCTTGCTACTCCTAGGGTTGGAGGCTGCGGATTGGAGAAGGTTCTTCTCGGTGGAGAAGGTGGACTTCGGACTACTTCAAGAAGGCTGTTGCAATGGGAAGCTACTTCAAGAGGAAGGCTACTTCAAGGGGGAGCTTGAAGTTACTTCAAGAAGGCTGCTTCAAAGTTGGTGCAACTACTTCTAGGTGAAGGCTGTTCGAAGGGTTTGGTGAAAGAATTGTAATTTTATGTAAAGTCCTTGTGAGGTAATAAAATTTGATTCTTTCAAAATCCCGGTTGGGTAAGCAACCGGGTAGTGGATTGACTGCCTTAGTATTTGCTAAGGTTGGAACCACTCTAAATCCTTGTCCCCTTGTCCAATATTTTTGTGGTTGGTTGTTTGAGTTAAAATAATTGTTAAATTATTATACAACTCTATTCACCCCCCTCTAGTGGTTTTTCACTAAATCTCTTTGGTAGAATAGTACATGTGAGCAATAAATCCCTTTGGTAGAATAGTGCATGTGGTTGATCAACTTTGCATATAATGGAAAATGTGCCTAGAAGATGTGTTCTCTTTTGTTAATAAAAATTCGTTGTTCAAGTATGATTTTGTTATATTTATTTATCATTGATAAGTATTAGATTTATCTTATATTCCAAGCATTAGTAATGAGAGGTATATAAAAAGACACACAGGCATACTCAGTACAATATTTTAGAATATTGTGTTGATGTGTACCACATGTAATCTTTTGTTCAGGTGATGTGCACTTATGATCTTGAAGAGCCTGGATACTTGAGAGTTGTATGGTGAGCTGATGTATAGGTGGACCCATTGTCTAAAGATCCTACAGGAATATGTAAAATTTACCGTTCAATGTGTAATATCTATTGGTAATGATATTTCATTTTGTAATTATATGTTGAATGGTGAACTTGTGTTGTATGATTTTGTTCTTATTCATGTGTATGTGCTACTGTTGTTTCCTTTGACTCCCTTGATTTTCTCCTTCTTAGCCTAGTGTGTGGTGTTTAAATTGGGATTCTCATTGAGGTGAGGTTTCAATTTAGACATCACACGTCAAATTAAGTTTTAGAAAATCCGAGGATGTCATACTAAATAATAGAAAGAATGCTTATCAAAATTCCTAATATTCAAAGAGGAAATAAAGAACGTGAAACAATACAAAGAAATAAAGAAAAGATAAAGGAAATGGACAAAACTGATCTAGAAAGTGCAATGATAACATGATGAATATACATCCATCATGCATGCCCATTCTCTTGTGAGTAAATATGTGATATTGAGCTTACAATATCTCAAGTAGTTTCTCTAGTTCAAGGGCATATATTGAGTGTTAAGAGGATGAAATTCCATGTGAAATTCAATCTAGATATCTATGACAAAGGTATATATGGTTACGGTAACATTGGTAACTTTATAGGTTAGATTTTTGTCCAACTTATTCCTATTACAAGGGTGGAAATGATGTGTAAGTAGATGATGTAAGAGGTTTGAACACACAAACTCACTAGGGAAGTAAATCCCAAGAGTTTAAGCTTTAACAAACAATAATCAAATCACCTACAAGTGAATCGATAAATTATAGTATAGAGAGGGTTCAAATTCAAGAGGCAACATGATTACAAATTACTTTCAGAACCAATCTTCAAGAATAATATTTAAATCCTTTTTTTGAGAGTGATTACGGATTAAGTTTGGGATTAAAGATTGCAATGCAATAGATTAAACTAAAGGTTTAATTTAGTTTCTAAGAAGCACTTGGAAGAAAGGGTTTCACTACCACTGCCTACGTACCTATCCGACTGTTACAACTAAAATCATTTCTCACACATTAAACTAGGACCAAGTAAATTTGCCTCCTTGTGGATTGCAAATTCATAAGAACCAAACTCCCAATAGGCTCGAGGTCTTGTTAGACATGGTTCATGATTTACTCATCCTATAGAATCCCTTATGTGATCAAATTTGGAATCCTACACATCCATTTGTTAATCTAATACTAAGTTATGTGGTCTCTACTCTTAGGATTATATCAAACATGCTAACATGGTAATCAATTCTGATTGCAAGTTTGGATTGAATGGAAAGAAGTAGTATAATCATATGAGAAACTCAAGTATGATAACAACAAGATAGAGTATAGGAAATAGGACTACTCCCCATGCCCTGGTGAGAAATTCTACTCGTTGATGTTGTGAGAAAGAATGCAAATACAAACAAAAAGACGATAAATCATGTGAACGAATGGAGAAGAGAGCATCAATCAGTGGTCTCTTTCTACCACAGTCCACTTTAGCTTAGAAGATCCAAGGAACTCTTCTAGGATGATCTTCTTCTTCATGTATCTCCCAAACTCTTGACTTGGAAACTCCTCTTCTTTGAGCGAGAATATAATTGAGGGTCTTAAGTCTGACCGCCAAATTGTATTTAGTTCTTGTGGGCTAAAAGTTGACTTGTCTGCATGATGACCAGACAATCAAGTAGTCTTTTTTTATTAATCACTTACATGGTGACATGTCTATTGTCCTTCTAGTAAGAGGAACCTAAGAGGGGGGTGGTCGATCTTCTTCCTGATGAGGTTTCTAGAGAATCTTTTGATCGGTCAATCCCAAGAGGTGATCGCCCAATCTATTGAAGGGGACATTAGATGTGTGTCTCTAGACTAGGAGTTTATCTGAGAATGGTCAACGGACCAACAAGCTTGGTCGGCCGATCTCATGATCTCCAGAAATTGCTAAAGTTACTGGAATGGTGGGGGAATTGGGGATTAATTATAGCCAACCAAAAAGCTTAGGAGATCACCCGTTCAACATCATCTTGAGCCCCTTTTTTTCTATAGGTGGATTGGTCGATAGTCACAATGGGTTGAACAATATCTTCATGTTGAAACTCAACAATGACTCTTTATCTTTTAGCAACATCTAGAACTACCCATCACCTGTGGAGTTCACCTGATCCTGAGAGCTATCTGGGAAGTTGTTGGGATGGGAGGTAGGTCAGGTGAACAGGTGGTCTAATGGACAATTTACTACCAGAACATGCTGAGTATCACAAATCAAGATATGAACTTGATCCAATCTTGCATATGATCTTTGTGGAGAGTACTTTGAGTGGTGTAGGGTTGATGTGTACTTAAATTTCCAAAAGGGTAAGCAAAATGATCAAAATCCTATTTATTTGGGAACAAGAGAAAGAATGAGTGAACTAACCAAAAAATGATGTATAAGATACTAAAATGAGTAAAACTAATCTCGAATCTACATTGACAATGTGATGAATGTGCATTCATCAAACTACTCTAAATAGGAATGTAACTCATCCTCAAGCAACAAAGAATTAAAACATCTTACAAATTATAATAACAGCTCATCACATTCTCTCTTTCACAGTACTAGTTAGTTCCCTACAACCAAACATGGACAAGCAAGAAAAAAATCTCCTAGAATCACACAATTTCAGTTCTAGAGCACAATATGAACTTTACATTCACAAAAAGTTACCAAAATCAGAATCACAATCATGATATCACTAGTGCCGCATAAAGTTCTGCATATTCCTATGAGATTTGCATAAATATAGGGTTTCACTATAAGAAGGATATTTTTTGGAGTGATTTTTTCTCCATGTGATAAAGTTTAATTGAATGGTGGGATGAAAAGGTAGATTGTGATTCTCTCCTCTATTCAACTAGAGATTGATTTTTTTTGTTGAAATTACATTAGTTGCATATATTGTGTGCACGTTGGCATCTTTTCTTCATTTAATGTAACATGCCCCTATTACATACAAAGTGGTGTGGAAGGAGCAATTATAGAGGGAGAAGGAGGGTGTACCACCCCACCTTAGAGTATTACACACTTTATACCTTTTTTGGATAACGACGTGGTAAGATGATGATAGATAAAATGTAGAAGAAGGTTGAACTTATGTATCTCATATATTAGAATTTAGAGAATAGGGACAATCTTACACAACAATTAAATAACATCATATCACACACAAGATTAATGCATTTCCACAAGCATGATATGCTAACTGGTAAAGAAATACATAACATTTGATTTCTCTCCTTCCCATATGACTTGCCATCATTTCTAGGAACACTGTGCTTATATCCTTAGGCTACAAAGTTTAACATGTTTTAAAAAATATAATTAACATCAAGAACATACTTCGAACAAAGGGGTTGTATGAAAAATTCTATACAAGATGAATGTGAACTAAGCTGACTAGATAATGACTACAACTAACATTACAAAACTACAAACTAAAATGAAACAATGACATACATGAATTGCAAGTAAACTAGTTGTAATAGAAGCATGCATACCTAAAAATTTCTAAAGTAAAACAACAAAATAAAAAAAATAAGTGTGGGTGGAAAAGAGTGTGTGCCACCAACCCTTCACCCCAAGCTTATAAGTTTGTTCATCCTGATGTGTGTATTTTCACACCAAATCACTAGGAAACATCCTAGCGTTTAACCTTCCAAAATAACAGTAAGCTCTTTGGAAGCAATGAGTCAACTTTATAGTAGTAAGTTATCGATCCAAGGGACATCAAAAGGGGTTGAAATCAAAAATCAATCGTGAGAACAAGAAGGAAGTATTTGGTTTGTTGAGAGTTTGATTATTCTTATAACAAGATGAATAAATATAGAATTAAAACTAACAATCAAATGATAAAAGGTATTGGGGGTCTGGGGAATCACCATCAATCGCCATGCTTTTATTCAACAAATCAACGCCTAACATTCAAAAATCAAATCTGGACCATGTGTATTTGTGTCCATTAAGAGCACAAATCTCACAAAGGTCAAGCTTCCCACAAACCCATTGATCCTGACATTTATAAATCCTCATCCAACTGTCCAACGTGTCCCTATCTGAGAACTCATCGATAAACATGTGATATCCATCCCGACGTTCAAATTCATGGGTTAGTTGATCACGTCACCTTAAGATATAACAAAATAAGTCAATGGGTAGAAGGATCATAAACTCCATCAATGGATATCATCAAGAGATCATGTGTTCACTCTTGTGAGGATCTGAGATCTCGGCACCCGCAGAAGAATATAATTCTACCAAAAAACAATGTGATATCATATGTATAATAAGATAACAATTGCAATTAAGGGATTGTGGGTTCATTCTTGTGGGGATCTAAGATCACATTACCCCATAAGAGTATATCAATTGAACAAACAATAAAAGAAAAAATAGAAAGAAATCATTCATTACTAAACATTGAAGTTGAGTACATCGAATAAGAAGATACTGTGGGGCTAGTGCCCATGCCCTAGTAGGGAACTACTCAAACATAATAGAAAAGAGAACAAGAAAAGGCCCAACAAGCTCTGGGTGGGTACAAAATGTAATACCTTTGTCTTTGGAGTCCCCCACCTTTTATAGAGGGAAAGGTGGGGCAAAAACCCTAAAAATGTCTTGTCGGTGGCGTGTGGGTCAATAGATTGAGGGTCTAGTTGGTTGATAGGCTTTATTGCTTCTTTGACCAAAGTTTGATTGTAATAATGATCTTATAATCTTGAATTTTAACTAGATCTTGGAAAGAGTTGATTGAATTAGGATCTTAGTCAGTCAATTGGCTTTAATGTCTATGTCGCTTCCCTTTAATGGATATTGGTCATGGCAATCTAGATGAGTCTGGGTGCAAGATGGCTGACTGGGGATACAAGTCAGTCGACTGGTGGCCTAAGTTGGTCGACTAGTGATCTGAGTCAGTTGACTAGTGATTTGAGTCATTTGACTAGTGATCTGACTCAGTTGATTGGGAGACTAGAGATGAGAATCGAAGACTCTAATGAGTCAGTCGGCTAGTGATCTGAGTTGGTCGATTGGTGATCTTAGTCGGTCGACTGGTGATCTAAGTTGGTCTATTGGGAGACTGGGGATGAGAATCTAAGCCTTTCATTCTTGTCCTTTTTGGGCTTTGAAGAGATGGGTCATTTTTCCTTTAAAAACCCAAGTAAATCAAGTAAAAACTCCAATTCAAGGGAGGAAAACTAAACTAATATAATTATATTAAAACTATGCAATAATCAATAATATAAAGATCTGAAATTTGTAAATAAAGGTGATGAGTTTACACTCATCAAAACACCTTGGACTTCAAGGTTGCTCTAAATTTTAAAATAAAGGTGATGAGTTTGAACTCATCATACACTGCGGACTTGAACATTTATTGTCCCGAGCAACATTTAAAACTATACCACATAATACTTTAGGCCCATCATCCTCACTCTCGTAACACCATTTGAGTCCTTCCACCTTATATGTCTTGACTTCATTGAAGCACAAAAATTAATTATCATATTCCCTACTTCAATATTATTTTGTAACTTGGTTTGATTTCAAGACCCACAATAAAGCAAATCTCATATTACCTTTATATTTAAACTCCCACATATTCTTACAAGTCATTGCACAAGAGCATGGATTATTTTCATTGGTTGGGGTTTATGTATTTTTACCATGGGCATAAAATAGAGTGAAGGGAGGTATGGAAGAATAATGATCTCTTCTTTATTTGACTTAAGATCTTTATTTATCTATTGCAGTTACATTGACCACATTTTTTTTCTTTTTTTGCTCATTGATGTATTTTTTATTATGTTCCCTAATTAATTACACAGGGTATGGAGAGGGAGAAGGGTTCCACCTCAAACATAGAGTTTTGGCACTTCATCTTTTTATTTTATTTTATCCTTTAGAAGTTGGAGAGATAAAAAGGTGATGGAAGAAGTGTATAAAAGACTATTTTTTGTGCAACTCACTTTTAATTTAAGTGCATTGGGAGTATTATACATTGTGTCAAATAATTCTGAGTTATGAAGAATAAACAAAATTTTCAAGTTAATATATAACTCTTGATAAGAAAGCTTTTTTTTAATCCTATTAGTCCTCTACGGCTTGCCATCTTTTCCATAAAATGGTGTTAATTAAGATCCTAGGTGACATGAAATTTCTATCAATGGTGGACTTTATAATCTAAGATACAAAATAATTTGCATCATTCAAGGGGGTATATTAATAAACATGCATATCATCATGGCCAACTAGATAAAGGCCAAAGTTAAACAAAGATTTTTTTGAATTTTAAAGCTAAGCTACATAATATAAAGGAAATTGCAAGATTTTTAAGATAAGTGTGTGGAATGAGTATGTACTACCCACCTCCATCCCAAACATAAAAAAAAAAATTGTCCCAAGAAAAACTTAAATTTAGGATGGGTGAATTGATGGGGTCATCAGGAAGTTATGGTAACTTGTAATAAATCCAAACGAATGAAATGTTGATGAGGGTTGAAACCTTATAAAAGGGATCTTCATAGTACACATGGTGGTTGGATGGTCATGGAAACTCAAAAGGTCTTTCATATTGCCTTTCCCATCATAGTCCGTCTAATAGGATCCGTAGATCTTCCTTCAGTAGTGAAGGAAGTTTTGGAGGTGGGTGTCGGGCTGGTAATATATGTAGTTGTTGGCAAAATTAGACATTAATATACCCTTTGTTTTGATGATGACAATCTTTTACACCCACATCCCACGATTACCATTAATCAAGAGATTGGACATAAGTTTGAGGATTATACTTAATACAAAGTTCACTCCCAACTTTTTATTTTTCCTTTATCTCAAACTCTTTTTTTCTTCTTAATACATTCAATCACATAAACAAACTTTACAAGGGAATTAAACCTTGATTACTCAAATATGATCTTAAAATTAATGATACACATCCATACATTCATTTTGTTCCTTACACTTCCATGTACATACAACACGATAACCAGGTATATACTCTATCATTAAGGAAACAAGGATACAAATCATCATTTAGAATTCTCTCTCATCTCCACAAGAGAACCTAGAGTGATAGGGACCGACTGAACTTAAATAATCTCATACTTAACTCCTATGGAAGATCTATGTTGACGCAATGACATCTTCAGTCTATGAGTTATCCCTAAAAAAATTGTGAGTAGAGGGGTGAGCCTACTCGCTCAGTGAAGGAGTACTTCAAAGAAACAGTCTAAAGCACTTATATAATTACAGATATACCTTTGAGAAACTCATATCAATTATAACAATAGTAAGCTGTAAAGAGACTGGCCATTCACATATATAAATATGGTAGGATACTTTAGATATCTATAAGAGTGAATCAATATATGAACATGCTTTATTGATCATAAAGAAAACTAATAATCCAGAAACATACAAAGAATAATTGAATAACTACACGCACTTGGTAAACCTCTCATTCATCTTATTATACATCTGTAGTAATATAAAAATATCTAAACATTTGTCTCTTTCTAGTATTTCATTAACTTTCACTTGACCTGACTACTGAACTGAATACTACTATGTTGGCCAATTAAACATAACTGATTGATTAGACTACTGTACTCTTTATCTAAACTCAATTGAACTAAATTAACTTTTCTTTTTACTTTGTCCCTAAACTCACTTGGATTGTACCATCCAAGTAAAAGACAATAATGTGTGACTTGTCGTACAAGTCTTAAGGTGAACCCGGGACATTAAGACTACTACTAACTACCTCGGTCTACAGTTAGGTTGCCACGTCTGGCATAATGGCATCTAAACAACATATGTAAACTGTGGTCCCTTGTCCTAGGTACTCAGGAGGGGTGCCTCTAGACTAAAAAGCCTCAACTCTACGTAATGTGGTTCCACTAGGGCTGACACACAAAATAGAGTAACTTCCCGAAGAAGTAGGTCCAAAAGGGTTGTATGCTTCAAATGGTGGGTACCACTAGATCTCCAATTATTATTGGATACCCTTACTACTGAAATAGTACCACTAGGATCTCTAGTTATTGTTGGGTACTATGCTACTCAACTGAAGTACCACCAATATCCAATTAGTTGATGTTAGATACTCAGTTCCGGGCTACTTCTTCCTATATCTAATAGTCCATAGCCTGTTTCATGCATCTTGGTACATACCTCCAGGGAGGGTTCTACGGTGTTCAGGGCATCTACTATTACTATTGTAGTTTTACTAAATACTTGAGCTATTAGGATGAATTCACTCATGATACTTAGTTGAATGCATAGCATATTGGTTACCCTTATCTTATGGTTTCTCATTTCTTATATGCTTAACATACTGATTACCCTTATCTCAGGGTTTCTCATTTCTCATGAACATAGAAGAATTCTCATTTGTTCAAACATATATAATGTCTAATGATATAAACATTTACATTAAATATTTCTTGTATTCACACATGACATCAATGACATCCCAATCTAGGGAAATGCCTTTTCTATTTTCTTAAATTACCATAACAACTTATGCATTTCATGTCAATTAACTTCACTAGAGATTTTTGCATCACAAGTCAAAATGTGTATGCATATAAAATGATATTCAGCTAGAAACTCGAATTATCACATAACTCATTTCAATTAGTCATGGATACGAAAACCTGGTATGAATTTAAATAGGGTTTCCAAGCTATTCATTAAAATAATGCATCAAGAATAACTTTAAATAAATGAATTTGGGTTTCATTCTTTGTACTGATATATCAAACAAACATTTATATCATCTAATGAAATATAAGATCTTATCTGACATATATGTACTACACATTCTGAGAAAACAATCTTTTGTAACCAAGGAGATTCAACTAGACAAACTTCTTTATTCAATTATACAACAAATTTAGTCATATTCGAAAAACCCTATATTTCACTATTTTCATATAAACTCTACAATTACTTTAGGAATTCTCATTAGGTAATTCGTTTTCATTTCTAGTATGATTTATCAACTAGAATCCATCACAATAGAGAAATAATCTATTTCATATCGTCTTGCAAAAGCTAGGTCAAAAGGAAAGTTTACGGATTGTAGTCGCATACAAAACAAGTAAAGATTACTGATCATTTAACTCATTTTCATACAATCTACTATTTAAAGGAATTACACACTCATTCCAAGGTGTGAAAACACCTTAAAAACACTAATCATCTCTAAAAATCTCAAATTCATATCAAAACCCTAGAAAATCACCAGATTCTTCTTCTTTTCAACCTGGAAACCCTAGAAATGGGGGATTATGAAGAAAGAGTGAGAAAAGGGGAAGATTTGATACCATTTCAAATCAAATCAGAGGTGGGATAGGATCTTCACATGTGATATAATATTCACCATGAAAGGCTATACAAAGAAGCTAAACTTATTTGATTTCATCATATCTTGTTTAGAGAAATCCTAGATCAACAATTCCACCACTTTCTTCTCTCAAACCCTAACTCTCCCTCTCTCTCTAGTATTTTGTTTCTCTAGAATGGATCAAGAAATATGTGAGCTACTTGGGTACTATCTTGCACATATAGAGAAAAATAGGTGCTTCAACAATTTACACATTAACCCCTCACTATACTTTTTCTTATTTCAACAGATTTTTTTGTTATAAAAAAGGTACTTTAATTTCTTTATTTCAGAGGCCAAACATCCTCAAAAAATTATTAAAATTTATCATGATGTCTTAAATTTAGTTTAATTGCTCTGGTATAAATTTCATATCATTTGGTTTTACCAATAAATAAATAAAAATCAAACACTACATTGTTGTATAACACTCTGTCAACATTTCGGTCGAAGTATAGTTCGACCGATAACCACATTCAAAGAAAACCCAAATATTCTGATTTTTTTCTCCAATATGCATGATTGTGTTATCCATATCATATAAAAAATTCAATTAAATAAAATTATAGAAAATATGAAATATCATTTACCACACTGCTATCCTGATCAAATTCCATATTCATGTACTATCAAAACCCTAATTTTTTCCGATTAGGGTTTACATTTCTCAAACCCTAATTGTTCAAACTAAAATCATAATTAGAGTTTCTTCTTATGTTTGAAACTTCACAATTGAGCTACTATCATTAATCAAGTCTAAATGATGTTCAATCTAATCAATCATGTAATCATTCTGGTAAATCCTAGTTTACCAATTTAGCACAAATGTGGTCATTTCAATTCTCACCCCCTTAAAATGTTTCGTCCCCAAAACATAAATACGCAAACAAGGTATATTTAGAGTTTCTTTTAAAATTCTAAAATCTTATGTGTCACTATAGTCTTGTATTTCATATTTGAATGTTATTTTCAATATTGAGTCATTTGTTTCTCTTCTAATCACAACATATTTTAAGGCAAACTTCTCAATGATAGCCAAAGAATTTATTTTTTGTCACAATCAGTTATAGGAATGAGATAGATAAACAACTTTTTTTATGCCATACCCTATTGAGATGTTACCTCAGTATTGGTAATTTGATCCCACTATCTTAATTCATACACATCAATTTGTACTTATTTTTCTACATCATATCAGAGTTATTAAAGACAATTCACCTTTCTATTTTGAATTTGACTATTTTGCCACTCTAACAGAAAGGCAATCATGAACTGTAAGACTAGAAGTAACAACAATTGTATAAAACTGAGTCAGACTACTAATATGAACGATTGAAACCATAAAACTCATTCTAGTTTAGTATATTACTCACACATGTACAATTGAAGTCATATGTAAAGCAAATTTTCATCCATTGAAATGCCTTTAACAAACTATACTTCTTTAAAACAAATTCACATACTACTGATAGCCATCTATTTTCTCTAATTTCTCTTCTTATGCATTACAACTTCTTCTTACTTATGTTTCTCATTTTGATCATCTAGAATAAACATTCCTAACATTGAAACATTCCAAGTAAGAATAGATTATTCATCATTCTTGCTATCACTGCAAAAAATTATTTTAGATTACACTTTTCTCATGTTGCACTTCTACTTTTATTCAAATCACACTTCGTATCTTTCAGATATATTTCTTATCCTTCATTCATATTCATTTCCATATTGTTCATCTATCTTTCACATTTGCAACCTTTAAACCCATGAATACTATAACTACTATTTTCTTCTCATATTGATGATCTTAGGATTTTATTTTATAGAGATGTTCATGCTCAAGGTCAAATCTCTATTGACATCCCTTTAAATATTACAACTCTAAACTATATAGGGTTTGATCCTTATCAATAACATGATGTTATTGTGACATGATTTCCCTCTCTTATTTCAATAAGCAAACCTTAGCTCTCTTGAGTTTTACTAAAGTCTTCCTTGTCTTTACCACTTGAATTTTCTTTATCTTGCTTGACCATTTTGATAGATTACTTTCTTGATCTACCGCTAGGGCTTCATCATCATATTATGTGTCATTAGTTTATTCAATAGATGTGTCTCTCATGATAGTTGGGTAGTGTTTATGATTTATTTCCTTATCACTTCATCCCATGTTACACTCACTAAGGAGGATACAGAAGAGAAGCAGTTTTGAGACATAGAATTATAATCTTTGAGTATTCACTTAACATGATTCTCATATTAGTCATCATCAAGGAGACTAGACTATTTCACATTTCCTCACATCTCACAATCTCTCTCGTTTATCATCTATATTTCTCCCTCATGTTTCAGCCCCTTCTTTATTTTCTATCATTGACTACCTTTTTGCTACTCTTCCGTGTGCCATTATTTACTTTTACTTATCTCTTATGATCATGGTTCTCACTCTTGTGTATGATTCCATATTCCATGCCATATAAACTTTCTTATCATCCTTTTACTTTTACCTATTTAAAATTATCAATCAATATTCTCCCTACTAGTTTCATCTTATGCATAATACATTGCATGTCCTTCATTTCAAATCAAACGGCTCATGTAGGGGTTAACTATAGTTTCCTTTCAATCAAGCCTTTATATTTTGAATACAATTTACCTTTATATGAATTGTTCATTCATTTAGCTGCACCTTTATTCTTATTTTAAGAACTAGTTCCATTTCATCACTAGGAACCTATTGAACACACTTGATGTCAACTAGGTTGCTACTAAATAGAGACATTAAATCCAAATCTAGTAAGGATGAATACTTTAAACTTTATGATAAAAGTACACATTCCATGCTCCACGCTATATCATGTAACCCTTCTTTCTAAATCAAACTCATCTTTTCCATCAATTTCTTTCTTTTTTGTTTCATCTTAGTTTCTTTTCCTAATCTTGTAATTTACATATTTATCTAATTCTATTCACTTTCATTTTTCTGAACTTCACTTCTATGTACTTATTGCATACTTAACTCTTTTCTCCTATTTTCCTTTTATTATAGAGTATATAAGTACATTTTTCTTGATTATATGATCCATTCATTCTAATTGATTCTTTCTATCTGGGCTTTCCATGCAGATTTCTATAACTTTTCCTTGATTTTAGATTGGATGAAGTGCCACAATTAGTTATATAGTTTAGTTTTCTGTATCCATCCTTTCTTCTTCATTCTATATGTTACATACTAATGTATGTCTTGTATCTATATCCCTCTTCCTTCATTCCCTAGTTAGGGTTTCTTATCTGAGGCCCCAAAGATGGATCTCAGATATCAATTCCAATTGATTCTTCACTATTCTAATATTTCCCTTATATTTTAACATCTTAGTGTATGTGCATTCTCACTATGATGTGGGTCTGATTTATCCAGAGTCTACTCTTATTATATTGTTAATAGGAGTCATCAGATCCCAATAATGCACCCTGCCAGCCAGACCAGGCTGAACCTGCAGTCTTAAAGCCAAGAGCTACTCGGGATATACCAACTCCTATTCATCTTAAATATGTGGAAAGAATACCTAATTTGGGTAGACTCATTTAAACATAACTTCTAGTCTACTTGATACAAAGAATAACTGAATCAACTTCATGATACATAACATTCTAAAAGAACCATACATATTCTACAAACTGATAATATGAATTCATATATATAAGAGCATTTCAATTGATCTCCAATCAAAGAAGCAATATAAAGCAAGAGTTGTATCACATTCTATTCTTATGCTCAATTCATTCATTTCTTTTCAGTTCTAACCCAAAAATTTCTAGGGTTTCTCTCTAGGGCATCCTTCCTCTGCATACCTGGCCAGGGCATCAAGAGAAGAATAGATAGAGTAGCTTGATACTAGTCAACCTACTAGGCCAGGGTATCTAAATACTCAGACCTCCCAGAGCTATAGACACTTCACCTCCTAAATGCCACACTTCTAACTCTGATTTTCTATCCCAATGGTCCCTGACAACTCAGTCTAAGCTCTGATACCAAGTTGTTACACCCACATCCCACGATTACCATTAATCATGAGATTCGGGCATAAGTTTGAGGATTATACTTAATATAGAGTTCACTCCCAACTTTTTCTTTTTCCTTTATCTCAAACTTTTTTTTCTTTTTGCATTCAATCACATAAACAAACTTTACAAGGGAATTAAACCTTGATTACTCAAATATGATCTCAACATTAATGATACACATCCAAACATTCATTTTATTCCTCACACTTCTATGTACATACAACATGATAACCATGTATATACTCTATCATTAAGGAAACACATATACAAATCATCATTTAGAATTCTCTCTCAACTCTATACAAAGACCTAGAGTGACAGGGACCGACCGAACTTAACTAATCTCATACTTAACTCCTATCTCAGATCGAGATAGGAGTTATCCCTATAAAAATCGAGAGTAGAGGGGTGATCCTACTCGCTCAGTGAATGAGTACTTCAAAGAAATAGTCTAAAGCACTTAAATAATTAAAAATATACCTTTGAGCAACCGATATCAATTATAGCAATAGTATGCTTTGAATAGATTGATCATTCACATACATAAATATGGCAGGATACTGTAGATATCTACAAGAGTGAATCAATACATGAACATGCTTTATTGATCATAAAGAAAACTAATAATCAAGAAACATACAAAAAATAATTGAATAATTGCACACACTTGGTTAATCTCTCCTTCATCTTATTATGCATCAGTAGTAATATATAAATATCTAAACATTTTTCTCATTATTCTCTTTGTAATATTTCATTAACTTTGATTTGACCTGACTACTGAACTGACTACTACAATGTTGGCCAACAAAACATAACCGACTGATCTGACTACTGTACTCTTTATCTAAATTCAATTGAACTCAATTAACTTTTCTTTTTACTTTGTCCCTAAACTCACTTGGATTGTACCATCCAAGCAAAACCCACTACTATGCAACTTACTATACAAGTCTTAAGGTATACCCGGGACCTTAAGACTACTACTATCTACCTCGGTCTGCAACGAGGTTACCATGTCTAGCCTAACGGTGACTAAATAGTGTCCATAAACTGTGGCCCCTTGTACTGGGTTCTCAGGAGGGGTGCTTCTAGGTTAAAAAGACTCAACTCTATGTAATGTGGTTCCACTAGGGTTGACACCCAAAAAGAAGTAACTTCCATAAGAAGTAGGTCCACAAGGGCTATATACTTCAACTGGTGGGTACCACTGGATCTCCAGTTATTATTGTACCCCTACTACTGAAATAGCACCACCATGATCTCTAGATATTGTTGGGTACTATGCTACTCGACTGAAGTACCACTAATATCCAATCAGTTGATGATAGATACTCAATTATGGGATAGTTCTTCATATATCTGATAGTCCATAGCCCGTTTCACCCATCCCAGTACAGACCTCCAGGGAGGGTTCCACAGTGTTCAGGGCATCTACTATTACTATTGTAGTTTTACTGACTACTTGAGTTATTAACTGAATTCACTGATGATAATTAGTTGAATGCATAACATATTGGTTACCCTTATCTTAGGGTTTCACATTTCTTAGTTTCTTAACATACTGATCACCCTTCTCTTAGGGTTTCTCATTTCTCATGCACATAGAAGAATTCTCATATGTTCAAACATTTATCATGTCTAATGATATAAACATTTACATTCAACATTTCTCGTATTCACGCATGACATCAACGACATCCCTATCAAGGGAAATGCCTTTTCTATTTTCTTAAATTACCATAAAAACTTATGAATTTCATGTCAATTAACTTAGCTAGAGATTTTTGCATCACAAATCAAAATGTGTATGCATATAAAATGATATTCAGCTAGAAACTTGACTTATCACATAACTCATTTCAATCAGTCATGCATATGAAACCCTAGTATGAATTTAACTAGGGTTTCCAAGATATTCATTAAAATATCATGCATCAAAAATAACTTTAAATAAATGAATTTATAACAATAAAGAACCACATCATTTGAATTCATGGGTCTATTCGCAAAACTACCAACTTTCCATTCATTTAGGGTTTCACCCTATTTACTAATATATCAAACAAACATTGATATCATCAAATGAAATACAAGATCTTATTTGATATATATGTACTACACATTCAGATAAAACAATCTTTTGTAACCAAGGAGATTCAACTAGAAAAACTTCTTTATTCAGTTATACAACAAATTTAATCATAGTCGAAAACCCTAGATTTCACAATTTTCATATTAACTCTGCAATTAATTTAGGAATTCTCATTTATATAATTTGTATGCATTTCTAGTATGATTTATCAACTAGAATCCATCACAATAGAGAAATAATCTATTTCATATCGTCTTGTAAAAGTTAGGTCAAAAGGGCAGTTTAGGGCTTGTTGTCGCATACAAAACAAGTAAAGATTATTGATCATTTAACTCATTTTCATACAATCTACTGTTTAAAGGAATTACCCTCTCACGCCAAGGTGTGAAAATACCTTAAAAACACATCTCATCTCTAAAAATCTCGAATTCATATCAAAACTCTAGCAAATCACCAGATTCTTCTTCCTTTCAATCTGGAAACCCTAGAAATGGGGGATTATGAAGAAAGACTGAGAAAAGGGGAAGATTCAATACCATTTCAAATCAAATCAGAGGAGGTATGGAATATTGACATGTCAGAGAAGATTAACCATGAAAGGCTATGCAAAGAAGCTAAACTTACTTGATTTCATCATATCAACAATTGCACCACATTCTTCTCTCAAACCCTAACTCTCCCTCTCTCTAGGATTTTGTTTCTCTGGAATGTATCACGAAATATGAGAGCTACTTGGGTTCTAGCTTGCTCATATAGAGCAATTTAGGTGTTTGGGCAATTTACACATTAACCCCTCATTATACTTTTTCTTATTTCAGCAAATTTTGCTGTTATAAAAAGTTACTGTAATTCATTTATTTTAGAGGTCAAACAATCTACAGAAATTATGAAAATTTAGAATGATGTCTAAAATATAATTTAATAGCTTCTATATAAATTTCATATCATTTGAAATTACCAATAAATAATTAAAAATCAATCACTACACCATTGAATAGCACTCAGTCAGCATTTCGGTTGAAATATAGTTCGACTGAGAACCACATTCAAAGAACACCCAAATATTTTGAAAATTTTCTCCAATATGCATGATTGAGATATCTATATCATATCAATATTTAAATTAAATACAAAATTCGTAAAAAATATGAAAAATCATTTACCACACTGCTATCATGATCAAATTCCATATTCATGTAATATCAAAACCCAAATTTTTGTCGATTAGGGTTTACATATCTCGAACCCTAATTCTTCAAACTAAAATCATAATTAGAGTTTCATATTAGGTTTGAAACATCACAATTGAGCTACTATCATTAATCAAGTCTCAATGATGTTCAATCTAATCAAGCATGTAATCATTCAGGTAAACCCTAGTTTACCAATTAAGCACAAATGTGGTCATTACACAAACATTTTATACTTGTGATCTAACGTGCTATTTGAGTATTTCAGGGTTCAAGATAATAAGGAAATTATACTAAATGGAAAGTTGAAGATCAAAGAAAATTGAAGATCAAATGTACTTAATTGTATGTGTTCATGATTGTACTCAAATGTAAACACTTGTACAAAAATATAATGTACAAGTACTAAGACATCGTGTAAATCAAGCGTTAGATCTTCCCTATCCACTTATTACCCTGAGATAGGCTTCCCCCCCTAAAGTTAGAGTCACCATCACCCATTGAAACACACACTTAGTAGCTGATTTAAAAGACTAAAATAGGGACATCTTCGTTCAAAAAACATGTCAGACGAAACACACTCGGTCGATGTTTTTTTTTATTGAGAACCACCTTAGTCAAACTTATGAGCAATGTTCAATAACATACACATTTCTTCTCTAAAATGGGCTTCGATCAAAAATTCTCTCAACTACGCAAACCTCGGTCCAAAGCTTGTGACTATTAGACCAAGTGGTTAGTAGTTGGGAGTTGAAAATAGATGTTGTGACACATTTGCCTTAAACCTAGGCTCGGTCTAAGAAATGCTCAACCGAGACACAGTTCATTCAAAAAACTTATCGATCGAGTAGGGTTTTGGATTGTTCTTTTAAGCAAGAACAAATTTGCCATTGCTAGCCAACTAATACAAACCTAACAGCTAGTTAAGCACTAATAACACTCTAGAGACTCCCTAGACACTTGCAAACCATTTCTATAAATAGCAGAGGACTTAGGACACCTAAAGCACCTAAGCTACACATGAGAATACATTCTAGTGAGCAACCAAGCCAAGCAACACTTTCCATCTTGTTCTGCAAGCTCCGAATTTGTTTCCTATAGCCATAGCCTCTTATCCACTTCAGAGCAACATCCATCCTATGTGGTTTCAGAGGTCTAACACTTGATATAGGATCAAAGTGCAATACGCAATTGGTTTGCTTCCTTTCTTCCAATCTCCCTTCACAAGTTAAACCTACTTGTGCTCCTTGGCTACACCAAGTTGTGGAGGCTGCATGAGGGAGCTTGGTTGAATCTACTTCTTAGTAGAGAAGGTTGATTCAAAGGGTGCTTCAGATTACTTCAAGAAGGCAACTTCAAATGAGGTTGGAGCTACTTCTAGGTGAAGGCTATCTTAAGGTGGTGGAACTACTTCAAGGAGAAGAAGGCTGCTTCAAGGGCTTGGAGTTACTTCAAAGTAGGTTGCTTCAAGGAGGTTGAGGCTACTTCTAGGAGAAGGCTACTTCAAGGAAGGTGATTGTATTTTATTGTAACATCCTTGAGAGGTATATAAATTAATCACTTTCAAAAATCCCAATTGGAGACAATTGGGTTGTGGACTAACAACCTTTAATTCAAGGGTTGGAACCACTCTAAACCGAATTGTCTTCCTTGTTTCCTCCTTCTTCTTTAGTTGAGTGTTCAATTATTTTTAAATTATCAAAAATGTCTATTCACCCCCCATCTAGATCTTCCAATTGGTATCAGAGCAGGTCTTCAAGGAGCCCTAACAAGTCTTGAAGAATGGGGGTAGTGTGCTTAGCAACCTCAACCTTGAAGGAACTCATGTGACTCGGCCACCACCCTTTGATGGAAGCAACTACACCTATAGGAAAAGAAGAATGCAATTCTACTTCTAAGGGATCAGCCTAGAGATATGAAGGATGGTGTCTACATCTTATGAACTTCCTACTACTAAATATGCAACATGGAATCCGGATAAGGTAAAAAAAGTTCAATTAAATGCAAAGGTAGTAAGCATACTATATTGTTCTATTTCTATAAATAAGTTCAATAGGATATCTTCGTGTGATACAACTTATGATTTATGGCATAAACATTCAATAAAACATGAAGATACCACCCAAGTCTACCAAAATTAACATGGTTAAACAAAAGTTTGAACAATTTGGTATGAAACCAAGTGAATCCATTAGTGAAATGTATGCAAGATTTTCTTCTATTGTTAACAGTTTGAGTGCACTAGATAAGTATATAAGTGAAGAAAATCAAGTGTCCAAGATCCTTAGATCTTTGCCGCCAAAATACAAGACAAAGGTGATGGCCATTGAAGAAGCTAATGGTCTCACCACAATGAGGATGGAGCAACTCATTGGCAATCTAGAGACTCATGAAGTCACCCTTAAAGAATAAGAAGAAAGATTGGAGGTCGAACGTCAAAAAGGAAAAAGAAAGGGCATTTACCTAAAGGCTACGACAAATGCTCAATCAAAGGTCATCACTCAAGAAAGTGATGAAGCAAGTGAAGGAGATGATGAAGAAGATGCACTCATTGTAAATGACTAGAAATATAGAAGGTATAAATATAACAAAAGTTATAGTGCTTCTTCCTTTTTTTTTTGATAAATGCTTCTTCCTCTTCTTCCCTTAGGTGTTTTTAATGCGGCAAGAAAGGAAACGTAAAGAATGAATGTCCTAAAATCAAGAAAGGGAAGAAATCTTCCTTCAAGAAAAAAGACAAGGGAGATAAAGCTTACAAAGCTGCTTGGGATGAATAAAATGATGATAGTGAAAGTGGAGAAGAAGAAGTGGAATGTCTTATGGCTAAGGAAGATGAAAATGAAGACTCAAGTGAGGTAAGACTTCTTGAATTATTTAAAGAAGAATTAGTTACTAGTCTTCAAGAAATACATGATAAATATGTTGATTGTAAAAAGAAATTGAAGAAGCTTACAAAAACAAATGATGATTTGCATGGTAAGTTATATATGCTTTCTTCTAAAAATGAAAGTCTCATATTAAAAAAAGATACTTTAAAATCCTCCATCAATGCACATAATATCAAGTTGCTTGCTGTAGAGACAAACTATAATTATCTTTGCCAAGAAAAGGTTGAATTACTTGCTAAAATAAATGATCTACAAACTCAACCTATTCTATGTACTCATTTGGATTATGATGTTATTGTAAAAGAAAGAGATAGTTTGTTATCTAATTTAGATCAAGAAAAGTTAGACATTGAAAGGAAAATGGATGAAATTGTTAAGTTGCAGAAATATATTAGTATCTTGAAAAATAATGACATTCTTGATAAAATCCTAGTGGATTCATCTGGTCAAATTGGGAGAGAGGCCTAGGTTATATGACCAAAGATAAATCCTATCAAAAAACTAGAGCTAGAAAGACACAACTACCCAATACAAAGGTCATATATGTACCTAAAAACAATATAGCTTATGACCACAATGTTGAGAAGAGAAAAGAAATTGATTTCATCTGTAGCCAATATTGTTTACGTATTAGAAATTACTCATTTTCATTCACTTATAAGAAAAATGGGGATAATAATCTAGTTTGGGTTCCAAAACCAAAAACATAGAAACATGGAATACTTAGTTGAGATTTGATCTAAATCTTAAGTTGAAAATCTTAATGTGTTATCTCAACTAAACTATGCCTTAACTTGCATATTCTTGTATGATTTAATTGCAAATGATAACATGCCTTGTTTGAAATTAATAAACTTGCTGAAAACACACATAACCTCATCTCGGTCGACACATTTTTTGACCGAGACCCCCTTTGGTTGAAGAAATAATCGACCAAGGGGAGTTATGTAAAAACTCACATTCTCTGGCAAATCCTTCCGGTTGACAAATATTTCGACCTAGAAAATTTTCGATCAAGGAAATGGTCGACCTAGGATAGTTCTATAAAGAAATTGTAATTAAAATAATAAAAATGGGACTACATTTACCTTAGTTGCTCAAAACCTATAAAAACTCTTCATAATAAGCTATTCTAAAAAATGAAATGTTTTAATAAATATTCCTAACCAAAAGAACCACCACATGGGTACTAAAATCTATCTATTTGTAGGATTGGGTGGTTGATAGTGGTTTCTCCAAACACATGATTGGAAACAAAGAGGCCTTCCAAACATTTGAAGAAAAGAAGAGTGGAACAATCACATTTGGAGACAACGCCAAGGGTAAAATTATTGGACTAGGTAATATTGGTACAAATCTTCAAATAAAAACATCCTACTAGTTGATGGATTGCATCACAACTTGATCAGTGTTAGTCATTATGTGATAGTGGCTATGATGTTTTATTTAATAGATCTTGTTGCAAGCTACTCATAGAGAACACTAATGATGTTTTTATGAAGGAAAAAGAATAGGAAATCTATATATACTTAGACCTAATTCCATGAAAGCTATTATTGGAAAATGTCTTCTTGCAAATGATGAACCTTTACAATTATGGTATAGAAAATTAGGTCATTCAAGCTCACGTGTTATCAAGAAGTTGATTAAATATGATCTTATTCATGGTTTACCTAAACTCTCTTTTGATAAATCTAAAAATTGTGAACCATGTACTTTAGCCAAGCAAAGTAAAACTTATTTCAAATCCAAAACCTTGCTTAGTACTACTAGATCATTAGAACTTATTCATATGGATTTATTTGGTGCTATGAGGATTCAATCTATTGGTGGTAAAAGATATTGCTTTGTTATTGTTGATGATTATAGTAGATACACTTGGGTTCATTTTCTTTTAACTAAAGATGATACAATTAGAATATTCATTCAATTTTGTTATAAAATTGAAAATCAACTACAAAACAAAATATGTACCATTAAGAGTGATCATGGTGGGGAATTTGAAAATCACATATTTGAAGAATTTTGTACATCCCAAGGGTACACTCATAACTTTTTAGCTCCACGCAACCCACAACAAAATGGGATAGTAGAAATGAAAAGTCGGTCTTTACAAGAAATGGCTAGAACAATGTTACTTGAATACAATACACCTAAAACCTTTTGGGATGAATCAGTAAATACGGCATGTTATGTATTAAATTGTGTAACAATTCACTCCCATCTTAATAAAACTCCTTATGAACTCATCTTCAACAAGAAACCAAGAGTTGACTATTTTTTTACCTTTAGTACACCTTGTTACATGTTAGATACAAAGGATGATAGAGATAACTTTGACCCTAAATCACATAAAGTATTCTTCTTGGGATATTCAAATTCTAGTAAAGCATTTGGAATCTATAATACTAACTCTAGGAAAGTTGAAGAATCAATTCATATCACATTTCATGAAATGGCGACACAAAGTGCTGAAATTGAAATTGAAAATGAATATTTAAATGATATTACTCATAAAATTGAGGATCTAATCATATCAAAAAAAGATGATCAAAATAATGAAATTGAACAACATAACAATGAGGTTCAACAACATATTTCTATATTAATCAAGGATCATCCTCAAGATTTAATCATAGGAAATCCTTTTGATAAAGTAAAGACTCGATCATCATTTAGATATGTTGCAAACATGGCCTTTGTATCAATTGTTGAACCTAAGAAGGTAAATGAAGCTCTAAAAGATGAGTATTGGATAATGTCTATGCAAGAAGAACTAAATCAAATTACTAAAAACAACGTATGGGACTTAGTTCATAAACCTCAACACAAAACCATCATTGGAACTAAATGGATTTTTTGACGCAAACTTAATGAACCTGGGGAAGTATTTAGAAACAAAGATAGATTGGTTTCATAAGGATATAACCAACAATAAGGGATAGATTTGATGAAACCTATTCACATGTGGCTATACTTGAAGCTATTAGAATGTAATTAGTTGTAGCTGCCCATAAAGACATTAAACTATTTCAAATGGATGTAAAAAGTGCCTTTTTAAATAGAATTATAGAAGAGGAAGTCCATGTAGCTCAACCACCTAGTTTTGAGATTCCTAACAATCTTGACCATGTCTATATACTTAGAAATCTCTTTATGGTCTAAAACAAGCACCACAAAATTGGTATCAAAGACTTAAAAAATATCTATTTGATAATGGTTTCTCCATGGAAAATTAAATTCCACATTATTTTTCATAGCATATGAATCAAAGTTTATTGTTATTCAAATATATTTATTTGTGGCATCATCCTTGGTGCTTCAAATGATTCCTTATGTAATCAATTCAGTGATATTATGCAAATAGAATTTGAGATAAGTCTTATGGGAGAATTACCATTTTTCCTTAGTCTTCAAATAAAACAAACGCCCGCCGGAATTTTTCTAAGCCAAGTTAAATACACCAAGGAACTCTTAAAATGATTTGGTGTGAAAAATTGCAAACATGCTAACACACCCATGACCACTTCTGCCAAAATTGACAAGGATAAAGATGGTGAACGCATTGATGACTCCTTATATAGGGTCATGATTGGTAGTTTTCTATATTTGACTGCTTCTAGACCAGATATCATATTTTCCATTGGACATTGTACTAGATTTCAATAAAAACCAATGCACTGTCATTTTCAAGTTGTTAAAAGAATTTTAAGATATCTTGCCAGTACTATTGGCTATGGTTTGTGGTATCCCAAAGGACAATCATTGGATTTAAAATCTTACATTGATGTTGATTACACTAGTTGTCGACTTGATCACAAGAGTGCAAGTGGCGGTTGTTTCTTACTAGGAAGAGCCTTAGTATCTTGGTTTAGTAAGAAACAAAATATAGTTTCCCTATCTACCACTAAAGTTGAATATGTGGATGTTGGCCCATGCTCTTCTTAAGTTCTCTATATGCAATAAGTTTTGAATGACTATGGTTTTGCATTTTCTTCTACACCGATTTTTGATGATAACACTAGTGCTATAAACTTTGCCCATAATCCTATTCTACATAATCATGCCAAGAATATTGAAATTAGACATCATTTCTTAAGAGATCATATTTCTATATATAATATATCTCTTGATGAATCCTCTAGATTCATCATTACAATCGCCAATTCTAGGGTTTTTATACCTCTTTATGACTAAATTACCCTTGCTTTGCTTTGCTCTGTGTATTTCTTCATCCTCACTTAAATAATGCTTAAATAGTTCTAATTTCTAGTTTATTCGATGCTATTATCCCTTACACACTCTCCTTTCCCTCTGCAGACCACTCTCAATCATCCAACTAAACATCAACAACCCACAACTGTGTGTTCTTTCCTCAAAGCCCCAAGCCTGTGCAACAAATGATCAAGATCATGAAGCATAACCATTGCCACGACCATGCTGGTCACGCCACGGCCGTGGAACATCGCCAAAAGCGCCATGTCTCCATCGCCACGACCGTGCTGGTCATGCCACGACCGTGGCGCATACCCGCCACGACCGTGGTGGCACACCACGGCCGTGGCGCATCATCCACAGTGCCAAGTTCTCACCCGCCACGCCCGTTCAAGGCGGCACGACCGTTGGGCTACAGCATCACCACGACCGTGGTGGCACACCACAGCCGTGGCGCATCGTCCACAGGGCCAAGTTCTCACCCGCCACGCCCGTGCAAGGTAGCACGGCCGTGGGGCTGTAGCCTCACCATGACCGTGGTGGCACACCACGGCCGTGACGCATCATCCACAAGGCCAGGTTCTCACCCGCCACACTCGTACAAGGCGGGACGGCCGTGGGGCTGTAGCCTCACCATGACCGTGGTTGAATGCCACGACCGTGGCACGACGTCACCAGGGCAGAAGTTTTCACCCACCACACCCGTGCAAGGCAACACACCCATGGATAGTAGCATCACCACGACCGTGGTGCGTCGTCCCCTACCTCTCGACGCTGCTATCTCCTCAACTTGCTGCTTCAAGATTCCATGACCTCCGACGTCGTCCCCCTCACCAACAACAATGACAACCTGCAGTGCCTCTGCCCTACTTCTCTCTCCACTACCCATGTTTTCATTTCATGTAATGTAATCCATAGTTTGCAATATAGAGATACTATCTTTTCATTTCGACATCAAACGTTTAATGAATGCTTGTTGCTTGATCACCAACTTGTGTTATCTTTTATCTTTTGGTATGAATTGTCTACGTTTGTACTACTAGATTAGAAACTCATTTGAATGTTGGTTCTTGGTGCATGTATCCACCATGCATCTATTTCGGTATCTAGGAGTGTATTTCAAGAAGGGGAGTAAACTCACTTCCATCGTTGTACTTTCATACTATGAAATGGAATCAGTTGACGTATGAAAGTACAACCTTGGTGAGTCGAGGAACACACTTTGCAAAGGGAATGATGCAAAGTAGTTGACCATTCATTCGGGGATGGCTGACTTTGCAACATTCCCGCACTTCTCGTAGTTAGTTCTCCGAAAGGAAACTAAGTCTACAAAGATACTAGCTGACTAAACTCTTATTGCAAGTTATGTTTTATTTTTCATGTCTTAATCCATGTGTAGTGGCGGTGAAAACCGATCACACCCTAGTGACTTCTTATCATTGTTTAGCATCCTTAAATTTACTTGCATTACTTTACTTTCTCTTAGTTTAAATACAACCAAACCAACCTTTTGATGTAAGTACCTACTATTAAGAGATTAAGTGAAGTTCTAACGTTTTTCATCTTGTTGCTCATAACAAGACCGTTGTCCCGTGGATTTGACCCTTAACTATACTACGATAAGACTTCCACGTATCTTAGCATACCTGGGTGGAGTTCTCAATCTAGTATAAGAAAGGCTAAACTTAAAGACCTACCATCTTTAGGATTTTTAGTGGTGCACGCAATTCCACGTAAGTGGAAGCTCCATAAAAAATTGGCACCGTTGCCGGGGACAACGGTATAAGAATCATCTTTTTCGAATTCTATGTCGATTTAGGTTTCTCTAGGGTTTTTCATTTTCTTTTCAAAAACCTAAAAAGTGAAGGGCTTAATCTCGCATATCTTCTTGGATTTGAAGTGGTTGGTCAAGCCTGATAAACTCTTTCCTTGATTTCAGGTACCAATTCTCTTCAAAATGAAGCAGTCAACACCACCAATCGTTAGATTTCAACTATGTGGTGACTATTCTCATGCATCGATTTACTGCTTCAATGCCCCTCCTCTCTACGTAATGGTTCTGAGTCAAGTAATCATGAATCAGATAGCTGGGAAACTGAAAGCAGCCTCTTCATACAACTATGGATATAATGCAAGTTATAATTTGTATCACCCTGGAGGCTACTATGAAAAACCTAACTATGGTGGATTTCAAGGAGTAGGCTGCAATGTAGGAGGGAACCTGGAAAACAATGCAACTCAATACAATGATGAGGAGAGCTATTATCAATGTCAACCCAACGGGTGCAGTGAAGAGCCTTTCTATGAAGATCAACACACATTGATGGAAGAACTATGTGCTTTACAGACGTCGGTGGCCCAACAACTAGCTGATCAGACAGCCGCGAATAAGAAGTTGATAGCCGATTTTGATCAACTTATGCAACTTGTCAACACTCCTGAGCAACATGTAGAACAATCACCTATTTCAACTAAGCACATCCCTAGTCCACACGTTGCAATCAATCACGATGATGACTATGAAATCATGTGGGATATGCCTTCCAATGATCTTCAAGAATTAGTGCAAGGTGAGGAATCATCTTCAGAGTTAATAATTGAACCCAAGGATGATTTCTTCATAACATTACAAGAGAAAGAATCATCTTTTGAGCCAAGACCTGACTCAAAAAGTGATTCCTGCACTATGCCATTAGATGAAAGATGGAGTAACCAATATGAGGATTTTCTTCAGTCAGGAGGTCAATGGGGGATAAACTTCAATACTTACCCACCTTCTGACTTCATAGACTCAAATCCAACCATTGAAGAGCAACTGGCGATAATCAATTCCCTTAATGATATATGTTCTCAAAGTTCTTGATAAATTTTTGACTTGAAATTTGTGTGATTTTTAATGCATATAATTTTAGAACTATTCCTTTTCTTAGTCACAATAATTTATTATCATGAACAAGAAGTTTAACAAGAACAAATCAATCCAACAAAACTACTCATTGTATCATGGTCGATTGACAAAATTATAGACTGAGCAAATTCTTGGTCTACAAATTTCTTAACCAAGTTTCACTCGGTGGGACCCTCATCCAGCTATGCGAATATCAATCTAATTTCTTCTAGAAACTTCATGAACCAAAAAATTCTACACAAAAGTCCCTCGGTCGAAAATATTTTTGACTGAATCCTCGACCAGTGCGCCCAAAAATTCAAAATTTCAATGTAGACCGACTAGTCATTACAAAGAATCACTGGAAAAAGAGTCGTTGGGCTCTTGGTCAACAATATTATCGACCGAGTAGGTCCCTATTTTGATACAAAAGGGACACAATCCACCCATTTCCTTTGCACCTCAATTTCTTTCTTCTCCATCCCTTCTCTAGTGTTTCTTAGAGCTCTTCTCTAGCAACATCCATCCCCCACCATCTCTATATCTTCTTCCACCTCAGTTGCTCAAGATAGCCTCATCTTTATCTCGTGGTGAGAAGAAGCAAGTTGTTGCAAGGAAGGGACCAACAGTCATTCCACTTTGAGCATCATCAACGACATTGTTGTTGGAGAACTCTAACTAAAGCTCACCTTGAAGGCCCCTCTTCCTTGACGCCCATTGGACATCAATGACTTCATCATGCTTCTTGACCTCTCTGAGATCTTCAAGGTGCAAAAATTGACAGATTTCCTTACCCCATCCTTCTATTTCTAGTCCACCCAAACTATCAATGAATTATATGATAAACTTACTAGGGACTCCAATGACCCATTTTCCTTCACCTCCATGGTTGATGGGTTAGCTTTCCATTTCTCTAAAAATGGCATCCTGAAAATGATGGATATAGATGGGGAAGAGGATGGAGAGTTCATAGACCTAACCATAAGAAATCCTATATCCAAATTCTCCATTGATTATACCACCATTAGCCTAGGTGACCTCAAAAAGGCCATTTTCCTTCTTAATACCTCATCTCATGAGCATAGGGGAACTTGTTATGATACATATTTAACCCCTAAATCTAGGATAGTAAACCTAATTATTTCCCAAAACATCTACCCTAGAGCCAACAAAACTAAAATCCCACAATTTAGGATGTGCCTCATCTATGCTATACTAGAAAGCATTCATGTGAACTTTACCTGCATCATCCTACCCAATATGTTTGACTTTTATGGAAATCCTCCCTATGCTGATTTTGTGTGAAAAATTATCCAATACTCTATTGAAAAAAACCTAGAGGAGTTAGGCTACAAGTGTGATAGGCATCCTCAAAGACTTACCAAAAACACAATGGATAAAATGGGAATTGATTTTGGGCACAAGAGAGCTAGGGCCGAAGGGGAAACATCCACTGAAGTAAATCCTCCACCTCCTACTCCTTATAGATACTCCATAGAAAATCTAGCCAATGATGTTTGTTATCTCAAAGGGGCCACCTATCACCTTGGGAGACAATTAGACTGAAACCACCATACCATGACATATCTAAACCAAAGAATGCAAGCTTTGTCTCCCAATGTTCCTGACACATACCCTTATGCACTCTATCCCGAGAGCCTCTATCCTTTTAACCCTTCAATCCAATACACCCAAGTTTCACCACCACCTTCACATGATATTTACCATAGCCAATACTCACCCATGCAACTCCAAGACATAGCTGCTCACTTCATAATTGATCGGGTACCTACATTTCTTGAGGCATATGCTCTAACCAAGATAGGTGCACTTGATTGGAAAACCCTTGTCAAGTACTATGGTGATGCTCCATTTCTTGGGAATGATGTTGAGGTTAATGTAATCACGAACTCTTTCAAGTGATATTGTCCTATGTAGTGAGTAGTAAAGCTTATGTAATCACTTTATTGAAGCTTATGTTGTTATCCTATGTTGTCATCAATGAAATTGAGCTTCTTTATGATAATAAAACTTTATCTTGTGGCTTTCATTAGACATTTGTCAGCACTTTGTATTTCTCTTTACAACTTTTGTATGATATTGAGGGGGAGTATCCCAGTCAGGGGGAATAAGTCTAAAATGATTGCATGGCTATCTTTTTTAAATGACAAAGTTAGCAAATAATAGAAAACAAAATAAATGAGTTTCATAATCTCTTGGCTTGACATTAGTTGATTCTATATTTCCTTGAGAGATGGATACTATGTTCCATATCTCTTTAGGAATAATTATCACACATTTTAGGAAAACAAGAGAACCTTTTCATCTCAGGTAAATCACATGTATGAAACTCATCTCATTTAAATTATGTTGATTATATTTTAGAAATGTTTGTCATCTTAAAAAAGGAGGAGATTGTTGGATAAATTGGACATTAATATAACCTTTGTTTTGATGATGACAAACATTTCATACTTGTGAATCTAACATTCTATTTGAGTATTTCAGGGTTCAAGATAATAAGGAAATTCTACTAAATGGAAAGTTGAAGATCAATGCAAATTGAAGATCAAATGCGCTTAATTGTATATGTGTTCATGATTGTACTCAAATGTAAATAGTTGTACAAAAATATAATGTTCAAGTACCTAGACATCATGTAAATAAAGTGTTATATCTTACCTATCCACTTATAACCCTTAAATAGGTTTCCCCTGAAAGTTAGAGTCACCATCACCCATTGAAACACACACTTTGAATGTGAATTGAAAGACTAAAATAGGGAAATCCTTGGCTGAGAAATGTGTCAGCCAAAACACACTCATTTGAAGTTTTGTCAACTGAGAACCACCTCTGTCGAACATATGAGCACTATTCAATAACTTACACATTTGTGCTCTAAAATGGACTTCTGTTGAAAATATTCTCGACCGAGCAAACCTCGGTCCAAAGCTTGTGACCGTTAGACCATGTGGTTAGTAGTTGGGACTTGAAATTAGAATTTGCAATACATTTGCCTTCAATCCAGGCTTGGTTGAAGAAATGCTTGACCGAGACACTGTTCGGTCGACAAACTTATCGACCGAGAAGGGTTCTGGATTGTTCTTTTACGCACGAACAAATTAGCCATTTCTAGCCAACTAATGTACACCTAACAGCTATTTAAGCACTAAGAACACTCTAGAGACTCCCTAGAATGTACCTAGACACTTAAAAACCATTCCTATAAGTAGGAGATGCCTTAGGACAACTAAAGAACCTAAGATACACTTGATAATACATTCTAGCGAGAAACAAAGACAAGCAACACTTGCCATCTTGTTCTACAAGTTCCAGATTCGTGTCCTATATCCATAGCCTCTTATCCACCTCAAAGAAATGTCCATCATAAGTGGTTTGAGAGGGCTAATGCTTGATATAGGATCAAAGATCAATACATAATTGGTGTACTTCTATTATTCCAATCCCCCTTCACAAGTTAAAGCTACTTGTGCTCCTTGGCTACTCCAAGTTGTATAGGTTGCTTGAGGGAGCTTGGTTGAAGCTACTTGTTGGTGGAGAAGGCTGCTTCAAAGGTTTCTTGAGATTACTTCAAGAAGGTGGCTTTGAGGGAGGTTGGAGTTACTTCTAGGTGAAGGCTATCTCAAGGTGGTGTTGCTACTTCAAGGAGAAGAAGGTTGATCCATGGGCTTGGAGTTACTTCAAAGAAGGTTGCTTCAAGGAGGATGAGGCTACTTCTAGGAGAAGACTACTTCAAAGAAGGTGATTGTATTTCATTGTAACATCCTTGAGAGGCAAATAAAATTAATCACATTCAAAATCCTATTTGGAGACCATTGGGTAGTGGACTGACAACCTTATATTCAAAGGCTAGAACTACTCTAAACCGAAGTGTCTTTCTTGTTTCCTCCACCTTCATTGGTTGAGTGTTTAATATTTTTAAATTATCAAAAATCACTACTCACCACCCCCTCTAGATCTTTCAGTAGTGTTGGTTGTGTAGGATTAGGCAGAGGGTTTGGCTATGGTTTCCCTCGATCATATTGATCTTCTTAAGGGAGAACTGGTGTCGATATAAAAGGAACAATAAGATTTAAATTATCATCATAAATAATTTTGCTCCCCCCAGAAATCATGTAATCAACATTGTGGCTTATTAGTGGGTTTCATTGTGGACATAACATGAGACTCAAGCTCCTCCATGCAAGATATACCTAAGTGGCATGTTTATTTAGGTGGGGTATCATAATAATCATTGAAGAGTGGGGGCATGTGAGTTCCATCATGTGGTGGTGGATCTATATCTAGATCAATTGTATGTGAAGAACAAATTGGTTGTTGTGGAGTGTAAGGATCTTGATGAGGAATCCTTTATCTAGGAACATCTACTAATTTATTGTGGAAGGTTGGTGGTTCATTATCCAGAAAGGGTTCAATCCAAGAGGATTGGTCACTGATAACATCTAGATTTATGTCAATGATAGAAGGAGTTGTTGGAGATTTAGAATAAGGAGGACTCTCCTGCTACAACTTTTCATACTCAAGTAATAAAGCCTCTAGCGGAAGGGTCAGAATACCAATGTACTTATCGCAAGAAGGTTGTGATTCCTTAGTATGTGCTATTTCAATAGGATCTAACATAAATGACATAAATATGGGATCATCATCAGGAAAAAAACATTTTAGTCTCTTCTAACTTCTCTGGGGGTCTCTTTGATTGGGCCTCTAGTAATGTAGCTAATAGGGTTGTTTGATTTTCTAATTTTACTCTGTTACTATTCTTTATAGGGTTTAATCTACTCCTGTTGAGGTGTACATAGGCTTTCACAATCACGTTCATAACCCCCCCCCCATTTTATTGGTTATCCTCATCATACCCTCATAAAATTCTTGGTCATAGCATCCCTCATAGTGATATTGTAGCATTGCTCCTCATAATAGTGTTCAAAAGTTTATGGATGGTAATTTTCATTATATCCACCTTGGTAGGAAGACTCGATATTAGAAGGTGCCACTATAATATGGGGGACATATTTGGACAATCTAATGATTTATGGTTTTGATAACCACACAATTGGCATTGTGAACCATAGAGTGTTGACCACTCCATTTGAAAAAATAAATAAATAAATTACAAATGGAAACTAAGGTTAGAAAGAAAGGGAAAAGATCAAATCTAGAAGAAGTTAGAAACTAACAATTTTAGAAAAGAAACTATGATTACAAAATAATTTAAGGAGTTATCTAGAAATTAGAAAAGAACTAAAAATTAAAAAGATAAATCAAATAAGTTATAAACAAGACTAGAAATTATAAAACAAACTAGAAGGCAATGCTACCATATTGGGAACTCAGTAGAAGAAGGAGATACACTACCAGGATGGGTCTTGGAAAGAAAATAAATTTCAAAAATATAAGAAAAACATATTATGGGACAAGACTAAAATTATGAAAATAAACTAAAGGAAAATTATAAGATAATTAAGCGATTATAATAGAACAAAAATTAACAAAACAAAAAAATTACAACATAAACTAGAAAGAAGTACTATCGGAATGGAAACTCGGTATATTGAGGAGAATATCTACCAGAATAGATATCGATAGGAGAAAGAAAGAAGGAACAAAATTATAGAACAAGTCGAAAAATAATAAACAAGCTAAGGAATCATGACAAAGACTAAAAATTATGGAACAAACTAAAATTATAAAATTGAACCAAAATTATAAATAAAAAAGAAGAGGAATCCTATAGATATACAAGTGATCGAGTTTGAAAACAACATGTGTGGTTCCTGACAATGACACCAAATTTGATGTGTGTTGTTTGCACAACAATTCATTAGGAAAAGTCCTAGAGTTTAACCTTCTAAAATGGTTGTCAACTCTTTGCAAGCAATGAGTCAAATTTCTAGTAGTAAGGTATAGATCCAAGGGACAGCAAAAGGGGGTTGAAATCCAAAACAATTCGCAAGACAAGAAGGAAAATTCATGTTTGTTGAGAGTTTGATTACGATAAGAATAGGATTGAATAAATGGAGATTAAAACTAACTAACCAAATCATAAAAGGTATTGGGGGTCTGGGGGATCACCACCAATAGACAAGCTTTTATTCAACAAATCAACTCCTAAAGTTCAATAATTAAATCAAAACCATATGGATTGTAGCCTTTCAGAGCAAAAATCTCAAAAAGGTCAGACTTCCCATAAAATCATTGATCCTGACTTCTACAGATCCTCGTCTAACCATCCAACATGTCCATGTTTGAGATCTTATCGAGAAACATGTGTTTTTCATTCCGACGTTCAAACTCATGGGTCAAATGATCATGTCACAATAAGTTATAACAAAATAAGTCAACGGGAAGAAGGATCATAAACTCCATCAGAGGATATCATCAAGAGATCATGGGTTCACTCATCTGAGGATCCAAGATCTTGGCACCTCCACAAGAATATAATCATTCTACAAGAAAATAATATCAGATCAGATGGATAAAAAGATAATAAATGCAATTAAGGTATTATGGGTTCATTATCATGGAGATCTGAGATCACATCATCCGACAAGAGTATATCAATTCAACTAACAATCAAACCAGTAACAGAAGGAAAGAATTTTTTTACTAAACATTGGAGTCAATTAAATCAAATAAGAAGATGCTATGGTGATAGTCCCCATGCCCCAGTGTATAAAAGAGAACAACAATAGGCGTAGAGGGGGCTATGAGGGATAAAAAGTGTGAGTCCTTTGTCTTTGGAATCCCCCCTCTTTTTATCGGAGGAAAGGAGGGGAAAAAATCCAAATGGCTTGTTAGAGGCGCGCTGGTCGATTGATTGGGGGTCCAGTCAGTCAATTGTCTTTATCGTTTCCTTGATTAAAGTTTAACTGTAATAATAACCTTATTTTGAGATTTTGACTGGATCTGGGTGCGAGTCAATTGACTCAAGATTTGAGTCGGTCGGTTGGATTTAATGTCTATTTTGGTTTGATGAAACCCTAAAATGGTTGTTGAAAATGAAGATTTGGCTATCTCTCGATGTGATTTGGTCGAATAGGGATATGATTTGGACAACTGGTTGTATGATTTAGTCAACTAGTGATCAGATTCAGTTAACTGGTGATCTGAGTCAGTCGACTAATGATCTAAGTTGGCTGATTGGGAGACTGGGGATGAGAATCAAAGCCTGTGATGGTCAATCAACTCGTGATCTAAGTCAGTAGACTAGTGACCTGAGTCAAATGATTGGTGATCTGAGTTGGTCGATTAGGAGAGTAGAGATGAGACTTGAAACCCTTGATTCTGAGCCTTTTTGAGATTTGACGAGATTGTTCATTTATCTCACAAAAACCCAAGTAAATCATGTAAAAACTCTAATTGAAGGGTGGAAAACTAAACTAAGATAGATTATGTTAAAACTATGCAATATTCAATAAAATAAAGATAAAAAATATGGAAATAAAGGTGATGAGTTTGCACTCATCACATTCCCAAGAAAACACTAAACCCAAGATGGAGGGAGAGGAA